>CM034152.1:611136089-611813890 GCA_019776745.2 Taxus chinensis | reverse complement strand
GAGTTGATATGGTCGTGCATATGAGACAGAGGCCCAAACCACAACAAAGAGAAGGGATGATATTAGTGCCCCACAATAGGTGGACACAATATAGGAGCTAGACCTTGTCGTGAAAACGAGGAAGAGGAGACATTGAGAAGCCTAAGAGACAGCAAGATTGTCATGGAAAGACCTGGGCAATAAAGTGTGAGTGATAACATGTTAGTAAGATGATCTAGACAGACATATGTGATATTGTTAGTCGCGTATGTTTATTTTTGGTTTTACAGAGCGGACGTTAGAGGAGTGGCACTTGCTGATTGAGAGTGCCCACCATGATATCCTAGACTCTATCTTAAATGTATATGATATTGTAGTGATGGTGGATCTAGTAGAACCGATGATCAGGGATTCAGTGTGATATTTTTGTTTAGTGGACGAGGCATCCAAGACACTAAAATGATATAGATATGTGCAGACATATGCGGTTATTGACAACATAAATGTGATGCTACATAATGTACTACAAGCATAAGAATATCTTATATAGGAGCAGACAAGTTGCCTAATAAATGTCAGAGATATGTTGTGTGGATTACGTCATTAGAGACATAAATGGCGAGGGCATAAGGAGAGGCCTTTGTAGACTGATTTAGAGCAGCACCCCTAGCTCATACAATGAGAGAAGATAACACAACCCCATCGGCCCAAAGCGTCTAGAGACCCCCCATAGGGGGCGAGGGTGCTTGAGCCATATAACCATTTTTTAATGATATTTTTCGATGTATGAAACTTGATCCAATATATATATATATATATATATATATATATATATATATATATATATATATATATATATATATATATGATGTTTTTTAATGGCATTTGGTGATGTGTATATACTTGGATGTTTGGATATTTGGCTTATCATTTTCCTTCTTTTTGCATGCATGTATGTGATAATATCATGGGACTTGGGAATAATGATAATGAGATAGATAGTGAAATCTGATGAGAAGAGGATCTATAAGATAACCCCACTCATGCGATGTGAAAAATCCAAGAGGTGGATCAAGGATAAGACATCTAATAGTATGATGTTAGGTCACGAGTGGTGATGAAACCAAACAGAGAAAATAACCCAAGCAAGGATATGGGGAGATATTGGAGATAGTGTGAAATACCCAAGGGGGGTCTAGAGCCCAAGTGAAGATAGAGGATGTTTTTGTAAAACCCAAATGGGTGCCAAGAGCCCAAGAGAAGGTGTGGGATCTGGAAAAAGAAAGAAAATAAGATGTGATCATGGTATTTCTAGGTAACTAGCCACAAGGGGGAAAATATCATAATGTATCAGTGATAATATCACCAAATTGATGAAGAATGTGGATTCAGGAACGTGTCATGAGGTACTCAATAACATGTTGTGTAATAGCTACCTGTCGATGGAATTAAAACCATATGGTGATTAAGGTGTGGTTAATATGGTCCTCTAACCAAATGAGGATGTCATGTTGAATATCATCAAGAGTGGGATGAGGATCAGGGTGTGGTGGAGGCCCATATGTAGGTTGTGGTATAGGTGGTCGAGGGGAAGGTGGGCGGTTTTGAGAGGAATTGACCCTACACTTCTGAGAACGTAAAGGGGTTTTGAGGATGGGATCATTGCTACACATAAGCTAACATTCGACATCAGTATACATGCAATATCCGTAATGAGAGAAGAAGAAAGGAGTTTAAGTAGAAGGTTGTGAAACCTTTTTGGTTTGGTCACATTTGACCTCATCTTAAATATTCTTCATGTGGTGTTGATAGGATCTACAATAAGAAACATCATGCTCCAGAGCCTCATGCCATGCGCAATATGGCACGGTCGTAGAATATTGAGGATTCATAAGGGAAAGAGGTATGGGAGAGGTCTCGTAGGTTGTAGAGGGTTAGTGGGAGTGTCTAATAGAAGAATAAATGCAATGGGTGAGGATAGGGCTGATGGAGTAGTGCGTTGATTAGTCATCAAGGCATGATAAATAGGATCTTTTCCCATGAGATCATCGAATTCATAATCAAAGTTGGCATCCTGATCTTCTGTCAAGGAGAATGGGTCAGCTAATTTTATGGTAGTATGTAAAAGTGTAGATGATAGAGAAATCTGAGGCCCAGGTACTAGTGAGGAAGAATCTTCAACTGCATTTGGAGGTTACTCTTGTACTAGGATAACATTTACGTCATGAGTAATTTTGGTACTAGGGTTTTTTTGGAGTGCAAGAATTCCCTATCAAAAATCTAGGGATAACTACCCAGATGAGGGTCATCTAAAGCATAACCATCTTTGTAATTTTATATAGAAGAATCCACAATGCAAGAGTCGAGTATGGTTTCGAGTTAGACCATATGCTCCCATGGGGGCTTTGGGGTTTGTGAGATAACTATAAGAATCAAAGGATTCTTCGTGTGAGGTAGCAAGGAAGGAGGTATTTGAGATATGATGAGTTTATGCATATTAGAGGTGTTTATTCTGAGGGTGATTTCATTTGGCTCATCATCATTCGATTCAAATAAATTGGTGGGCATGCACCTAACCAACTTAGGATGACCAAAATTTCCACAAAGAGTATCTATAGGGTAGTTAAAGTAGCAATATTCCCCAAATGGTATTGGTGATAATTCCTCAAGCATGGGGAGATTCTATGTCCCCTTTTTCTGGAGTGTATCATAATTCCAAGGGTTGGTGTCCCCTTGAATATTATAAATAACTCCTTGGTGTAGGAACTTCACAGATTGACATGCAGAAGAGGCGATGACATGCATACAATGAGTCCAAGGCCTCCCTAGGAGAATGTTATAAGAAAAGGGAAAGTTTAATACCATAAATTTGACATGGAGATTCATACATGGAATGGTGATGGGTAACCAAATACAACCCATCAGAGGCACCTATCGACAATCGTATCCTTGACAGGTAGTTCATGTATATTTTAAGTTTTCGATAGAATAACTGAGAGTCTTGATGAAATATAATGAGGCCACACACGTGCCTGGTCCCTCATCAATGAGATTAGCTTAATCATGGTGAGACCGATATGAACTGAAATGAAGAGAGGGAATTCTTCTGCATGAAGCAAGAGATCATTTGGGATCATAGAAGCTATGGGAAAGTGAATAAAAGAATGAGTATATGCAGCAAGTTCAATACAAACAGAGAGTTCCTCATATTTCTGGTGGATGCTTTCTTTTGAGACATGCAATGTTAGACTCTTCCCCAAAGAGGGAGGGAAAGGTATTTTCATGTCAAACATCATAGTTATAAGACACTCACGATGGTGAGGTGATGTGTGTATGATTTCTAAGAAGGTAACTAGACCAGGGAATTGGGAAAGTGCATAGAGAGGACCCCACTCATCATGACTTGATTATGTAATAGGATGAGAGTGTTGAGATTCCACATAAACAAATCTAGGAGTAGTGGTAATTAGGGAGGCCTTTGAAATTGATTTTTTTCAGTTCCTATGCAATTGGCCCTACAAGTTTGAGTTACATAGGGGATGATGGTGTTTATAGACAGAGAGATAGAACTAGACACCATTGGACCTATGGGATAATTTCTACATGGGATAATAACATCAGGAGAGGGAAGAGTTTTTATTCGAGGAGCCTGATTCGTAGGCACATAAGGGTATATGACCATGTGAGTCCTAGGTTGGAATGCTATACGATATTCCAGTTCTACATAAGCTATGAAATGTTTTACATTGTTGATTTCAAACATGTTTTCAGGAGGATAATTTATGTCAACTGCATTAGTTGTAGCATTATCTTTCTTTTTAGAACATTCAATGACATCATGATTAGGCATATGATTGGAGAATATTTTTATCTTTTCATTTACCTGGTAGATGTCTTCATGAAAACCCTTTTATTGAGCTGCATCATGAGCTTTGAATGCTTGTGAGTGATGGAATCTTAGTCAACGTTGTGTCCTAAGAAAAATTTGATAGCACCCATACATAGTGCACAACAATTATCATGTGAGCGACCCCAATTAGTGTGCCACCAACAAAACTTACTCTCATCATGTCAATGAGGAATAACTTGAGAAGGATCCAAGATCGTAGTAAATGACTTAGGTAACTGAAAATTCAAATCTTCCTTACTCAGTGGTTAATAATAGTTAGGTTTATTCTTATTGTTAGGAGGTTGATGTTATCACCAAATCACCACACCCTCTGATTTTATAGTGTTTGTGATTGAGAAAAAATGTGTAATTGGGAAACATCAATTTATCCCAAAGTGTGGGACCTTGTAGTGGGGATAACTCTCTAGAGAAGGATGGCTTTCTCTTCCTAAACTAAGCACTAAACTACTCCTATATGAAATAAAATACCTAACTAAGCATATTCTAACAATTCCAAGGAGACAGGGAGAGAGATAGTACATGAAAGAAAGAAAATTCTACACTAGGGGGTGATAGTACCAAGAAAAGGGGTGTTGGAAAATCCCCACTGCATGAAAATGAAAGAGAATGGATGCAGGGAGGATGGTCAAGTACCACATAACATAATATAATTCATGCAACATTCCCAAGAAAACACACTATCATTTAAACCTTGCAATGAAACAATATAATGCACAATATACCTGTATCATGAATAGAGGCGAGATAGAACAATAAAAAATCAAGGATAGATAAATTATCACAAAACACTAATTTTATTAATCCAAATTTTTTACACAATATGTCAGTTGAGGGGGAAATTCATGATTTATATTAAAATGTTTATAAGAAGAGGTTTTAAATTCCACAATTATCCCATAGCTGAGAAAGAAGGGAGAGGAAAGATGAAAAATGTCCAACCTTTGTAAAAATGCCCCTCCTTACAATATATAGAAAGAATGGATGGGAGAGAGGGAGAGAAACCTAAAATCCATGCTCCAGCCACCCACAAAAAGCATCATTACACCTACAAAACCCATAATCCATTGTACTCTGGCTTGTGGGAGAATAAATATGCCTCCATACCTGTATTTACTCTTTTTTTGTTACTTGGGTATGACCTCAATGTCCTACATATTCATCCCTATTTTCTCCCACCTAACCCACCATATTCCATTTTTTATGATTTCATAGTTTAGTTCTTTGAATCCTCTTTCAATCGACTGTAATTTTGTCAAATTTAGTGGAGTATGGAGGATGTTATCACAGTTTTAGCATGGGCCACTTTTTAGGTTTTCTCACCAACTCCCCGAGCTCCTTATTTAACCCACCACCTAACTCACCATCAGCTCGTGTAATTTGGGGGCAGGTTCCACTTTATGCTTGCACTGAATCTCCATGCACCATACATCATGCCAGTGTTTACCCGTGCCCACGTCTGATGCCAACTCACCCTACAAAGCTAACAACGACTCCATAGTAACTCACCGACCTCACAATGCTTGTTGGGTCTGGGTTCCACTACACATCCACACCGAGAAACTTGTCATGCATAGTGTCCATGATTTTCCACTCCTGACCTTGACACTAGATTAAATATCCACTATATGTAACTTGATCCTAGAACCTGCTCGGCTCACCGCACATCAAATCATGATGCCAACTCACCTTACACTCCTGATGTGTATCCCCTACAACTCACTACCATGTTGACCTCACGTGACTCTCTAATCCGTGGGAATTATGGATGAAAAACCCACATTACACCAACACTAGCTTACCCCATTTTTTATCACCATGGAACCCTTACATGACTTTCCAACACCAAGCCCCGAGGTGCCTCCTTCGCACAACGTGTCGACAACCCTAACTACCTCACTCATGGGCTCACAGATTTGGCTCGGAAAGCCTACTCACCCACACTTCTGATCAACCCATGCCCACTGACAATCTTGACCACTACATCAAGAAACTTGACATTAAATCACCCTAGTGCATCCTATCAGTTCACCTAGCAGCTTGATGAGCTGTTTTGAGCTCTCAGGACATTTGGGCCATTTTTTAACAGTTTTTCCCATTTTTTGGATTTTTCTTTTATTTTCTCATAATTAGAAGGCTTGGGGGTTTAATGGCATTCTCTAAGGCATAAATTTACAACTTTATCATTTTTACCCATTTTGGCCAAATGTGGGCCCATCAGGGCCCGTTTTGTCTTTCCAATCGAGCTTTGATCCTCTGAAACCCAGAAGAGGAAAAAATGCCTCTGAATGAGTCCAAGCTTCCCAAAAACACTGTAAATGCTCCTGAAACCTAATTTTTTCCTGAAACACCTAGATTCCTCCATGAAGGCCCTAGCCAATGCTTCCCTTGTTTTTTATTTTTACCCAGGGGTAAAAATGGATAACAATTTGGCGACCTCTCGGGGACTTCTACCTGTTGGATGAATGACTAGTGACCTTGAAGAATACATTGGGCATGGAGTCATCCTGATACACTTAGAAACTGATCATGAACTTTGAAATCCCATCCCTAATCCATTTAAATATTGTTACTCGAACCTAGAATTGCCTTTTGCCTGACTTTTCCAAATTCTGTAAGAAAATGTTGAAATTAAGATGAGTGGAAAATTGTTTTTATTCTATATTTCCCCTTTCCACTTTCCTTCTGCAAACTAGTCTATTTGAGATGGTGGATGACAACACCTAGAACCATCCCAAAATATGATTTCCTTTCTAAGCAAGAAGCACAACTGAAATGATATCTTGGCAAGTGTGAAGGACTGCAGAAGTTTGGAAACACATGTCAATCAAAAGAACACTAGAAACTTCTATTAAAGCTGAATTTTCTCCCATGACATGCCTTGACAAAAATACTGAATTTGCTTATAATTTCATATGGTTTTCAACTGAATAAGGTTCAATGAGCGAGAAAAGAGATTTTGAGGTTGATATTCTTCTCAAAATCCAAGAGAACCTTAAATGAAATTGAGGATGTTGCCTACTAACTCAAGTAGAACTCCCCCTAAAATTGATTTTCTATTTATAGAAGAGGCATTAGGAGCTCAAGTTATGACTAATATGAAGAGATGAGAGATATAAAAACACTAAAGATCTATCTCCAAATCTAATTTATTTTATCTGCATTTATATTTTATTGAAGATAACAATTGTTTCCTATAACATTGAACTCCTTTCTACAACATTTTCTCCTAGAAACATGATGAACTATGCAAGAACAACAACCACACAAAAATGTGTATAAAAGAAGAAGATCATACATTGCCAAGTGAATCATGCAGAGTGTACACAAGCACTTGTTCTGCTAAAAGAAAACCTATCTACTCTACTCTAACCTAAGAAATGGGAGACTCAAACAAATCCTGACAATGACAAAGAGAAGTAGTTTCTCTTTCTCACAACATAAGACCATGTGACTAATTTTGCAAAGGGTGTGGTCTTGAAAGAGAGTGAAAAAATGAAATAGAGCCAACCTTCCACCTAATTCATCAAGGTATTAACTGGAAACAAGAAAAATACCTCTTTTAACTTCTCTTCATTTGGATTGAAGAGGAATTACAGATGACCTTTGGCACTCTAAAATTGATCCTCATGCTCAAAAGCAAGCATGACTAGTGGAAACTCTGATTATGGCTCTAAGCTAGCAAGATATTTGATTAGGTAAGGCCTAATCCATGTAGTTTTCCCATTCTTCTGAAGCTCTTCCCCATGAACATGGGCGTCTTGTAAATTTTATTCCTGAATAGAACTGCTTGTAAGATGATTTGGAATTGATAGTGTCTCTTCTACAAACAACTTTGTTTCCATCCCTATGGCTACTGATTTTACACTTGTTTCACCTTTTCTTTCTTCATTCTCTGTTCCATCATGAAACTCCATCAAAAGTGCAACAATCTCTAGAATTTCAAAACAATGAGGGTCATTACATTCCTTGGAAATACCTTGATCACTTTGTAGACATTATTTCTCAAGGTATTGAATACCAACAGTGTTCAAAAACACGTTCTCCTCTTCCCCAATTCCAATCTGATTTTCCCCCACAACTTCCTACTCTTTTTTGATATTTAACTCTTCTTTTTGCATAATTTGGATCCACTCATCCTCCCAATCCAAATTAAAATTACCTTCAATAGATATGGAATTATCTTCTTTGGTGGAATCAATTGGAAAAGAGGCGTAAACAAAGGGATGATGATTTTTTTCACACTTAGGCAATGATGTTTGATGCTCACAAGACCTAAATTTATTAATTGGAGAAGCCAAATGATCCTCCAAAACATAACTCCTACTCTATTGATATGTTTTCTTCAAAACAAATGCATGATTTTTCCTAAAATATTGTTATTTGGAGTGTTGCATGAGATGCTCCTTCTCTCCAAAAGCATAACAAACATCCCTTTCCACCAACCTTATAGGATAACTTTTTCTAGTAAGGTTTCGGTAAAATCTAGGGATAAATTTGAGATACCACAACTCCTTGGAACATTAATGCATGGTTTAGTGAAGTTGGGTAATGCCCTTGGTTGATATGGGAGGGAGTTTTGCAAATTTTGGGGAATGCTTTGGGCATAAAAAAATTGTGAAACATCAAATAAAGGATAAGGAATCGAAGAAGCTTCCTGATTTTGGAAAGGTATGATGGATTTTTCTTTATTTGCTTAAGGGGAAAGAATAATTTGAGGTTGTGAGGGAAGAATTACAATAATAAGTATGGGATTTCTTTTGCTAGCCTGGATGAGTATATTCTCAGCTTGGGATGTAATGGAAAAATATTAAGAAAGACTTCTGCCCTCTAATGAATTAATCAATACATCTAAATCAACATCATAAGTTATCAAATAATATAAGAATGCCATACCTTGTGAGGGTCTATATTCTTGAGGAATTATGTGTCAGGTCCTTGTGAATCTGATGTTGAAATCAGGAGGAAATTCCAGCGGAGCTTGTTGTATCTTGCTAAGATGTTCCATGAGGTAAATGACATATGCATCCTCCTTAAACCGGTTGTCAAATTGTTCTCCCAGATGATTCCATGTGGAAATGGATTGTGGAGCCAATCTATTATACCAATATCTTTCTTTTCCTTTGAAAGATGAAACAAAATTGATGCAAACTTTCTCTTTTGTGACATCATGAATGGTACAAGGGTTGGCAATATCTTGAATGTGACCAGTAGGAGATTGATCTCCATTTCCATAGAAAAGGGGCATATTTTTCAAGGTTGTTTTGGGGATAACATCCTACTACTACAAATGGAGTGGATTGAAACTAAAATGAGTGAATAGAAAAGATCCTTAGAGATCCATGACTGAAATGGAAACATTAAAATGAATGGAAAAATAAATGGAAAGGTCTACAACTGAGATAGTGGGCTGCTTAAATCAGTGGAGTCACTAGTTGTGCTTAAGCATGCCTCCAACGACTGAAATTCCACCAAGATCATAAAAAACCTGATGAAATAAAGATGTAAATCTCTTTAGTCTAGTCCCGTCAGGCATGCCAGAAATTGTATAACCAAATCACCACACCCTCCTATTTTCTAGCTTTTTTTACTGAGACATTCGGTGTAATTGGGTAACATGGATTTATCCCAAAGTTTGTGACCTTGCAGTAGGGATAAATCTCCAAACAAGGCTGGATTCCTCTACCTAAAATAAGCACTATACTACTCCTACATGTAAGATAATACCTAACTAATTCTATCCTAAAAATTCCAAGGAGATAGGGAGATAGAGAGAGAGTGCATGAAAGAAAGAAAATCCTACATTAAGGGGTTATAGCACCAAGAAAAGGGGTATTAGTGATCTGTAAACTCTTCAAGTTTGGAATTATCCACAGAATCATAATTAATCATTGTTGTTCTACTTTCTATTAGAAAATAATAGAGATATCTAGTGAATGCATTATACTTGTGCTTAGAATCAACAATTTGCAGAAAGGGAAAGAATATAGACTCATACACCAACAATTTTATCTTGGAAAACTTCCAGAGGAGGAAAAACTAGTCAGAAAGGTAAATTACTCTTTCTTCCCACTTTTATTGGCCAATTCAATAATAGGTACAAAAATTACAATAAGTATGAAAGAGAAGTAGATAATATCTCACACTTCCTCCCAGTTACTTGCTTGCTCTGACTCAATTACTCCTTGCTTCTACAAATCACAATTCCAACACTAAGATCTTCTTACTCACTTGCTTCATGATTTGATGCCTTTGTTCTCTTACATAACTGGAGAATGGGAAAAGTCATGCAGAAGAAGAGACATGGACACCCTTTGGAATTCTAGGACTGTTCGCATCATATTTTATTTTCTATCTGCAAGATCCAGGACCGCCACCCAATGTAGACCAGTGGTTCTCTAACCGATGCCTTACACAGGGTGGCAGTCCTGTCACTAAATAGACAAAACCTCTATGTATATTTTTATTCTTCTTCCTGTTGGCTGATTTAATAAAGTAGAGTAATTTTGGATCCCTATGGATCACACCTCCCCTACTTAGGAGGCTTTTGGTCCCATAAAAGCTTAGTGGGGGAGTAGATGAGGAAATAATTCCCTCACTTTCTCCTTCGCATACCACCGGGCCTACCTTGGTGTCTTTCCTTTCAGTCCAATCTACCAAGACTCTTGTGGACCTCTTCTAGTCTCTCTAACATTTTGCTACAGTACTACATCCTCCTCCAATTTGCCTTGTGAGTACAAGATGCAATTCTCAATGTAAGGTAGAAACTATAGTTCTTCATCTTCATCTAGCATGGATTACTCATATAGGTGCAATTTCTCACAGTTTACTATAGAGTACATCCTCATGAATGATGGAAAATCAAGTCGAAAGGCATTTTCTCCAACCTGCTCCAATATGGTGAAGGGTCCATATTGTAATGGCTTGAGCTTCCATGCTTGACCTTGTAGTCTCTCCTTGCTCAAGTAAAGCCAAACTCTATCTCCAACATGAATCTTATGTTCCCTTCTATGTTGATCATGCCTAGCTTTGTACTTGGCCTGAGATTTCTCTAGCTATTCCTTGAATTTGAGATGGATTTTCTGGATCCTCTAAATGAATTTGTTTACTCTAGTCACCTTTGTGTCTCATGTATCCTTCTCATCTTGTTGTCCAACTGTTATGTCTAGCATATTTGTAGGTAGATATCCCAAGCATGCTTCAAATGGTGACTTCATAGTGGATGTGTGTATTGCCCAGTTATAGGAATGTTGAATGTAGGCTAAGGACTCATCCCAAGTCCTTGGGTATTTGTTGTTATACCCTCTAATCAACTGTACCAAAGTCTTGTTTACCACATCTATTTGTCCATCTATCTGTGGATGGAAATTTGTGCTCCTGTGTAACCCGGTATCCATCTTGTCCCAAAAAGTAGTCCAAAATTTCCCCAAGAACCTAGAATCCCTGTCAGAAACAATATACTTTGCAAACCAAAATGCACCCATACATTAGCAAAGAAAATATTTGCCACCTTATGTGCTTTTATTGTCTTTTTACATGCCATAAGAATACACATCTTACTAAATCTATCGACAAAAACATAGAGATAGACATGGCCATGTTTAGACATAGGTAATCCTCCTACAAAATCCATAGAAATGTCCTCCCACGAACAAGTAGGTATTGGAAAAGGCATATGCAAACCTTCCTTCCTAGTCTTAGGCTCGTTAGTACAACAAAGTTGACATCCCTATGTAAATTTTGATACTTCTTCTTGCATATTGGGCCAATACACGTACCTTTGCAAGTGGGCTAGGGTCTTACCAACACTGAAATGTCCCACTTCTTTTGAGGTATGTGCTTCCCTCATCAATAGAATTCACTCTTCTTTTGGCATGCAAAGCTTCCCCCATCAGTAGAGCAGCCCATCTTTGAGATAAAAATCTTCAATCCCTATCCTTTCAGCCCCTTGGGACTGCAACTGCTGAAATTTCACCCCAAAGTCTTTGTCCTAGGCATATCCCTCTCTATAAGATTCCTTTGTGAAAGGATCGATCTGAGAGATAGTGGCCAAATAGGAAATCTTATCCTGTGTGGGTGGCCTAGACAACATGTCTTCCACCAATTTTGTACTACCCTTCTTATATTTAATCACCAGATGGAACTATTGAAGGAACCCCATCCATTTGTAGTGCCTTGCCTACTATAAGTTAGGTTGTGCTTACAAATGCTGGAGAGGTTTGTAGTCAGTGTGCACAATAGTTTCTTTACCCAACAAATAATGCTTCCATTTTTTAATTTCCTGAACTAGTTCATACATTTCCTTATCATTTAATGAATATCCTTTAATTGCTGAAGTGAAAGTTTCATAATGATAACATACGGGTTTACCTCCTTAAAGCAACACTACACCCATGGCATAATCACTGGCATCTGTCTCTACTTCAAAAGGCTGCTGCAAATTAAGAAGAGAAATTACTAGAGCATGACTAATCTTGTATTTTAATAACTCAAAGGATTTTTCTTGTTCCTTACCCCAATCAAAACTCTTACTCTTTGCAGCCATTGTGTGTAGAGGTGTTGCGATCACAGAGAAGCCCAGAATGAAATTCCACATGTACTATGCTGCTCCCACAAAAATCCTAGTTTTTGTGGCTCTTGTTGGTGTTGGCCAATTAGTGATGGCTTCAACCTTATTTGGATCCACTCGTAGCTCTCCTGCTCCAACCACGTGCCCAAGATAGACAAGTGACTATTTGGAAAAATCATGTTTCTTCATATTACAAAGCAGTTGTTTCTCCCTGAGAACTTGCAAGACTTGCTACAAATGAGTTAGATGTTCTTCCCATGTGGCAATAAAAATCAAGATATCATCTAGATATACAATGACACATGAATCTATGAAATCCTGCAATACATTATTCATCAATCTCATATATGTAGTGGGTGCATTGTATAACCCAAAAGGGAAGTACTAACCATTCATACAAACCCTATTTTGTCTTGAAGGAAGTCTTCCATATATCCTCCTCCTTCATTCTGACTTGGTAATAACCTGACTTGAGATCCAACTTCATGAAAAATTTGGCATGTTGAAGTTGGTCCAAGAGATCATCTATGTGGGGAAGTGGATATTTTTTCTTTATGATGATCTTGTTCAAAGCACGGTAGTCGATGCACATTCTCCAAGAACCATCCTTCTTTGGCACCTTCACAATAGGAAAACCACATGGTGAGGTGCTTGGACATATCACCCCTTGGTCTAGTAGTTCATGGAGTTGTTTCTTTACTTCAGTACTCTCGAGCAACGATTGCCTCTACAACTTGATTATTGGTAGAGGGGATTCTAACAATAGCTGAATTTCATGCTCTACTTCCCATTTTGGTGGTAACCCATTAGGAGCTTGAAATACTTCCTGAAAAGATTAAATAATACTATCCCAAATCATGCTTTCCCTAGTTAGAAATATCTACAACTTCTACCCCCATCTTGTTTATCCTTCAATAAAAGTAAACAAAACTGATTATGATTTTCCTGAATAAGTCATTTTTCTTGGTTAACACTTAATGTAGTAACTTGTGTCTTACGCTGGTGTGCCCAGATGTTGTAGCTGATCCCATCCTTGACCCATCTATACCAATTTTCCCTCCTCATAAATATAGCATCCCTAACATACAAGTAAGGACTCCCAAATACAACATCAAAAGCATCAAGTGGAAATAACGTCATATTCAAAAACATCAATATATTGGGAATTTATCCCAAACTTGACCTTACATCTTCTTGTTACCTGAATTTCAACACCCTTCTTCACCCAACCCAAAAGATAAGGGTGTGGATGCTCGTAAGTATCAAGACCAAGCTTCTTTACAACTGCTTCAAAAATCAAGTTAGACTGAGAACTGGTACCAAACTAAAGCATTTACCTTAGTTCTCTTGATATGGATTTTGATCTGGAATAGTCTACTCATCTCCTCTTCCTGTCTGTCCATGTTGGTTTCCGTGCATCCAAGCCTCTCATCTACATCAGAGTCATCTTTGATTTCCACCTCCCCTTCTATTGTCACATCTGTCATGGACTTCTTCGAGTCCTTGGTTCATTTCTTCGATGCAACTCTGGATGAAACTTCCAACATGTAGCTTCAATATGACCATTGATATCATAGTTCTTGCAAAAATTCTTGGGATCTTTACAAGTATTCAAAGTAGTGGTAGCTTGTTTACCTTTCCCCTTCCACTTACCCTTGTTACTTGTTTTCCCAAACTCTTTCTTCTGCTGATTTGTTGACTGCTTTACCCTTGGCTCTACTTCTCCTTGATTATTTTCATCATCTATGTAGTATGCCTGTACACATGCTTTGTTGAGATCTTTGGGTTTTGTGGAGATGAATTTTATTTGAAGGTGAGTGTGAAGTCCTCCCAAGTACTTTGTCAAAATATCCTCATCCTCCAAGTCCATGTTAAGCAACATGGCTTGCCTCCAAAACTTTGTAGTATAGTCCTGCACACTTTGACCATTGCATTGTCTAAAATACTGCCATTTAATCATTTGTTCATTCTTATGGCCAATAGGATAGAAGTTAGCTCTAAGTAGTTCTTTAAATTCTTGCCAAGATTTCACAATAGGACGCTTTTTCTTTTCACAAGTGGCTAGATGGGTTTCCCACCAAACCAGAGCATGTCCCTCCATCTTGAGACGTGTAAAGGTGATCCTTTGTGCCTTAGTGACATTATGGATGCTAAAGTAGACTTATAACTATTTTAAAAATTTATCAAGAAACTCTGCATCTACTTTTCCTTCAAAGCTTTTAATCTCAACTTTCATTTCAACTTTAAAAGGAGTATGATCAGATTTTACCTTTTTCTCTTGTGTTTGAAGTCTCTTCTTCATGTTCTTACCCATAAATTTCCTCATGGTGGTTCCTTCCTATGCTAAAATTTTCAGCTAAGCCCCGAACCACTGAGTCCATGGAGTCTTGTTTGATAGAAGTTGTCTTCTATAAATCAGTAAGCTCTTCTTGGGTTATAAACATCCTATCCATCATGGTCTCCAACATCTCAATTCTACAGACCAAGTTCTCTTCCTCCATTTGTCCCTGAATTCTCTGTTTCCACTTCTTTGTAGAAATTTCTAGATCACAAGGTAAATCCTGTTCGACTTTAGATCTCGTCATTGTCATACAAATCCAAGAATGAATACCACAGTCTTAGATAATTGTTAGCTCTGATACCAAAATGATCTGTAAACTCTTCAACTTTGGAATTATCCACAGAATCACAATTAATCATTGATGTTGTACTTTCTATTATCAAATAACAGAGATAGCTAGTGAATGAATTATACTTGTGCTTAGAATCAACAATTTTTGGGAAAATAATATAGATTCATACAGCAACACTTTTATCCTGGAAAACCTCCAGAGGAGGAAAAACCAGTCGGGAAGGGAAATTGCTCTTTCTTCCCACTTTTATTGGCCAATTCAATAATAAGTATAGAAATTACAATAAGTATGAAAGAGAAGTAGATAGTATCTCACAATTCCTACCAGTTACTTGCTTTCTTTGACTCAATTACTCCTTGCTTCTATAAATCACAATTCCAACACTAAGAGCTTCTTACTCACTTGCTTCATGCTTCGATTCCTTTGTTCTCTTCCATAACATACATTTATAGTATTTCTCATGTTCTCCTGTGCATTGGAGGAAGGGAAAAGTCATGCAGAAGAAGAACATGGACACCATTTGGAATTCTGGGACTGTTCGCGTCATATTTTATTTTTTGTCTGCAAGAGCTAGGACCACTGTCCAATGTAGACCGGTGGTCCCAGGTCCACCACCCTGGTGGGGCCGTGGTTCTGTAACCGCCTCCTTACACAGGGTGGTGGTCCTATCACTAAACATACGTAACCTCTGTGTATATTTTTTTCTTCTTGTTGTTGGCTGATTTGATAAAGTAGAGTCATTTTGGATCCCTATGGATCAGTTAGATATTCCTCACTACATGAAAATGAAAGAGAATGGATGTGGGGAGGATGGTCAAGCCCCATAAAACCAAAATGGCATTCACATAACATTCCCAAGAAAATACAACATCATCTAAACCCTGTAATGAAGCAAGATAATGCACAATATACCTATATCATGAATAAAGGCAAGATAGAATAATAAAAAATCAAGTAAAGATAGACAAATTATCACAAAACACTGATTTTATTGCACCAAAATGTTTTCATAGTACATAATTTTAGGGGTAAAATGAATTATTTCCATTAAATTTTTTGGAAGATGAGGTTTTAAATTCCACAATTATCCCACATTTGAGAAACAAGGGAGAGGGAGGATGAAAAATCTTGAACCTTTGTAAAAATGTACCTCCTTATAATATATTGGAAGAATGGATGAGAGAGAGGGAAAGAAACCCGAAATATATTCTCTAACCACCCACAAAAATCATCATTACGCTTGAAAAAGGTATGGAGGTGTTGGTTGGATATTTTTTCAGGATAAAATATGAGGTTCAACCACAGTACATGGGATCAAATCCCTCCTCAAAGACAAGTGAGGCATCCTATTTATTACTGATCTAAAACACAACAAAAATAATATGTACAACATTCACACTATTCTAGCCATCGAGGTTGGGATACAATCCCAAAATCCATATCAACACGAGATGAAGATGTTACAGTTTTAGAAATAGAATGGATTATAAAGGAAACTATTATAGATGAAATAGAGCGGGAAGGGAATTAAAGGAATGTATTTACTTTCAAGCAAACACAGATCAAGAAATACTTATACGAGTTTTAGATAATGGGTGTAATATTTGAAATGATTAAAATAATCAAGAACATTAAACAAAGAATAGCTTAAGATCTTGGACATAAGAACAATCTCTCAAGATAGATGAATCCCACAACACAAAGTTTGCAAAATAACACCTGCTTCTATTCCTCAATGATTAAAAACAAAATACAAAGTTTTTCTTCTTCTTCACAATAGCTCTCAATATTCTAAAAATCTTTCTCTCTTCCTTCTAGGAGTAGCCTCTGAATCCATTCATCAACTATTCTCCCCTTCTCATTGATCTTTTCCATCCTAGGTACCGAATAGAAATCAAACCTGATAGGATTAGGGGTAGGAAATGACAGTGTTGAATGAGAAGGCTTTGAGAGCTTGAGTAATACCTTTGTCAACTGTTTAACTTTCTCCTTTAGCTCATCTCTGCTCACCTTCATTTCCTTCAACTTCTGGCACATCACAGTCATGGCATCCTACGCATCTTGTTGTGCTCCTTCTATTGTTACCTTTCCCAGATCAACCCTTGTGATCTAATAATCAGTGACCATTATATCCTCCTTTTTTTGTTGGCCGCGGGAGTGGCAATCTCTACAAACTTATGCCTTGAGACATCCACTGAAACCCTTGAAACCATTTTGGGTTTCTTGGCATATTTTGCGGGAGAAACCTTGAGGGAACTGAATTCGAAGGTTGGTAGAGGAACTACCACCTTCCTCTTCCTTAGGGTCTAATCAATTAACCATTAAGGTACAGTGGAAGAAGTTGCTCCTATCAAAGGTGTTATGGTTACATCTACAGGTGGAGGAAGGTTTACTTGTGGAGTAGTGATGACTGCAAGTGTGGTGACTGTGGGGATAGACTCAGTGAATGAAGGTGTAGAAGGAGGAGGCATATATATGGCCATATTAGGTCCAGTAGAGAGAGGTGAGAGGTTGGAGAAGATGTTGGCCATGGCTGATGAAAGTGGCACAAAAATATGAGGTGAGGAATATTGGGAAAGAGGAGGTAAAGATTCTGAAGTCAAAGTTTAAGAAGCAAGAGAGAGACTTATCTCTGATGAGCAATCGGAAAAAGGAGAAATGATAGGTTGACCAACCTCATCTTCTGAAGGAAGTTTTCCTTGTTCTGGTGGAGGTGGCGAATCCAGTACCTCAACTATTTGTGAAGGAGTGGCAGATGATGTGGCTCCTTGCTTTTCTCCTTTTCTGACAAACTTAAATTTTATCTGCCTCTTGGTAGGGCTTTTATCCTCTTCCCTCTCTCCCTTAGAGGGTCCCACTTCTAAAGTGGTTATTTTTGAAAATATATTTTCCTTATAACTCATTCCCCAAGAGATGAGCCGTGCCTTGGTACAGACAAGAGTCTAAGTAGCTCATTCAGCGATAGAATCTTTTTCAGCAACAGACAAATCAATGTATAGGAATTTGTGTTGGTCTCCATTTGAATGTTCGTACCTAGTGTTTAGGACATTTTCATTGTCCACGATGCCTTTGAGGATATCACCTAGATCTAACCTATGAATTTCTTCAAGCGTCAGTCTATTGTTGTCATTTCTTCGGATGGTGACTTCATCTTGAAGATCAACCCAGATGTCTTCCACATTGGGCACATGCAGATATAAGGTTCCATATGACTTGAGGACTCCTCAGATGTCAAATCCCTCCCTAAGCTTCATATGTTTCTTCAATTTGTTCTGAAGCTTTTGCACCACGTTCTTGGCCTTAACCACTATAGAGCATGTATACCTTCCAATGGAAATAGGGAAGGAGACGAAAAATTTGTGCCTACTTTGTTGGAATTTGTGAAAATCCAACAATTGTCTAACTAACTCCATAAGGATCAGTTTGTCACCTGGGAAACTAGGAAAATGGAAAGGGTTACCATGGAACCTTACTACCCAAAGATAAGTAAACTTCTTTAATTTCAAGAATATGAAACCCTATTTTGACACTTTGGCCCATGCTTCATCAGAAACCCTTCTTTTCCTCAGGTTAGGATCCAACCTACAAATGTTTTCATGGAAGAAGGTTTCGTTCACTCTTCTATATTGGTCTTCAGACACTTTTATTGTCAGCTCAGGGAAGTACCAATATGTGTTCCATCACTTGATTTCCCTTCACATCTAGCCCTGGGTAGTTTCTCATGCCCGTTGTTGCATAGGTGATGTATGACATCATATAGAACTTACCGATAGATAAGACAATTTTCATTTGGGAGTCTATCTCGTCACTTATTAGGATACCCCAATCAATCCCTTGGTCATTCTTCTTTATGAAAACCATGAACTGGTACATCCACCCTTGGAAATCTTTTGAATTTGGGAGTCCAAATAATTGACTCAACAAGGTGATGATATCACTGATTTCAAGAATAAAATCACTTCTAGGGATCGACTTGGGAAACCTCGAAATGACTGGCCTAGCCTTAATCAAGAACTCCTTGTTTACATGATTGATGCAGTCTTCTTGATCTTTGTCCCGGGTCTTTTATGTTGATTTAAGGTTTAAATCAACATACTCCACAAAGTCAAACAACCTTAGGAGTTGATCAAAGTAACCTTTGTCCATGATTTCTTACTGAGTGGGAGGCTGAGTCATAGTTAGAGGCATAGGCCAGGATGAATTCAGGGCATTGGGATAATATTGGAAATCCTGCTACAAGAGGGAGACCATTTCCTGCTATCGACTTCATCTAAGAATTCTGAGATGAATCCTTAACTCTCTTCCAGAAGTCCTCCATATCTATATTGCCAAGCTCTATATCCCAAATGTCATAATTTCATCTTATGTAAGAAGAAGACTCCATATTCTGATACTTATACTTCATCTTTCCAATCTTATGTGACTTATCCTTAGATTGGCTGGGGTATGACATGAGGAGTTTCGAAGAAGAAATGCCTTAGCTTGAAAGTCTGTTGGACAATTACACTAACCCGCCACACTGTTCAGATTTTGAGACTTGCAAAACACCTTCAGAAACCTGACACAATGGATTGTATGTCAAAAGTTAGGACATGTTGAGCATTGATGAAAACCCGACACACTGCAGAAGTGAGGAAGTGTCAGAAAAGTGGGAAGACCCAACACAGACTGCAGAATCTAGAGGATGTCGAGCACCTGGAAAAACCTGAAAGAAGGAGGAAAAGTAAAATATTAATCACCCTATAAAACCTGAAACAAGTATATCGGGTTTCTGACATGTCATAATATGATAAATTCCTGCCTCATGATCACTTAGGAATTTTAGAATCATTTTGAAATATACAAGTTACAACCTATGAAAAATAAGTAAATAACCTAGGGGTGATTTTCAAACAAGAACCCACATGGGAAAAAGAAAAGAATCAAGGAAAATGACTCAAAAAACCTAAACCAAAAAGGGGAAGGAAAGGAAATGGAAACCCCAAACAAACACCTCATAAATAACCCAAAAATATTCATAATATAAAGAAGAGAAGAGTACCTTCAACTAGCTTGAAAAATGATCAAAAACGGATGATGAAATTGATTGGGAAGCTCGATCAGGTTTGGAGGTGAAGAATCATCAACGAAAATCCAACGTAGAAAAAACAATAAGGTAATGAATGACATGGAAAACCAACTATTTGTAATAAACTAGCATTAATTACACCTCACTTGATGCATGTGCCAAATGCCAAAAAACTAGACATTAATGACATGTCATCATGCTCAAAAACTCGATACAAAGGATTTGATTCAATTCAGGATTTGATTCAATTCGGGTTTCGAGTTTCAGGAAACAAATGACATGAAACATGCATTTGAAAAACTATGCTCCGATGCTTGGGAGTTTCGAAAACTCGACACAATGGACTTATGCAATCGGGTTTCAGATTTTGGGAAACATGAGGCATGTAACATGCATTTGAAAAAGCATGTTTTGATGCTTGGAAGTTCCAAAAACCTGACACAATGGACTTAAGCAATCAGGTTTTGGATTTTGGGAAACATGAGACATGTAACAAGCAAGAAACATGTTTTGATGCAATGAAAACCTAAAAACCTGAAAATCTTTTTCAAAGGGAATTTTAAGAGATTATCAAAAATTTTCCTATGGTTATCTCAATTTTAGCTGAAATCACTAAAACGAGATAACAGGAGGGACCTAAAAAACCCATACTCCGTTGTACTCTAGATTGTGGGAGAAGAAAAGGGTCTTCATACCTCCATTTACTCCATTTTCGGTACCTAGGTATGGCCTCAATGTCCTGAAAATTCATCCCCATTTTTATCCCACCTAAAAAAACAAAATTCTATTTTTTTATGATTTCATAGTCTAGCTCTCTAAATCCTCTTTCCATTGACTATAATTTTGTCAAATTTCATGGACTATGGAGGAATTTATCACAGTTTTAGTATGGGCCACTTTTTTAGGTTTTCTAACCAACTCACTGAGCTCCTCATTTAACCAGCCACCTAACTCACCATCCATGAAATTTGGGGGTGGGTTCCACTTTACACTTGCAGTGAATTTATGTGCACAATACATCATGTTAATGTTTACCTACGCCTGCTTCTGATGCCAAATCACCCTGCGAACCTGATGACGACTCCCTAGTAACTCACTGACCTTGCAATGCTTGTCAGGTCTAGGTTCTGCCGTGCATCCACACCGAGCGGATCTTTGTGCATCGTGTCCATGATTTTTTTCTCCTGACCTCAACACAAGCTCAAAGACCTATGACATTCATCTCGGGCCCGGAACCCACTCGGCTCACTGCACATCGATTCGCGATGCCTACTCACCTTACACTCTCGACATGTATCCCCGACAACTCGCTACCATGTTGACCCCGCTCGACCTTCCGACTCATAAGAATTACATATGCATAACCCACATTACAAAAAAACCAATTCTCCCTATTTTCACTCATCGTGTAACCCCAATGTGACTCGCTGACGCTAAGCCCTAATATGCCTCTTCCAAGTAACGTGTTGAAATCCTTGACGTGCTTGACGACTTGGCTCAGTAAGCTGACTCACCCACACTTCCAACAAATCTACATCCACTGACATGCTCAACCACTGTGCTAAGGCACTCAACATTAAATTTCCCCAATGCATCCTATCAGCTCATCGTGCTATGGAACAACTCACCGATTTTCTTTGAGATCTCAAGCCATTTGGGCCATTTTTTCACAAATTTTCCCATTTTTTAATTTTTTCTTGGAATTTCTCAGAATCATAAGACTGAGGGGTGTAATGGGATGCCTTGAGTCCCAAATTTCCAACTTTCTCATTTGTTACCCATTTTATCCAAATGTGGGCCTAACGGGGCCCGTTTTCTCTTTCTAACTGAACTCTGATCCTTTGAAACCCAGAAGAGGAAAAAATGCCTCTAAATGATTCCAAGCTTCCCGAAAACATTATAAATGCTCCTAAAACTTTAATTTTTCTTGAAACACCCAGATTCTTCCATGAAGGCCCTGTCCAATGCCCAGTTCCAATTCTTCCCATGTTGTCCATTTTTACCCAGGGGTTAAAAATTGATAACAGTTGTTGGCCAATGTTGAAAATGGTTCTATTTGAAGAAGCAACAAGAGGAAGAGTATCTAAGACTACGTCATTTGTTTCATTCTTGTTATTATATCGTTGAAGGATTTGGACTTGTTTGTTATTTTGTGTCTTAGGAGGAGCCTTCTCGAATTCCATCATGATATAGTTGTTAAGTTGTGGAGCCTGTTTTCATGTCTGAAAGTGTTGAAGATTGTACACTAAGAGTATTGTACACTTTTCAATTATCCTCAACTCAACGGGGTTTATTCGGGAACATGATTTTCTCATATGGGAAGGCTTTTGAACCATAGGTTTATGGGATGATTTTTTCCCATGGTTTTGATACCCATGGTTTTGTAAAACTGCTTAATCAGTTGTCTATTTATATGGTTTTATGCATATGATAAAAGTATGAAAAACATTACATATGTGCTTTGAATTTGGGTGTGAATTATGTAGAGTTTGTTGAGCATAGCTCCAAACAGATCTAGGTATTGTATTGAGAGAGTGGTGGCTTGTAATAAAATATGAGCAAGTGATTTTTTGTGGACGTAGCCCAAATTAGGTGAGCCATGTTAAATATTGTCTCTTTATGTTGTGTTATTTTATTTTACACTTTTATTTGAGATTTGTAATAATTTTTTGCGTATTAGTTTCTATTGTTGCAATTATGTGAGGGATTATTCCACATATTTTATCCCTTATTTCCAAACAATTGGTATCAGAGCTTGGTTTGATTTACTGAAGTGTTGAATTGCAGGAAAAAATTTATCTTGAGTGGGAGCTATGGCAGATGATGGAAGATCTAGGGTTGATAAATTCAACGGGTAGAATTTCAGTCTTTGGAAGATGCAGATGGAAGATTACCTTTATCAAAAGGATCTTTATACTCCGCTGTCTGAGAAGGTGGAAAAACCCTCAAGCATGATAGATGCGGAATGGGATTTGCTGGATAGGAAAGCACTTGGGACAATCTGGATGTGTCTTACATATTTAGTATTATTTAATGTTTCAAAGGAAAAGACTACAAAAGAACTGATGGATGCATTAGGGAAGGTGTATGAAAAACCCTTTGCCTCTAATAAGATATTTTTAATGAATTTTTTTTTTAATATGAAGATGTCTGAGAATGGTTCAGTAGCAGATCATCTAAATGATTTTAATACGGTTGTAAATATGCTAGCTTTGGTTACAATAGAATTTGATGAAGAAGTTAGGGCTTTATTAGTTCTGTTCTCTTTACCTGAGAGTTGGAATAGCTTGGTTATGGTGGTAAGCAACTTGGTTCTAGCTAACTCAAAGTTGAAGTTTGAGGATGTTGTAGGGGTGAGTCTAAGTGAGGAAATGCAAAGAAAAATCTCTGGTGAATCTTCTACTTCAGGGAATGCTTTGACAATGGAAACTAGAGGGAGACAGAAGAATAGAGGAAGCTGTGGAAAATTAAAGGATCGGACAATTTCAAAATCCAAAAGCAAGATAGTATGATAGCACTGTGGAAAGTTTGGGAATGCAAAGAAGGATTGTTGGGAGCTTCAGGACAAGAAGAAACAACAAGAAGAAAACAAGGAGGCAAATGTGGCAACGGGTAATGTATGTCAGGATGCTTTTATTCTTTCTTTGCACAATATTACTGAATCTTGGGTTTTAGATTCGGGGGGCTTCTTT
Source organism: Taxus chinensis (assembly GCA_019776745.2). Lineage (NCBI taxonomy): Eukaryota > Viridiplantae > Streptophyta > Pinopsida > Cupressales > Taxaceae > Taxus > Taxus chinensis. The sequence continues at coordinate 611,790,042 of CM034152.1, read as the reverse complement.
CCATGCTTCTCCACATAGTCATTATTTTGTTGATTATGTTCAAGGAGATTTTGGGCATGTTTTTCTTGGTGATGACGAGCCTATGCAGCATAGTTGGAAAAGGTTTTATTCAGGTTAAGATGCAGAATGGGAATACTTGGCTGTTGAAGGATGTTAGACATGTGCCTACATTAAGATGAAATTTGATATCGGTAGGACAGTTGGGGAAGTGATGGTTTTACTATGATATTTACATCTGACTCTTGGAAGGTTACCAAGGGTGCTTTTGTGGTGGTAAGAGGTAAAGAAGGTTAAAACCTTCTATTTAACCACTTATAGCACTAATTTTTGTAATCTTGTGGCTTCAAAAGTAGATACAACATAGTGGCACTATAGGCTCGGTCATATGAGCCATAAAGGCATGGAGATCATAAAGAAGGATTTGCCTGAGATATACAGAAATAGGTTTTGAGTTTTGTGAGGACTACATGTATGGGAAACAGAAGTGAGTAAGGTTTCTCAAGATTAGTCCTACAAAGAAAGAGAGTAAGTTAGAGCTGGTACATTCTGATGTGTGGGGGCCATTTCAGGTATCATCTCTTGGGGGTTCAAGTTATTATGTTACTTTTATTGATGATGCAACAAAAAAAATTTGGGTTTATTGTATTAGAAACAAATCTGATGTATTTGACACTTTTGTTAAATGGAAATCCTTGGTAGAGAATGAAACGGGTCTTAATCTAAAATGTCTCAAGTTAGATAATGGAGGGGAGTATTGCAGCAATGAATTTGATGATTACTATTCTAAGAATGGAATCTGTAGGAAAAAGATGGTTCCAGGAACTCCACAGTAGAATGGGGTGTCAGAAAGGATGAACAGAACAATAATGGAACGTGCTAGGAGCATGAGGTTACATGCAGGACTGCCTCTTTCTTTTTGGGTAGAAGCGGTGAGCACCAGCTGTGTACTTGATAAACAGAGGACCCTCAAGTGCCTTGGATGGAGGCATACCTGAGGAGGCTTGGTATGGTAAGAAAGTTGATTATTCATTTCTTAGAGTCTTTGGATGTGAGGTGTTTGTTCATATAGACAAGGATGATAAGACCAAGCTAGAGGCTAAATCAGAAAAATGTACTTTCATTGGTTATGGTGGTGATGACTTTGGATATAAATGTTGGAGTATTAAGGACAAGAAAATCATTCGATCTAGGGATGTGGTCTTTAATGAGAAATTCATGTATAAGCAGCAGTTACAGGAAAATAGGGAAGAATCCAAGAAAGAATATGCAGTGGTAGAGGATCTTCCGAGATGGGAAAGTGACACATGAATTAGTTCAGGAACCCCCTCAACAGGAACCCCAAACTCCTATATTGAGGAGGTCTTCTAGGGTAAGAAGAGAACCTGAACATTTTTCTCCTTCTCTTTATTATTTATTACTCACTAATAGTGGAGAGCCAGAGAGCTTTGATGAAGCAATGTAGGTAGATGCTAGGAAGAAGTGGGAGCAAGCCATGGATGAGGAGCATAAGGCTCTCATGGAGAACCAGACATGGGATTTGGTAAAGCTACCGGAAGGAAAAAGAGCATTACAGAACAAATGGGTGTTCAGAGTGAAAGAGGAAGAAGGAGGAAAGAAAAGATATAAGGCCTGGTTGGTGGTCAAGGGGTTTGCATAGAAAAAAGGTATAGATTTTGATGAGATTTTTTTCTCCTGTAGTAAAAATGACTTCTATTAGAACTGTTCTAGGAATAGTTGCAGTAGAAGACTTGCACTTAGAACAGCTTGATGTAAAGACTGCATTTCTCCATGGTGATTTGGAGGAGAAACTATATATGCAGCAGCCAGAGGGCTATGAGGTAAAAGGTAAAGAGGAGATGGTGTGCAAACTGAAGAAGAGCTTGTATGGCTTGAAACAAGCTCCACGTCAATGGTATAAGAAATTTGATAGCTTCATGATGGAGCAAGGTTATATTAGATGTCATTCTAACCATTACATGTATACAAAGAAATTTGAGGATGGAAGTTATATTATCCTTTGTCTGTATGTGGATGACATGTTGGTTGCAGGTAAAAACATGCAAGAAATAAAAGTACTCAAGAAGCAGCTAAGTGAATCCTTTGCTATGAAGGATTTGGGGGCAGCCAAAAAAATCCTTGGTATGAGGATATCTCAGGATAGGAAGGAATGGAAGCTGACTTTATCTCAGGAAGAGTACATTAAGAAGGTCTTGGAGAGGTTTAATATGCAAGATGCTAAACCGGTTGGGACTCCTTTGGCAGGCCATTTCAAGTTATCAAAGGAACAGTGTCCTAAGACAGAGCAGAAGAGAAACCAGATGTCCAAGGTACCTTACTCATCAGCGGTTGGTAGTTTGATGTATGCCATGGTGTGCACTAGGCCTGATATTTCCCATGCAGTGGGAGCGGTGAGTAGATTTATGAGTGATCCAGGTAGAGATCATTGACAGGCAGTAAAGTGGATCCTTCAGTATTTGAGAGGGACCATGGGGGACAAGTTTTGTGCTACAGTGGATCAAACACCACTTTGTGTGGTTATGTAGATTCAGATATGGCTAAAGATGTAGACAGTAGGAGGAATCACAATAGGTTATGTTTACACTGTAGGTGGAACAGCAGTAAGCTGGATTTCACGACTACAGAAGTTGGTGGCTTTATCAACCATGGAGGCTGAGTATGTTGCTGCCACAGAGGCAAGCAAGGAAATGATTTGGTTACAAAAATTACTTGAGGAGTTGGGGCATAAGCAGGAGGAAGGAAAGTTGCATAGTGATAGTCAAAGTGCTATACACCTAGCTAAGAACTCTGCTTTCCACTCTAGGATGAAGCATATACAGTTAAGGTACCATTTCATCAGGACAGCTTTGGAGGAAGAGAAGTTGAAGTTGGAGAAGATTCATACTAGTCAGAATCCTGCAGACATGATGACCAAGGTGGTCACAAGGGAAAAACTGAAGTTGTGTTCAGCTTTGGTTGGTCTTCACAGAAACTAGTGAAGGGTTGAGAAGCTTGCTCAGAGGAAAACTAGTCTCCAAGTGGGAGATTGTTAGGTTGTGGAGCCTGTTTTCATGTGTGAAAGTGTTGAAGACTATACACTAAGAGTATTGTACACTTTTCATGTATCCTTGCTGGGGTTCATGGGAGCTAGGTCCGGGCCTCAGAGCGGCGGGGTCTAGGGGTGGCAACCCCATGGTAGCAAGGGTTTAGGGGCGCAGCCCCCGAAAAAAAAATTGGGCCTTAAAACGTGCCCGATATATCAGGAAATCGTGATTTTCTCATATGGGTGGGATTTTGACCCATAGGTTTATGGGACAACGGTTTTTTCCCATGGTTTTGATACCCATGGTTTTGTAAAACTGCTTAAGCAGTTGTCTATTTATATGGTTTTATGCATATGATAGATAGTATGAAAAAACATTGCAGATGTGCTTTGAATTCGGGTGTGAATTCTGTAGAGTTTGTTGAGCATAGCTCCAAACAGATCTAGGTATTGTATTGAGAGAGTGGTGGCTTGTAATAAAATTTGAGCAAGTGATTCTTGGTGGATGTAGCCCAAATTGGGTGAACCATGTTAAATACTGTCTCTTTGTGTTGTGTTATTTTATTCTGCACTTTTATTTGAGATCTGTAATAATTTTCTGCATATTAGTTTCTACTATTACGATTCTGTGAGGGATTATTCCGCATATTTTATCTCTTATTTCCTAACAGATCCTTTTTGAAATATTTGGATTGAATTGATTAGGCATCTCCTAGGGAAGTAGGAGATAATGACATCACCTTGAATGATAAGGCATGGTGAAAGGGCTCACAATATAAGTTTAAAGTATTGCTAATCACATTGGAACGTCTGTGTTTTGACCCATATTGTTGAAAGAATACTCCAATGATTATTAAAGTTTTGAGATTGGTTACTATATATCATAGTTTTATGACCCTTGACTGAGGGCATTAATACTAGTTTTGGATACATCGTGATTTTGGAACTGGTTGACAAGGGTTGTCACTAGGATGACTCTGAATTCAACTACAGAATTGTCGAGGGGATGAAGTGTAGAATTCAATTTAGAGAATCCCCAGTATTGTTGTTAGTTAAGGGTTTGTTAACAACATATGAGTTCCACTATCTGATCTAGTATTTGTAAATATTTTTTAAGGCCTTGATTAGTAACACCATCTGTAGTGGCATGAGTAATTACAGTTCGTAAGAGATCGATGAAGTCCTTTTTTTAATGCCACTATTGTCCATACTAATTCCTTTATTTTGGTGTTGGAATGGCTCCTATTTTCCATTCAACCCGTAAGTCTTTGTTTTTAGTGTTGATTGTTGACTTGATCGATGCATAGATCACCCCATCTAAGACTTCCTCATAAAAGTGAAAGGGGATTTTTCACACTTCCTAATTGTTTTCTTGATTAAGAAATGAAGGAAAAGGTCACAAATTTAGCCATATTAGCTTGCATGATGGGGTTGCAGCGGTAGTGGAAGAATATTTTTGAGTTCATTTTTATCCATCTCGATGATAAAATAGGCATTAGTAGGGTCATAATCTGTTCACATTGTTTAGATGATCCTATTTTGATGGACTTCCCCTAATTCTACCCTATGGTAACAACTTGTTCCTGTAAAATGGATTTAATGAAGATGAATGCTAATGAGTTTCTTCTAAAGGACTATCCCTATGTAGGATTCAGGGAGTCTAATAATACTGGTCTAGAATTTTGACCCCCTCGAGAGGATCTTTGGGAAAATTTTAGAAACTATGACGTCCTAAGTGAGTTCTGTCTTCCTTATCCACATATAGGACGTATGCCTTGCAGGTATGAAGGAATTTATATATCCTAGGTCCTCTTTATACGATGGGAAGAGTCCATAGAAAAAACTCAACTCCACTTTAGGATGGGTGGGTCTTAGAGAGTCCTTTTAGATATTCAGAGTTCATATGCCCCCATTACATATGATATCTACCATGATGGAGTGTTCCATATTGGAACAGAGGACAAGGAGAAGTGTTGAAAAGGCCATAATTATAGCACATTAACTTGACCATGTATGAGAAATGTACACTAGGAATTGCTGAAGGCATGGACTAGGAAATATATCTGCTCAAAATAGATAGGATAGATTATGCAATACATAGTGGAAACAAGGTGAGCCTAAGAGTGTTAGGGAATGTGATTTTTAAAAATTTGATTGTAAAAAACCGCATTTTTGGGTGATGGAGTTTATCTAGGAAAATTATTTTTAACATGCCTATGGGCTTTTGGGTAGGTGTATGAGGAATGGGCACCCATTTTTAACATGCCAACCCTTGTGAGGATATCTGAATAAGTTCAACTATGCTAGATAACTTTACAAATGGTATTGTTAGATGTCACATCAGGTTGGCCATTGATGAATGGGATATGTGGTTTTTATCATTTCTCAATGGACATGCAATCCAAAATCATCAGATTCGATATGGGTTTGATTACGGAAATGTTTAGGAGACTTTCATCTAGTTCATATCCATCCAACCGAAGTAGAAATGAAGGGTCATACTATGAGAATTTTGGTCACATTTTTTTTAGGAGCATGATTAACAGTTACACTAGATCCATAGCGGATGAGTTTCCATAGGCCCTTCATAGACATGTTTCAGGAAGGTACTTCCCCTACTTATAGACCTACTTCTATGGTCTAAGCGTGAGGGGAAGTAACATTGTTTTACAAAAAAAATATAGTACAATCCTATAGTTATATCTGAAGTGAATCATATATAAGGAGTATGAGTCATTTGGTAAGTTTAATATTCTAACCATGTTAGAAGTTCAAACATTTGGTAATACTAGGCTAAGATAACAAAATGCATAATAGGATACATGCTAATATGTTCTCTAGTCAATACATATGGATAAATCCTCCCCTCTCTCGTAACATGTCATGTTGTTAGATGTTGGGAGGATTGGTGGAAGAACCTTGATAAGTCCCTTGATGAAGTAGCATCACATATCTTAGAATCACTATATAGGTGGAAGATAAAATTGGAATACCATTCCTGAAGAAAAGCTCACATGATAATTTCATGTTCTGGGAATAGTGTAAGAAATCATCCAATAAGAAGAGTGTCAAATACAGGTCCATTAGTAAGACTACAAGATGAGCATACGTAATGATTTGAGACATTGTACTGGGTCTAATCATTTAACCCCTGGCATGACATATCCTGGGGGGTGAGTAACATTCATAAAACAGGGTAATGTCCTAGAGAGAGAATACATAAAAAAAAGATAAAAATAAAACCAACTTAAGCAAGAAAGAACTAATCTGGGGGTTGCTTAGTTTCAGTGACTCATCTATGGAATTGTAATACAAATCTACAGAATTGAAATGACAGTTCTATAGTATTCCAGTGCACTCTACTTTTTGAATTTGGGAACGAGACAACTAAAATTCTGTTAGAAAATGATATGTGCAGACACTAATTTTAGAAGCACAATGGAATGAGAAGGGGGGGTATGAATCAAGTCCTTAGCAGACATTCAGATTCCATGTTAACTAGATTTGCATCATTTAAACATCTATTCTAAATGGATTCGGTAATCAAGAAAACATTATATCATTCAATCAAAGCATGCATGTAATATTCTGAAATAACAATTGTAGTAAATCCAATTAAAGAACTGTATGCATAAATAAACTCAAAATAACCTCTTATCTCCTTGTTCGATCGGGCCCTTGCTCTTCCTTGGGATAAAGGAATTAACAACCTTTGATTCTCAAAACGTCGTGACTTCCATTAACTCATAATAAGTTTCATAACATAGACAGTAGATAATAATGTTAAAAACCAAATGCATATAATCTATCTCAGTATATCAAAAGTAGTTCTTCCTATGTTCTGAAGATGAAGTATTCATATAGGTACTGTTAGTTACAAGGCTTTCCATATTAGGTGACATTAATCACCATCCACCAAATACTAATTAAAACGCATAAATTTCTACGGGAAATTAGGAACAAGCCCCAACTAATAGGTCAACTTTGGTGGAAACAATCTTCTACTACTTGCTCCAAACTCGGACTCCATAACTACCAGCAACATCCATCATTTCTTGCAAACATCATCATGTTTTATCTCACAAAGACAGTTAGTAGGAGGTTCATGTGATAATCAGTTTTCATAAACTATAGCAAGGAAAATGCATCAAACCTACTAAGATATAACTACACAAAAAATCCCCATGTATTAATAAGTCATATCAAAAGGGTATTTTCGGCTTGAAGAAATGATATCAATGAGACAAACAATGCACTCATCATTTTTCCCCTAACTTTACATGTTTCATTTCCCTATGCAACTTATCTTCATCCTAACCACCTACCAAGCTGCTCAGCCATGTCATATTCTTAAAATTGATCAACATATTGTTTTGTGGTGTTCTTACAGCCCTAAGTGTTGGAGGTAATCTCTACCCATGCTGTGAAACTATCATTTGGCTGGGCCACATTGTTCTGCCAAGTAGTGAGAGGGCTCAAAAGGAGTGGTGGATGTACTTGGAGGCCTGCCCATTCATCATTGTACTGTTTCCTGGTTTGCTCTGTGTTCTGTCTTATAATGGTGATGAGGGCATCACCCTTGCGCATGCTCCAGCTCAAGTTTTGGGGAGAGAGAACTTTCCTGAATTTCAAGGGCAGACTTAGAGTATCCCACCTCCTATCACATTCCTACCAAGCTGTCCCAAAGTTCTCCTGACTGCAATTTTCAAAATCCATGACACATTAAAGTAAAATATGGGAAGTGTTTACCCCAACTCCTGGCTGATAGTAAAGTGAGCAAAAGTTTTTTCTTAGAGCTACATCAGTGTGATGAGTTGGACAGATGTGGAACCTAATAGACTGAGTGGTGTGATTGAAATATCTGTTTTCTGACCCCAGATGATCTGATTTCATAGTGCAGACTGAAAGGCCTTGATTTGGAAATCACCCATAAATAAATTGATTAAGAAATCAAGCACATTTGCAACTATCATGTTATGAAGGTAGAATTCACAAAGAAAATTTATGATCTCAAGAGTACTACACTTATCAACTGATAAGAAACTAGTGCCATTGGAAATTTCATGAGGAACTTGATGACACAATTGGAACAACTGCCAGGAATAAATTGTTCTTGAATGAACATACTATAGACAAGAGAGGGTTTTATACAGGATAGAAGCTTGAGGGCCAAAGGATAGATAGAGTCTAAAATAGATGTCACTTTTTGCTTTTCCTCTTGTATATATTCCATTTCCCTTTTCTATTTCTCATTTGCCTTCCTTAATTCTCTTTCCTGAAGGGATAACTAATGGAATCTATCCAAGATGTTAAGAATCTTATTGCGCTGATGCTTCAAACTAATTACTTCAAGCTGTAGGGAAGTGATTTCCATAACCTTCTCTACTGTTTGTTGTGAAAATTTAGTTTGCAATAAAAGGTTTGTTTCTTCCATACCTCATAATTGAGCTTTCAGCAGTGTGATTTCCTCTAAATAGTTGCGAGAAGATGCAGCCTGGGTGCCAAGAACTTCGAGAAGCATAGGGTGAATTTCTGTAGATGTAGGACTAACAGGTGTCAGAACGGCCAGGTGATCCTCCTCATGTTTTTCTTCCCAAATGGGGGCAGTATCATCAGGTAAATTATCTGATCGGGAACTGCCAGACTTCAAAACTAAAATGTGTCATTGAGGCCGTAGGTGCATGGAAGAAGACGAAGCCGTGGCGCACTTGCCTTTTGAGCCAAAAGTGGAAGGGGATGGACCCTCGGGAGTGCCAAATGTGTCCGCATGCTTGGGGACATCAACTGCCTCTGCTTGGTTACATGAAGGGCAAGGGCCCGATGCAAGGGTAGACCGGGGTGCAGAAGAGAGATTGGATTTCAATTGCTTTTGTCTAGACCCTTCTCCCACAACAAATACCTCGAGCCTCTGCTTTGGTCTAAAGAAGACCTGATGTGAGCATAGAAAATGAATCAACCACAAGTGTTTAATGACAGACTTGCCTCCATCAGACCATTACTTCTAGAAAACTTTAATAATGGAGTCCACGAGGTATTCAGGTAGATTTACCTAGAGGGCCTAGTTGACACATCCCTTCTTAAGGTGAATTTTCATTTTAAGTGCATCACCACCCAGAACAGAGGCCTGAACATCACATATGAAATACTGGTTAACCCACTTTGCTATTTCACTCCAGATTCCAGGTAGACTCATCTACCTAATGCCCTTCTGGATACCCAAGGGGGTCAGGATGACTTTAGGGAATGTTTCCCCTTCATTGTGAAACAGAGCAAGCAGGCTTTGTGGAGGAGCATTTGTCATGACCTTCAAACCAAATTCTGGTAGGCCGGATAGGTCAGAAATGACCTGACTGGTAATCTCAACCCGTCTTCCGCCGACTTGTGAACAAGTGGACTCAAATTTGTCTAGGAATTCCTCCACAGTGCCTTCATCGAAACCCTCGAATTGGCGAATGAAATCCATCCATCCAAAATCATGAAATACTTGTGAAAGTGTGGCATTCCATAGTAAGGCATCCGGTGAGTCAGGGTCTGATTTCTTTTGTGGTCCAATGTTGAAGCCGAAGGTGAGTAATACTAGGTGGCAGAAAGAGACAGAACAAAGTGTGCCCCCACTCCTTGTTTAGCGACTGATAGAACTAATTGTGCTTGATGCACATATAAAAATGGTAAGAAGTAGTTGTCGAAGCATTAAATTTCAAATTACACCATATCCCTTGGATGATGCAAAATCAAGCAAAGGTGGCAGTGGAAAAATAGTGAATGAGACTGGCCATCCGTGTGAATTTAAGATATTTGAGGTGGCACATATCCCACTATTGAGGAGTGAGCGCCACCCATCCTGACTTAAATAATGTGACACATTCAAGGTGTGCGGTGATTATGAGACGTTACCCCTTTTATGGCATCATACATATAACCAAATTTGGAAAAAGATCTGTAATAAATATAGCGATCATTTCATGATGGTGTAATGATGACAAATGCACACATGGGTAAATTTTTTTCATGGAAATATCATTAGCAAGTTAGGATGCACTTACCCATGCCACGTTTAGTCAGCTGATATCCATAGATTCCTATGCCTTGCAGCTCGAGATGAAGCATGATTAGCGGCTGTATAAATAATGAAAATTCCTGCATTTTATTGAAAACAACAACAAGAAAAACTGCTAAGGGAAGAAGATCGAATGCAAGATCATATTCCTTTATTGAATTTGCAAGATATTGATTACTCCATGTTTGAGGGGCAAAGAGCCTCCTTAGAATGCATGTCTATGCATAATAGAATGTCATCGGTGAAAGTCTTCTTATCCAATGGTTGGTGATAAATCCGGAGCCTATGTCCATTCACCAGAAGAGTTTGTTTGTCTCCATCAATAGGTAACAACTGAACAAATCCAGTTTCAAACAGTTGATTTACCTAATAGGGACCCAACCAACATGTACATAGATTTCCTTTAAACTGCTGATAGTGGGAATCAAAGAGTAAAACCCATTGTCCCTTATGAAATGTCCTTTTTTGATATGAGCATCATGCCAATTTTTGCTGATGTTGTAGAATTTCTTTCTGTTACTGTTCCTCCATTCACATTTCATCTAATTCATTTAGTTGTAGCACTAGTTGTGTTGTGCTTCATCCAAATCGATCCCAACTTCCAACATTGTTCGCCAGGTGCGCAATTCGAACTCAACAGGTAATAATGGCTTCTTCCCAAATAATAGCTCATAGGGAGAAAAACTAGTATTTGTTTTCCAGGTCGTGTTGTAGGCCTAGATGGCCTCAAGAAGCTTTGGTACCCAATCCTTTCTATCAGCATTGACCACCTTAGTTAGAATATTCTTGAGTTCTCGATTGGTTACCTCCACTTGCCCATTGGATTGGGGGTGATAGGGTGAAAATTTTCGGTGCCTAATTTTGTAGATTTCCAAGAAATCTTCAATCATATTTGAAACAAATTGAGGAACTTGATCAGATACAATGGCCCTTAGTGCTCCAAATCGCAGTAATATCCGATTGTACAAAAAATCAGCAACATCATCCTCATTGGCAGATGTCAATGCTTGAACTTCAGCCCATCTAGTGACGTAGTCTGTGCATACCAAGAGATACTCCTTCCTGAAATATGGAGGATCAAATGGTCCAAAAAAGTTAATCCCCCATTTCTCAAATGGTCCTAAAACCAACTGAGGATTAAGAGGCATTTCCATTGAAAGTGTGGGTTTTCCCATTCGTTGGCATGCATCACACTGCCACACATACTTTTTGACAGCCCTATGGAGGGAAGGCCAATAGTACCTTGCTCCAAGGATCTTGTGAATTGTTCATTTTACTGAATAATGTCTGCCTCCTGGCTCATTATGACAAGCTCACAGTATGTCGTGTACCTCATCCTCCTGAACACACATACGAAGAACCATGTCAGGACAACATTTAACTAAGAATCCATTACACCATTTATATGTTGCACTATTTTTAACCAATCACCTTCTTTCCTTATGAGTAAAATAGGCAGGAAACTTCCCTGTTGTTAAATAATTCGCAAGATCAGTGAACCAAGGAGTCTTAGTCGAGATAGCAAACAAGTTTTCATCAGGAAATTGATCCTGGACTGCTTCATCATCACCTAAAACATTTAATCTAGAAAGGAAATCAGCAACAACGTTAAATTTCCTAGGCTTATCTATAATGGTGAGATTGAATTCCTGCAACAAGAGTAACCAACAAATAAGCCTTCCACCAACCACTGGTTTATTCATCAAATATCGAATGGAAAAGTGGTCACTGTAAACAAATTTTTTATATCCAGTGATGTAATGATGAAATTTATTCAAAGTATAGACAACAACCAAGAATTATTTTTCTGTAGTAGTGTAATTCCTTTCTGTAGGAGTCAGGTTTTTACTGATAAAATAAATTGCATACATATGATCTTCTGAGTCTTTTTGCCCAAGGACAACGCCCATGGTTGTATTAGAAGCATCAATGTGGATATGGAAAGGTTGTCCCTAGTCAGGACCACGTAAGACAGGGGCCATGGTCAGCTTTTCTTTGATAGAATCAAATGCCTATTGACACTGAGGAGACCATTCAAAAACACAATCTTTGGTTAGCAGTGAGAACATAGATGCGGAAATTTTGCTAAAATCTTTTATGAATCGGTGGTAATAACCTACATGACCAAAGAAACTTTTGATGTCTGTCTGATTAGCTAGTGTAGGTAATTGGGTGATGACTGATATCTTTTTGCGGTCCACCTGTATACCTTGGGCTGAAACATGGTGAACTAAGACAATTCCTTGATTAACCATCATTAGAATTTTTTCATGACTCAGGGATAGTTGGTGTTGTTCACATCGACTGAGCACTTCTCTAGGTTACTCAAAGATTCTTCAAAAATGGATCCATGGAAAGTGAAATCATCCATGTAAACCTCAACATAATCATTAGGAAGATCTACAAAAATGGCCAAGATTGCCCGCTGGAATGTAGCAGGGCATTACAAAGCCCAAAAGGTAAGACTCAGTAAGAAAATGCACCCCAAGGGCACGTAAAATTAGTCTTATCTTGATTAGCAGGGGCAATATTAATTTGATTATACCCACTAAACCCATCTAAGAAAGAAAAATATTTCTTACCAGCCAAATTGTCTAGAACTTGGTCAATGAAAGGCAGGGGAAAATAAACCTTCTTGGTGGCTTTGTTAAGTTCCCTGTAATCAACACATATTCACCACTTCCTATTTTTCTTGGGAACAATAACTAATGGGGAAACCCACTAAATATCAAATATAGGATAAATGAAACCTATCTTTAGGATTTTTTCTAGCTCACTTTTGACTATGTCTCTCAATGCTGGATTGATTCTTCGTTGTGGCTGTCTTATAGGTTTGACGTCATCAATGTAAATATGATGTGTACAGATGCTAGGACGAATTCTATTCATATCAGTGTAATCCCAAGCAAAATTATGGGAGTGTTTCTTTAGAACCTCAAGCACCCTAGCTTCTTGATTGACCTTCAAATCATTACCTATGGTTAGCTCTCTTCCCATACTGACAAGCACCTGCTTGGTATCATTCACAAGAGCAAGCTTTGTACTAGTGATAAAAGAATTCAATTGGAAAACATGGGGCTGAAGCATGTGCAGGATGGGTATGTTGTCAAAAGACAAAATATTAGTTAAAGGACAATAGAAATTAGGAACTAAATATTCAGAATTATAAGCATAGAGTTTCCTACCAGACTCACTAGAGGTAATGTCTACCAGATAAATAATAGAGGATATGTCTAATGCCGGAGTTCTAGATTCTGTAGCAATAGTGCTGATTTCTGTAGTCATAGGGTCCTCATAATTAGTTAGTGTATATGACTCCACAACTTTTTCCATATGATTGTGTACTAAAATTGTGGCCAGAAAAGAAGAATTCAAAGAGTTAGTATCCAAAGAATCCACCCATACTTGGTCACAATTGTTCACATAAGGCTGGGCAGGAGGGTATAATGAAATGTGTTTGGATTTCTGCCCATTTAGAATTGTCATGTTACTTGACCTACAGTCTATGTATGCAGCAACCGTAGCCAACCAGGTCCTTCCCAAGATGACTGGATATCCCAACTTCTGAGCTTTAGGTTGCAAAACCATGAAATCAACTGGGTACTCCCATGATTCAACAGTGACCATTATATCTTCAACCACACCATCAGGTATAGCAATGGATTGATTTGCTAACTGCAGAACAGTGTTGGTAGGTTGAAGTCATGTTAAGAATAGTAGATTAAACATTTTTGTTGTGATGACATTAATTGCAACACCAAGATCCACCAAAATGTTAGTTATTGACTAGTTGTTTATACAAATAGTAATGACAGGACTCTTAGGATCCCCATATTTTTGTGAGATAAGGGTGTCAGTGACTAAATCAGCCAAATTCCCTTCGACCCTAACAGTCTTTGGGTACTTATTTTTCCTTCCTGGTGTTTTTATACACTTGTTTATAATGGTTTAGTTTAGTTCAGGGATGTCCCTTATTGCTCGTAGAAGTGGGACCTCAATATGTACTTTTTTAATTCCTGAACTAGCTTTGTTTCATCTACAGTTCAAATGTTCTATAATTGCTCAGGAAAAGGGGTTGTATTGTGTTTCAGTATTTGATCATCCGGTGTATCTGGTATTGGTGAAGGACCAGTATTATCCTCAAGGGTTTCTTCTTTATTGGCATCAACATGTAGTTCAATGATAACAACAAGAGGATTCAACATTTTTCCAGATCGCAGGCGTAAATTACCAATAGCATTAACCTGCATGGTGTTACCTGGGTCTGTGTCATCAATTGAAGTTGTCTGTTGATTTTTAGATCGGATACTGGTTGAGCCAAAAGTTATGTTTGTGTTGCTTGTCCTTGATGTTGGTAGGCTTGAGGTGGAGGCATTAAAGCTTGTTATGGTTGCTGGAATTTGCGTTGGTGATTACCGTTTTGCAGTGGTGCCTAGGAATGATTTTGGCTGAAATTTGGTTGAGGACCCCACTACTGGTTATGCCAAGGATTGGCTGTGGGTGGTGGTGCCTAGCCTGGATGAGTGTAGGGATTTTTCCAGGGTGATGGATATGGATAAGTCATTCAATTTGAGTTTTTCCACTCACGTTGTCCCTAAGAAGACTGAGAGGCTTGATTCGACCATGACATCCTCCAGGGATTCTGAGCCAGCCTAGATGGGAACCCAACTTGATTGTTTGGTCTTTGGAAAAAGTTTAATTCAGCACGTGCTTGAGAGATAGCATTCAAACCTCCCTTTAACTTTGGTAAGAATGTGCAATGGTTAGTGTCGTGGTCAGTAAATTCATAAATTAATCAAATGTCTGTGACATCCAAAGGACAATCTCTCAAGGGGTGTCTCTTCTGACACTTAGGGCAATATATGTCCAATGGTTCTTTGGCAGGGCTATTTTTTGCCTTGAGTCCATCTATGGTTGATGTTAATTGTAGCAGAATGTCTATTTTCATTTTGGCCATTTCTTCCAGAAGTTCAGAGGTACCCAAAGACTTGGATGTTTGTTTTTTCTGTATTCCTCTGTGTGTTCTAGAGTATATTCTACATAGCTCAATGATTTGGTCCATGGTGAGTTTATGCACGTCTCCTCCTCCCATGAGATGGAAGGAATCCTTGGTTTCCTCATCCAATCCTTTAAGAAAGACTATCTTAGTGATGTCTTCATGTAACTCATACCCAATGCGTTTTTGGACAAAGAGAAATTTTTCCAGATAATCCTCTAGATTCTCATCTTCCTTTTTCCGTATTTGGAAGAACTCTTCCTTCATATCCCTTCCCCTACATTAGTCTTGGTATTTATCCAGGAAGGTTGTTTCCATGGCTTCCTAGGAATTAATGGAGTTAGATGGTAACCCCATAAACCATCTCATAGTAGAATCTTTGAGAGTGGAAGGAAACAATTTTATTTTTTGATTGTCAGTTCGGTAATCATATGTCTGGAACAGGATTTTAAATTCAAACAGAAACTGATCAGGGTCTTCTTTGGTCATACCTTGAAAGATGGGGAGGATGGATGGTGAGATGTTTTTCAGAGGTGCATCCTCATCTGCATTGAGGACAATGGGATACGTAAAGGTTGGTCTCCAAGATTCCTAGCTCCCCCCATTGCCGAGTGGTGTGAAGAGGATACAAAATGCTCAAAAGAGGTTCTAGGTGTTGAGTTAGAATCTATATCACTCTCAGTGTTTCTTCCTTGTGAATTTTCTAGAAGGATTTGAGGAATATTATGTGCTATAAATATCCCTTGGTTATCTTGTGACCTATGCATCAAGGTTGGTTGTTTTAAAATGAGGTCCAAGACAATTAATGGTTTCCTATATGAACTCCATTAACACCCATAACATATGGAATAAAAATGATGGTGCTTATGGTTAGTCCCCAACAATGGCGCCAAAAATGATGGGTCATTGTATTGCTCTAATCATTTAACTGACATAATCTCCTGTCAGTGTCATTCTAAACTAGGGCTGTGTCCTAGGCAGTATGCAATGGAGTTTAATGGAACTAGTTATCTATTAGGTCTGTTTGGGGTTTCTTAGTTTAGTGACTAATCTACGGAAATGCAATACAAATCTATAGAATTAAAATACAGTTCTACAGAATTTAACTATTCGTGATGAAAGGAAACTAACAACTAATCTTCTGCTGGAAAATGAAATGCGCACACACTACTTTTAATAAATGAAATTACAATTGTATAAATGAAGCTTAGCAGAAAGCCAGATTACTTGTTAACCAGATTTGCATAATGGAAACATCTATTCTAAATGGAAGCAGTAATTAATAAAATAGATATAGTCAATCAAAGCATGCATGTAAGATTCTCAAACAACAATTGTAGTAAATCCAATCAAAGAACTGTATGTGTAAATGAACTCAAAATAACCTCTTATCTCCTTGGTCGAGTGGGCCCTTGCTCTTCCTTGGGATAGAGGGATTAACAACCTTTGATTCTCAAAACGTTGTGACTTTCATTAACTCAGACTAAGTTTCATAGCATAGACAGTAGATAATAATGCCAAAAATTGAATGCAGATAATCTATCTCAGTATATCAAAAGTAGTTCTTCCTATGTTCTGAAGATGAAGTCTTCATATAGGTATTGTTAGTTACAAGGCTTGTCATATCAGGTGGCATTAATCACCGTCCACCAAATACTAATTAAAACACATAAGTTTCTACGGGTAGTTAGGAACAAGCCCCATCTAATAGGTCAAATTTGGTGGAAACAATCTCCTGCCGCTTGCTCTGAACTTGGGCTCCATAAATACCAGCAACATCCATCATTTCTTGCACACATCATCATGTTTTATCTCACAAATACAGTTAGTAGGAGGTTTATGTGATAATCGGTTTTCATAAACTATAGCAAGGAAAATGCATCAAACCTACTAAGATATAACTACACAAAACATCCCCATGTATTAATAAGTCATATCAAAAGGGTATTTTCAGCTTGAAGAAATGATATCAATGAGCCAAACAATGCACTCATCAATGAATAGAGTGAGTAGATGCTAAACTGGCAAAAAATTGCAGAGAAAATGGCAGTTTGAATGTATTTGCTTCATATTTATTTTGAGTGTTAAATGAGGTGAGGGTATATATTGTACGACATCACATGTAGGAGATGTCATCAGCCATGACAAAATAAAACACTAACACAATCACCCACAAGCAATTGTGTTAGCCAAGGATGCAAAAATAAAGTAATGTGTCATGAAAGGTAAAAGTAAGTGTCATAGATCATGGATATGGGTGAGAAAGATGATGAATAATGGAATGCAAGAAAGAAGTCATAGAAAATTTGAGTGCTGATTATTCATAATTTGGTGAATATTCCATATTTAGAAAATATGAAAAGGTGAATTTTTTCAAACACGATAGTTTACCTTTCACCTAAATTTTCCTGTATAAAATTTTTTAGTGGTCGGATTTGCCTACTATTAAAAAATCATCCCATATAATCATAAGTATTTCACCAAGTAGTATACTAGTAACTTACTGGTAAGGTATCATCTGAAGTATAACCAAGAACCATGTGAACAAGTGAAAAGGAGTACAAATCCAAATGTGCAACAAGAAGTACAATCGCGTGAATATTGTTAAGAAATTTGTTGTCGTGTGACAGGAAATTTTTTTGTTGCGCAATAGGAAATTTGTTGTTACGCGATAGGGACTTTACTATTGTGTGATAGAACTTTTTTGTTATGCAATAGGAATTGTATTTTTGTGCAACAAGTGTATTAATAAATCTTGGGAAATTACCTATGTCGTGAAAGTGGTTCTAGAGATATTCCAACTCCAATTTCCCAAAGACCTCTTAAAATTATCCTTGAAAGAAATTATGAATTTAATTCATATGAGATCAAAGAGGACAAGGGTACCTAGTAAAAGGAAAACTAAGGCCAAGACCAAATAGTGACACTCTCTCCATGAACTATCTCTAACCCATAATGGTTATGTGTATAACCATTCCCCATTCCCGGTAGGCCCCTTAAGGCACCCGCTCAGGAAATAGATACATCAGTGACCCTTATTTGCACAAGGAAATTGTTAGTAACATGTATGAAAGATGAAAATTTAAAAACTAGGCGTATACAGGAAGAGCATCATCAAATCGACACCTTGTGTTCCTACTTGTGGTGGGAAAGTTTGATCAATTGATGTAATATTGGACTTAGTGAGCATAATATTATTAGAATTGCATCAAGAGGATTTCCCAGAAATAAATTTGAAAACCATGGTCATGATGACATTTTGAAGAGGGATATGAGTTTCTCCCAACACCTCAGGTATTATAAATGTAGAAACCACCATAGGGGACAAAGCTTTAGGTTTAGGTACATGTGTGTAGTAATATGCATTAGATGGTGAGCATCATTTGTATGAGAATGGGTGATGCAAAGAGAATCACTCCTAACATGCAAATATGGTTGGAAACATAAAATTTTGGATTTTTCAGTGTGTTTGAAGGTTTAGGGGGTCATTTAGAGGCATCTAGGTTTGTTAATTTTGAATTTGGCAATTTCCCTCCAAAAATACAAATTTGAATTTATAAGGCATTTTGGCTTATATTTGGGGTAAAAGTGAAATTATTAGAGCATTCAAGATATGTGAAGTTTGTAAAAAGTCTTATTGTGAGCTAGAATTCATAATCATGATTTAGGAACTAGAAATTAAAGTTATAGTATAAGTTAGGCTTGTAATGATGTAAGAAAAGAAAAGAAATATATGTGTCTTAAGGGCTCAAATTTGGTTGAGCATGGGCCTAAAGATGTATTTAAGGACATTATCATGTAACTAAATTCTTATCATTCGAATGGTCAAGGGATAGGAAAGGATCTCCAAGGAAGAAAGGAAGTATAAAGACTATATTTTATTGGAAAATTGTGAATTTTGGTTTGTAAATTCTTGCTTGTGAAATATATGAATATTGGATGCATGAGTCATGAGAATTTATGGCATGGATGGTTAGGTAAGATAATGAAATTCCTTTTTGATTAATTATTTTCATTGTTTGTTAAAGATATTGGGTGAATACAAGTTATTCAGTAGTTCTTGTCTTGAAACACCCTGCTAGAGTTAGTGAACATGAGGATAAAGGCATGTGTTTGGAATTTAAAACCATATAGGATCAAGTAAGAAGGTATTGATTTATGGAGAATCTGTGACAAGTGGTGAAGAAGGTCATTTAATAAGTATAAGACATATTTAATATAAATTATTTGTTTGTATTCTCAAGATAATGAGAACCATGCTTTACCAGTCAAAGAAGCAAGTATAATCATTGAACTTGAGGATTATTGATATAATAAATAGCTAATATTGAGTCTAGAAAGATAATCAAGTGAAATACAGTAATAGTAACAAGGTTGGGCATTAAAAAGAATTGGTTTTGAGTGAGAGTGTAAGCCTCTCATGTTAACTTAGAAACCCTCATAGGGTTTGGTGGTATTTGGCCATTTAAAAGCCTTAAAGATTGAATTAGTTTATGAAATTTTGAAAAAATAAACTTGATACCTTCCCCTCACTTATTTTGGAGATTTAAAATCTTGAAACATCTTCATTTTTCTATTTTTCATGACAATTTAGGGGTAAGACAGTTAGGAGAGAGTCTTAGGGAGAGAGAGGGTTTAATGGTTAGAGCACTTCTAAAGCGATTTAAACCTTAAAATTTACACTAGAGGTCTACAAATGAGTAAGAAAGGAGAATCCAAAATAAAATTGCAAAAATTAATTTGGATTTCCAAATTTTAATGGAAAAACACCTACTCCCATGTTTGGAAGTACTAAAGACCTAATTTACAACTAGGAGAGTGATTTCGAAGGAGATTTTGTAAAGAAAATCACCCTGAAATTTTACACACAAGAAGAATAGCCTAATAGGTACTCTCAAAAGGTTTTATTTTGTCAAATGAATGTACTTATCAAAATTTAAGGCTGAAATACTGTGTAGGCAGGGCTAGAAGGAGACTAAACAAGTGAAAAGCAGAAGAAGGTAAAAATGTGATCTAGCAAAGGAGTGGAGAGATAAAATTTTACGCACACATTGGAGGCCCAAAAGGGTATCTAAAATAGTTTATAATTTATTTTGGAAGTGTGTAGTTTATTCCAACCACCAACTCACCAGTCATTGGAGATCATTATTCCAAGACATCCATGTAAAGGAATCACAAAGACAATTTTCAAGAGGGAAAGAAAGGTGGAGTCAATGGACTCATTTTAGGATTTCATTATGTTCTAGTGCTCTCAAAAGCATAGTGTGCCTTATTCAGGCTTCTAGGAGGCATAAATTATTGAAAGAAGCATTGAGTGCTCTTGAGGAGGAGTCATCATCAAGTAGATACCAATGAAAAACCTTCCATGCTGCTGGTATACCAAATCAATCAAAAAAATATGGTAATGTCTCCATGAAAAAAAAAATATAGTTTTCAATGAGAAGTATAGTGCATGCAGATAACATTTCTTTGATACTCTTTCATTTCCACACTGCAAGTTAGACCATATGTAACAAATGGAAGATGTAGAATGTTATGAATAATTAGAGTCATAAAACCCAAACTTGCTATGCACATATAACCACACCTCTCATACACGAGTTGTCCACTACATAGGGAAATAATCAATTTTGTTAGTTAACAACTTGACTATGTTAAATTCATCACACATCACACAATACACAGATAGTAATTTTTTAACAACGCATCGTTAAAGAATCACCCTTTCAATATGTTATTATATGCATAAACATTGATTATACCAATGTAATGGTTTTCAATATTTAATAACACCTAAAGAATATGGTTTGAGGGGTCACACCCATGATACACATAATAAGGCCCCATTTTTGCGAAATAAAAGTAATGATTCCTCCATGCCCTTAATCATGATTACTAGTTATAGCTAAACTTTGGCCCAACCAATTTACTAACAATTGTGAGCAAAAAGATTCCCAACTTAGTTTCTTACAAGAAAATAATTTCCATTTTTAAAAATTACTACCAAAAATCATGCACTACATACTTATGGCGTGGGTCTATGATTCCCCTTACATTCTAGGAGAAGAAATTCATGGCTTACGAGGGTCAAGGTGCATACCCTTTGAACATAAGCCTTGAAGTGCTCCAAAACTATTTTATAGAAATTGTTGTTGATCATTTCATTATAAAAAAATTTAAAGCTAAAATGGATGTTATGTGTTTGCAATATCCCCCCTCAAATTGATGAGGTGGAACACAAGATTTTTAAGGCAACACATAATGTGGAGAAACATATCAAAGAGTTGATTGCGAACCTTGATAAATATTTTGAGAATTAGTATGAGAAAAAAAGAGAACATTAACAATCGATAGTGTATTAAAAAAACTATATTGTTTTGCATCCTCAAATGTTTTAACTTGATTTTGGAAGTGTTCCTTAGAAGGTTAAGTGATCCACACCACCACCTTGGATAAATCCTACACATGAGGGCTTAAACTAGGGTTCAATTTCAAAATTTTGGTATTGGATGTACCTCAGCAAGATTTGTAGTGATGCCCTTATTACAACCATTTTTATGTCCTCCAATGATGGTCCAACTTGCTTCACTGTTAGACTAAGGAGTGCTAGTAGGTGGATTCGAATTGGCTTTGTTACAACTAGAAAATAAAGCACAATCTTCAATTTTGTGCTAATAAGATTGGAAATGAAAAAGTATGTATTAGGAAGATTGATACAAAGAATTATCGATGAATAGTGGGAATTTATGACATGAATGTAAATAGGCTCCTTAAGTTCATTAGACAATCAAATTTGACACAAACCCACTTTTGGGGTAAAGCCGAAATTTAAAATTTGGATTATTCTTAGCATATAACATGACCTATATTAGTTATTTTTTGTTTTGTTAAATACAACATGGAAAGGGGAGTCTTGAACTTAACCCAAACTTGGGCCTTAATGATTGTTTGCTCTAAATAAAAAAGTTACATGTCTAAGGCAATAGGACAAGAAGGGAACATATATGTACCAAGTAGAGGATTTCTATTGAATAAGGGAGGTATGGTACAGTTAACAAAATAAAATTAAAAAAAACCCTTTAGTCATATTTTGGACATGTCTAACCTAATATTGTGTTGCATCTAAATATAATGGACCCAACTTTTCAACATACTTTCAATGAGAATTCTCTTGAAAAAATGGCCTCTTAAAGATAATTCTCTTAGGCCATTTACAAGCAACATTAAATCTAGGAATGGGTGCAACTATATTAGGTTGACATTCATTACGTCATGAAAGACTTTTAGGATAAACTTCCAAGGTTTCTTGACTGAAGGTGTTATTCTTGACAACTTCATTAGTTGTGTGAGATGCCATTATATACACTACCCGAAGGTGAGTTTACCTTAAAAACTAGTAAATATAAATAAGTGATGATAAACCTTGTTTCTTTCAAAAAAACCTGTTATAAATATATATCGATGCAAGAAAGATTGATGGAGACAGGTATTAAACAATTTGAATTTCGTATTAACCCCAAATCTATATGTGTTACATATGGATACTTGTATCTCATATAATGCAAATGGAATGTGCCCTAATCTCAAAACATAAACACTAAATTGATTTTTTTTTTTTAAATAATTTTAGTTGGCCTCTAATTCCTTGTAAATTTAAATATCAAAATTACAAACATATGAATGGCTTACGTGACTAATTAATCTCGATAACCACAACGCCCATTGATTATAAATACCATAATACATGCATGTGAGATTTGAAAGGATTAATCATTGAATTTTCTTTCTGGTCTCGAAGAATTCAAAACATCCCAAGTAATAATATGATATAATTATGTATTTTTATACAGGTTGAAATGCTTATAGTTATAATAGAGAGGGAACAATGTAGCGAGTCAAAGGATTTGAATATAGAAATCAATGATGTTGCCTACCTTTTTTCTTGACTAAAGAGGGAAGAACCACTTTATGTAGGGTAAAAAGGGTCATTTAACTTGTGTATGAAATGGCAGTCATTGTATTTCTGTTCCTTTGACAATGGTGGCAAGAGAAAAGAAAAGAAAATGTCCTTTATGCCAAAAATAATTACAACAATGTTGGTAGATAAAAGGTGGGCAATAGCTATCATTTAAGCATGTCTCACTCAAACCATAATTGTCTCTTGCTTATCAATATATTGTGTAATTTTTAACCATGTTACCACTGTGTGCTAATTATAGTGGTGGGGGAGCATAGTTGAAAGGTTTGAATGGGGAGAAAAGCAAAGGAAAAAGAGGATTTGGAATGCATTAAAGCTGCTGCAAGAGCTTGGTATGCTCATGGAGGAGGAGCAGGGAAGGCTGTGAAGGAAGGAGTTCACAAAAATATCAGAAGACCCGCCATTAGCGTGCCATCTCGTTACAAGATGGAGGCCATGAAGCAGCTGCATTCTAACAATTTTTCTTCTTCTTCAAATCATGATCATGATTTGAACGAGCCCATGTTCAGTATAGAAATAGGATTGGATTCGAGCAGAAGCAGAACCAAAAGAAGTATAAGCACTGGTAGGTCTTCCATGGAATGGGACCATACTTTGAACATTCCCAAGAGAGCCTCCTTCAAGGTTGATAATGTTATGTTCTGTGAGACCAAGAACATAATCAACTTGGCTTGTGAGAATAATTTCAGCAGCTCCCTCTTTGATTCATATGAGATCAAAGCTCTTTCCAAGTATGTACTGTCTATTTGTGATGGTGATGATGATGATAATGCTGGCTCGGCTAAAAAACCAGGGAAGGGTATTGATTTTCCTTATGATATGTGCCTTCCCAGAGCCTCTTTTAAAAGCAAGAGGGGGTTCCAGTTTTGCTTTCCCAAGTATGGGCATGCTCTCTGCAGGTCTAAGCAGGTCATCTTCTCCACTAAAAGAATGCACTGTGAATAGGATCCACTGTGCGATGGAGTCGTTGTCTTCGGTTTTTGAGTTGGTTTGTATTTCTCCAATTTCCAAAAACTACTTCATAGTGTCTGTTTTTTTCTCAAAAAACTTTCCCGGCAATATGATCCTCTACTCTTTTGCATAATATAATCTTGTTAAAAGTTTGGATGTGCTTGGTTTGGGTGTTACAAATTTGCTATATGTTTCTTTGATAATAGTTCTAGTTTTTAATAACCATAATTTTTTATTTCTATATAAACAAGAGATGATTTTATGAGTACTGGAGGCTATTATAGCAGTCATATATACTAAGAACATGAGATGACACAAGAAAATTAGATATATAAACGTATTAAGCACATTCAGAAAATCAGGCACATTATAAGGACATTAGGATCATAAACACATTAACCATATAAGGATCTCAGACACACATTAAAAATCAAGAGTATAGCTAACATTATCATAATGAAAATGACAAGAAAGCACATGGACACAATAAACATGGTAAGACACAAGATTGGCGTGATATGAATCATGGACATATAGGAGTACATCATAAAATTAAGCATTCCAATTACACTTATACTGAATAAGGATGGATGCAGATTGAATAACCTACAATTCGAAGGAGCAAAAATGTGCCCCACATTTCTTAGAGGAATTTCCTCTACCCACCATGAAGCCACAATAGTGAACTTGTAACTCGTTAAATATTTTGTTTATTTTTGTGTTCCCAAATATAAACATAAAATAAGAAATTTCCTCTCCCCACCATGAAGTCACAATAAGGAATTTGCAACTCTCTAATTATAATGCATTTTTCTATGTTCTTTAATACAAACACAAAATATACATTCTTTCAACAAAAATAAAAAATCAAATAAAAAAATAAATCATATGATAGTAATTATATTCTTACAACTTATATGAGATAGAATAGCCTAATCATTTAGACATTCATTCCACTAGAAACATACATACATACATACATACATACATACATACATACATACATACATACATACATATATATATATATATATAGGTTTGTTAGCTAATTGTCAGCACTCCCCAAGGGATTCATGACATGGACTAACCGCTTCCCGTGTATTCATTAACTTTGGTGATTGTATCGGAGACTAACACTCATGGGTTTTGGTCTAACAGCAATCGTGATCCCAACAGGATCAATATATGGGGACACGTTTTCCAATCAAACATACATATATATACATGTTTGATTGGAAAATGTGTCCCCATATATTGATCCTGTTGGGATCACGATTGCTGTTAGACCAAAACCCATGAGTGTTAGTCTCCGATACAATCACCAAAGTTAATGAATACACGGGAAGCGGTTAGTCCATGTCATGAATCCCACGGGGAGTGTTGACAATTAGCTAATTAGCTGACAATTAGCTGACAATTAGTTAATGTATATGTATATATATGTATGTTTGATTGGAAAACGTGTCCCCATATATTGATCCTGTTGGGATCACGATTGTTGTTAGACCAAAACCCATGAGTGTTAGTCTCTGATACAATCACCAAAGTTAATGAATACACGGGAAGCGGTTAGTCCATGTCATGAATCCCACGGGGAGTGCTGACAATTAGCTAACAAACCCCCCCTTAGCGTTACCTGAGGGGATTCGAACCCGTGACCCCTCTCTCTGATACCATTTGTTAGGATCACAATTGCCATTAGACCAAAACCCATGAGTGTTAGTCTTCGATACAATTGTCAGAGTTAATGAATATGTGGGAGGCGGTTAGTCCATGTCACAAATCCTACAAGGAGCGCTAACAACTAGTCAACAAATCCAATATATAGACATAAATTTAAATAAGCATACTCATTTGCATAAAAAGAAAAATTAGATATATTATAGATGTTGAATAGTTTTGCATTCATATTACTTCTTAACTTCGTGAAAAATAATGTGTAAGTAATTATTTAAATAATGTGATAAAATTAAATAAGAGGGATAATCGATATACATCTTCATTTAAAACATATATTGAAATTTGTTTATTATAGACTTTTTTTAGATTAGGTAATAAATGTGGTACCTTAAATTAATATTTACACATTTTTTTATGGAATTTGGACCAGTGCCACATATTTAACTCCTAGCACATGAAATCAATGATAGGTCTCATATATATACAAGCACCCTTAGAGGTTATTAAATACAAAGAACACTGGAGATCTTGAATCTTCTAGAGCAGTCATAGAACAGTCTATGAGCTAAACATGAAATACAAAATCGAAGTTGCATGTTGTCACATGTCTCGTGCCAAGAGAAAGATCAGTCTAAGTTGTATATTGATTTCATAATAACATCTTCGTATACGATCAAAACATGGAACACTGTCACTTGACTTTTCTTGGGAGAACTACATAGGCCTTTATTCAACCACACTTACTTTTTCCAGATCATATTAGTACAATGCTCTCATTCAATGGGTAAGTCAATTTAAAGCTTAGCATATGAACATTTGATCAATTCAAAGCAAGGAAAGATCAATTCTTTATTGCTCAATATCATCGCACAATTTCAGTCAGATTACATAATCCAGACAGAGGCGAATCAGAGCCAGAATTTGCAGATTAATCAGAATTTGCAGATTAATCAAAGATCTTTATTGTCTATTTGTGACGGTGATGGTGACGATGATGCAGACACTTAAAAGTTCAAGGAATATATAAAGCACATTCGGCACGAGGAGGAACATGAGGCATATGACATGACATTTCTAGCACATAAGCACTTTCCGACCCTTTAAGCATAATAGAGAATCCAATGCACAAGCACGCCAACCACGTGAATAGGTAGATCAAGGACCTTGTATGTAGATCAAGTACAAGCATACGAAGAAAATCAGGCACATTCAAGATTGTAAAACACATTAACCAGATATCAGACACAAAAGGGAATAAAAAACATAGGTAACATCATCACAATAAAAATGATAAGAAACAACACAAACATAATAAACATGGTAAGACAAGATAATATGATCCATGTGTAGTGTTGTAACTTAACTTGAAATTATTTATAATTGCGTAAGCCTCATCACTTTTCTTGTCGAACTTGGGTCCATTACTTTTGTATATTTTGTGTTAAGAATATAGCCTCTCGATAATGCATGTCAATGGCCCAACTACTTGCAACCTTTTGCACAACTCCTCCCTTCATCAAAGCTTGCTTGACACTTATCACTTTTGCGAAGTACCACAATAGCTTAGCATATTGATTCACATAGTCCCATGAGTTATGCACACTTGCTTGACATCACATGCAATTCCAGTTGTCCTGTGCTAGCCTTGTGCAACCCTCGTAACTTCCACAGTCTTGTGCAACTCACACCAAAGAGATCAAAACTTTTGTATAACTGTCCACAACCACATTACGTTCACAACTTTTACAATGTTGCACAACACTTCACGATGTTGTAACTTACCTAGGAATTGCTCAATACCTCATAGCCTTCTCTACATGCTAGTTTTCATTGTATATCATCACATGTCTAATTCCCTTAGCATTCACTTGTCACCACCTCACTACCATGTGACATGCTAGATGGAACCTTCCACATAAGAATTTCAGTGTAAATATGCAACGTGCCATGTGTCGAGATGCAACTATCACACTATCAAGGAAGATGGAATGTTCTGTAACTATTTTCCACCTACTAAATGTCAATTGTAACTATCATTGTTATTGTATATAAGTATTGTAACCACCGTGGTGAGGCAAGAGTAGAAAGACACTGCATATATGAATAATTCATCATTAATTAATAGATCCGACTGATACTAGATAGGAGATTTCTCAACTTTATTCCAACATTCAAACACATTTGTTAAGCAATATCTTATAGAAATCTAGACAATCAATAAGAATATGTTCCCCTTTTAATACAAAATCTTTCCTTCTTAGTCTCATTGTCAATTGTACACATTTGTACATCCCTATTCTACATTCCAAATAGAAGTTGCAATTTTGCATATCAGTCTTCTACTACATCATTGTGTGTTTGGTTCATTGTATTCAATAACATGTGCATACTCTTATAATTTGTGTTGCTCATATAGTTAGCACACAATTTTCCCTTGCATATGGTCTTGGGATTTGTGGTGTGGATGATTGGTATCACAACATAGCTCTTAATCTTTTCAATGTTTGTAAACATGCAAGTGCAATGAGAGAAATAAGCACACAAAATTGGTTCGATTCCACCTACATGGAAGAAAATCATAGTAAGAGTAAGATGCATGATACCCAGAAACAACTTAAGGTAGCCCCGGACATCCAAAAGCTCATTAAGGACATTTCAGAAGCATAACCTAATGAACTCTTTGGAAAATTCTGTAAGTTGATGGTTCAACTCAACCAGATGGGAGTACCCTCTTTCTCCAAAACATTTGATACACTATTTCAACATCAGACCCTATAGACACTAAATCACGCACTTGGGTACATTTCTAGGTCCTAATCACATACTGGTATTCATATGATTCCTAAGCGAGAAAACTAGTAATTGACATCTATCTTTGGCATCTTTATTTACTTTCTTGTTTTCTTTGTGGTCTTGCACACCTCACTGCCCATTCTAAATTTCACCACTTTATCTTTCTTGGCTCTGGATACCAGCACCCAAGCACACTCATCCCCTCTAGGCACCCTCGACCTCTTTGTATCTTACTCACCCATTTTGGTCCTCTTTCATCTTTTGGGCATCTTATTTTCCTAGTAGTCGTCCTTTTAGAGGTTAATTATGAAATTCAACCAAGGGAATCATATAAATACAAAGCTATGTGATCATAATAAAGGACCAAGCTCTAAGAATCTATTACCATTACCTAAGGTTGCATCCAAAGGAATTTACAAGAACATTAAAGAAACCATCTAGCTTCATTTAAGGGACAAGGGACTGCATTTTTTTGCATACACTTCATAGGAGGGGAAGTTCATTTTTGACATCTATACATCTATTTACATTACTACATCTAGCTATTGCTCACTATTCGGTGCATCTTACACAAAAAAATCCTAGGGCACAGTTCTACACACACGCACAAAAAACTACATGGATTCTGAGATGTAGTGCAACGTTCAGTCATAAGTTCACTCTATCAGGTGACCACCAGGGTCATTCTAACTCCCAATTTACATATTTTTATTTTTAGGATTTGATTTGTTTTGGGGTTTTGTAGGAGATCATTTTTTTTGCAGGTTACATGTAAATTATGTGGATATAATGCGACATACAGGATACCAACAATGAAGGTTAGCGATATTGGTGTGACACAAGAAGAGTCAGTTTCTAACCATTTTTCGTAGTCACAGGAACCTAGCAGAGATCTCTAGCATCTAGGTAACCTTGACCCATTCCAGGCACCCTAGTCTAGGTCTATTTGGAATTTATAGAATTTTTTGTGCTCGGTTGCGACATTCTCCTCCTCATGTTCATCAGTCTTCCATTCCTAAATACTTTGGAATCAATTGTGAAATCAGCTACGTGTTTTATCCTCTCTCTTGCACCTAGGGTTTCAATTTACTTTGCTTATTGCTTGCATTAGATATGTACTTTAACGTCTTATTTATCATATGTGACTCTATAATATCTAGGGTTTAGCACAAAATTATATTTTTGTTAAATCATTTGGTAAACCCGCATTCGAACACTCTTGGATCCTCATTTTTCTTCTCTCAAGGCTCATAATGTCTCTTAAGTCTCCTTTCTTCAATTTCCTCAAATGCACCCATCTTGTAAAGATTCTCTCCATAAAACCCTCGACACTGTGTACCTCCCTATCAACATGTCACCTTTACAAGTCAGTGCCATCTTCAATCATCTCTCCAATGACTCTATTAGTTCTAATATCAATCAATCTATTTGCAAATCAATTCAAGCTTTACATTCTTTATTTCAAGATAAATTTTAGGCTATGGAATCCACAATCACATCTCTTAAATCTGAAATCCAAAATCTTAATAATGTTTCTCAGGCTCATGTTAGTACTTCTTATTCTCATTCTATGTCTTCTACATGTGCTTATATCAGTAAATCTCAAGTCTTATCATTATTGGAACCTCTCAAGTTTGATCTCAATACTAAACAACATGATATTCTTCCACATCTCCTCACTCAGCAATTGATCAACTTTCCATCTACTCATTTCTATCCTCCTTATCGACTTGCAAAATATCAAGGTCATCCATATTACAATTATCATCGAATCAATGGACATAATGAAAATGATTGCTATGCTTTACAATGAAGAATCAAGCACCTTGAGCATCAAGATTTTATCTCATTCACTACACAACATTATAATACATGACCATCTCCAATTGTTAAATTTCACTGGGTTCCTAAATCTGATTCATCTATGTCTAATGAGCATCATTCCATCGTTACTAATGTTCCTTCTACAAAAATTCAAGAGGTACCTAAGTAACTTCCTCTCAACATCAGTCCATCCTCTTCTCCTCTCAAGTATTCTATAATGTTATCAATCCCACATAAGTTGCCACCATTCAAGTGTAATGAAATTCCTAGTATAAATTTGATTATCAAAAGCAATAGAACACCAAAGAACACAATATTGTAGATAAATGATCTCAATATGCAAGTAGAATAGCTTAGCCACTTCGAGGGGGAAACCTCCAAACTATACAATAAGAATCAAATACGCAATATGATGATTAAATAATCCTCAATATCACCTATCTATACCAATCTTATGCTATGGACATAACAAGGCCGGCCTACTAAACATATGAAAGCATAAATGAATAACATATGACATGAAGAGATATTATGTAATCCATAAGTTGACACTACATATCCAATATAAGACTAAGAGTGTAACATTTCCCTCCCCTTAAAAGAAACATTGTCCCCAATGTTGGGAAGCCCCAGATGTTTATGTACAAATGATTCACCTCCCATGATGCATCCTCGATAATCATATTCTTCCACTTGATCAGGTACTCGGTAATGACTTTGGTCCTCAATATTTTGGTGCGTGTCTGAAGAATACCTTCAGGTTCCAATATGATCCTTCCTTCCTCATCCAGTTTAGGAAGCACTGATTGGGTGGAAATGCACTTCCCAATAAATTTTTTCAAGCAAGAAACATGGAAGAATGTATGTATTTTAATTCTTGGAGGGAGCTCCAACTTATATGCCACACTACCAATTTTCTGCAACACTCGGTAAGGATCATAACATTTATGAGAAATCTTATTATCCTTCTTCTATTGTTTTAATGATAACTACTTATATGGTTGAAACCTTACAAAAAAAAAATTCACCCTCTTCAAATTGTCTCTCACTATTATGTTGATCATCTTGTTGCTTCATGTGGTTTTGTGCCCTTGCTAGATTCTCTCTAAGACTAGAGAGTACCTCGTGCTGGAGTTGAATACGATCTTTGATTGCTCTCACCTTCAGTTTGACCTTCAAGCTATAGATGATTGATGGAGGATGGTACCCACAAAGTGCCAGAAATGGAGGCAATTTGAAGGATGTATGAAATTAAGTATCATGCCACCATTCTGTAAGTGGAAACCATTGCACCCATCATTCTTGTTTATTTGAATTAAAACATCAAAGATATCCCTCCAAAAATTTATTTACCACCTTAGTTTTCCCATCTAATTGAGGATGATAAGATGGTATTTGGGCCAATTGGGTACCCAAACAAGAGAATAAATCAGTCCAAAAATTACTTGTAAATATCGAATCACGATCACTTATTGTAATTTTGGGCGTGCCATGGAATTTTTGAACTATGTCCATAAATGAGATGACAACTGTATTACCTGTGAAAGGATGATCCATGGCACAAAAATGAGCATACTTGGTAATTCTATCCACCATGAACATGATGATACTTTTCCCTTTTGATTTAGGAAATCTTGCGATGAAATCCATCGATACCTCTCCCCATATCTCGCTAGGAATAGAAAAAGGGTTGGAGGAGACCTAGTGTCTTAATGGTCTCTTCCTTATTAAGTTGACACACCAAACATTCTGCCACAATTTTTTGAACATCTCCTTCCAATCCCTCCCAAAATAAATCCTGCTTAACTCTATGATACGTTTTCAAGAACCCAGAATGGCCATCTAGTGGAGAAGAATGGAGATTTGAAAGAACATGGTGTTTAAGTGTATATTTCTTACACAAATATAACCTATCTTTGTACAAAAATTTATCCCCCTTCCATATAAATGTTCTAGATATGGTTGGATCTTTCTGGAGATTCTGAATGAGAGTATGGGTTGTTGCATATTTCTTCCATTATTCCCTTACTTGATCTACCCAATTTGCCTTTAGTATAGAGATACACATATAAAATTTCTTATGTGGACTCATCCCTCCTAGATAGAGCATCCGTGACCACATTTTCCTTCCATTTCTTATAAATAATCTCAAATTCATACCCCAACATCTTAGTGACCCATTTTTGTTGCTCTTCTAAAGATAGTTGTTACTCCAAGAAGTATTTCAAACTATCATGATCAGTTTTTACCTTGAAGTGTCTAACCATCAAGTATGGTCTCCATTGTTTAACTGCATGTAATATTTCCATCATTTCCTTCTCATAGGTGGGATTAAAAAAATTATCTCCTTTTAGTTACCAGATCTCAAATGCTATGGGATGTCCTTCTTAATTCAACAAATTATTTCCTTTTAGTTTTTGGATCTCAAATTCTATGGGATTTCCTTCTTGCATGAGTACTGCTCCAATCCCATTTCCTGAAGCATCACATTCAACTATGAAGGACTTGGAGAAATATGGAGTTTCCAATAATTGAGTGGTGCACATTTCCACCTTCAATTTTTAAAATTCCCTAGAAGCTTCCTCATTCCAATGAAAGGATTATTTTTTCAATAATTTTGTAATTGGTGTTGTTATATTACCATAGTTTTTTACAAATATGCTGATAGTACCCTGTGAGACCTAAGAAACCTCGTAACTGTTTGAGGGTTCTTGGGAATTCCCATTCTACCATGGCATGGATCTTGTGAGGGTCCACCTTAACACCTTCATGAGAGATAATATGGCCCAAGTATTCCACTTCTTGTACCAAAAAAGAACACTTCAAAGACTTGGCATATAGTTGATTTTTATCTAAGGCTTCCAATACTGTATTGATATGATGTAAATGTTTTTCCTAGGATGTGTTGTAGATGGGGATATCATCAAAAAATATCCAGAAAAACATACACAGGAATGGTCTAAATATTGAATTCATCAAACTCTGAAATGTGGATGGTGCATTAGTAAGACAAAAAGGCATCACTAGGAATTCATAATGCCCTTGATGAGTTATGAAGGCTATCTTATGAATATATTCTTTCTTTACTCTAATTTGGTGATACCCATAACGAAAATCTAGTTTTGTAAAAGTAAATTACACCATGCAACTCATCTAATAAATCATTAATGACATGAATAGGAAACTTATCTTTAATAGTGTACTTGTTAAGTTCTTTGTAGTCTGGACACATGCTCCATCTTCCATCCTTGAGGCACACCATCACCACTAGAGAAGAATAATCACTCTGACTGTGACAAATAATACCCATTTCCAACATTTCCTCCACCATATTATTGATCTCACTATTTTGCACATATGGGTATCTATAAGGCTTGATGTTGAGGGGTTGGCTTCTTGGAATTAACTGAATGACATGATCATGATCTATTTAAGGAGGTAATCCTCTAGGATCCTTGAAGACAACTACATGTTGATTAATAACCTTCTGAATATTAGGATGCCCTACCACCATTGGTGGTTGAACTTCCATGGAGAACAATAATGATATAAAACCTTCATCCCTCTTTGTACGAATATTCTACATTTGGTGATAACTAACCACCTGAGGATTTTTTTCCTGTAGTCCTTAAAATTCAAACTGTTTACCCTCAGAATAAATCACATGAACAATTCCTAGAAATTTAGATCTATGGTGCCCAAAGTTGTGAGCCACTGAACACTTAAGACTATATTAGCTCCGCCCATGGGAATAGAAAACATCGTAAATTCAAATATGTAGTCACCCATCATAAGTATGATTTTATGACATTTACCTGAACATTAGACTATGCCACCATCTGTAATCATTATTTGAAATTCAGATGTTGGGTAGATGAAACAATTTAGCCTTGTTTCTAGCTTATGATTGATGAAATTATGTGTTCTCCCCAAATCAATCAATATTGTCACCTTCTACTTATTAAGATAACCCATGACCTGAAGGGTTTGTGGAGTAATAATACCTAATAGAGCATGGCATGAGATAGTGGGTTAGGGATCTTCATATTCTTCCTCTAAGTTTTCCACTTCCTCGCTTAATGTTTCCTCATATTCTTCCTCTTCATCGGTCCCTTCAATGTAGAACAATATTTTCTCGACACATTTATGATCTGGTCCATATTGTCTATCACAGTTAAAACATCCCTTTTGATATTTTTTGGTCAATTTATTGAGATGTCAGCTCGAAATGGTCGAGGGTACAATGGATGCAAGGTGCTATGATATTTTATGTTAGTGAAGGACTACCTTTTGTTAGAAAGAAATTTTTCCTCTACCCTACATGCCATGATAATAGAATCAAAAACCTTGAGTGGATTAAAAATGCGCACCTCATGCTCAATGCAATCTTTAAGACCCCCAAGAAATAGGTCATTCAAATAATCATCTATAATATCCTCCACATCTAAGGAAAGATTTTGGAATTGATAGACATACTCCTCTATTGAATTTGTTTGTCGTAAATTTGCTAATTGGCTGAAGTAATTCTCTGACGCAATAGAACTATAGTGTAATTGAAGCTCTTCAGTGAAAATTGTCCATGTGACACTTAGACCATCCTTCTTCCTTTGAGAAAATAATCAATGATACTAGAAAAATTGGTCAGGTTCTAGATATAAGGATGCCATAGTCACCTTTTATCCTGATGGAGATAAAAGAAATTATCCATTTAGGTAATCCAATTAAGCGGATCCTTTCCATCAATTTTATGCACTTCCACTTCTGGAATAATACCATGCCATTAGTGAGGAGATCCACCTGAATATGTAAATGATCCTCTCTGATTGGAGTTAATTGGACCTATGTGAGAATAGTCAGAGGAACCCATATGATTGGAATAGGTATTTGTGTTTAAAAGAGTGAAAAACAACTCCTGCTTCATTGATTGAAAATCCATCTAAAGTTCACCCCTAAGGCTACCTTTTAGATGAAGAAGCTCATTATTGAGGTCATCCTTACTAACTGAGTAAGCTAAATGTGAATAATAAAATCATAATATGAATGTTATTGTAACAGTAAATGAATAACAATTAAGTACAAGAATACCACCCAAGCAAATTAACCAATAAATTATGAAACCCTAATTGCAAGGAGGAAAGAGAGGTGCTTAGTTAATTCGTAATAAAGTCTAGAGTGTATTGAAGTTCTTACCAGGTGAACAGAGAGGCATGAGTGTCACACAGAGACCCATAAAAATACAAAAACTAGAGAAACATGCTAGATAAGGGTGCCCAGAATGGGGCAGGGGCGCCCATGGGTGCTACAGACTGGAAACAAACACCTATGGTCTGTGAAAATTCTCAGAAACTCAAATTTTTAGGGTGACAAGTTGTTCGCTATTGCTCTCCTTTGGTCACTATGAAGTAGCTAGATGTAACAGAATGTAATAGATGTGTGTGTGGAATAGAATAGACTCCCTTGTTATGAAGTGTGATGCATAAAACCAACCCTTTTCCCTTGTGATGGATGCTAGAATGGATGTTTTGATTCTCTTTAATAGCCTTTTTATGCAACCTTAGGTGGTGATTGATAATGCTTAGTACTTGTTCCCTTATTATGATCACATAACTTTATATTTATATGATTTCCTTGCTTGAATTTTGTAATTAATCCTGAAAAGGATGAATACCAAAATATAAGATGCTCAAATAGCTAGAAATGACCCAAAATATGTGAACAAAGTATAAAGATATCAAGGGTTCCTAGAAGGGACGAGATCGTCTAGTGTTGGAGTCCTGGTTGGGTGCTATTGTCCAGGATGATAAATGTTGAAGTACAAAAAGGTAGAATGAGAAAGTAACGGTGTAAGACCAAAAGTAGCAAGAGAAATAAAATAATGATGGCAAAAGACATGGGTTAATTAGTACTTTTCTTACTAGATAATTACCAAAAGTGTGTGATTTTATGTCTACACTTGCCCCCACTTTATGTTGTTAAGAGAAATATTGATAACATAAAGTAGATAGAGATGTGTACCTAATAACCATCGAGATGGATGGAAAGAAATGTTCCAAGAGACAAGTAAAAAGCATGGAGTGATAAAAAGATGGAGCATGGAGACTAAAGATGAGAAAGTGCAAAAAGAGGTGAGATGAAAAACCTAGGGCGGAAACACATGTTTTAGATATCGTGAACGTGCCTGTTGTCGATATCAATGCTAATGTGTGTGATGGTATTGATATTGAATGATGGTTGACTACTAATTCCCACACATACGGACATGTAAAATAAAAGAATGAACAAGGATTCAAATATGCATGTATATGTATAAAAAGTATGTAAAAATGCTGAACATGTGAAAAATGAACATGTGCAATTGATCTTTAATGAGGAAAGAGTGTGGAAAAGGATCCTGTAAATGTTGTTGACACGCAAGTTTTTTGGGCAATCTCATGCTAGTGAAATGGAAGAAGTTTAGGGGGAATATTCTGATGTGATCCTCCAACCTTTAACTGCTTCCCACGAATTTAGAATACAAATGCAGATGGTGTGTAAAAATTTGATCCATTTCAAACAATTCTGATCCAACGTGAAAGTAGAAAAGATAGTGTTGTGCATGCATGCCATGTGCTCAAGACTGTGTTCCCTATAAAATCCGTTGTGTAAAACTGCCAAAAACTATGCTGAACTGAAAAAGGTTGTGTAACTACCCCGTAGTCACAAGTGTTCAGGAAGGGTCAGCGAAGCCCAGGTGCTTCTGTCTAGTCTGGGTGCTAGTTTTTGTGCTATGTAAAGGACTCAAGTATGATTCTAATCCATGTTTTCCACTAATAAATGTGTTGTGTCAGTAATGTTCTATGTTGAAATGTGACTATAAACTATTGTAATGGGTGACCGATTCACTGAAATGATGCCCCCTTATTTGGGGTGCATGCGACGTCACTGAAGGAGTATGCAGCCCAAAGGAGGACTGACCGCTGTGATGAAATTTTGCCTTGTAGGGGGAGGGGAATGTTCTTATTATAAACCAAGGCACACACAAACAAGTGGCTAGGATACAAGTGTTAGTATGAACAAACATGCATTTAAAATGCAAGCTAGCAAACAAGTAGACAATGTAAGCTAAGACGTAAGAAGATATGTAAGAAGACATAGTAAACCATGAAAATCATGTTACAAACATGGGACACTCATGATGTCATAAGAAAATCAAGGCTAACTAGGCTAAAAGCATTGAAGTGTGCACACAAGACAAAGGGAAAAGCCCATAAATAGTGACAAGCAGTGGCAAACAATGTAACAAAGAATCATAGCGGCAATTAGACCTGCAAAACAAAATTTTGTACATGAAGAACCCGTTAACATGTTAGAAATATAAAAAGTATGAAAAAATGTGTATAATCGGATAAAGTAGTTTGTTGTGAAACAAAATGAAACAATAACACCCGTAGTATATGAAGGTGGATGCCCCTAGAAGTCACAGTGGGACTATTAATAGGCAATGCACCAATTATCCAAGCTGCATGTATGGATCTGTAGAATCTGTGACCACAACTAGAAAGAAAGTGAACATGCATGTTTTTATGATAAATATAATGACATACAAATATCTATCTAGCATGTGTAATAAGATGTGCATGTAACAAGTAAATGCATACAAGACTAAATGTGACAAAGATATGCAGTATGATGTAGATGAGACAGAATGGATTGCAGAGTGAGTGATATGAGCTACGTGCCCCCTGAATGGATGTGTTTGTTTGTAATGAGGTTAATTTTTATATGCCCCCTCAGAAGTCAATAATGTACCATTAACGAGAATGCATCATTGGGAAATGGTTTGAAATGCGTGTAGTGGAAATATGTGATCATGAAAGCACAAAGTGTAGAGTGTAATTGGGTGAATGAATGATCGATTTGACTAAATGTGTGAGTGTGATGAGGTCCATTTGAGATATAGACCCTCAGAAATCGAGTATGGACCATGGAAATATAGTGTGTCATGTTAGTTATGCTTAAGAGATATTCAATTATGTTTTGATTGATTTGCGAAAGATATTGATTATAGATGCATTACGTGCATGATGTAGATTTTTGAGATGTGTTGTAGATGTGTAGATTGTAGAACACTTATGTTGGTAATGTATAGATTGTATAAGACACTGATGTGGATTGTGCACAATAGAGATGATTTAAAAGAGGTATGTCATGAAAGTGTGCAGTAGGTTGTAAATATGTTGAGTGTGTTGTATGCTAAATATGCGAGGAGGGTATGTGTTGTTTTTGTATTGAATACAAGTGATAGGAAGAATAAATCATAATTATGTTGATTGTGTAGTGATGAATATGTGTAAGAAGTATATGATAGAAGGGTGTCTAGTGTGTCGTGTGTAATATGATGTGTAGTGTGTGAGATATTCACGTATATATGATTCCCTCAAAATTAAAGTGTGAACCAAAGTACAAGATTGTGTCATCGAGGAACGACGATATGAGTAGGTATTAAAATATGCATGGTGTATGTGGTAGACTATATGTGAGATGATGAGAGTATAATGCACATGTTGATGCTAGAGGTGGGATGGACATAAGTATGATGCCCCCCGAGCATGTGATGGTAAGTGTACTATCTGATAAAAGTGAAATTTGAAGGCCCTCCACCTGATGCTGGTAGAGGTGAAGGTGTGTGAACATGCTCTGAGATTTATGGTGCATGAGATAGATGTTGTATAGTTGAATAAAGATTATATACATGTGATTAATGATTATACTACAAATGTGATGGGTGTTTATGTGAAACACAATGCATAGGTGATGAATGCCTATGTGGGGGAGAGTGTGGAGGTGATGGATACCTACATAGAGTGAAACAAGGCGATGAAGTATGCCTAGATATAGTATCTATCCTAGTGATAGACCTAGAATGATGTACTGGACTAGTAGAACAATGAGACTACACGAGATTTGTGTGAACAAGTGAGCTAGGAGTGGATTTTACTTTAGGTTCAAGAGGCCATGGGAAACTAGATGAATTAGGTGGTGCAATGGAAACCTCAAGAGGAGGTTGGGACCATGGAGTAGATGGAGGCACACCATTAATAGAGATGAATTGATTGTTGTGAATGAAATTCAAACAAAAGTGGTTCATGGAGATGATAGATTGAAACCTTTGAATACAATTTGTTGATACCAAAGTTGGTTCAGCATTAATAGGATGAGCGAGATGCTTAGAGTAAGATAGATCAGAATTTGAATCATTTTTTAGCCAGGGAGGGATCTAACTGTCTCTTTGTTACTCGAGCTTGGGAAAATTTGGATAGCACCGTGATAAGGGTTTGACCTACCCTACTAATTTAGGTTCTTGCCTTCAACCAGGGTGAGAGGACCCACTTTGTAACTTGTATTTGTAAGGGAAAAGAGTGGACCAACAATATTTGACTCTCCTTTTTAGGACATTAAGAAATAACTTTGAGAAGACATGGTCAATGAAACATAATCTAACTCTCATGATTTGTCACCCTAGAATATGTAGATGTCTCCTAGACAAGGTTCATGTTACTAAAGACAATAATAAAACTAGCTTTCTCCTGCATATTTCCAGTAAAGGATGGGTAAATTCAACAAATATCCTTAGCATTAATGGATAAGTAGTGCAAGCAGTGGTAGTTATTATAGGATTTATCAGTTATGGATGTATTTTTTTGGGGAATGAAGAAGGATAAATTTGATTATACCAAATATTTGATAACTTTTAACAAATATTGGAAGCTCTGCCAAATGAGAAGATAAGACCACTTCAGACAATTAACAATGCACCTTAAACCAGAAGATGTGCATCCATGAAAGCCCAAGAATACACGGTTTCATAAAATCTTTGAGAATTTAAACATAAAAGATCATGCCAAAAACTCAATAAAACATCAAGGATCCCCAATCTATCATGCCTAAGATACACTCATATACTTACAAAACATATTTATCAATCGAATGGAAGTAAAGAAAATTTAAAACTATTTATTGCATAATGAAATGTAATCTCTCCTCACATCGTAATTGCGATTACCATGATGCTACCACAAGGACAATATATTTTGTGATTTAGAGGAATTCATAAAATAATATTGCAACAGGAACATGAATATCTATTTTGAAATATCCCAACTTAGAAGTAGACATAAAAATGCTCATGATCAAACACAATTAACTCAAAACTCATCAAATTTATCAGCAAGGGAAAGTTTCATTTACAGTCTCAATTCTTGTTAATGGTTGTACACTTGCAACCATATTGACATGATTCTATTTGAAAGCTAAAGAAATTAACAGGTTTCTCAAACAAGTTCTTGGAAAATGGGTTCTCTCAGTTTACGCCTTTCTTCTCTAAAATTTTAGAAAATTTTAACCCCCCCTTATGCAAGAGTATTCGCATCATATTTATACAATTTCACTCACTCAATTTTTAGGTTTTGCCCCCAAAAACATGAGTCTCTAAGAGAATATTCCTTTGTACAACATACACCTTAATTTATTGTTATCCTCTTGAAAATATCTCATCTTGTGCTATCAGGTGGAAAATCTGTGAGCTAATCATTTTTTTTACTCTCTTAAGTATGATTGAGGCACCATATCATCCCTTTTGACATTTTTTTAATCATTTCTTTCCTTTTGGCATGTAGGAAACTCCCTTTTGATAATCCCAAGGTGCCTCCATATGGCTTGATGTGACACGTAATCATTTTCACCTTTTGAGAATTAACCGCGAGCAATACATACTTGTGTTCGTGCCTTTTAGAGCCAAATATCTTCACGTCGATTATATCACATCAATCAAACATGTGTTCTGTTGCATAGTTCCAATCTCTCTCAAATTTATTTCCTTCGTGTGAGTTGAGTGAAATTTTTTCTTTCATCTGATGGCAAGTGATTCTACTCGACTCAACCTGTCTGCACCATCCTCATTATAAATTTGATTTTATTTATTTATCAATATGCATTCTTTTTCCAGTCCTAAATGTGCAGAATTATTGTAGAGCTCTTTATTAGCACAATGGTGAGTGTGGTTGTAGAAAACATTTTGAAGGATATTTCCTCATAAGATTTAAAACAAATCTTCAATCTGACTGGTCCAGATGAAGCCTTTATTAGGGCTTTGTTTGATATTGCAGACCTAGGGGATGGTAAGGGACCCCTGACATATTGGCAAGTTCAGCTCTCAATCCTTTTGAGATTGATCAAGATCAATCATGTCTTCTCCACCTTACAATATATGTACTATCATATTTTTTGGTGGGAACACCAGAAATCCCCAAGAATAATTGAAGAAATTCTGGATTGAAAGGAGGCATGTTGTGATCGGGGAAACTAACTATCATTCTCCCTTCCTGTGTGATGAAAAACATTGGTGCTGATGGAGATTCCCAAGGATTCCTACATGCTCTACAACAATTCCTCCATTGATATCATGCCTTCCATTTCTCATAAAGTGGATGAAATGGAGTAGAGAATCATTTCTCTGGAAAAGGTCAAGCAGGACCTGTGCCATCCCAACCATCCACCACACTAGCACCATCCTCAAGAAGGAAGAGGGGGGAATAAATATCCCAAACCCCAATTTTCATTTTAGATGAGGAGGAAGTAGAACCTTCATCTCCTCAACATGTTCCAAAGCATCATTATCTTCCACCAGGGAAGGCAAGGGAAATTCCACTTTTCAACCTTTCATTCATTCAGTGTGATGGGATTCTTTGATGGAGAAAACATTATCAGGACCTCAGCATGTTCCTCTGCCAAGAGAGCATCCACCCTTCACAAGGAGTCACAAGGGTGGGTCTAGTTCTAGATATCTTTCTCCACTAGGTCCAAGGGACACAGTGCTTGCTATTCTTTCAACCACTTCACAGGCTCCTCCTTAGTCTACTCTGAGTCAGTCCACCCCTTATAAGGAAAAATGAAAAATAATGTTTCCTAAAGGTGGTTCAGACCTTTTGGACTGGGTATATTCTTATCAAAAGAATATCGAGCTAGGGAATATCATGGATGGTCCTAGAATGACCGTTGAGTCATTGATGGATATGGGGATGTCTTGGAATCTGGTGGGGTTAGTTGTATTTTTTCAAACAGATTAGGGTTCAAATGAATTCATATCAAGGAAGAACAAGCTATTGAATCAAGATTCCTCCACTTGGAGGAGATTTCAAAGTAGGAGTAAAGGATAACTGAGTGTTGTTTCTCTTCTTGTGTCCTTTCTTCCAAATATGTATACAACTTTCTTCATCATGGGTTGGGGCCCCTATATAACCCCAATTTTGATTTATGTCTGAAACTATTTCACAATGATATTTAATTTTCATGAAACAAAGGTAATAGTTGTAATGAGATAAAAGAATGATTCAGGAAAACAAGCCTAGGCTTACTCTTTAGTCTTCGTATCTGCATCTTTATCTCTTTTTTCATGCAATTCTCCTCTGTTTTTTGTATTCATAACTTCTTGGGCTTGACATAAACATTGTTTATAAAAGAAAACCACCACTGTGTATCCAATGGTGTCCCACCATGTGTTCACTTTCATCCTTTAGTGTATCACAAATTTTCCAAAAACCTTCTGTGGCTCAACTTGATGAGGTGACTTGTTTGATTGTGATTCGTGACCCACCTCACACTGTTACCTTAGTTTTTTTAGCACTACTTAGAGTAGCACAACTCTGAATATCCATCCATGGCCTCTTCTTTGTTCTTCAGGAATTTTCCTTCCTTCCACGAAATTGTTACCCCTTGAAGTTATGCCCATGGGTGACACGTGGAGGCTTGCGCACTTTTTCCCTTTGTTTTGACTTTTCATCCCACCAGGGACTACTCTGTTGTGCTTAAGCCATGTGTTTGACTCTCACGTATTTGAAGGATCTCATATTTTCTTGTGCTTTCTCAAAGGTGTGCCCAGAGGGACACGTGGAAAATATTATTTCTTTTATGGTGATGCTCCTTCCTTCTACATTTTCCCAATTTTTTGTCTTTGAATACCCACGAAGTCATAGAATTTTTTATAGTCTGTAATTTACACTGGGGACAACTGGGGCAACATTTGAAAGGGAAAAATCATAGGGACTCTTCAGTAATGACACACTCTCACAATCCTCGACTGAAAAAAAGGATCAATGCCCTAAATAAAAAGTTTTCATTCACATTCGACATGACTATATCTTTCAAGCATATGTTTTTCACATGAGTAAAACTAGTCAGAGAAAAAGTTTTGAAAGGCGTATATTGGGTAAAAAATGGGGGAGATAAAATCAAGCACCAACTAACCGCTCTGAATTCAAGGGATTGGCACCCCTATGGGTGCCACAAGAACCACATAAACCAAACACTGAAAATACCAAGTTATTAAATCCATTGGTTACAGAGTCATTTAAAACATGCACAAGGTCAAAC
Organism: Taxus chinensis; assembly: GCA_019776745.2. Classification (NCBI taxonomy): domain Eukaryota; kingdom Viridiplantae; phylum Streptophyta; class Pinopsida; order Cupressales; family Taxaceae; genus Taxus; species Taxus chinensis. The sequence continues at coordinate 611,746,316 of CM034152.1, read as the reverse complement.
AACATCAACACATTTCATAAAAAAAAACCACGAAACTGAGCAATTGGTCACTGTAGACCAAAAAAGCAAAAAGGAAACAAAAACTAAGACAAATAGGCACAAACAAAATAAAAGGACTATACACTTATAGAACACTACCTTTTCATTAATAGGAAATTCAAGAAAACCTCCATCCAAGTCCTTCAGGAAGAAGGTGTGCTCACCAATTCTTATGTCAATGGAATAAGGATGCATCCATAAATCATCAAATTTACCATGTCTTCCTTTATCCTTGTGTCTAGTATCCCATAGTAAAATAAGAGAAAATCAAGTCACCTAATTTGATAAAATAGAGCTTCTCTCTGAACCTTAAGGTGTCTTTGGTGAAGACTCACTTCTTTCTTCATCCAAATCAACTATCTGATTAATCCTAGTCTCATAGGGGTTCACCTCTTCATCCTCAAGCTAATGTATGAAATGATAAGAAGATAATTTCATATGTAGGGGTAAAAGATCTTGGAATCCATAAACTAGTTCAAATGGACTCTTTCCAGTGGCTCTTTTGGCTGTAATTATATCCACACATGAAGAAAATTTCAACTTCTCACCCCATTTCCTTTTATTAACCTCCAATGTTCTTTTGATTATCTTGAGAAAATTCTTGTTTCTTGATTCAACTTGACCATTCCCTTGAGGATTGTAGTGAGATGTATATGTTAGAATTATCCCATATTCTTGGCACATAGCTACCAATTGTTTAGCTCAAAAACTCATAGCATTATCAGTAACTATTTTTTTGGGTACTCCAAACCTACAAATTATATTATTCAGGATGAAATCCATGATGATTTAGTGAGTTTCCTTTTTAGTGGGTATAGCTTTAACCCATTTGGTAAAATAATATATGGCCACTAGTATCCATTTATGCACTACACTTGAGGGATCTGATATCTCTCCAATAAAATCCATGCCCCATTGTTTAAAAGGAGATTCTATTGACACTGGTTGTAGGGGTAGAACACATGAAGATATTTCATTATTCCCTGAAAACCTCTGAAAATTTTCACATTTCCTAACCAACAAGGCAAGGTTGCATCTTTAAAATTTTGGGCCAACAATAACTTACCCTCAAGATCTTGTGAGCTGTCACTCTTCCGGAAAAGTGGCCTCCACACACTCCCCCATGAAATTCTGCAATTAATTTGGGGTAGTCTTCTTCCTCTGTGATACATCTCAAATGAACCCCCTCAAGGATTCTTCCAAGCCAACCCATAATCAGTGATAATATAATTTTAGGAGGCTAATTTGAGTGTCCTAATGATTTTTATTGAGATGTCCTTAGACACTCCAAATTTCTGAGGTAGAATATTATATCCTTCTACCATATGGAATTGATTAATTTCTCATGGACATATTCATAGTTCCTTCTTCAATTTCATTGATTTCATCACTTACAGGTTGCTTTTCTACCATCAATTTTGCAAGGCCCAAACCTCTAACCAGCTTGGTGGTTTATATATCCATATCATACTCTTGTAACTTATTCACCCAGCTGACATCTTTTGCTGGAAATATCCATTTTTGATAAAATGTCTTTGACCATAGTGTGCGGGTAACATAGGAAAACAATCTTAGAGCTCAAGATATAAGGCCTGAAAATTTTAGTTTCTCTTACCAAAGAAAAGGCCTTACTTCTACATGATGTTATACATCACATTCAGTTCCCTCCAAGGCTTTATTAAAAAAGGCAATAGGCCTTTCATTTCCATCTTCATCATTTTGCAATAATACAAATGCAATAGTTTTTTTACATGCAAATGAGAATATATATGGAAAGTCTTATTATAATTAAGAGTTGCTAACATTGGAGAATTTTTTAACACCTCTTTAATTCCAGTTAAAGATTGGAGAGCTCCTTCCTCTAATTTGATAATTTGGTCCTTCTGTTAACAGGCTTGTAATGGGGATAGTCATTTTCATAGAAAAGTTAGAAATTAATATCCTAATGAATTTTATTTTGCCTAAGAAGGACTAAATCCATTTATTAATTTTTGGGTATAGGAACCTTTACCAATTTCTTCCACCCTTTCAGGATCAATCATGACCCCATCTTTTGGCACGAATGTGCCCCAAATATTTGTACCTTCTGAACCTGAAAGTGGATACTTATTTCAGGTTCAATGAGATGTCCATATTCCCTGCATCTAATCAACATCTTATCTATGTGGCTCAAGTGACCACTTATTTTCTTATAGAATATCGTCACATCAATCTTGATAAAGTGCAATGAAATAATTAATGTATCCTAAGAATGAAACATCCATTTCTCTTTGAAATAGTTTCCTTAACATTCATCAGACCAAATTACATCCTATTACATATGCATAAGTACGCCACACGAAGTGGTGAAAGTAGTTTTTATTCACTCCGATTACTTTACAACCACTTGGTTATGCCTATGAGAATCCATCCAATGTAGACAAAAAACTCAAGATCCAAGTGACCAACTTTAGGATGTTATATATATATTAGGTAATGGATAATTATCTTTAATCAAAGCCTTATTCAAGTTCCTATAATCCACTCACAACCTTATGTCTCTGTTTTTATTTCTTATGGGAACTAAATTTTCCATCCATAAAGAATATCTTCATTGGTTATAATATCCCTCCATACATTAATTTTATTGAGTTCTTCTTACATTTTGAGGGAGGGAAGCAAATTAATTGACCTCTTCTATTTTACCTAAATGGTTTGGCATTAGGTTTTAAAGGTATCTCATGTTGACATAGATCCTTCCTATATACTTTCAAATCTAGAGTAAGACCATGACAAAGCAATATTGGCACTTCTTCAAAAATTCAAAATAGGAATTGCTTTTCCTTCCTTACTCAACTTACTTCCCAGGCATAATTTTCTTAGGTTTTTCAGCAGTTCCTAGATTATGTTCTTCCAAATCCCTTGAGGATGAAATATGTCCGTGAACCACCTTATCTACATTACCAACGTTGTATTCTAAAGCCACCAACCCTTTGGGGATCGTACTTTTTTTTCAATTGGATTATGTCCTTATCATATAGGCTTCTCTTTCCCATTGCATACTATGACCATTGATTCCCAATCAATGTATTGATAAATAAATTATCCTTCATTCTACAAGATTACCTCTAAACTTGGGCATCATCGTCAAACACTTTCTAGTGTTTCACATTATAAGGGACAAATTGTCTTGACAATGCTTCAATATCATAATCATAATAAGTAGAGACAATAGTACAATTTTCAAACATGGATCCAAGCACTACCAACCTATCTAATGCAACATTCTGACTTTTTTTCATGATACAATATGTTAAAGGAATAAAACATTTCAATAAAATCCCAATACTGCATGCTTATATTGTTTCATCCTTTGATTTTTTGTAGCATATAATTTTCTAACTTTTTGACCACTAACTCCGAGTCTCCTTTAACAACTATGTCCTTGATACCATATCTCCATGTAATCCTTAATCCCAAAAGTAATGCCTCGTACTCTACAATATTATTTGTGCACTCAAATTTAAGCTTGAAGGAGAAGATTATAAAATTCTTGACTTGGAGATACAAGGACAACTCCAACGTCATTTCCCAAGTTGGAGCAAATATCCATCAAACATCAAAGTCCAGGGAGCACCAATTTGTTCAAGATACTTTTACTCTTATTAATACCATGTTCCTCAAAATCTGCATAGCCGACAAATTTATTAACATCCACATCAACATATAATACTTCATAAGAAGCATTGTCAGGATCTTCAATCAAATGCAACATCTTTTTATCACCATACAATTTGACTAGGTTCCCTTCTACTGGTATGGTGGCATATGACATATCCATTTGCACACTTCTGCACCAACACTAGCAGCCCATTTTCTTGACAGTAACATACCCTATTTTATAGGGACAATCCATGATAACTACATTCATGGTCAAATACTTACCAATGTAAGATGTTAGCTACACCACCAATCCTTGAACATACCCAATCACTAGTACCTCCCTTGAATCCATAGTTGTGCACTTTCCAAAGGCTGTTGTTACCTTGATGTTCAATTCATTCATTACTTCAAGAGGCATCACATTACATGAAGACCCTTGAATCGAACATACAATTGTGCACAAGTATGTCCTTAATGATTAAGGTAGTATAAAATGGATCAACATCAAGTTGGGATTCAATAAGAGAAGTACCCAAATATACTTCAGGAGACTCTCCTAAATTTTCCAATGCCTGTGGCACTTCCAGCTCTGTCAATGAAAGGGGGAGTATCCATACTGTTTAACATATCCTTACCTGGGGGCACTACTTCCTCCTTGAATCCCAAATACTAAAATTAACTTTTCTTATGCTCAGGGATCCTAAGCAATTCAATAATAGGTATAAGTGAATTTAATCTGACTCAAAATATAAGCCATATCACAAGGGGTATATTTGGGTAACACTACGTTCAGGAGGGAGGGTAACTAATTCTTCTTGCGGTATGAGACTCTTCATGGCTTGGGCATGAAAAGGGGCATAGGATTTATTGGGAATATTTAGACCCTTGTTAGGCGTATAATCCTTATTGGGAGGATCTTTTGGGATATTAGTGAGAAGTGGATTTTTCTGGTTTGGGTTGTGGCCCCCCTCCTTTGACAGTTTTACTTCTAATATTGTTTTATTTTTCTTGAGATACTACCGCATTCATTAGAAGTTGCTCCTTCCTCCTCAGAAGTAATTCCTCCATCATACTTCTTAATCATCAGAGCCCTTGAGTACTCAAAGTCATGATTTGGCATTTCAGAAATCCTGAACCATATCAATTTCAACATCACCAATAGAAGGAAGAGGAGAAACCCAATGGACACAATCATAAAAACCCTCAAAAGTCTAAGCACTTATTAATTCAGTAGAGGAAACCCCACGTCGTGAATCATCAGGACACTTCATCATAAAAACATCTCCAAAAGTGGTGTCATCTTCATAATCTTCATTCCTTTCACTTGGATCACACAGTGGGTGGGGTAAGAAGCATCTTTCACACCAGTCAATGGCATGTTCCTCTTTAACCATAGACACCCTTGTAGTCAATGGATCAAGGATAAGTTTAGTTTCTCTCTGAGGTGGTTGTTTACTTCATGACCCCATATGTCCCTTTCCTCTATCTTCATTTCTAAGCTCACCTCTTAGATGACCATCAAATATATTCGTCCTTTGAGGATGATTATGTCCCTAAGAGCTCTATCCTATTCCCTTCTCCACATTGGCAAGTTTGTATGAAATTTATTTTACTACCCTTGCCAAGGTTTTAATAGATTCTTCTAGATCCACTACCTTGCCTGCCTGAGGCTTCTCAGTATTGATCAATTTAACACCCTCCCTCTTGAGAGGATTTCCGACAACCTTGATATTATTCTCAATTTACACTACCATTGTGAATGGCTGCCTTAGGTTTGTAGGGTCCTTTTCCCTTAGATAATATGTTGCCTTCTTATCAAAGGCATCACATATTTAATCAAGTAAGACTCATCACTTGCTCTCATTATTACAGGCAGTCTATTTAAAGTTTTTTTGAATATGGTGTTAAAGTATTGAATAGGCTCATTAGGTTTTTTCTTAATATTATCGAATTCAGATAGAAGAAACCTTGGATCAATATTATCACCATATTGTGCCTTAAAATCATTTTTTAATGTGAGCCAAAAATTAATAGAATTATCTAACAAATATTTATACTAATACCAAACATCTTCTTCTAAAGTATGGATAATTTTTTTTACATAGACATCCTCATGTTTGATCTCAAAATATTCCATGATGTTAACAAAAATCCTGAGATCCTAGTCACTGCTAATAGAATTATTTCCTTGAAACTTTGGTAACCTATTTGTTAGATCATTAGGTATTACATTTGGATATCCCACCATCCCCTAAAAATTTATGGGTCGATATACATTTACAACAAAGGGAGGTCTAGGTGGAGGTTGAACGATGTTATTGAAGGGGATATTGAAAAAAATGAGGTTGACAATGTTCGTGGTAGTTGTTGGCTTTTGGAATAATGGAATAGGATCTCTCAAGGATAAATGCCTTAATAACTCCCTCTCACAGTGAACCTTACTATCTTGAAACAAGAGAAAGGGGGATTGAAAAATAACTTGATGATTTGTAAGAGGAAGTTCCCTTACCAAAAAGAGTATGTAGGTTACCTCTCAGGATATGTGTTCTAGAATTATCAAACATGCTAGAGTAATCTTCAACTAATGGATCTGATCCAAATAAGGAGTAAGGATTAATTTTATTTCTATCTCTTGACCACGTAATGGTTTCCATGATTTTTCTTCTTACTTGACTTGTTTTTCCCTAGTTCTGGAAACAATTTTCTAGTTGGATCTAACTTGAATAAAGACCTTCTTCCATCCAGTTTTACAAATTTTACAATGCAAATTCTCAAAAATAGAGACTTAAGGTACTGGTATTTACCGAATTTCTCTGGGATGAAAAAAGTTCGCCTCTAAGATCTTGTATCTTAGATGTATAAACCACTTGAAAAAAATGGTTAATTGAATTTGAACACTTATTTCAATAAATATTATCAAATTTCATCATCCTTTATCAACATTTACTTTTAGTCGAGAGAGATTTAATGGAAATCATCCTCAAACCATAGGAAAATATCAAGCAATTGAATTTTTATTTAGCTCATTTTTTACAAATTTGGATAAAGGATTAAATATAGATAATAGATTTTCATTCATATGTACTTCACACATTACCTGAGGTTGATATTTATCTATATTTGCACAAATGGTCCCCGATAATGGTGTCAGAGTGGTGTTGGTACCCAAATTAGTTCTCCCTTTGAAATCAAGAAGCATCAACAAACTTAGAGGAATGCTTAGAGTAAGATAGATTAGAATTTGAATCATTTTGTAGCCAGGGAGGGATCTAATTATCTCTTTGTTACTCAAGCTTGGGAAAAGTTGGATAACATCATGATAAGGGTTTGACCTACCCCACTACTTTAGGTTCTACCTTCAACCAAGGTGAGAGGACCCACTTTGTAACCTGTATTTGTAACGAAAAAGAGTGGACCAACAATATTTGACTCTCCTTTTTAGGACATTGAGAAATAACCTTGAGAAGACATGGTCAATGCAATATAATCTAACTCTCACAAGTTGTCACCCTAGAAAATGTAGATGTCTCCTAGAAAAGGTTCATGTTACTAAAGATAATAATAAAACCAGCCCGCTATTGCATATTTCGGGTAAAGGATGGGTAAATTCAACAAATATCCTTAGAATTTATGGATAAGCAATGCAAGCAAGGGTAGTTATTGTAGGATTTTTTAGTTATGGATGTATTTTGTTGGGGAATTAAGTAGGATAAATTTGATTATACCAAATATTTGAGAACTTTTAACAAATATTGGAAGATATTCCAAATGAGAAGATAAGAACACTTTAGAAAATTAACACTTTACCTTCAACCAGAAGATGTGCATCCATGGAAGCCCAAGAATACACGGTTTCACACAATTTTTTAGAATTTAAACATAAAAGCTCATGCCAAAAACTCAATAAAAAATGAAGGATCCCCAATCTATCACACCTAAGATACACTCATAGACTTACAAAAAATATTTACTAATAGAATTGAAGTAAAGAGAATTTAAAACATTTTACTGCACAATGAAATGAAATCTCTCTGTACAGCGGAACTTCAATTACCATGATGCTACCACAAGGACAAGATCTTGTACGATTCAAAGGGATTCCTAACATAATATTGCAACAAGAGTATGAATATCTATGTTGAAATATCTCAACTTAGAAGAAAACACAAAAATGCTCATTATCAAACACAATTAACTCAGAACTCATCAAATTTATCATCAAGGGAAATTTTCATTTGCAGTCTGAATGCTTTTCAATAGTTGTACACTTGCAACCATCTTGACATGATTCGATTTGAAAGCTAAAGAAATCAACAAGTTTCTCAAAAAAATTCTTGGAAAATGGTTTCTTTCAGTTTACGCCTTTCTTCTCTAACATTTTAGAAAATTTTAACCCCCCCTTATGTGAGAGTATTCTCATTGAATTTATACTATTTCACTCATTCAATTTTTAGGTTTTCCCCCCAAAAATATGAGTCTCTAAGAGAATATTTCTCTTTACAGCATACAACTTATTTTATTGTTATCCTCTTGGAAATATCTCATCTTGTGTTGTCAAGTGGAAAAGCTGTGAACTAATCATTTTTTTTATTCTCTTAAGTATGACTGGGGTGCCATGTCATCCCTTTTGACAATTGTCTAATCATTTCTTTCCTTTTTGCGTGAAGGAAACTCCCTTTTGATAATCCCTGGGCACCTCCATATGGATTGATGTGAAATCCTTTTCACCTTTTGAGAATCAACCTCGAGCAATACATACTTGTTTTCATGCCTTTAAGAGATGAGTATCCTTGCGTGGATTTTATCACATCAATCAAATGTCTTCTGTTGCATAGTGCCACTCTCTCTCAAATTTATTTCCTTCGAGTGAGCTAAGTGAAAAATATTATTTCATTTGATGACAGTGATTCTACTCGACTCAACCTATCTGTGCCATCCTAATTATAAATTTAACTTTATTTCTTTATCAATATGCATCCTTTTTCCAGTCATAAACGTGAAGAGTTATTGTAGAGATTTTTATTATAACAATAGTGAGTGTGGTTGTAGAGAACAATTTGAAGGATATTTCCTTAGAATATTTAAACTAAATATTTTATCTGACTTGTCCAGATAAATCCTTTGTTAGGGATTTGTTTGATATTGCAAACCCAGAGGAAGGTAAGGGACCCCTGACATATTGGCAAGTTTGAATCTCACTTGTTTTGAGATTGATTAGGATCAATCATGTCTTCTCAGCCTTCCAATCTATAAACTATCATCTTTTTTGGTGGGAACACTAGAAATCCCTAGAAGAGTTGAAGAAATTCTAGATTGAAAGGAGGCATGTTGTAATAGGGGCAACTGAATATTAGTCTCCCTTCCTGTGTGATGAAAAATTCATGCTGATGGAGATTCCCAAGGAGTCCTTCATGCTCTACGATAACTCCTCCATTGATATTGTGCTTTCCATTTCTCATAAAGTGGATGAACTAGAGTAGAGAATCATTTCTCTGGAAAAAGGTCAAGCAGAACCTACATCATCCCAACCATCCACCTCAATAGTACCATCCTCAAGAAGGAAGAGGGGGGAATCAACTCATAAACCCCAATTGTCATTTTGGATGAGGAGGAAGTAGAACCTTCATCTCCTCAATGTTCCAAAGCATCAATATCTGTAACCAGGGAAGGTTAGGGAAAGTCCACTTTTCAACCTTCCATTCATTCAATGTGATGAAATTCTTTAATGGAGTAAAAATTATCAAGATCTTGGATTTTTCCTCTTCCAAGAGAGTGTCCACCCTTCACGAGGAGTCACAAGGGTGGGTCTAGTTCTAGATCTCTTTCTCTACCAGGTCCAAGGGATAAAGTGCTTGCCCTTCTAGCCACTTCATATGATCCTCCTCAGTCTACTTCCAGTCTGTCCATCCCTTATAAGGGAAAAGGGAAAATGACATTTCCTACAGGTGGTTCATATATTTTATACTGGGTATCTTCTTATTAGAAGAAGATCGAACTGGGGAATATCATGGATGGTCCCAAAATGACTTTTGAGTCATTGATGGATAAGGGGATGTCTCAGAATCTGGAGGGGTTAGTTGTATTTGTTTAGATAGCTCACGGTGTTACTCCAATACTTTTTACGCTTTCTAGGATGAAACAGATAGAAGGTAAATGGTTAAGGAGGAATACATGTGAAGTGAAGGTGGAAGGTAAAATTCCCATGTTGTTGACGTTATTCAAGTTGATTATAGAGAACTCCTTTTTGTTTGGGAAGGACTACCTATAAATGCAAAGAAAGACCACAAGAAGAGTATTAAATAACATATGACAGTGGATTTCCTAGTGTATGCTATATCCAGGAAGCGTGGTGCTTTCTAGAGAGGATGCCAATCCACCATTTAATAACAATTTAATGTAAATATGAAACTGAAATAAATAGGTCCTATTACAATGTAATGATTTAGGTTTCTCATATACATAATACACTCAATTCAATTCTAAATATAAAATGCAAGACTCAATATGATTATAACCAGGGTTTCATTTAGGTCAGGAAAATCTGGCAGGGGTCTGGGGCTATTTGGTTAAGGTCTGGGTTGGTTTTGGATGAATGGAAGGCTTGCTAGTCTGAGAATATAAAATAACACAAAGAGCGGTGTCGGTTGGGTGACCAATGCTAGTATAGGAAAGGAACCAATGATGGTTAGCTAATCGATGTCAGTAGGAGCAATAGGTGATAAACTATTAAAAATGGGGTTTTAGGCCCTCTGTGATTGCATAGAGAGTGAGGGTAATGTGGTTTGGGTTGTAATATGGATTAGAAGACTCAGGAATACTAAGAAGGAGGTTATAAAAGGTGAAAGGGTTTGGGATGGTTTAATAGTATGCTGGTGGGAAGAAGGTGATATACAGGTAATGGAAGAAATGAAATATAGAAAGAAGAAAGAGATCTACACTTGAATAAACAAAAATGATGAATATCACAATACTTGGTATTTTATAGATCCTGTGAATGGAAATGGTTGGTGGTTGATCGGAGAAGAGATGGACGGGTCCAGTGTCATGGCAATGTAATCTATGTGCACCCATTAGTATTCTAATGCTCTGGAAGGAGAACCAACTTCTTTTCTTTCACTCTAGTTATGTGTGTTTGTCGTCTAGATGTAGGAGGACTTGAAGATTTGAGATTGAATGCAATAAGGCTCCAATAACTGAATGACCAACCCGAGTGAATATTTTTAAAAGTGTATATAAATTAACCAATGGTAGTTAGGTAACCAACGCCAACCGAGGATAAACTGATTTTGGTTAGGGTGAAATAGTCCTTTTTTACAAAAATAGGTAGATCTTCCCAGATTTGGCATGTTTTCCAAGTTGGGTCCGCTTAGGGAAGTGGTCTTCTCGTTAGAAAAGATAGGAAGATCATAGAAAAAGTCCAATTAGGTTTAGGAAGAATTCTCATTTATTTAGGTCAAGTGGCGACTCAGCACTGGGAGTGATGACTTGGTCATTGTGAGTTAAATGTCCCTGGAATGGGTCCATGGTGAGGTGTCCTGATGAAGTGGATGTGTGAGGACTAAATTAACTTAATTAAAATAATTAAGTTAACTAATAATGTGAAGATGAATATTAATTCAATTGTGAGTGATTAAATTAATATTAATGTGGGGTAAAGGGGTTATGGCTAGGTGCATGCGTTACATTGATCAATTGAAAGGGATTAAAGGAATTGTGACCCAAATTTGGTGTCTACATTTTCCAATTTTTGTCACATAGCTTGTATTGATAAGTGACGCTGAAAAAAATAGGAGTGCTTGCCCCAGGTATGGGTGGAGATGATATTTCCCCAAGTATGTGTGGAGGTGATCTCCCTCAAACCAGGAACTGATGAAGTGATAGGAGGAGTTGGTGAGTGGTTTGATAAATGGGTAAGTGAGGAAAAATGAGGTATAGGTGGGGTATAGGTAATGTTGATATCGGTTTGGGTAATAGGTAGTGGAATTCAACGCACACACGCGTATATAAAATGTGATAAGGTACTAGGTTGAAGGGTGCAAAGACTCTACATCGTCAAAGGTCGATAAGTTTATCCAAACAAGGTTGATGTGGTTTAGGTATCTAAGGTCTAGGATATGGTCTTGAAACACAGCTACACTAGGTGAAAGAACGAGCATTAAGTATGTTCCAAAACACCAAAAATTTTCTTTGGGATAAACAACATGACATTGTTAGGAATTAATATCTACATTGTGTAGATAATAATTACATTTGGTAATTATTATTATATTAATAATTTGTTATTTAGTTGTTATATAAAACAACTAATAATGAATGTGTGTTGAGTTGTTTGGTTGTTACAAACAACTCACAAGATTAGTATTTGTTAGTAGAGTAGTTTCCTAATTTATAGGAAACTATGTGCCTATATATTTGTAAGTGCATCCTATGTAATATATCTGGAATGAATTGAAAGATACATTATTATTCCATGAATAATATTAGAAAAGCTTACTGTGCTAAATAGAAGAGATATTGTTTTGTGTATAATTTGTTGCTGTACATTTCTGTAAATCTGATCTAGGTCCATTATTTGGTATTAAAGCAGAGAAATTTGATGGATTTTTAGTTTTGATTGCAGGACAGTTCAAATGATTTAGTGCCCTGATCTATGCAATTTCATCAATTTAGATTTCGTAGATATATTATTATCGATACAATTTTTAGTGGAAGTCACTTCAAAATCTTTGAAGGCATCCGTGGATTTTCGTACTATGACACCTTGAGAATTCTGAGAGTTTTTCTGTAAACTCTATGATCGTTCTGAGTATTTGTACGATCCTTTGTGCCTACCCTCTGTCTGAAATGCATCTCAATTACCATCGACTATGTAATATTATTCTACATATGTGTAATTGTCCATTCCTGATCTATTCACTCTTAGAAGATATTTATTTCCATTTACATGCATAATTATGTCCACCTCAGGGGCATGTGTCTAATCTATTCCTAGTTTGTTGTGTTGTATCTATGTGTACATACCAACCACCTTGAAGATTCTACCCATGAGTATTTAGTTACATGAAAGCCATGTTTTTTTTTGGTTTCAGCTCGTGTTCATATACAAACACATTATTGCCTTTCCCGAGCATCATTCCAATGATCTCTTCATTCAAAAGCTATTATAGGATATGCCTTTGACAATGAAGATCTATTCTCTCATCTACATCGAGCTCGGTCGTCGCCATTTTAAATCTAGATTCCAATCGACCATTTCAAAACATGAGTACACTGTTGCAAACTACGATGGATCTATAGTGATGCAAATTGGTTAATAGAGTCATAAAACAACATGAAATATTTGGGTGTGTGCTGGGAAGCATGGAAGCTCAAGAAGAGAACTTCTCCATCTATTCGTGTAAATTGTGCCAACAGAAACAATATTTGCGGATGAAATCCAAAAGTTAGGTACTTGTTATTTATTTTAAGTCGGTGGTCGTATAGATTAATTTTATTTGTCCTTCCATCCTACGTGCCAAGTTTTTGCTTTAGTCCCCATTTTAAAATTGTCTTTGTAATTTACTCATGTGTCATGAAAGTCCTTGTCATTACAAAGTGTATTTTTGTGTTTAAGAGTAATGTTCATTGTGTTTAAAAATAAAGTCAAGATTGTTGTGGATTTTAAAGTTTATAATAGTCTTTAAGTGTCAATAATTTTGTTGTCAAAGAGTCAAAAAATTGAATCATTATAAAAAGTTTTTTTTATTAAGTTAACGTATGTTGTCATGTCGAAGTTAAATGTCATAAAAATTACATAGGTGATTTTAGGATATTTGTTTTTTGTTATTCTCGTCAAAATTTGTGTCATTGTACAAAGAAAAAAAATTCCTCTCGAACGCATTTTCGGTGTTACCCGACGTTCGGAATAAACTGTTTCACATTACGGGAGGGAAGAAAAGAATAATCACAATGTGAAAGTTATTGAGCCCAATGATCACATCAAGTTGAGTTAGAAGCTTCAAGATGGAGGATAGAGGCACAAGAGGTAGGAGTTTGATCAATGATCTCTCGTCAGTCACCAACGATGGGGCCGTATGAAGCTATGGTGATAGTGTGTGTGTGAGTTTTCTTTCATTTCAGAATTGCAGTTTGTTATGTGTAGTATGATTTCAGAGTTCCTATTTTGGATTGAATAAGTGAAATGTTCACATTGAGAGGGGGGACATGGTCTCATTGTTCCATTTCCATTATGTTTTATTGTTCAGTTTTGAAAGTAGTATTTCCTACATGATTCCCTGTTGTAGAAACATTGTATAATATTGATGAAAAAGTATTGTAGCAATCATGATGTGAAGGTTTATGGTAAACTACGAAAACCAATTGAAAGGTTTTTGGTAAACCTATAAAATCCAATTGTGTAAGGTTTTTGGTAAACATGTAAAACCAATTGTGTAAGGGTTTTTGGTAAACCTGTTTAATCAATTGTGTAAGGTTTTTGGTGAACCTGCAAAACCAATTGTGAAAGGTTTTTGGTAAACCTACAAAACTAATTGTGAAAGGTTATTGGTACACCTGCAAAACCAATTTGGTAAGGTTGTTGGTAGAAGCCAAAGAAAACCATCAGTGGAAGAAATGTGCGTTGGCACATGTTCGAGTTTTGTGCAAGCTCGATGCTGCACATTTATGGGGTTGATCATAAGCACACAGAGGTGGCATGCTACAATCAAAGAACAAGATATATTGAACCATGTAAGCACTAAGGGGGGGGGAATGTTAGGAATTAGTATTTACATTGTGTAGATAATAATTACATTTGGTAATTATTATTATATTAGTAATTTGTTATTTAGTTGTTATATAAAGCAACTAATAATGAATCTGTGTTAAGTTTTTTGGTTGTTACAAACAACTTGCGAGATTAGTATTTGTTGGTAGAGTAGTTTCCTAATTTATAGGAAACTATGTGCCTATATATTTGTAAGTGCATCCTATGTAATATATCTAGAATGAATTGAAAGATACATTATTACTCCGTGAATAATATTATAGAAGCTTACTGTTCTGAATAGAAGAGATATTGTTTTGTGTATAATTTGTTGTTGTACATTTCTATAAATTTGATCCAGGTCCATTAGACATTAGGCAATGCAAGGTCACAAGGTTGAACAACATGAGTAGCATCATCGCCAGGTATAGTGAGTAAGAAAACTTGAGTGTCAAAATGGGTGGGCTTCGGATGGGTGGTTTAGTAAAGGCCATAGGTAAGGCCACATTAGAGAAAAAAACATACCCCAACTGATAGTGAGGTTGGGTTGTAGGTAATAAGGTCATTAGGTGGGGTTACCAGGCTTAGGAGAGGTTATGGTT
Organism: Taxus chinensis; assembly: GCA_019776745.2. Lineage (NCBI taxonomy): Eukaryota > Viridiplantae > Streptophyta > Pinopsida > Cupressales > Taxaceae > Taxus > Taxus chinensis. Next base: position 611,731,289 of record CM034152.1, on the reverse strand, counting down.
GTGATAAAAATGGACATGGGTGGTGAAATTGAATGAAAATTAGGTATAGGATAATGATTAGATGAAAGACTAGTCAAGCTAACCTCCGATGGCCCCATGCCATTGAAGTGTTGCCTACATAGCCCCGGCGAAAATGGGCCTCAGGCCGATGTAGTTATCCCATAGGATAGGGAAGAATATGATGAGGTAGAAGGGTAGGTTGGTCGGTTTAGGCATGTTTGAGTCTAGGTCATTTAGGTATGGTTAAGTCTATGTTCTTTAGGTATGGTGAAGGCTAGGCTATTTAGGCAAGGTGGAATTTTTAAAGTAAGTCGATGAAAATAGATGAGGAAAATTGAGGTAGGTGAAATGAGAAGAAATCCTAGAAAGTAAGTGTCGAAGGTCTAGTCTTGTATAGGAGAATCAACAAGTAAGAAAAGAGGTGAATAGTAAAAGAAGGAAAATTATCCATAAGTTTCAAGGACCATAATGAGCATATCAAAAATGGGTTTATGAAATTAAACCCCTAAATGTAGTGCATGATTGACTGTTCCAAGGGTGAAAGAAGTTACATGATCACAAAATGTCACATTTGCAGCACAACCCTTGAGTAGGTAGAAGAAGAGAAAGGAAGGAAGGCAAGGTGGAGTGGTTTATTTAGTTTAACCTTGTTGTGAGACAATGTGCCCCTTCTGTAAGATACCCAAAAACAAAATAGGCAAGTCCATGACGAAAAAGTTGTACTTTTCTTGTTTTTTTTTGTATTTTCTTTTTTCTTTTCTTTTTATAGAATGATCAATGCAGGAAGTATATATGGGATGAATAGAATGACTCCTTGAGGTCTTTGTGAAGTTGATCGATGTGGGATGCTTCAGAATATTTTATTTTCATTTTGTAGAAATAGTCTTTTTTTTTTATAGAATATGTACAATATGGCTAGATTTTTATAGTTGTCCTTCTAGGGAGAAGTTTATTTATAGTAGTGAGATAAAGAGATAGATGTCCTTTTTGAGGGGATCATCTATTAATAAGAATTTTGACCCAAGGAGCTGAATTTGAAAATCCCATATATTACTTTTGAACCTTTTGGAATTCTTGGTCATAGAAAAGACTATAAAGAAGTATAGGCTTCTTTTATGAAGGCAAAACCATAGCACCTAGATGTTAACTATGAAAGAGATTTTTTTCAGTGACAAAAAACCATGGGATTCCATCCTAAAAATGAAAAAAATTATGCATGAGAATCATGCCATGAGTAGGGTCGTGGTACTCATATTGAAGATAAGGCTAAAAGGTGGAAGATAATCACATGATTCTTGTATAGTCGTTGATCCTTAAAAGAGATAGATGAAAGGAATGGTTACTCAAGGGACTAGTGTATAATAGGAAAAAGGTGATATAGTACTTGATTCAACAATAGAATGGTTGAAGGTGCAAGACATTGAGGGGATTAGGTTCGTGTTTACCTTTGAGTGAAGATAAATGATAAGCACCTGATCCATAGGTATGAGTAATGATATATGGTCCAAGCCAATTAGGAGAAAACTTGCCCCGTTTACTTTTCTACGCTTTTGTTACATGTTACTTTTCCTTCAGGACAAGGTTACGAATCTTGAAGATTCATTCCTGGACACATTTTTCATAGGCACATTTGATACGTTTTTGATAGATTTGAAGATGATCAAGAGAATTTAAAAGACACTTGTTTAGAAGCTCAAGTTGGGCCAAACGGTCTTGGCAACAGTCGTCATCATTGACCGTGTCTTTGAGTGAGATACGAAGTGATGGAATTTGGACTTCAAATGGTAAGATAACCTCTATACCATAGACCAAAGAGAAAGGTGTTGCAATGGTGGAGGTATGAATACTAGTGTGATAATCCCATAAGGAAAAAGGAATGTGCATGTGTCAATCCTTACCAGTATCGTCGACTACTTTCATAAGAATTTTGTTAAGAGTTTTGTTAGTCGATTCAGCTTGGCCATTTTTCTTAGTATAATAAGGTGAAGAAAAATTGAGTTGAATGTCAAAGGTGTCACAGAGAACAAGTGAATTTTTTTTTTGTTTGCGTAAGTTTTTATTTTTGAATTATTTTCCATTATCAGTGATGAGGCGGTGAGGAACACCGAAGTGACAAATGATGTGATGGTTGATGAAATCACAAATTTTCTCAGGTTTTGTAGAAATGAGAGGTACAACTTCCACCCATCGGAGGCAGATTAACAAGGTGATAATGTTATATGGATGCCCACGAGGATTAGAGGTACAACTTCCACCCATTTAGTTTAATATTCAGTTGCAGTGATGATCCATTAGTGGCATTAAGAAGAATGAGGTTTAATCTCTTTGAAGAGATCTAAACCCCGTTGGGAGAAAGGCCAAAGGCCTCTGACGACCTATAAGGCGTGAATATGGGTGTGATGAATATTAGCCACGACCTATAAGGCGTGAATATGGGTGTGATGAATATTAGTGTGTTATTGACATTTCACACAATGTTTGACATAGTCACAAAAATCTTGGTTTAGGGTTGGCCAATAATAGGCGAGGTGAAGAATACGTTTAACGATGACGAGACCACTGAAATGACATTTATAAAATCAAGAATACGTTTAACGATGATGAGACCACTGAAATGACCACCACAAATCCCATTGTGAACTTATTTAATGGTGTAAGGGATTTTAGAACTTGTGAGGCATCACAAGAGGATATTATCAAAGCCACATTTTTAGAGAATATGGCCCATGATGACATAGCAAGAGAAAATTTTGAGGAAGGCTCGTTTTTAGAGAATATGGCCCATGAGTGACATTCTAGCAAGAGAAGACTTTTGAGGAGGGCTCGTTGTCCAATTGTTAGTGAGTTCTGGAGGAAGAATTGACAGGGAAAGGTAATTGGGGAACTGCTGGATTGGATTCAAAATCTTCACTACAAAGATCAAACAGTGGATTCAATTCTTCCTACAAAGTTAACATCTCAAAATAAATAAGAGTGTGATTGCAACCTTTGTACTATGACAAAGATTTTTGAGTTGGAAGGTGAAGAAGGTATTTGAGAAGCAAGGAAGGCCATGGTATCCGTGAATTTTTTAGTACCCAGGAGAATTTTTTAGTGGATCCCGAAGTGGTTTGAAGTTCATAATAATCAAAGGTAGTTAAAAACATGTCGATGTGATGTTTATACTTTTGAATTATCTCATTATGACACTAGTATAGACCATTTAATTGGTTCACAACTAGTTATACCCAACACAGGTATATTCTATGGGCTCTCGAATTGGTTCACAACTAGTTATGAGTCACCAAATATATTAATGGATTTAACATCTAAGGTTATGGCAATCTGAATACCTAACATGAGTTCTTCATATTCGGTAATGTTATTAGTACAATCAAAATCTATTTTGAAAGATAAAGGCATAGGATCACCATCAAGAAGAGTCGCGACAAGCCAAACAAACCAACAAATTAGTACAATCAAAATCTATTTTGAAAGATAAAGGCATAGGATCACCATCAAGAAGAGTAAAGCATGACCCTTGCACCACCCCCACGTTGAAATTTAGAACCATCAAATAATAAGTTCATCTGATAAATGGTTTCGTCAAGGGAGAGGGTAGCAATGGATTCATCAAGGAAATTGAAGTTAGAAGATTGATTTTTTGAAAGGGTAGCGATGGATTCATGCAAGGAAATTGAAGTTAGAAGATTGATTTATACTTGAAAGAGGTGCACTTTGCAAGTAATGAATTCAAGATCTATGGTCTGCAATAAGTATAAGCCATACATGAAGTATGATTGATGTTGGTAAGGCTTAGCGTGCATGTAATGTATCTCAGGAGAGGTATGCACTTTGCGTAAGTTTTTATTTTGAATTATTTTCCATTATCAGTGATGAGGTGGTGAGGAACACCGAAGTTGATGTGATGGTTGATGAAATCAAAATTTTCTCAGGTTTTGTAGAAATGAGAGGTACAACTTCCACCCATTTAGTTTAATATTCAGTTGCAGTGATGATCCATTAGTGGCATTTAAGAAGAATGAGGTTTAATCTCTTTGAAGAGATCTAAACCCCGTTGGGAGAAAGGCCAAAGGCCTCTGACGACCTATAAGGCGTGAATATGGGTGTGATGAATATCAGTGTGTTATTGACATTTCACACAATGTTTGACATAGTCACAAAAATCTTGGTTTAGGGTTGGCCAATAATAGGCGAGGTGAAGAATACGTTTAACGATGACGAGACCACTGAAATGACCACCACAAATCCCATTGTGAACTTATTTAATGGTGTAAGGGATTTTAGAACTTGTGAGGCATCACAAGAGGATATTATCAAAGCCACATTTTTAGAGAATATGGCCCATGATGACATAGCAAGAGAAACTTTTGAGGAAGGCTCGTTGTCCATTGCGAGTGAGTTCCAAAGGTAGAATTGAGAGGGAAAGGTAATTGGTGAACTGCTTATACCAAAATTTCACATGGATTGGATTTCAATTCTTCCTACAAATTTAACATCTCAAAATAGATAAGAGTGGTGATTGCAACCTTTGTACTGTGACAAAGATTTTTGAGTCAGAAGGTGAAGCAGGTATTTGAGAAGCAAGGAAGGCCATGGTATCCGTGAATTTTTTAGTGGATCACGGAGTGGTTTGAAGTTCATAATAATCAAAGGTAGTTAAAAACATGTCAATGTGATGTTTATACTTTTGAAGTATCTCATTATGACACTAGTATAAACCATTGACTTGGTTCACAACTAGTTATGAGTCACCAAATATATTAATGGATTTAACATCTAAGGTTATGGTGGTCTGAATACCTAACATGAGTTCTTCGTATTCGGACAATGTTATTAGTACAGTTGAAATCTATTTTGAAAGATAAAGGCATAGGATCACCATCAAGAGGAGTAAAGATGACCCTTGCACCACCCCCACGTTGAAATTTAGAACCATCAAATAATAAGGTCATCTGATAAATGGTTTCGTCAAGGGAGAGGGTAGTGATGGATTCATCAAGGAAATTGAAGTTAGAATGATTGATTTTTTGAAAGAGGTGCATTTGCAAGTTGGTCAAAATGGTTTGTCCTTTAACATACTTTTGATGGATGAATTCAAGATCTAGGTCTGCAAGAAGCATGAGCCAACATGAAGTACACATTGGTGTTGGTAAGGCTTAGAGTACATGTAATGTAAGGGGTCAATATTGGTGACAATGAAGGTTTTGTGGTTGAGTAAGTAATGGTGAAGTTTGGTGGTAGATGAAGACTAGGGATAAGCATATTTTTTCAATGTGAGTATATCTAGTCTCATATTCTAAAAGTATACAAATTATATAATAAACCACTTACTCCATGTGTTTCTCATCGTCGATGAGCGAGCATGGCACCCAAGGAATGGTCTGTAGGAAGAAATATAGAGGTAAAAGGGTTCATTTTCTTTAGTTGAAATGAGCACAGGTGGTTGGAGAAGGTATTGTTTTAATACTTTGAAGGCTTTGTGGCATTCATCATCCCATTTGAAGGAGACATCCTTTTATGAGAAGATGATGAAATGGATGGTAGTGATCAGAAAGCTGAGAAATAAAGTGATGAATAGATTACAACTTTCCTTGCAAACTACGAAGTTGAAGAAGGTTATTAGGTGAAGGCATCTTGAGAATAGCCTTGATTTTAGTGGGATCAACTTCAATACCAAGCAAAGAAATGATGAAACCAAGGAGCTTTCCTGAGAGAACAACAAAGACACACTTCTTAGGTTGTAGGTGAACACAATATTTGATGAAATGGTCAAAGACAACCTTAAGAATTATAAGGTGTTTAGACCAATGTTTGGATTTGGTAAGAAGATCGTCAACATAATCTTCCAATATGTTATGTATGATATCATGAAAGATATAAGTCATAACCCATTGATATGTGGCACCAACATTTTTAAGACCAAAGGGCATGACATGATAGCAAAAGGTCCCCCAAGGAGTGATGAAGGAGGTTTTGTGTTGATCTTCCAGGGTGAGTAATATTTGGTTATAACCCGAGAAATTTTCCATGAGTGATAGCATCTCATGGCTGGTGGTGAGATCAACTAGTTGGTCAATACTAGGTAGATGAAAGTTGTCTTTGGGGAAAGCCAGGTTAATATCATGGAAATCTATGAAACCCCTTGTCGCTTTGATGACATGAACGATGTTAGAGATCCATTGGGGATAATCAATGGGTAAAATGAAGGAAATAGAAAGGAGGCGCTGTAATCCTTCTTTCACAAGAAGGGCAATGTGAGGATGCATTTTTCACAGCTTCTATTTCATGGGTTTGGCATTGGGAATGGTTACGATATTGTGGACCATGATATTTGGGTCAATACTGGGCATATCGGTGTAAGACCAAGAAAAATCATTGCTATGATCTCAGGAGGAAAGAAGTGAAAGCTTCCTATTCAGCAACATCTAAAGATTGGCCTATCTTTAGAATGTGTGGGTTGTCCTGAGTGTGAATGTTGATCTCAATGGTGGATTCATTCAACATGGTTTACGTCTCAGAAGGAAATGACCGATGAATATAAGAATCTTCCACACCAAGGTAGGTGAGAATAGACTCATCATCCTAACATTGAATGACATTGATAGAAGGTGTGTCATCATTGATCATGTCAGGATACAGGAAGGGAAGAAAAGAGGGAGCCTCACCATCATGTTGATAGGTCAGAGGTCCCAAGGAAATGGTGTTTATGAAAATAAAAAAGTTAGGAGGAATGGATTCTGGATCCATAGACTCCATAGGTGAAGGTGGTGAAGTAGGTGAATGGGGTGGAGAAGGTTTATCATCCTCAATGAGTTTGACTCGGGCCTTCTTGGAAGGTGGTTTGGAAAATCCAATACCACTGTGGTCTTTATGCTTACAGGTGGTGCAAGGAATGATAGTATGGAGACCTTGTTCATAGAAGCCAAATCCAAATCCTTTCCAAGTGCAAACAATGAAGGAAGGTGTGGGTGAAGTAGAGGTTGGTGAGAGATTGGAGATCAGATGAAAATAGTTGAGTTTGGGAAGGTGGCTCAGAGAATAGGTAGAAATATCAAGTCCCCCATACGTTAGGTTGGTGCAAAGGTGGGGAGGACCATAGGGAAAAAATTCACCTACTCAATGATTATAGTGTGGGTGTTGATGAAGGTTACCATACTCTTGAGGAGTAAGGAATGTGTCAATGTTATAAAGGTGGTACTCCCCTAGAGTGAGGTGTTGAAAAACACCTTCTAAGGGATCAATGGTTGGTATGTGGGTAGCTAGGATAGCTGAATCACTAGACAAATAGGAAGAAGATGCATCAGATGTTTGAGAAGTAGATGGGTTGGCTGATGGGCCAGCTACAGAAGCTACGACAAGTAGTGGGAATAGAGGAGTTGGTTGTGGAAGATGTAGTGGCAGAAGTGGTGGATGAGGTAGCAATTGAAAAAGAAGTGGTAGCGGTGGTAGATGCCTTAACTAGTATAAGGACATCATTAGGTTGATATAAAATGTTACAGGTCTTGAATGGTGAAGGGTCAGATGGAATGGTATAGTTGTGCCCTTCATGTTCAAATTTTAAACAATGGTGTAAGGTTGAAGGAACACAACCCATGGCATGAATCCAGGGTCGGCCAAGGAGTAGATTGTATTGGAATTCCCCCTCTAAGACATAGAATAATTTAGGAATGGCACGAGGGGGCCACATGAATGTGGAGAATGATGGTGTCAAGGGTGGAATTCATGACATCATTAAATGAACGTAACATAACTAGTTTATTATGCATGCAATTGGAAGGGATGCACATTTTTTTGTATGCATGGGAGGAAATGATGTTGATACTAGCACCTCCATCGATCATAACACGTTTCAAACACATATATTATCAACGTAGACAAAAATGAATAGGGTGGGTCAGATCATCTGATTAGAGAGGGACAATCTCTTCATCAGAGAAACTAAGAGTGGAGACTTGATGAATGGTAGTGGGAGTAGAAGATGGAGGTGAAGTGGTGAGAGTCAGCCACATGATGAGGAGTGATAATGGCGGTGACAGGTGTGGGGTCATTAGGTAGAACCTCAATAGATTGTAGGACCTCGATGAGGCCCTGATGATGAGACTCAGAGGTTTGGACAAGGTCATACAAAGACATTTTGAGAGGATACTGGTGTAATTGTTTAATCATTGTATGATGGGAAACCCTGTCAGAAATGGGGTATGCGGGTCCATGGATGGTGATTTTGGGTGTAGGTGTAGATGGAATGTTGGGTAAAGGTGTAGCAGATGAGCTGGTTGTTTTCTCCTTTCCTTTGTCCTTCTAACTTGAGTGGAAACTTGAACCATATTGATCTGAGGTGAAGAAGAAGGTGTGTCATGAAAGGTGTAGTGGAAGGATGGGAAAAAAAGTGGTGAAGGAAAAGAGTCCTGTGAAAGGAGTATGACACACTGGAATTTTGGAGGAGTTTTGGCTAGTTCTCTAATGCATACCATGTTGATCTCAAATGTTGGAGGAGGGTAAAAAGGTTGTGGAGGTGGAGATGGAGGTCACTGAATAGGTATGGGGTGAGGCTGTGTGGTGATAGGTGAAGGTGGAATGATGGTCCTCATCTAAAAGATCATCATCATCAAAGTTCTCTTCAAGAGGACATAGTTGGAGAAGAATAGTCTTAAGAGCCTTATAATTTTCTACATCATGCCCTGGCACACGATGGTAAGCAAAAAATTTGGTATCATCAAACCCTTCTGGTTTAGGTTTGAGTGGGTCATAAGGTCTAAGCAGTGGCAATGTGATGACAGAGGTTTCCAAAAGGTTAGCTAAGATGTTGGCATAAGACCCTGCCAATGGATCACAATGTGAAGTGAGTGTGGGTCTAGATGGAATTTTGGGTGACTTCGGTGGGAGAGGCATCACTGGAGGTGGAATTAGAGGTTGAGTAAGTTTGACTACCTATTTGGTAGATAGTATGGTTTTGGGTTTGGGTTACACCTTCTTGGGTAAAGGTGTAGCTGGTGAGTTGGTTATTGGAGGTGGTGTAGGTTTAACTACCTCTTTGGAAGGTAGTGGGGATTTGGGCTTGGGTTGCACCTTCTTGGGTAAAGGTGTAGAAGGAGTGCATGATGTAGAAGGGAAGGCAGATGGCGGAAGGGGATGGGTTAGCCAAGGTGATAATGGAGGTGCAGTGAAGATGGTGGTAGGAGGTAAATGTGGAAAGGACTAGTTGAGGAGAAGGGAATGGCATGGGTAATGATGAGGATACCGAAAGTGGTGTAGGTATGGGAGGTGGAAAGGATGTAGGTAATGATGAAGGCATAGGTTGTGTAGGTAATTTGGGTGGAATAGAAGATCATGGTGAGGAGGTGGGCTGTTGTGTTTTTGGTTTACCTTGGGTAGGAGGCTGTTTGACCAAGGTTGATGGGTGTGGACCTAGGATAGATGGAAGTGGTGAAGGTGACAGAGGGGTAGTGGGAAAAGCCGGTGTATGTGGCCTAAGAGGTTGGGTCTTCCTCTTAGGTGGGGGAATAGTCTTTGTGATGGCTTGCAAGGATGTGGCTAAATCCAGTTTGATAGGAGGATGGACTAGGCTTGATGTCAACATGACTCCCAATGTGGTAATGGGTTTGAGATGGGTGAAGGTATGGGTGCAGGTAGGGTTTTAGGCATAGGAAAAATTTTGGTTGATGGTAATGGTTTAGGTGTGGGTGAGGGTGATGAAGAAGAGGTGACTACTATGGGCATGGTGGGTTTGGTTGTCTTAAACACCTTTGGATAGATCGTGGAAGTGTCGGCAGACAACATCTACATTTGAGTTGAGACAGGAAGCCAAAGGCATCCCAAAGCATGGAATTGTCAACATAATCCAAGCGGTTGGCCAAACATGAGAATGGATGCAAAGTGGAGGGGGATGATGTTGATTTGGTAGTAATCCCTGTAAATAATGTCTATAGTGAGATAGGGAAATGGTTGGCTTCAGACTCTGTGGGTAGAAGAGATGATAGTAAATTGACAGGGTCTTTAAAAGCTAGTGGGGAATTGTCACCAATAGGAAGAGATGCCACTAGTGGGTCCTCTGTGGGAAGAGGAGGAGAAAGGTTGATTGTATAGGCTCTTCCTTTGGTAAAGAAGAGAGTATGTTGGGCTCTTTTGTAGGTAGAAGAATGGGTAATGTGGGTTGCTCGACAGGTGGCGAGATGAGTGGGATAAATGCATCTGAAGATAAGGCAGACTCCTCCATGGGTAAAGAAGAAGGTAAGGTAGACTCCTCCATGGGTAGAGAAGTAAGGTAGATGAAAAGCAGATGAAATGCCTCCGTGGGTGGAGGAGATTGCAAGAATTTCCTCAATAGATGGGATGGGAGGAAACTGAGTGGAAGGAGCCGGTATGATATCAAAAATGGCATGGACCTCTCGAACATTGGTATCATTAGTTGAGGTTTCACTGGCTTGGTTGGATGATGGGGTGTGATTTGGAAATGGTTTCTTGAAGATGTGGAGGTTTTGGTTAGCTGGTGCATTGGGGTTATCCAAGACGAGATCTCCATTATCTAACAATTCTTGGATGATGTTTTTGAAAGTTATACAATTACCATCACTATGACCTCTAACATGGTGATAATTGTAGTAATCATTCTCCTTGTACCATGCAGGTACAAGATGGGAAGGGTCAAAACTAGTATGTGTTTTGATGGGTGGAAGAGTGATTGCTCCAACTTTTAGAAGTTTTTCCAAAATAGAAGAATAAGGTTCTCCAATGGGAGTATATTTTCATTGTTCCCACTTGAATTGGAAAGTTTGAATAGGGGAAAGATTAGAAGAAGGTTTTGATTGGTTGGATGGATGAGAAGGGCCAGATTTTAAAACCACTGCATTGGCAGATCCTTTTTCTTTAGAATAATTATTTTGTGGTTTGGATGAAGAAGAAGAATCATTGGTTTTGAAGGGAGCATTTTTGTTACACAATTGCAACTTCTTCTCCTCAATAGCACAGGATTTCAAGTTTCTGAGCCATTGTGAATGCCTCATCGAATGTACAGAAAGTTTGGACTTGGAGAGTTAGCAAGATGTGTCTAGCACAAGCTTGGGTAAACAACTCTATTAACTCGGTTTGAGGTAGTTGGAATGTGAGTTGATTAATTAGGCCACACAAATGAGTGACAAAGTCTGTGATAGACTCATCCTCATACTGGTGTGTCACATACAAGTCAGTCATTGTGACCTTCTTGACAATGTTGATAGAAAAGTGGTCTAGAAAATCCTGAGCTACCTAATTAAATGAAAAGATGGAGTGCCTGGGTAGAGCACTATACCAATCTAAAGCAGGGTCCATCAAGGACATTGGGAATGTTTGTAGGAGTAAAAGTGTCATCGTGAGCGATGAGATAACACACATGTTTAAAAGACCACAAATGTTGTTGTGGGTCTTCTTTGCTATTGAATCAGGTTGAATTTTGGCATTTCCCAATGCGTAGGGTATGGATGAATCAGAACGGAAAAGTGAATAGGCTCATTGAAAATATTTTCGTATGTCAGAGAGTTACGATAGCCAGAGACAGATGCTTCTAATGTTTGCATCTTGTCCATCATCATTTTGATAAGATCATTTGTGGGTTGTGATGATGGAGCACCCCCTGCAGTATAAGGGGGGAGATAAGATGGGTATGATGTGGATGACACTCCAGTATGTGGTGGTGCCGAGTATGAAAAATGTGATGAGGGAATATAGGATGGGATGGATGTCATGGGAAAATACCTAGGATAAGTGGTAGATGAAATAGGTGGTTGTTGATGATAGGTGTAGGTAGGTGGGATGGACATAAAGACTCTCATGGCGATCAGTGGAAGAGACTGTGGGATGGAGAGGACAAGGTTTTGGAAGGGAGTGTGGGTTTCTGACACCAGAGGTGGCTGGGATGTAAAAGGTACATGGGAAGTGGATGATGTAGGTATGCCTACACTAAGGGCAGTGGATGATGATATGGTAGATGTCGTAGGGGCGACAGACATTTGAGGGCATGGTAGTTGTCATAGGTGTGACATATACTGATAATGTGGGGTCAAGCTGAGAAACCACAGGTGATGAGGTAGAAGCGGGTAATGATGTACTAGTAGTGGATGATGCAGAAGTGGGGGAAATGTGGGAGGAACAGATATAGGCATGTCATATATAAGTTGTCCAGATGAGTCACGGTGGATGAGTGAGAGAGGTAATATTGTAGTGCAGCGGGGTTTTGATCAAGGAGTCTTGTGAACTCCTCGTCATCTGGTATGTATGGTAATAGGCTTGGTTGGGTCCATAGGTGATGAAATGGAAGGTGGCGATGGGCTAGGTGGGAGCGGCTGGTGGCTAGCATGAAACACAAGAGCATTGGCTTGTCTATGAGTCAAAACCATGTGACTGATAGTAGAACTGGTAATATGAGCTCTATTGATGATACAAAAACATAGAAAGATGGAGAAAAATGGATCTGAAAGGTGGAATTTGGTCATTGTTTTGATTGAAAAACCAAAACACAAATACCGATGCCGGTTAGGTAACTGATGCTGGTATAGGAGGGTAACTCGATGTTGGTCGATGAACCGATGTCAGTTACTATGGAAAATTGAAAGATTTGAAAACTTGGCTATAAATGGTGAATATCAGGTGAAACTGGGTTCTGAAGGTGATATCAAAAGACCTAGAAATGTAGTGGAGTGACAAAGGAAGTCACAACAAGTGATGGAAGTGATTTGAACATTGTTTTAGTTAAGTGACCAAAAACAGAAAGGAACCGACAATGGTCAGTAAACCGATGGCGGTATGATGAATTAACCAATGATGGTCAATGGACCAATACCGGCTACTGTGAATGAATAACATATTAAAATATGGAGATGAAAAGGTATGAATGAGATGGATCTAAACTCTGTAGGTGATAACAGAACACAGAAAAGATGATAAGGTGACAGAACAAGTCACAGAAAGAACAAAAATGTAGATTGAATGCTATTTTGGCAGAAATGACCAAAAAAGCATAAACGATGGTCAGTCAACCAATGGTGGTATGATGATGTAACCAATGGAAGTCGTTGGACCGATACCAGTTACTGTGAAATCTGTGAAGAGATGGAAAAAGTGAATTTTGGTGATTTAGATCAAATAAAAGGCTAACCCAGAATTCTGAGTATAGCAATGATAGATCCTAACACACTCAGAAAAATTCAGAATACACCAACTATGATTGTGGAGTGTGTAGGGAGAGAAAAATGGAGAAATACAAACTCACACCTCAAAACACAAATCAAGCAAAAAGCTAACAAACACGAAATCCTATGTTGTAGATTTTATGTTGTGGCTTATGCCATTTAGGACTGACTTGTGAATAGAATAGAATTTTTGGTTAACGAAGGTGCCCTACGGAAATTGACAACTATGGTTGGTTTTAGGTAAATTTTGGCTTGGGGTCCCCAATATATACTTCATAGTACGTGAGGCCCTACTCTGATATGATGACTGGCCAGAACACCAGCTGGCTCCACCGCTAATCTGATTATTAGTCATTAATGGTAAATACTGGGAGGGAAGATGTTTAAGCAAGTGAGTTGTTTGTTTTAGTGATTTGGTTTGGGAGTGTGTGCACAAAGTGAACTATGATTCAATTTTTCAACCATCAGCTGGTCATGACTTCCAGCATATAGGTTGCCCACAATTTAAATGAGCTAAAATGCAACAGGCAAAAATGAGATGCAAATATTTTAAACCCAAATCCACAATGAAATTCGATGAGAGAAATGATGAATAGGAAAGAGTATGTCTTTCACTAATGCAATACAGAATAAAAAGAAGTGTTCTTTTTAGTCCAAAATACAAGTTTCACTGAGACAAGTAGAAGAGGAAGAAGTTTCCAAGGGAGAAATTTTAATGTGAACTCTTTCAAAAGGAAATAGACACACAATGATTCCCTAAGAATGAACAATGCAAAAGAACCCAAATGGGGTCCCACCAGGCATGCCAAAATGTTTCACCAATAAGTTTTACGCTTTCTAGGATGAAACAGATAGAAGGTAAATGGTTAAGGAGGAATACCTGTGAAGTGAAGGTGGAAGGTAGAATGTGCGTGCATTGTTGACATTATCCAAGATGATCGTAGAGAACTCCTTTTTTGGGAAGGACTACCTATAAATGCAAAGAAAGACCACAAAAAGAGTATTAAATAGCATATGACAGTGGACTGCCTAGCGTATGCTAGATCTAGGAAGCGTGGTGCTTCCTAGAGAGGTTGTCAATCCACTGTTTAATAACAATTTAATGTAAATACAAAACTGAAATAAATAGGTCCTATTGTAATGTAATGATTTAGGTTTCTCATACACACAATAAACTAGATTCAATGCTAAATATCAAATAACACTAAATCTAATTAGAACTGGGGTTTGTTCAGGTTAGGATGTAGGTCTATCAGAGGTTTGGTAAGGGTCTGGGGTTAGATTGGTTGAGGTCTGGGTTGGTTTTGGGTGAATGGGAGGCTTGCTGGTCTGAGAATATAAAATGACACAGAGACCGGTATCAGTCAGGTGACTGATGCCGGTATAGGGACAAAACTGACAATGGTCAGGGAACCAACGTCGGTAGGGGAAATAGGTAGTAAACTATTAAAAATGGGTTTTTAGGCTCTCTGTGATTGCACAGAGAGTGAGGGTAGTGTGGTTTGGGTCGTAATATGGCTGAGAAGACTCAGGAATACTAAGAAGGAGGTTAAGAAAGGTGAAAAGGCTTGAGGTGGTTGAATAGTGGTTGGTGGGAAGAAGGTGATATATGGGTAATGGAAGAAATGAAATACTGAAAGAAGCAAGAGATCTACAATGGAATAAGCACAAATGATTAAAATCACAATACTTACTTGGTATTTTACAGATCATGTGAATGGAAATGGTTGGTGGTTGATCAGAGAAGAGATGTTTGGGTCCAGTGTCCACAGTAGTGCAACCTGTGTGCTCCCGTGAGTATTCCAATGCTCTGGAAGGAGAACCAATTGCTTGTCTTGCACTGTGGTTGTGTGTGTTCATCGTCTAGATGTAGGAAGGCTTGAAGATTTGACGCTTGAATGCAATAAGGCTCCAATAACTGAATGACCAACCCGGGTGAAGAGTTGTGAAAGTGTATATAAAGTGACTGATGGCAGTTAGGTAACCGACACCGGCCAAGGATAAACCGGCATCAGTTAGGGTGAAATAGTCCTTTTTACCAAAAATAGGTAGATCTTCCTAGATTTGGCATGTTTTCCAAGTTGGGTCCACTTAGGGAAGTGGATTTCTCATTAGAAAAGGTAGGAAGATCATATAAGAAGTCCAATTAGGTTTAGGAAGAATTCTCATTTAGTTAGGTCAAGTGGTGACTCAACACTGGGAGTGATGACTCATGGTGATGACTTAGTGAGTTAAATGCCCTAGGAATGGGTCCAAGGTGAGGTGTCTAGAGGTGGATGTGTGAGGATTAAATTAACTTAATTAAAATAATTAAATTAATTAATAATGTGAGGATGAATATTAATTCAATTGTTAGTGATTAAATTAATATCAATGTGGGGTAAAGGGGTCATGGTTAGGTGAATGACGTTACATTTGATTAATTAAAGGGGACTAAAGGAGAGTGTGACCCAAATTTGGATAATAGTTGGTAATGAGATGAAAGAATGATTTTAGGAATATAAGCCTAGGCTTACTCTTGAGTCTTCATAGTGAGCATCTTTATGTCCTTCTATAAATACAATGATCCATCTATTTGTTTGCAGGTGAAAGGTTCTTATGCTTGACATCAAGGATTTATTTGCATGAGATAAGGAACCACAACTACTTTTCCAGTGTATTTTCCCTATTTATCATGGGTATATCTATAATCCTTTAGTGTATCAGATATTTTTTCAAAACCTTAATGCGGCTTGATGAGTCTGGATGTGTTGACTTAGCAACATATTATTTGTGATTCGTGAAGGTTGTGATTACATATAATTAACATATTTTTCGCATCACTAGTTAGATTGAGCATGACTATGAATATGGGCCATTACGGATGGCCTCTTCATTATTCTGTGGAACTTTCATAAAGATAAATGTAGAGGGAAGGAAAATTCCACATTCAAGTGGAAGGACTTCTTTGGAAACTAAATGATGAGCTGATACATTTTGTTTCCTTCAATAGTTATATAACTACTATTACAATAATCCCATAGTGTGGAATAAATATTTAAATGCTTAAGTCATGATCTGATTTATGAATGATCTTTTTGAGATATTTTGTTTATGATCTTTTTAGATTATCTTGGATTTTCTCATTACTTTGCACGATAATAAGGGAAAATGAACAATCTTGTTCTTTATTCTCCATGAAGTTCTATGTACAGATGTATGTTTCATTTATTTGCATTTGAATTTCCCTCTCGCTAATCATAGCCATGATTATGTTAGGATAAATCCAGATAGAATGGAAAATGACTTTTTATGAGAATTAAATAGTTCCCCTGTAATAAGGGTAGTGTTATGCACAGTAATAAGTGGCACCCTGGGATATGGCAATGACAGATCCCTAATTTTTAATCTAAAGATTGATATCCATCTGATCAAGTTGTGGGACCATTGAGAATGGTATGTATGTTGCCCTCCAGAGAAGGATCTCGTTCGTCTAAATCCTAATCACTAGTGACACGACATAACTACTAGGACCTCAATGATAGGAATAAGAAAACCAATAAGGATCTAGTCACTAATAGTATGAATTCTAAATGTGAACCAGGGAGAAAGAGGACAGCAGTGAAAAGGTGTAAATGTCTACACTTAGGCACTAGTGTGATAAGACACCTTATGAAAAATGGGTGAAGATTGACTTACAAAGATCACATATGACCTGACCAGAATTGGGTGAAGAAAATGACAGATGTGATAGATGATGGAAAATCAAAGCACGGAGGTGGACTAGGAACTGTGTCACCAGTCAATACCTTATCTTAAGTAAACAAAAAATTCCCTAAATCTTGAAATGGAACAAAATAAATAGCGGTATACATTCCAATAGTAGTGATGAAAGACAAGAAAACAAGTTAAAAATCCATTCAAGGATAGTAGAAATTACCACAAAACATGAATTTCATTGCTCAAAGTATACACAATACATCATTCAGGCTTGGAAGAAGAGTCATGGAAGCCAGTATTAATGTATAAAGAATAAGGATTTAATGGACTCTACAACTATCTTGTAAGACAGAAAAAAAATCTTTCATTCACTACATTGAACAATAGATTCCAACTACTCTCCAATTATCATGGGCTCTCTTTTACAATATATGGAAGAAAGAATGAGAGAGAGAGTTGAGAGGCGAACTCGAGCAATTTTCATTCAACCACAAATAATGGGAATTTGAATGACATGTAAATGGCATGGATATAGTATGTGAAAAACACATCCCTCATTGTCCTTTGGCATCTGTAAGAAGAAATGTGGCTCCATGTTGGTCATTTAGGGATGCCATTTCATCCACCTGGAAGTCGATGCCACATTATCCTACGTAGGCCAGGTGATTCTACATTTTTCACTACTAAAGGTAATGACAGTTGAACATCTTAATTTAGAGGTGATGGTCATAAGTGTATACGATGGAGGAATAAATTCCAATAAGATAATCATTTATTCATAAGAAAAAAATTGGCACTGATAAACGTGAAGAGTTAAGTGGTCACCTTGAATGTAACTAACTCTTTGATTCATCTACCAGGCTAATAATCTGATCTCCTATGATACACGACTAATGCATCCTAAATTTCTTAGAACTTGGAAGTGAGCATTATTTAGATATTTCCCTAATAATTCATAATGTTTTTATGTTTTAAATGGTCCTGGGAATGCATTTTAAATTACATATACTATGTTGTCCCACTACCTTTTATTATCTAGGTATTCAATATATATGGAGAGATATATATATATATATATATATATATATATATATATATATATATATATATATATATATATATATATATATATATGCAAGATATACTAAGTGAAATATTTCTTGATAAGGGCCAACTCACCAGCTTACTAGCCAAGCTCTACCATGCATTGTGCTTAGACATCTTCCTCTTTGGGATATCTCATGGACCTCCTCATATTATCCCCAAGCATAACATATGCCATCACTATAACAAATGCACCTCATATGACTCCTCCTAATAGTTTTACACTTTAATTGGCGTCTATCATCACTTTCCATCTATGACACCAGCTATTTACGATACTCTATCCAAATCGGTAGGCATGATCTCCATGTTGGAGAACAACCCCAACTTAGCCGGTGAATTCATGTATATTACTGGGTGAGACAAATATATAGTTGGGAATGTCACATCCCCATGGATCTCATGTTCTTATTTAAATAGATTGTTGCTTCATGGGACTGGTACTTGCATCACCCTAGTCATAATCTCCAAATGTCAACCCCTTCGAATAAACATCTAAGTTAATGCCAATTTCTATGCATATGAATTTTGACCATAATGGCCAAGGTTGCCACATCGGGCCCACCCCATTCACTTGGCCTGCATACCACTGTACTCCCTTTATATGTTAAAATTGAAAGGTTATTCCTGTGTGTGTGGGTGTGACACATTCCCTAGGTAACTACACTCATACATGCATCGCATTGGATCTTTCTCAGCACATAAATGGATGCACAAACTCTTTAATCCTCCTGGGCCCATCACCCTTCATTTTCATGGCTAAGTTAGAGGTGCATATAACTCGGTGTCATCATGTTAACAATACAATTTTAACGGGCTATGAGATATTCTAACATTAGTAGTGAGGAGATTTCACAGGGGAGCTCACATAGCAAAGTGTGATCTCACCGACGTTAGCTTGGCGAGCCAAATCCCATCCTTCGTTATTTTTGCTAAGGCCCTTTGAGCGTCTAATCGTCACTATCTGTGCATTAAGGAATTCACATAGATGAGCTCCCATCATTTAGGTCGACATATCACCTTATATGAATCTGTGGGCTAAGATTACCTCTCTCATACTAGCTCAATTATGAACCTAGGTCACCAAATATCCGATAGGAAAGTTAGACTCTGTCATGTCGTATATGGTTGTCCATAAAACTCATGTGACCAACTTTCTAAGTCACCACCTGCACCATTGCATTAGGCCAACTCACCAAGGTAAACACATCGACGAGTTTATCTATGGACTTAGCCACACATGTGTACTAACTGTCCATATAGTTTCCCATCCTAGAATATCATTGAGGTATCTGTTGTGACCCTCAACCATGTAAAATCACCTTATGGGCATGACACATGAAAGGCTAGGATAAGTGCTAAACTAGACCAAGTGACTCATCCTTTAGTAGAAATTTATGAGCAAAAGAAAGATTCCTTGGCATTCTTAGGTAGATTTTCACATGGATGATGTTCCACATTTTGGATCTATTTTTTTTGGATTTTCTTCATCGACATGTTCTTAAAACCAGGAGGCCATGGGGAGGTCAATGATGTATGGCCTGATAGCTAAGTTCTCACCTTGTCCCCATTTTTTCCATTTTTGATCAATTTTTATGTAGCTTATATGCCTACAAACCAAGTGTCTAAGGGGCATGAGGTGTACTGCACATGATTCAAAATCTCACAGTCCTTCATCTGATTTTAATAAGATTCATCCTAGAAGCTAGGGGGACAGATGAAGATGAGGTAAAGTGTCCCAAGTAGATCTTCCATCAAGCACATGAATTTTGTTCCTCATTTTTCTAAAGATAAATTGCATAACTGGTCATCTAAAGATTCCTTATTAGGTCTTGAAAAAATTTCTTCTAGATTGATCATCAACTTCCAAAAATCACTTGCAATGCTCCCAAAACTGATTTTAAGTTCAACATGTAGTGAAGTATATTTCTCCTATGAAGACTCAGTCTAGTATCCAAGATCTTCCTCACAAGTATGGCTATTTTTACCAGGGGTAAATGATAGATAACATGTAAGAATGTGATTAGTGATTAGGCATACATTTCATGCCCCATATTTAGTATAAGTACTAGAATGGTTGTAATGGAATAAACAACCCCATCTAGGAGAAGTGATGGAGTTTGATCTTAACAGTAATCTAAGGATCTCCACATGATTTATCAAATATTGAAATTTATGAAATATTCCAAATTGCAAATTTGACATGGTGGGTGAATAAAGACACTAGATTATCTAGGATCTGACACATTGCAATAAGCTGATGATAAAAATGAAACCCTAGTTTGCAATTCCTAGAGGGAATGTGAAGACTTCAATCTGATTCTCATGTATCTTGATCCCAAAGTATTGTTGGAATGAAACAATAATGAACATGAGTGCACACTGACTAATGCACACTTGATTTGATATATATGTGGTGGACCATGAGAGATACCATGCCATTATGTGTGAGAGTGTGTATCTATGTCATGACAAGAGAGAGATCAAACACAATGTGTGTGTGTGTGTGTGCAATGTGTGTGTGTGTGTGCCATGTGTGAGAGGAGTTTGAAATGATTATCTTGGCCATTAGTATAGCTAGAGTATTTTCTTCAAAAAAAGTGACTTGGCTGGAGATTATGCAGGATTGTTGAGGACTTCAAAGAGACTTGATAAGAAATAGAGGATCAGCCAAAATGATCGATCTATATAACTTTGATTGATATGTAACATCACTATCATATAAGTAGGGTCTTCCCTACAGTATGCCATAAAACTCAAGAGGGGAAATATCCTCTATCGGCTTGAATTTATATACTAAAAATTAAATTATCATTAGAAATAGATATATTTTCTGTATTGAATCCATCCAAGTGATTATGGGAGAGGATGCACAAAATTAATAAGTGTAATTTATTGAGTAACATCTTGAGAGATGATGTTAGGTTTACTCCTATTGTTGATGATGACATGAAGAGGTCATCCTTTTACCTAAAACTTCATATGGAAGAAGTGATCTCTTTCCCCACAGGAATTGATTTCATTAGGATTTTGTGCTCAAACAATAACTATTTGGATTAGTGTCACCCATGTAGCGCAAGACCAAATGTAGAGTGTAGAATAATTGATTATTGCATGTGGAATTCAAAATTTATGTGGGTGTGTGAGTTATGTCGATGAAAATAATTTTCACCTATATCATTATTTATTTTATCTGAGTTGGAAAGTGTAGACTCCTTTTCGTTATGTTGTGCAATCTTCTTAAGATTCTCAATTATATGTGAAGCATTCTTATTGTTTTATTTAGTGGCTTGAGATGGTGCATTATGTGAGATTTGATTCTTGTACATGTTATTGGATGAATATGCATAGTGTTTCTTTACCTTATCCTTAGATTCAATATTTGTTACATTTTAGTATGATTTACCCAAAGAGTCAGAAGTCAAGAATTCCATCTTAGTGCATAGATAAGGTGAAATTCCCTTAAGGTACTTCAACACCTTATGTGTTCATCAAGAGGTCCTCACCAATGTACAAAATGTAGTCATGAAACTTGCTAGTGTAGTCTTAAATTGAATTTTTCTTATATTTTCACAATTATTGGAACTTCATGTATTCATTCTCGTAATTTCTGAGGGAGTAGTACTCCTTATGCATAACAATTCCAAAATCATCCCAAGTGTGAACATACTAGAACTCTATCGCCTTGTGCATTAAATATTTCCCACTAGTGGGATAATGAAATAAACATCTCCAATGTTGTGAAGGTGATATTCTCCTTTTCACAATTTTTTTGATGGAAAAGTAGGCCTCAAGTTGGTAAAGCCATTTATTTAATGCTACAACGTCAATATTTTCTATGAAAACTTGAATGTTGAGGTTCACTCATACCTTGAAAGGCTCTGATTTAACAAAAATATAATTTTAAGATATGCTAGAGTCACATATGATAAATAAGACACTAAATTACAAATATGATGCAAGAAATAATAAAAGTAAATTTAAACCCTAGGTGCAAGAGAGAGGATAAAACACTTAGATGATTTTTTAATTGATCCTGAAGTATTATGAATTGGAAGACTAATGAACACGAGGAGGAAAATGTTGCAACTAAGCACAAAATTTTTTGTAAATGCCAAATAGACCTGGACTAGGGCACCTGGATTGGGTTAGGGGTGCCTAGGTACTGGAGACCTCTGGTAGGCTCCTGTGACTGAAAAAATGGTCAAAAACTGATTCTTCTTATATCACACCAATATCACTAACCTTCATTATTGGTCATATGTATGTCGCACTATATCCGCAAAATTCACCTGTAACCTACAAATCCCCAAAACACATCAAATAATAAAAAGAAAAATATATAAATGGGGATTTAGACTGACCTTGACAGTCACCTAACAGAGTGAACTTACAACCAAGAATTGCACTACATCTCATACTATATGTAGTTATGTGTGTGTGTAGAATCATGGCCTATGAAGCTCTTGCAAGATACACTGAATAACGAGTAATAGCTAGATGTAGCAATGTAAATAGAATGTGTGGATGTGAAAAATGAACTTCCCCTTCCTATGGTGTGTATGCAGTAAAATGTACAACCCTTGTCCCTTGATGTGAATTGCTATGGATGGATGATTTAGAGTGTCTCTTGAGGTGACTTTGGATGTAAGCTTGGGTGATAGTTATAGTAATGCTTAGTGCTTGATCCTTTATTTTGAACACATACCTATGTATTTATATGATTCCCTTGTTTAAATTTTGTAATTTACAACTGGAAGGCTGAGTACCATAAGTGAAACAACATGCCCAAAAGATGAAAGAGACCCAAAATAAGCGAGTACGGTGAAAAAGAGGTCAAGGGTGCCCAAAGGGAATGAGGGGCGCCTGGGCGCTGGCTGTCCTGGCTGGGCGTTGGTGTCTGGAGCCATAGAAAGATGAATAAGTAAAATATTGAACTGGGTTGTGAGGTGTGCAAGACCACAATAGAAAACAAGAAAGCAAAGGAAAAAGGCCAAAGACAGATCGTCAATTACTAGTTTTCTCGTATAAGAATTATATGAATAGCTAGTATGTGTTTAGGACCTAGAAATGTACCCAAGTGTGTGATTTAGTGTCTACATCTTCCCCCAGGGAATGTGGTTGAGTGAATACTTGATAACCTAAAGTGGATAAGACTTTTGTACCATTTGTAATCACATGTATATCTGATGGCAAAATGATACCGTTAGACTCTTTTAAATGTGGAGTGATAATTAATGAAGTGTGGATTTTAGAGAAGAAACAATGAGTCTAGGACTTTAAGCATAAGTAGCTTATGTCATGGTTAAAACAATTGCACAAGTTAGTCACTCCACTGAAGGGTTTATTACTTCTTTTGTGTTAAAGATACAGACTATACAATGAGACTTAATCGAGTCATTCAAAGTGCATTTTTATAGTTCCCTACACAAATTTGATCCAAGTATGTAAAAATGTGCAAAAAGTAGTAAAAGGAACATGTGCACTTGATCCATGATGAGTGGAAAGGATTGGAATCGAGTCCTAAAAATGTTGTAGTAAGAATGAAATTTTTTGGCGATCACATGCCAGGGGTCCCCATACTATACTTGAACAATATCATTCTAGGATGCTCAGTATTGCCTTGGGATACTTTCATGCAAATCCAGGAGGTCTATTAGTTCCCATTAGGTCTAGAGTGAACCTCTATCCCCACATACTTCCCTTCAGATCCAGTGACTCCACTACATTTGGTGTTGACCAGTTTTTAACTCTTGTTGTAACTCATATAGCACTTGTTTCACCTTGGTAACCATAGCCTTCTAGGCTAGAAGCATCTAGATATAGTAACGAATTGTTATTACTATAAGCTAGTTGAACCTATCACCTTTCCCTTATGCTCTATAGACTATTGTGAACCGTGGCCCCTGCTATAAGAAAAAATATATCCCTTGTCCCCTAGTCATAGGTGCCTAGCATTCCTCAGGGTTTCACAACCTCGACGTATCTCATGTACCCTTGGGTGCTAGCATCTATGTCTGTCCTGAGGACTCAAGTCAGATTACTCAGTATCAGTTGTCTTGTCGCAAAGGATATCCTTGCAATATCTTCTTCCTCATACTCTAGACAATTCTGAACGTATGATTGTGTACTCCTTCAAATGGGGGTCACACAAGTGGCAAATTTCATGACATTCCGCCTTGTAATGGCTGCATGCGATAGTCTCTAAGACTATGAGGCCAAAAGGAGATTGTTCACTTATAGTGCTCAATCGAAAATTGATTCCACTGTAGGGGGGAATGTGCTTTGTAGCCATACCAAGGCAACTATGATTCTACAAAGAATATCCTTGTAAGATCATCTGTCAGTCGAAATCTAGACAAATCTTTCAAATAGAACAAAATGTGTAAGCTATCAATTGCAAGAAGAAAATGTTAGACATTCCTTTTGGTAAGTGGGTTGCAGCTCCACACTTATGGTATTCATCCACTCCCAGTGCTCGCATCGATATTCAGGTTCGACAGGATCATCTAGAATCATACACGTACCTTTGATGTTGTGAAGACATGGTGCAAGTCCCACAAATAATGCCATACAATGGAAAAAAATGGTAAACATCTCATCAATCAATGTGTAGTCCATGATGTCATTTGTGATGGTAGTCAATGGATCTTACACCAACACAAAACTTTCTACCTGAAGCACTTGTTACCATGTCAGCAATCTAAAAAAAATAGGCCAAAGCATATCATGTCATCCGCCAAAATAAATATCGCACCCAACCACTAAAAATAGGACACTTGTTTATAATCGAAACAATTAGCATCTCGTATGACCCTCCATTTTGCACCGCAGTACACTAGATGCCGTTTCAAGAGTCTGCTATGTGCATTCCTGGTACACAGATGAAAATTACTAAAGGTTTTGGCATCCATCATCAACAACTGACGCTATCTAAGTAATATTCTACATTCACATGTCGAAGTTTCCAGCAAGCTCCACCCTCAATGTCGTACATGGAAAGCTATCATGTGGATCCTTGAACATTCTTCATCGCAAAGTTGTACATGTGAGTCGGGGTAAGCCATAACAATGTGTAACCAATATATGTAGTATGTTGTGCGTGTGAATGGAATGCAAAGTGAATTTGATAGGATTAGTGTTCCCATTGATCTAATGTGTATGAGTATGCATGAGATGAGGTTCATTTATAAATTTCTCTTTTAGCAGTAAAGAATGACTCTCCTAGAAAAAGAGTGTGTCATCGGGACATGGTTTGAACTCTTTGCGCTAAAAAGATAGATCGATGAATTCATACAGCATCAAAAGTCCTCCATGTGGTAATGTTGATGTTAAGATTTTAACCCTCAGTACCATCACAGTGTGCTCTCCCATGGAACTAAAGAGTTGTCATGGAGAGAAGTGTGACTGTGACCTTAATTTGCACTAGAAGGTATGTTGTACTTCACCTAACATGTAAGCTCACACTGTATGGACATGTGTTTGTCGTGTCTTCAGGTCCAGGGATGTATTATGCTCTGACAACTGTATGTTCATTAGTGTAAACCATAGCACAAGAGTGTGTCATAGCGTTATAGAAGACTTGCAATCAAGCTCTATGAAAGGGGTTGCTCCCTCTAGTCCCTTAGACAAAATGAGTCATGAAGTACATACTGATGAACTGTTGATAGTCCATTATTAGAAACAATTGATAGTGATAGAAAGGAGGGGAGAAAGTATGATACCCTCGAGTGTGCTAATGATGTAGAGCTATATGATGATGCAAGGTACGATGACACCCCAAGTCCGAAGAGCATCATGACTAAGACATAGGGAGATGCTCTCTCCATCCATTCCAGACTCCCAGATCACCACAGAAAATAGAGAGAGAGTCAACTACTCCTGGTGGCGCAAAAGTAGTCAGTAGCCCCACTCCCATGGTGGCGGAGTTGTTAAATTACAAAGATCTCATCAGTTGTTTAAGGAATACTTTCCTTTTCCAAAATGAATTCACCCCCATGGACGTGCAGTAGGATGGGGAGGAATCTCTCACCATGTTACGCATCTTAGTGCCTATATCGTGAGATTGGCTATGTAGTTCATGGTCTTCCTGGCAAATTCAACATAATCTCTCATCTTGTCCTATACTCTACATTTTACGGCCCTTTAAACACCTGGTTTTGTGGTATGTTGGAATCCCCAAGGTGATTGGCTCATAACCAAAGGATTGGTACTCCATGCTCTCCCTATACCTTCAAAAGTATTTAATCAGCATGCTCCCAGAATTTGAGTCGTTCTCGTATGGTTCTCGGAGGTTTCCTCCACTCGAAGCTCCTCTTTGTTATTCTACTTGCACATTGATATCATTTATCTGCAACCATAGTTTCCTCTGGTGTTCTAGTAATCTTCCATCACAAGTAACTTTCAAATTTATACCTAGTAATTTCATGTCATAGTGGTACTTCAGAGCTTTAGCTCAACTACCAACTGTATCATGTCCATACATTACGCTCAAGATCCCAACTATATCTCAACATTGGTAGCAAATCTTTATCTGCAACAAGATTCCTTGCAAGAAACGACCCCAGTCAAGTAATCTCCACTTTAAATTTCAAACTATGCCTCCTCTAGACAAGAGTACGTTATCACTACAAACATCTAATAGAAAACTCTTTAGAGTCCCTTGGCAGCACATTCATCTACCTACGTTGTCCACTCATGGAAGTCACTTCTAAGTCTCTGTATATCTTCGGCATCTATCTACCAAAAATTAGTCTCACAAGGGTTTGTCTCTTTCCATGAGTCAACCTCTATGATCCAACATATGTGAAAACTCTGGAAAAAAGCTCATATACCTCACTAGATACCTCGTAATCCAACCATGCCATGGTCATCCGACCGTCCTTATTCTGTCTTTACCCCGAACTCCTAAATCTTTACCTTGAAACCAAGCCTCAATTTGTTCTTATGTCTACCAACTCCAGCAACCCATGAGTCATGCACCCAACAATTCCCCATGACACAATTTAACAAGGTCCCACAATTGAAGCCTAGATATTGATCCTAGATTCCATCACTCTGGTGTTTCTACGTAACGTGCATGATAGTTCATGTGTTGGCTTATCAATCAAGCTTGCACTTGAAAGACTCCCCCGAAGCACAATATGGGTGAGTGTGATGACACTTGATGTTGTACAATCACACACTTTGAGGACAGTATCTGGGGTGAATGATTACACAAAACGAAATGTAAACCACACATGCAACATATAACTAAACATCATCCACAAAGTATTCATCAAATTCACATGAAAACCTACATAGACACCTCTCGTTGCTTTCGTATATTCCACTGAACATTTGGTACAATGGCACACAAAATTCATGTGCAATTCCTCTATAGTACATCTATGTTTATGCATTCAAGACCAACACATTCTACACAGCGATTCCATCACTCTCCTTAAGCTAACTCTTCCTTTGAAACATGCTCCTTGATTCTCTGCCTTCACATTGACCTTAGTCCATCTTCCATTTCTTGTCTTGTGTCACATCCCTAAAGTTAGACCTCTTCTCTTCTATTAATAGGCTTCACAAAACTCAAAATATTCCATAAAGATTACTTCTACAATTCAACAATTCAAAATATTTCCTTACTCTACTAGCTCTTAGCTAGCACGTATTAACTCGCTCGATTGGATCTTAGGCACTATAAACCTCTTACAATCCATGATTATTCATCAATCCCCTACTCTTGCACTGCCGTACATCCACAAAATTGTCTTCCAATGCCTCCACAATATGAAAGTAATTTGCAATGTGTTTGTTGCCTTTGTATGTCTAATCCAAGTAACAATTTTGAAGGTAATTCCACAAATTCCCTTGTCACTATAAAATATAGAACAATTAAAATGTTAAAGAAATTAAGGTTTTGATATATAATACACTAGATCACCAAAAATCTGGAAACAACCATCAATGACAAGTGGCAAAAAAAAGGAACTATACTCTACAAAAACAGCAATATGAGAAACAATGAAAAAATTTCAACCCTGAAAAGTTTATTTTCTAATAATTTTCTTAAACATATGTGACTATTTTTAGTCTACCTGCCCCATTCTAGGTGCCCCTATCTAGCATGTTCCTCAAGTTCTACATTTTTTCAGGTCACTATGCAATGCTCCTGCCTCTTTATTCACCTAGTCAGCACTTTGCAACACTCAAGAATTTATTGTGAATCAAATAAGTACCTCTCTTTCCTCCTTGTAATTAGGGTTTCATAATTTATTGCTTAGTTGTCTTGGGTTTTATTCCTGTAATTAATTGTTATTAATTTGCTGCTACAATAGCATTCAACTTAGGATTTTATTATTCACATCTACTCTTCCACCTATTTATTTTGTTCATATTTCAATTCCTAATCCTACTAATCATTCCATTCCACCCCTTATTTCTCATGTGCACCAAGTCTCTTCCACTAGTAATCAAGATTTGGATTCTCTTTACTAAGATCTTCATGTTCAAATCCGTCAATTGTAGTAGGTTATTTCTCATGCTTCTACATCTTTGGATTACACTTTATTAATTCATGCTCCATTCACACCTGCCATCTCCACTTACCCATTTTCTCCTATTTTTTTCACCCATAAGCTTCCCATATTCTATGGGCATGCTAACCCACAAGAGCACTGACGATCATTTCATATGGCATGTCTAGATTTTTTGGATGATCATATTCTCTTGGAAAAGCTCTTCCCTCGTAGTCTTAATGATTATGAAATGCATTGGTTTTATGACCTACCTGTTCACTCAGTAATATCTTTAACACATCTATTCGATGCTTTTCTCACTCATTTTTGTATCAACATTGGTTATAAGATTCATATGCTCAACTTGCATAGTTTAAACAAGGGTCTAATGCAGATCTAGTGGACTATGTCTTAAAATACAAGAATAAACTAGCTAAGATGTCTAATGTACTTGCAGAATATGAGCTTCAAGATTTATTCATTCAAAGTCTATTTCCACCTCTCTAGAAGGGAATTATCTTTGAGACATCTTTGTCATTTGATCAATTATTTCATACTCTTAGGCTACGTGAAATAAAAATCTTATCTATAGGAAAGCTTAAATATCAAGAGAAAACATCATCTTCTGCACGCTTTCAAATTAAATCAACATTTAAGCATCAAAAACCAAACCTACCGATGAAAAAAACATTTTCAACGTTGTATCTAACACCAAAGAGCTTCAACCGTAACTGCCTCAACATACATACATGAAGTTAATCATCGCTCCACATGTTTTAATTCAACAACTTGTCTAAATTAATCTTATCACACTTCCTCCTCTACTCATTCTAGATCTATCTCATACTAAAGGTTGTAATTACAATGAAAGATTCAAAGGTGATTGTCATCAATGTGTTGGAAATTCTACTAATCGTTGTTTTAAACTTTCTAATCTCATCCAAGATCTGATTGATGATAATGCAATTGAGTTTCCAGATCCTACAACTTCTACACTTATCAATGAAAATCATAAGCTCAATATCTTTAATAATATACTTCCAAAACATGACAAGAAACTGACTGATTCCTCAGCTAATCATACATATCACATAGTGCCTCCTCCTGCATCGAGAGCTCTTGATTTCTTAGTTGCTCATGCTGATGTTTCCCTGCCTATCATTTCTTTCTCTAACCATGATTATCATTCTACATTCTCTTCTAATCACTTGCACATTAATGCTTCTATCAGATCCATCCCTGTCAATAACACTAAATTTGATCCATCATGGCCTATTAATGTGTGTTATGTTCCACTTCTTGTTGTTATTGGCTATCCACTTTCATAAATTTCATATCCATTGGAAAATTCATATGGGGTCATTAAGCTTCAAGTTACTATCGGTCCTCTCACCATGCTTGTGCCCTTCCTTATAGCACAAAAATTTGACAGGTGTGACATGCTATTAGGTATCAATTGTCTTGGTGCTCAATTTTATCTCCCCCCTTTTTACCCAATATATGCCTTTGAAATTTTTTCTTCGACTGGTTTTCTCATGTGAAGAACGTATGCTTGAAGCTACATTCATGTCAAATG
Organism: Taxus chinensis; assembly: GCA_019776745.2. Classification (NCBI taxonomy): domain Eukaryota; kingdom Viridiplantae; phylum Streptophyta; class Pinopsida; order Cupressales; family Taxaceae; genus Taxus; species Taxus chinensis. The sequence continues at coordinate 611,701,239 of CM034152.1, read as the reverse complement.
TGAATTAAAACTTTGTGTTTAGGGTGTTGATCCTCTTTTTCAGTCGAGGATTGTGAGAGTGTGTCATTACTGAAGAATCCTTATGATTTGTCCCTTTCAAATGTTTCCCTAGTTGTCCCTAGTGTAAATTACATACTACAAAAGCTTTTATGACTTGGCGGGTATTCAAAAACAAAAAAATTGGAAAAATGTGGAAGAAAGGACCATCACCGCGGAAAGAAATAATATTTTCCATAATGTCCCTCTAGCGTACCTTTGAGAAAGCACAAGAAATTTGGGAGCCTTCAAATTACGAGAGTCAAACATGTGGCTTAAGCGTGACAGAGTAGCCTTAGTGGGCTGAAAAGTCAAAACAAAGGGAAAGAGCATGTAAGCCTCCACGTGTCACACAAGTGCAACTTCAAGTGGGAACAAGTCATCGAAAGGAAGGAAAGTTCTGCAGAATAAAAAAGAGGCCCTATGGATGGATATTCAGAATAGCGCTACTCTAAGTAGTGCTGCAAAAATTAAGGTAACAGTGTGAGGTAGGTTGCAAATCATAATCAAACAAGTCACCTCATCTAGTTGAGCCACATAAGGTTTTTAAAAAGCTGTGATACACTAAAGGATGAAGCGAACACATGGACGGAACACCATTGGATATGTAGTGGAAGTTTTCTTTTGTAAAAAATGTTGATGCCAAGCCCAAGAAGTTATGAATACAAAAAACAGAGGAGAATTACATGACAAAAGAGATAAAGATGCACATACAAAGACTGAAGAGAAAGCCTAGTTTTGTTTTCCTGAATCATTCTTTTATCTCATTACAACTATTATCTTTGTTTCATGAAAATCAAATATCATTGTGAAGCAGTTTCAAACATAAATCAAAATTGGGGTTCTATAAGGGCCCCAGTCTATGATGAAGAAAGTTGTATACATATTTGGAATAAAGGACACAAGAAGAGAAACAACACTTAGTTATCCTTTACCCCTACTTTGAAATATCCTCCAAGTGGAGGAATCTTGTGCACTAGATTTTTCTTCCTTGATATGAATTCATTTGAACCCTGAGCTTTTTGAACAAATACAAATAACCCCGCCAGATTCTGAGACATCCCCATATCCATCAATGACTCAAATGTTAGTCTGGGACAGTCTATGATATTCCCCAACTTGATCTTCTTCTAATAAGAATATACCCAGTCCAAAAGGTTCCAAACCGCCTATAGGAAACATTTTGTTTAGCCTTTTTCCTTATAAGGGGTGGACTGACTGGGAGTAGACTGAAGGAGGAGCCTATGAAGTGGCTAGAAGAGAAAGCACTATGTCCCTTGGACTTGGTGGAGAAGATATATCTAGAACTAGACCCACCCTTGTGACTCCTCATGAAGGGTTGACATTCTCTTGGCAGAGGAGCAGAACGAGGTCTTGATAATGTTTGCTCCATCAAAGAAGACCCTATCTCACTAAATGAATGAAAGGTTGAAAAGTGGACTTTCCCTTGCCTTCCCTAGTGGTAGATAATGATGCTTTAGAATGTTGAGGAGATGAAGGTTCTACTTCCTCCTCATCTAAAATGACAATTGGGGTTTGGGAGCTTGATTCCCCCCTCTTCCTTCTTGAGGATGGTGTTGGTGAGGTGAATGATTGGGATGGATGCAAGTCCTGCTTGAATTTTTTCCAAAGAAATTATTCTTTGCTCTAGTTCATCCACTTTATGAGAAATGGAAGGCACAGTATCAATGGAGGACTTGTCATAGAGCACGTAGGACTCCTTGGGAATCTCCATCAACACTAATTTTTCATCACATGGGAAGGGATACTGATAGTTGGTTTCCCCTGTCATAGTAGGCCTTCTTTCAATCTCAAATTTCTTCAACTCTTCTATGGATTTCTGGTGTTCCCACCGAAAAAGATGATAGTAAATAGATTGGAAGGTCGAGAAGACATGATTGATCCAGATCAATCTCAAAAGGAGTGAGATCAACTTTCCAATATGTCAGGGGTCCCTTGCCATCCCTTTGGTCTGCAATATCAAACAAAGCCCTAATAAAGGCTTCATCTGGACCATTCAGATCAAATATTTGGTTTAAATATTCTGAGGAAATCTCCTTCAAACTATTTGCTATAACCACACTTACCATTGTGCCAATAAAGATATTTACAATAATTCTTCACATTCAAGACTGGAAAAAGAATGCATATTGATAATAAATAAAGTCAAATTTATAATGAGGATGGCATAGACAGGTTGAGTCGAGTAGAATCACTGTCATCAGATGAAATAAGATTTTTCACTCCGCTCACATGAAGGAAATAAATTTGAGAGAGTGGCACTATGCAATAGAAGATGTTTGATTGATGTGATATAATCCACACTAGGATACTCAGTTCTCAAAGACATGAACACAATGTATTGCATTACTGAAAAGATGAAAAGGATACATTTCACATCAAGCCGTATGGAGGTGCCAAGGGATTATCAAAAGGGAGTTTCTTACATGCCAAAAGGAAATAAATTATTAGACAACTCTCAAAATGGATGGAATGGCACCCCATTCATACTTAAGAGAGTAAAACATACATGATTAGCTCACAACTTTTTCACCTGACAGCACAAGATGAGATATTTTCAAGAGGATAACAATAAATTAAGTTGTATGTTATAAAGAGGAATATTCTCTTAGATACTCATGTTTTTGGGGGAAAAAAAAAAGTGAGCGATTGAAATTGTATAAATGCAATGAGAATACTCTCGCATAAGGGGGGTTAAAATTTTCTAAAATTTTAGAAAAGAAAGGCGTAAATTGAGAGAAACCATTTTCCAAGAACTTGTTTGAGAAACCTGTTAATTTATTTAGCTTTCAAATCAAATCATGTCAAGATGGTTGCAAGTGTACAGCCATTGACAAACATTGATACTGAAAATGAAAATTTCCCTTGCTAATGAATTTGATGAGTTCTGAGTTAATTGTGTTTGATCATGAACATTTTTGTGTCTTCTTTTAAGTTGAAATATTTCAAAATAGATATTCATGTTCCTGTTGCAATCTTATGTTAGGAATCCCTCTGAATCACACAAGATCTTTTCCTTGTGGTAGCATCGTGGTAATTGCAATTGCGCTGTGAGGAGATATTTCATTTCATTGTGTAATAAACAGTTTTAAATTCATCTTTGCTTCCATTCTATTGATAAAGGTTATTTGTAAGTCTATGAGTGTATCTTAGGCATGATAGATTAGGGATCCTTGATGTTTTATTGAGTTTTTGGCATGAGATTTTATGTTTAAATTCTTAAAAGATTGTGTGAAAACACATGTATTCTTGGGCTTCCATGGATGCACATCTTATGGTTGAAGGTGTCAGTGTTAGTTGTATTTTTGAAGTGTTATTATCTTCTTCATTTGGAAGATCTTCCAATATTTGTTAAAATTTATCAAAGATTTGGTATAATTAACTTTATCTTGCTTAATTCCCCAAAAAAATACATCCATAACCGATAAATCCTACAATAACTACCCCTTTTTACACTACTTATCCATAAATGCTAAGGAGATTTGTTGAATTTACCCATCCTTTACCCAAAATATGTAGGAGCAAGATGGTTTTATTATTGTCTTTAGTAACCTGAACCTTGTCTAGGAGACATCTACATTTTCTAGGGTGACAACTCATGAGAGTTATATTATGTTGCATTGACCATGTCTTCTCAAGGTTATTTCTCAATGTCCTAAAAAGGAGAGTCAAATATTGTTGGTCCATTCTTTTCCCTTACAAATATAGGTTACAAAATGGGTCCTCTCACCCTGGTTAAAGGAAGAACCTAAAGTAATAGGGTAGATCAAACCCTTAACACAGTGTTATCCAACTTTTCCCAAGCTCAAGTAACAAAGAGACAGTTAGATCCCTCCCTAGCTACAAAACAATTCAAATTTTGATCTATCTTACTCTAAGCATCTCGCTCATCCTGTTGATGCTTCTTAACTTTCAAAGGGAGAACCAATTTGGGTACTAACACCACTCTGAAACCATTATCGGGGACTATTTGTGTAAATATAGATAAATATCAACCTTAGGTAATCGTGTGAAGTATATTTGAATGCAAATCTATGATCTCTATTCAATCCTTTATCCAGATTTGCAAAAAATAAGCTAAATCATAATTCAATTGCTTGATATTTTCCTAGTTTGAGGAGGATTTCCATTAAATATCTTCTTAGACTAGGAGTAAATGTTGATAAAGGATGATGAGATTTTTTAATATTTTTTGAAATAAGTGTTTAGATTCAATTAACCAGTTGTTTCAAGTGGTTTATACATCTAAGATACAAGATCTTAGTGGTGAATCTTTTCATCCAAGAGAAATTCGCTAAATACTAGTACCATAAGTCTCTATTTCTGAGAATTTGTTGTAAAAATTTGTAAAACTGGAAGGAAGAAGGTCTTTCTTCAAGTCACATCCAACTAGAAAATTGTTTCCAGAACTGGGGAAAACAAGTCAAGTAAGAAGAAAAATATGGAAACCATTACGTGGTCAGGAGACAGAAAGAAAATTAATCCCTACTCCTGATTTGGATCATCCATTAGTTGAAGATTACTCTAGCACATCTGATCATTCTAGAACACATAGCCCGAGAGATAACCTACATACCCTTTTTAGTGAGGGAACATCCTCTGTAAAATCATACATGTATTTTTTAATCCCCCTTTCTATTGTTTCAAAATAGTAAGGTTCACTATGAGAGGGAGTTATTAATGGATTTATCCTTGGGAGATCCTATTCCATTATTCCAAAATCCAACAGCTACAACCAACATTGTCAACCTCGTTATTGTCAATATCCCCATCAATAACATGGCTCAACCTCCACCTAGATCCCCCTTTGTTGTAAATGTATATCGACCCATAAATTTTCATGGGATGGTGGGATATCTAAATGCAATACCAAATGATCTAAGAAATAGGTTACCAAAGTTTCAAGGAAAAAATACTATTAGAGGTGACTATCATATCAGGATTTTTGTTAACATCACAAAATATTTTGAAATCAAACATGAGGATGTTTATGTAAACATGTTTATCCATACTTTAGAAGAATATTCCTGAGATTGGTATAAATATTTGTTGGATAAATTATATTAATTTTTGGATCACATTAAAAAATGATTTTAAGGCACAATATGGTGATAAGACTGATCCAAGGTTTCTTCTATCTGAATTCGAGAATATTATGTAAAACCCTAATGATCCTATTCAAGACTTTAACACCAGATTCAATAAAACTTTGAATAGACTTCCCGTAACATTGAGACCAAGTGATGAGTATTGCTTAATTAAATATTGTGATGCATTTGCTAAGAAGGCAACATATTATCTAAGGGACAAGGACCTTACAAACCCGATGTAAGGATTTCACAATGGAAGTGCCAAATTGAGAATAATATCAAGGCTACATGAAATCCTCCCAAGAGGGAGGTAGTTAAATTGATCAATCCTGAGAAGCATCAGGCAGGAAAAGCAGTGGATCTAGAAGAAGCTGTTAAAACCTTGGCAGGGGAAATAAAATAATTTCCATACAAAATTTTCTAGGGAGGAGAAGGGAAATGGGATAGATCTCTCAAGGCCACAATCATCCTCAAGGGATGAATATATTTAGTGGTCATCTAAGAGTTTAACTTAGAAATGAAGATAGAGGAAAGGGACATATGGGGATCAGGAAGTAAACAACAACCTCATAGAGAAAATAAAGTTGTCCCTAATTTATTGACTATAGGGGTGTCTATGGTTGAAGAGGGCACATGTCATTGACTTTTGGTGATATATGCTTCTTACCCCACCCTCTGTGTGATCCAAGTGAAGGGGTTAAAGATCCTGAAGATGACACCACTTTAGGAGATGTTAGTATGATGGATTGTCCCTAATTATTCACAATGTGGGGTTTCCTCAAATAAATTAGTAAGTGCTTAGACTGTTGAGGGGTTTTTGGGATTTCATCCACCGTGTTTCTCCACTTCCTTCTACTAGTGATGTTAAGATTGATATGGTTCAAGATTTTGAATTTCCTGTTGACAGTTATAAAAAAAGGCATTGGGACAATGAATCAGAAGTTAGGAAGTAGGATGCAAGTAACAATTATTTTGGAACAAAGTTTTCATCAAAACACAAAAAAATAAGCAAGGGTATCTTCCATCTTTCATTAACAAACCTCTATAAGAACCCATAAAGAGGATAGTTACAGGAGATACCACAAATGAGAAAAATATAAGGTTGTGGATGAGAAATATAAGTTCAAAAGAGCCATTAAAAAGGTGATCAAGTATGTGCAGCAAGTAAAATGATATATCAGTCAAGTAAAAATATCTAGAAGAGTAGAAGCTATTATGAAGGGACAGGATGACATTTCCAGCTTAGCTCCATGACTTTTAAATATGAGTACAAACTTATATACAAATTCAAACTAAAAAGATAAAAGTGAAAGCACATGTTCAAGCTTTTCAATTCAAAATTATTAACTAAGCTTCAGATATCAGTAAAGGTTAAACATAAGTCCAAATAAAGTACATAATATTGCAAGAATGAAACAGAGTTAGAATTAATGGAGCTGTAAGAGTTGAAAATGAACCAGCTCCATAACTTATAACGTATGGATTCAAGAAAAGTAAGAATGAAGATACAAGTACTTTTTTCTATAAGATACAATTTGTAAATGATCTTATAAACTGTCATAGTTAAGGACATCATTACAGAAAGAAGAAGAGAAAGAAAGTACAAATTCTTCCCAGTTCCTAAAAATAAACATCCAATATATGAGTTTCAAGATGCAAATGATCAAGTATGGCTTTGAAGGTTTAATGATTTCAAAAGTACAAGTGCAAAGGAATCATCTACAGCAACAGGATTGACAGATTGATGAAAAAGAGGGTATAGAAATACAACAAATTTCATTCATTAAGGAAACTATGAGCTACAGTAAATTACAAATGTTGAAATCCATCTAGAAATTACTAGGCCCATAGTGTGGAACATGACATCAATATCAATCGATCTAGAGGTTACAATCAAAATTATAGGTTTCATTAAGCTCAAATAAATAGCATGGATCAAGTTTTCAGTGAATGCTCCCATCTAACAAACAAGTTCAAGATCACCCAAAATTCTATGGTGCAAGCCTAGGTTTTCAAAGCCATTACATGAAAATAATGAATGAGACTGAAAACACATGTTACAACTAGTAATCTGAATAAGTGTATGAGAAAAAGAAACATGCATTTTTTAGATAAGCAATTCAGAGCATAAGTGAAGACACCAAATTCAAAAAGTAAGTTACTCCTTAACATACAAAATTCTAAGCTGGCAAACACATACTCCACAAAATCAAATAGATGATAAAGTGCATTTGAATCAAGAAGGGTTTGCACCAGGTGTCTACACAGAACATACTCTTCATAAAGGTACAAATTCCTAGGAAAAGTTAACTCAAGTTTCAAACATGCAGTCTACAGTACAAAAAATGATTTGAGTTCATAATATTATGACCACTTTTCAATTACCAAACAACTATATAAATAAAATCCTAGATACAGATCAAAGGTGCGTTAGTGGAAACTAGAGCCCTCATTGGCCTGTTATAAGATTGATAAAAAATCATATCAAAATTGTAAAATCAATAGATACATGTACATGCCTTAAATACATGTGCATGATTGGAAGCCCAAAGCTTAATGAGAATCCTGTGCATAGACTAAAAAGTGGTACAACTTTGTGGGTAGATAAATTATAACAGATCAGACCCATTTCACACAGGAATTCAAGCCATAGTTGTTTGCAAAAGCTTCATATGATTTCCAAGGACATGATACCAAATTATCAAACTCTCTAGACACTTGCAAAGGGTTCCAGATCAATTCATTCAGCACATTAGGTTCATGGAAACCAACAACTTGATCTAGAATATAATGGAGTATGTATGAAACAACAAAAACTCATATTCGAATAAAAATTTTAGAATATAAATGCATCTCAAAACACCCCCTAAGTTATAAGTAAGCTATACGTGTTTACAGACGAACATATATCCATTAAATAAAGAAGGCAGTATGAGTTACAAATGGGAGAAATAAACCTGATATTCTTTTCCAAATCCATCAACTTAACAAAATGAAGTGATGATTCAAAATACAAAAAGGTCAGAATTCTTAGCCTTTTAAAAGTTATCAAAGGCTCAATCATCTAAATTTATGCATTAAACATGAAGTAGAGTTTGTGGAAGGGAGAAGCCTTCTCAACTTGCAAACCAAGTATGTCAATATAGGAAAAGAATGATTTTAAGCTCATTATGCTTAAGCAGAATGAAAGAAGGTTTCAAAGGTATGACAACCAAAATGAATAAAGAAACCTAGATATGTACAAATCTTCGATATCAGAGAAACGATCATTAATATTCAAGCTATGAGATTAGATCAGTTTGAAGAACACTCACAGGACCTCTAAAATGAACCAAATGTCAGGGATATAGGAGTAAATCAAATATACATTTTACCTAGAAAATATCCAAAGCCCGAAACTCCTTCAAAAGCAGTGTTTCAACCCAGCAGTGAGAAGATTTTCACATATTTAACTCTCAAAGCCTTTTAACAATGGATTAGAGGCACAAAATAGAACATACGAATACCCGCGAATGTGAATGTTCATATCTAAAGCACAAAAATAAATGACTTTAGAATGAGTTTCGAACTCGAAATCTCAAAGAGAACATAAGAAATACGAAGGGAAAAAGGTAAAAATCAGAACCAAACTCGCAAGCAAACAAAGATATTCCATCAGAGCATCTAAGAAAGAAATAGATCCATGGTGGAAAGGTATGGTAAGTAAAGCTTTTAAAACAAAGCTATATAAACACAAATACTTAAACAAGCTATAGCTTCAGAAATATAATCTTGAACAAGTAATAAACCCTCAAATTGAGCTCACTGAAGAATATCGTCAACCCAACAGAGATGCAAAATCCAAAACTCCTAGATTTGAAAGAACATCAAATGATCAAAGAACAAAGAGCTCGAAAAGACCAAAAAACTCATTAATGACCACCAAATGTTCATAGAAAACCACAAAAGGCATACATTGCTGAGTTTACGCAGAATTATCTATCATTTTTATAGCTAGCTCAAAAAAAAAAAAAAACATAAATTTGTCTTGGAAAGACTCAGAATATGAGGACATACCATTTCAAATAACGTTCAATTATACAAGACAAAGATCAACATGCAGAAGAAGATACATACTATTTGGAGTTTTAAGATTAATGTGGTCAAGTTTCGAACTCAGAAGGTATTCTCCACAAAACAAAAATATCACATCTAACAACAATAATGGCTGAGCCAGAACCAAAATTCCAAACATAACATTCACAGATAAATGCAAAACTGCAAACTTACAATCTCATGGGAAATTGAATTTGCAGTGACACAGAGATCAAAATATCCAAGGTTGAGAGCACCCGGTCATAAGTATTAACTGAAATGAAACTCAGAATCATAAAATCACTAGGAATCCAAGCTTCATGTATAGATGGTCCTCATCAAGAATAAATATAGTTAAATAGAGATATCGGAAGAACCCCAAAAATGGTGTCCACAAAACTCTAAAAGAGCTCAAAATAATCTTAAAACCTTTAACAATGGAAACCTAAAGAAATTGTGTCAGGGATCTGCCCAAGAAATGAGATGCAAATGAAATGATTGAGTTTAGGTTACAAGATAACCCCTACTCACCAGTTAACCCATGGTGCAATCTAACCCAACCGGAGTTTTAAAACATCAACAATCAAGATTGATTGGTACAAAATCTAACGGGTGGAGATCCATCACCCTATTCAATGCAAAATCCATGTTTACCATAGTCAAAACAAGGATAGATCCAACAACATAAATTCAAGTTGGTACCAAAATCAAATGGCCAAGAATCACTTTGCAAGATCAATGGAGCCCCATAATCAATACAAACTTAAATGCTTAGAAAATTGATGGGTGGATATTAATTCAGCAGATTCAATGCAAACCTTAGAGTTACAATCTAAATCAACCAAATTTCAGAAAGGTACACATGTCAAACCAATGGCAGAAACCCCTAGTTAGAGTTGAGTTAATATCACTGATGTATAATCCCAAAGGGTGAAGTCATCATGGCAAAAGGGAGTATGTCCAAATCTAAATAGTTGACTCATTTTGACCTTATTATAAGGTTCAAAAACAATGATAACCGACACCTTTGAAAATAAAAGAAAATTATAGCATATGCCGACAACCTTATGTTGTGTGGATGATGCATTGGTCACATGGAGGAGACCAAATTATTGAAAATTAATATTACTTTTTAAAACCTTAGACTAAAGTGTAAACCAAATCATGTGCTAAAAAACAAAGGGGCCAAGTACTATACAAGATACATGATTTAATCAAAGGCCATTTAGATGATTAAAACCTTGAATTTTATACTTATTGCCAATATTGAATCAAAGGACCCCCTTTTCTATTTGAGTCAAAAGTTATAGGCCTTAGTGAAAAGGACAATGCATGGAAGGAGGTCAACATCAGTGTCACATGGATCAGTGAAAGGGACGGGACACTTTTGGAGTTACCTTATTTTTCATAAAATTGGATATTATTTTCCCACACATGCATACAGGTGGTCCCCACAATGGGTGATTTTTGGGATGAATATTTTTACTAAGGTATCAAAAATAAAGGCATTATTTTTTATTTTAACAGGAGTGAATTTTGCATATGATCACAAGAGGACAGAATAGATGTCAACATCAGAACTTGTAGGTGGTCCCCACAGTAGATGGAATATGTGGGTGATTTTTTTGCAAAGTATTGCAAGTAAAATAATTATTTTTGCTCACACAGGGAGATTAAATTTTTTCATGTGCATTAATGGGAAAAATTAAAGAATGCCTAGAATATCATTGCAAGTGGATCAAGTTACAAATGTCACATCAAACACTAGAAGACATAGATTGCATGCACATTGGAGGAAACTTACTCAGTAAGAAAGGGCTATTATTAGCCAAATTATTCATCCTAATTTATTAAAAATAGATCAGTCAACTACAGTTTGACTTAAATGTATTTTTGTAACTCAGGATTTATGCCTCATATAAATTAGCATGTCTATTTTTATTCCTTTATTTATTCATGATAAAGGGGTAAAATTAGCATGGATGGGCGAGTAAAATTTTTAGCCTATTTTTAAGATGGGATGGGTCAATATTATTGCTATATATTGTGTGCAATTGCAAAGAAAAAGGGGAGGAATTTTGGACATAGGAGTGCTAAAGAAAATTTTGTCAGTTTTTCCCCTTGAATTAGAACTGATTTTTGCCTTTCCAATTATTTGCAGTGGTGTGTATATCTCATTAATTCTTGTGAATGTCAAATTACCTAATTAATCATCTTACCTTACTAAAAATTTAGTAATTTCTACATAATATTAGTGTGCATGTTATCTTATGGTGTTGTTGTGATTCATTCCCTTAATACACAGTGTTTTGCCTTAATATTCTGCTGAAAACTATTGGTTTGTGCATCCAAAATTCATTCTAAAATTGATTATGCATGTACTCAGTCAAATCCCTCAACAAGTTTGGTGTATCACCCCATTTTTAATTCATTTACAATCATCTTTTTACCCTCAAAACCCTAAAAATAATTTAGGATATATCAAAAAGGAACCAACCTTGATACCAGAGACTCACCTCAACAATATGTATACCCACAGATCTAAGGTGTTTCCATTATATTTATGAAAGTGATAGATCCAAATCAATATTAGAATAGCTACATTAATCTCTCAACAAGTTGCACTTTCAAGAGATAACATTTCCTAATCATGACTTTGAGTACTTATGGGCTCTAATGATTAAGAAGCATGATGGAGGAATTCCTTCTAAGGAGGATTGATAGCTTCTGATGAATGTGGTGGTAGCTAAAGAAAAATAATACAATCTCATAAGTGGAACTGTCAAAGGATGAGGACCACAACCAAAACCGAAAAATCCCCTTCTCACTAATATCCTTAACAAAGGTCCAATTATTCCCAATAAATCATATACCCCTACCCATGCCCAAGCCATGAAGAGTCTCATACTGCAAGAAGAATAAATTACTCTCCCTCCCAACGTAGTGTTACCCAAATCTACCCCTTGTGATATGGATCAAACTTTTAGTCAGATTAAAGTCACTATACCTATTGTTGAGTTGCTTAGGATCCCTGAGCATAGGAAAAGGGAATTTGAGTATTTGGGATTCAAGGAGGAAGTAGTGCCCCCAGATAAGGATGTAAACAATATGGACACTACCCATGTCATTGTAGAGCTGAAAGTACCACGTGCATTGGAAAACTTAGGAGAGACTATTGAAGTATATTTGGGTACTTCTCTTGTTGAATCCCAACTTGATGTTGATCCTGTGAACACGAATCTGATACTCTAATAATATTTCAACAGAAAATCCTCGTGCTATGATCATTTTAGTAATGCACAACTTTTGGTTTGTGGTAGTAATCCATGAATTACTCCAAGTGTTACCAACTCCACTGTGATTCCAACAATGGTTGTGGGAGAAACTTCACAATTACTCCTCTTGATGACTTCCTTAACACACCTTCACAAAGAATCCTTTATTCATAAAATAATTATTACAACTTTGCTCTATGATAAATGAGAGGGGATGGCCTCTCTATTTATAGGAATTCAGGCTTATCCACCATATCTCTAAGATAGGATAGGAAATATCTTCTGGCTAATCATATTCCATGCCTAAACTCTTTGCTTTACATGTAGGCTTATCTTCTAAGATAAGATAAACCTTATCATCTCACATGGATTCCACCTTTTTAGACTTTTATACAAATAAAGTACACAAAATATTTATGACATCACTCCTTGTCCGTATTACAAATAGAATATGTCTAACTCCTAATCATGTAGACCCTACTTCTCTACTTACCCCAACTTTGACATTTTAACATTACTGGACCACTTACGATAAATATTTACTTTGTTACTACAACATTCCTTCTTTTGTACTTTGACTGTTACCATACTCTACTGTTATTGACGGGCATTGTACTAACAACGTGTTGTTGTCTTTTATTGGACACCACTACTAATTATCCTTAACAACATCCTATTCCTAATACATACATTAATAAAATAGAAATTACGGAGGGAAAATTTTAATATCGACATTTTCCCCCTTCCTAGCTTCTACTCCGTCCTCGGAGTAGACGCTTATGGAAATTCTGAAGCTGGTTCCTGGAAAATCTTTAACTTTTCATGGTTGACCAATTTCATAATGAGAGTACCATCCAATTACTTCAGTCGATATATACCATTTTCATGCACAACTACTATTTTATAGGGCCCCATCCATTTGGAAAGAAAATTTCTCAGCCTTCTTTTTTGTATTTGGAATCATATACTAGAACCAATTCATTCTCATGAAATGGAGACCAACGGATATTTTGATAAAAGTATTCCTTCTAATTCATTTTCTTCTTATAGCTTATATCCTTCGCTATTTCCCTCATTTCCTCTAGCAAATGAAGATGCACCAACCTTTCTTTTATTGAATCACTTTCATCCATCCTTTCATTTTTCATAACTCTCACATTGGGAATATCAAACTCAATAGGAAGAACTGGATCAATGTCATAAGTCAATTGAAATGGAGAGTATCATGTTGCTGACTTTGATGTTACCCTATATGGCCACAATGCTGCATGAATTATTTTATCCCACTTATGTACCTGCAAGGCTGTATATTTTGCTAGAATTTGACATAACACAAAAAAATTTCATTCCACCTATCCATTTATGCTTAGCTTGTATGTTGTTGCCTTCCTGTGCTTAATAGAAAACTTGTTGACTAGGGCTTCTACCACCTCATTAATAAAGTGGCTTCCTTGATCTATTACAATTTCTAATGGGCAACCAAATCTAGTGACAATGCGTTCATATATGAACGATGCCACTTCATCCATGGAAGTTGTTTTCAATGGCCTAGCTTCAACCCACTTGGTTAAATAACCTATGGCAACTACAATATACTTATTTTGGCGTGGGGTAGTTAGAAGTGGACCTACAATATCTATTCCCCACTTTTCAAAGGGACCAAGTGGAATAATAGGGCATAATGAAGTTGATGAAGTCTTATGGTTACCATGTGTTTGACAAATATCACATGTCTTACAATAATTATAACAATCTCTAAAAAAAGTGGGCCAGTGATAACTTGCATCCAAGATCCTTCTTGCTGTAAGTTGTCCACAAAAGTGTCCTCCACATGTACCATTGTGGAATTCTTCTATCAGATCCTTCCTTTGATCACATCCAATTGTCCTCTTATACTGTCCATCAGGTCCTATTCAAAATAATACTCCATGCATAATAGAATATGGATGACTCACTTGAGTAATCTTACTCTTAGTCTTTACATTGGCACCATCAGGAAACTTGAATTCATTCAGATAATTCCAAATATCTATGTATTCACTAGGGATTGTGTCAAGGGATAACAATGTTGCATCTGGAAAATCATCGTCATCACAAGATGAACCTAAACCATCATAGGCTCGAGAGAGTGCATCTGCATTGACATGCTTCTTTCCTAGCCTATCTATAATATCAAATTCAAATTTTTGTAGAAAAATTATCCATCTTACTATCCTCCCTGATGGGTTAGGCTTATTTACAATATATTTTAGAGCCTGATGATCTGTTACAACTATAAATTTCTACCCTAGCAAGTAATTTCTAAACTTCTTTACGAAAAAATGATAGGTAGAGCCTTATTATCAGTTACAGTATAATTTACCTCAGCACTGCTCATTTGTCTGCTCCTAAAGTAAATTAGATGATCATTCCCATTTTCATCTTTTTGGCTCAAAGTACTTCCTAGTGATGCATCTGAGGCATCAATATACATAATGAATGGCTTACTCCAATCTAGATTCTTTAAAACACGTGAAGACACCGAAGCTTCCTTCAGTTGTTTAAAAGCTTCATGCGCCTTATTTCCTAGTTCATAAGTAACATCCTTCTTCAAGAAATGGGTTAGTGGCTGTGCAATCTTTGAGAAATTCTTGATGAACCTTCTATAGTAACCCACATGGCCTAAAAATGATCTCAACTTACTTCTATTCATAGGAAATGGTAACTCTTTTATTTTTGAAGCTTTATCAGAATCAATACCAATACCATCTCTAGATACAACATGCCCTAACAAAACATCTTTAGAACATCCAAAGACACACTTTTTAGGGTTTAGTGAGGCTTTTTCTTCATCTAACCTTTGAAATGTTGTCTCTATCTAGTGCAGGTGGTCCATCTTTCTCCCATAGATGCAAAAAATCATCTATAAATACTCTGATGAAGTTCCCAATGTAGGGTTTAAACACCCTATTCATCAAGCGTTGGAACGTTGCCGTAGCATTACACAACCCAAAAGGCATAACTCTATAAGCAAACATGTCCCCCAAGGAGTGGTGAATGTGGTCTTCAGCTGATATTTCTCTACTATACGAACTTGGTTGTATCCGCTATATCCATCAGCAAAACTATAGCACTCTTAGCCAGCTACTTTATCCAAGATCTGATATGAGAATGGAAGAGGGTAATGATCCTTCTTTGTTGCCTGGTTGAGCTTCCTATAATCAACACAAATTCTTAGTTTCCCATTCTTTTTTATTGAGATTACAATGGGAGAAACCCATTCTGAATTCTTCACAGCAAATATGAATCCTGCATCAAGAAACTTATCTATTTCTTATTTTACAGTTTTGGAAAAAAATAGGATTCATTCTATATGGCATTTACTTTATGGGCTTAGCACCATCTACCAGCTCAATAAAATGTTCTACCCAACTTACTTGACGGAGTTCCTTGTAATCAAAAGTGAATAGATATATGTACCGTCAAAAGAGTTGGAGGTAGGATTCCTTCTCACTCTCCATCACAGCATCACCAATCTTTATTTGATGGGGACGATTATCAATTTCTTCTTTAGATAATTTTATGGGTTCATGATTCGGTGTAACTGGAAGGATATCCATGACCAAAACATCAACCTCACTTTCTTTATCTTCTATTTCTACATCACTGGTACTAGAGTAATCAGAGAATGTACAATCATTAGTTTCATCACTTGAATCTATAAGTTCTGCCTTATGATGCTGAGAGATGACATTTATCTTCACCCTCTCTCCACCACATCCAAGTTTCATGAAGCCTTCACTCTAGTAGTTTCTTGCATGAACTCTCCTTATCCATGGCCTTCCCAATAATATTGGGTATGCAACAGTACCATTTTTCATCACTTGAAATTCTACCACACATACAAAACCCATAATAGTTATTGTCACATTTTAAACAACACCTTCTGGTTTATTTTTTCCCTTATTTAATGACCTTAACATAAGTGTTGAGCAGCGATCAATTTTTAAACCCAACATATTCATTACAGACTCAGTCATTACATTAATTACAGCACCTCCATCAACTAAGACATCATGAATTGAAATACCATTACATAATACCTCATCTTGTGGAGCGTAGGGATCTGCCTCTTCCTCCAAAACATGGTATCTCAACCTCCTTACATTCATCAAGCATTGAGTCCACTTCACAGCTCCCGCATCTTCTCAGAGGAAATAGCCAGGAGTTGACCATCTATAATATTTGTAGGCTTTTTGGACAAGATCTTCTAAGATGGAGTATGGTCCTTGTCGGGCTGTGAAATTGGAAAATATTACATACCCAACTTTCTTCTCCTATGTTTCTTACTAGTTTCTTCTTTCATCTTCTTAGGATCATTTCCATCTTGGTTATCTTTTTCTTTCTTTCTTTTTGTTACAAACACATCTGCTTCATTATTTATGCTCCTATCTACTACATCAAAAGAATTCACAGGTGATTTTCCTTTATCATTATCTCTTATACCAGATATAGAAGCTCTATTTAGACAGTTATATTTATAATGACCCTTTTTATGACAACCATAACATTTAACTTCAGTTATATTTCTTTTTGGACCTATATCTCCTCCCTGAGAACTAAATTCCTTTCCTTGAAGAAGATTAATAGTTAACTAACCCATCTTCTTGAGCAGATCTTCGTACTCAATAGATGTACTGGGGAGAAGATTTGTGCTCACCGAGAGTGGTTGTGGATTCTGGACCAAAGGTTGTTGGTGTAGGCTCTACCTTAGTAGCAATTTCTTTGGGCTCCTCTTCCATGCTTTCTTCTTTCCTTCTTGCATTATCTCCTTTTCTTGTTCAATGGTATCTAGGCGGTCATACTTCACCCATTTTCTGATCTCTGGCTTCATCCTAAGAATGAAGTGCTTACAGAGGAGATTATCCATGCCATTCATCAACCCATCTGCTAATCCTTCCTTCTGGATCTAGGCATTGAGCTTCCTCCTAAGCTCTAGAACATGAGCATGATAATCTCTTATCTTCTCCTTCTCTCCTTGGGATAGCTTTGTGATATCGATCATGAAATCTGCATATTTATGTTGTTCACTAAATTCTTCAAGAAAACTTTCAGTTAATAAATCCCATGAGTTTTTGACATTATCACCTAGTGTTTAAAACCACCTAAGGGCTGAACCCTCCAAAAAGGTAGGAAATAATTCAGTCCATTGTTCCCTTCTTATGAGGCCATTACAAATGCAAGATCATTTAAACTCTTGAATGAAAGAGGAAACATCTTCACTAGATTGGGATGAAAAAATAGGAATCTTCCCCATTTTTAAAAGTAACCACAGTGAAATACCAACTCACAAGTACAATCAGTAAGACTTATGTGTACAAATAATTGGACTCATTATAATAAAAAGTGACTTTACACCTTTCTATCAGTAAAATAGGAATGAACCATGGTAAACTATGGTAAAACTTGACTTATTGCGGTAAAAACTAATTTTACTGTGGTAAACACTATTTACGGTAAAAAGTGAAGTTATTGTGGTAAATACTATTCATGGTAAAAAGTAAAAGTTACTCTGGTAAATACTATGCATGGTAAAAAGTGACTTTACCATGGTAACTACTAGGCACAATAAAAACAAGGTTACCCTCCTATTGATTTATGACTAAGTGGGAATATCTCTCCAGAAAATCCACCAATGAGGAATGATCTTGGCAATGGAACCAAAATGTGAACACGAATCTGAAACTCTGATAATATTTCACCAGGAACTCCTCGTGCTATGATTATTTTAGTAATGCACAACTTTTGTTTTGGTGGTAGTAATCCATGAATTACTCCAAGTGTTACTAACTCCACTTGATTCCAACAATGGTTATGGGAGAAACTTCACAATTACTCCTCTTGATGACTTCCTTAACACACCTTCATAGAGAATCCTTTATTCATAAAATAATTACTACAACTTTGCTCTATGATAAATGAGAGGGGATGGCTTCTTTATTTATAGGAATTCAGGCTTATCCACCCTATCTCTAAGATAGGATAGGAAATCTCTTCCGGCCAATCATATTCCATGCCTAAAATCTTTCCTGTACATGTAGGCTTATCTTCTAAGATAAGATAAAACTTATCATCTCACATGGGTTCCACCTTTTTAAAATTTTCTACAAATAAAATACACAAAATATTTATGGCATCACTCCTTGTCCTTATTACAAATATAATATTTCTAATTCCTAATCATGTAGACCCTACTTCTCTACTTACCCCAACTTTGACATTTTAACATTACCAGACCACTTACGACAAATATTAATTTTTACCACAACATTCCTTTTGTACTTTGACTATTACCGTACTCTACTTTATTGGCATCACCGTATTTACGGCGTTGTTATCTTCTATTGGATGCCATACTAATTATACTTAACAACATCCTATTCCTAATACATACATTAATAAAATAGAAATTACGAAGGAAAATTTTAATGTCGACAATCCCTTTTATACTACATTAATCATTAAGGACATACTTTTTCACAATTGTATGTTTGATTCAAGGGCTTCGTGTAATGTGATGCCTCTTAAAGTAATGAATGAATTAAACATCAAGGTAACAATAGCCTTTGGAAAGTGCACAGCTATGGATTTGAGGGAGGTGTTGGTGATTGGGTATGTTCAAGGATTGGTAGTACAGCTAACAGCTTACCTTGGTAAGTATTTGACAATGAATTTATTTATCGTGGATTACCCTAGAAAAGGGGGTATGTTAATTTCAAGAAAATGGATTGCTAGTGTTGGTGGAAGTGTGCAAATGGATATTTCATATTCCACCATATAGGTAGAAGGGAACCTAGTCAAATTTTATGGTGAGAAAAAGATTTTTCATCTGATTGAAGATCCTGACAATGCTTCTTATGAAGTGTTATATGTTGATGTGGACGTTAATAACTTTATCGGCTACACATATTTTGAGGAACATGGTATTAATAAGAGTAAGTATCTTAAAAAAATTGGTACTCCTAGACTTTGATGTTTGATGGAACTTGCTCCAACTTGGGAAACAATGCTGAAGTTGTCCTTGTATCTCCAATTCAAGAAATTTTAAATTTATCCTTCAAGCATAAAATTGAGTGTACAAATAATATTGTAGAGTACAAGGAATGAACTTTGGAATTAAGGATTGCATGGAGATATGGTATCAAGGACATAGATGTTAAATGATACTTAGAGTTTGTGGTCAAACAAGTTAGAAAATTGTATGATACAAAAAAATCAAAGGATAAAATATTATAAGCATGTGGTATGGGATTTTATCAAAATGTTTGACTCCTTTAACATACTGTATCATGATAGAAATAAGAATGTTGTCGCAGATAGGTTAGTAGTGCTTGGATCCAGGTTTGGAAACTGTATTGTTTCCCCTTACTATGATTATGATATTGAAGTACTGTTAAGACTATTTTTTCTTAATAATGTGAAACATTGGAAAATATTTGATGATGGTGCCCAGGTTCAAAGGTTCTTGCATAGTGAAGGAGAATTTATTGATCAATTTATTGATTGGGAACCAATGGTCGAATTATGTGATGGGAAAGTGACCTTGTTTGGTAAGGACATCTTCCAATTGAAAACAAACATGATCCCCAGAGGGTTGGTGGCTTTAGAATCCAACTTTGATAATGTATACCGAGTGGTTCATAGACATATTTCATCCTAAAGGGATGTGGAAGAACATAATCTAGGAACTAGAGAAAAACCTAGAAAATTATGGCCAGGAAGTAATTTGAGTAAGGAGGAAAAGCGGTCCTATTTTGAGTTGTTAAAGAAGTACTAAGACTGCTTAGCATGGTATTACTTAGAATTGAAGGCATATAGGGAGGATCTATTTCAACATGAAATACCTTTAGAACCTAATGGTAAACCATTTAGGAAAAATTAGAGGCCAATTAATCCACTTATCTCCCTCAAAATGTAAGAAGAACTCAAGAAGTTAATGGATGGAGGGATAATACAGCCAAAAATATATTCTTCATAGGTGGAACATTTAGTATCTATAAGAAAGAAGAATGGAGACATAAGACTATGTGTGGATTTCAAGAATTTGAATAAGGCTTCGATTAAAGATAACTATATGTTGCCTAATATGGAAAACATGTTGTAATTAGTCACTGGGTCTAAGTTGTTGTCTACATTGGATGGGTTCTCAGGGTAAAGCCAAGTGGTTGTAAAGCCATCAGAATGGATTAAAATTACTTTACAACTCCATGGGGTACCTATGTATATGTGTGAATGCATTTTAGTTTGATGAATGTTGGGGATACTTTCAAAGAGCTATGGATGTTGTATTCTTAGAATACATCAATGATTTTATTGCAGTTTAACAGGATGATGTGAAACTTTTCTCTAAGAAAAGAAGTGATCATTTGAGTCATGGAAAAAATTCTTATTAGATGTAGAGAATATGACATCTTATTGAATCCGAAAAAGTGTTATTTTGGGGTTCAGAAGGAAAAATATTTGGTGGCACATTGTGTCAAAATAGGGGGTCATAATTGACCTTGAAAGAGTGGAAGCAATCGGTAAAGTTCCTATCCCAAAAACTAGGAAAGGGATTCAGTACTTCTTTGGTCAGATAAATTTTATTAGGAGATTCATTTCTAACTTTGCTGAAATTACTATTCCCATTACAAACATGCTAAATAAGGACCAAATTATCAAATAGGAGGAAGGAGATATCCAAGATTTCACTAGAATCAAAGATGCATTAAAAAATGTTCTAGTATTAGCAGTCCCTAATTATAAGAAGGCTTTCTAGATATTCTCTTTTGCATATGAAAACACTATTGCATCTGTATTGTTGCAAAAGGATGAAGAAGGAAATGAAAGTCCCATTGTATTTTTTAGTAAAGCCTTGCAGGGGGCCGAATTGAAGTATACCATCATGGATAAGTAGGCCTTTACTTTGGGAAGAATAACTAATATTTTCAGGCCTTATATCTTAAGCTCTAAGATTGTCGCATATGTTCTCCGCACTATGGTCAAAGATATTTTATCAGAAATGGAGATTTCTAACAAAATATGTCATTGGGTGAACAAGTTACAAGAGTATGATATGGACATATAGATCACCAAGTTGATTAGAGGTTTGGGCCTAGCAAGATTGAAGGAAGAAAGCAACTTGCAGGTGATGGAAATCAATGAAATGGAAGAAGGAACTATGGATGTCCATGAGAAGTTGATTAATTTCGCATGGTACAAGGATATAATATCCTACCTCAGAAATTTAGAGTGTCCAGGAAATTTTGATAAAAATCAAAGAAGAACACTCAAACTATCCTCCCAAAAGTATATCATCACTGATTATGGGTTGGCTTGGAAGAATCCTGAGGGGGTTCTATTAATATGTATCACAAAGGAGGAAACCCACAAATTAATTGTATAATTTCATGGGGGAGTGTGTGGAGGCCACTTTGCTGGAAGAGTGACCACTCACAAGATCTTAAGGGCAGGTTATTGGTGGCCCAAACTTTTCAAAGATGTAACCTTGTTGGTTAGGAAATGTGAAACTTGTTAAAGGTTTTCAAGAATAATGAAATCTTCATGTTCTCTACCCCTACAGCCAGTGTCAATAGATGCTACTTCTAAATAATGGGGCATGGATTTTATTGGAGAGATCTTAGATCCCTCAAGTGCATGGCATAAATGGATACTAGAGGCCACAAAGTATTTTACCAAATGGATTGAAGCTATCCCCACTAAAAAAAACTCACCAAATCATCATGGATTTCATCTTAAATCATATAATTTGTAGGTTTGGAGTACCTGCAAAAATAGTTGTTGATAATGTTATGAGTTTTTGAGCTAAAAAATTGGTAGCTATGTGCCAAGAATATGGGATAAGTCTTACATATGCATCTAACTAAAATCCTCAAGGGAATGGTCAGGATGAATCAAGCAACAAGAATTTTCTTAAGATAATCAGAAGAACATTGGAGGTTAATAAAAGGAAATGGGGTGAGCATTGTAAATTTTATTTATGGGTGGATAGAATTACTACCAAAAGATCTGGAAAGAGTTTGATTGAACTAGTTTATGGAGTCTAGGATATTTTACCCTTACATATTTAGTTATCCTCTCATCAGTTCATACAACAACTTGAGAATGAAGAGGTGAACCCGTATGAGGATAGGATTAATCAGATAGTTGAGTTGGATGCAAAATAAGGGAGTCTCACCAAAGACACTTAAGGTTCAAAGAGTAACTCAAGAAGATATTTAATAAAAATGTGACTCCTAAGACTTTCAATGTTGGAGATCTTATTTTATTCTGGGATAGAAGACACGAAGATAAAGGAAAACATGGTAAATTTGATGCTTTATGGATGGGTCCTTATTCCATTGACATCAGAATTGGTGAGAACACCTTCTTCCTCAAGGACCTAGATGGAGATTTTCTTGAATTACCTATTAATGGCAGGCATCTAAAGTAATTCTTGGATTGATTATGAATAAGGTACGTATTCATGTACATTGTATAGTCCTATTTTTTTTGTGCCTTTTGTTTTTATTTTATTTTCCCTTTTTGCTCTTATGGTCTACAGTGACCAACTGCCTTAGTTTCTCGATGTTTTTTTTGTGAAATGTGTTGATGTTGTTTGACCTTGTACATGCTTTAAATGACTCTATAATCCAATGGATTTAGGCACTTGGTGTCTTCAGTGTTTGGTTTGTGTGGTTCTTGTGTCACCCATAGGGGGTGCCCATCCCTGAGTCGGAGCCGGTGTTGGTGCTCAAATTTATCTCCCCCCATTTTACCCAATATAAGCCTTCAAATTTTTTTCTTCAACGGGTTTTCTCATGTGAAGAACATATGCTTGAAAGATACAATCATGTTGAATGTGAATGAAAACTTTGTGTTTAGGGTGTTGATCCTATTTTTCAGTCGAGGATTGTGAGAGTGTTCCATTACTAAAAAATACTTATGATCTATCCCTTTCAAATGTTTCCCTAGTTGTCCCCAGTGTAAATTACAGACTGTAAAAGATTTTATGACTTGGTGGGTATTCAAAGACAAAAAATTGGGATGTCTTTGATTACCCACCAAGTCATAGAAGCTTTTGCAGTCTCTAATTTATACTAGGGAAAAATGGGGCAACATTCAAAAGGGAAAAATCATAGGGATTCTTTATTAATGACACACTCTCACAATCCTCAGCCGAAAAAGAGGATCAACGCCCTAAGCACAAAGTTTTCATTCACATTCGACATGACTGTATCTTTCAAGAATACATTCTTCACATGAGAAAACCAGTTGGAGAAATGTTTTTGAAAGTGTGTATTGGGTAAAAGGAGGGAGATAAAATTGAGCACAAACACAATTGATACCTAAGAGCATGTCACACCCGTCAACTTTTTGTGCTACAAGGAAGGGCACAAGCACGGTGAGAGGACTGACAGTAACTTGAAGCTTGACAACCCCATATGAATTTTCCATTAGATATGAAATTTATGAAATTGGATAGCCAATAACAACATGAAGTGGAACATAACATGTGCTAATAGGCCATTATGGATGAAATTTAGTGTTATTGATAGGGATGGATCTAATAAAAGCATTAATGTGTAATTGATAGAATATAATGTAACATGATGATCATGGTCAAAGAAAGAATTGATAGGTAGGGAAAGGTCAACATGAGCAACTAAGAAATCAAGAGCTCCCGATGTAGGAGGAGGCACTATGTGATATGTATGATTAGTTGAGGAATCAGTCAGTTTCTTATCATGTTTTGGAAGAATATTATTAAAGATATTAAGCTTATTGATTTTCATTGACAAGTGTAGAAGTTGTAGGATATGGAAGCTCAAATTCATTATCTTCAATCAGATCTTGGATGAGATTATGAAGTTTGAAACAACAATTTTTAGAATTTCCAACACATTGATGATAGTCGAATTTGAATCTTTCATCATAATTATGACCTTTAGGACGATATAGATCTAGAATGAGTAGAGGAGGAAGTGTGATAAGATTACATTTGACAAGTTGTTGAAGTAAAACATGTGGAGAGATGATTAAATTCATGTATTTACGCTGAGGTGGTTACGATTGAAGATATTTGGTGTTAGATACAACGTTGAAAATTATTTTTGTGTTAGTAGGGAAGGGCACAAGCACGGTGAGAGGACTGATAGTAATTTGAAGCTTGACAACCCCATATGAATTTTCCATTAGATATGAAATTTATGAAAGTGGATAGCCAATAACAACATGAAGTGGAACATAACATGTGCTAATAGGCCATTATGGATGAAATTTAGTGTTATTAATAGGGATGGATCTGATAAAAGCATTAATGTGCAATTGATTAGAATATAATGTAACATGATGATCATGGTCAGAGAAAGAATTGATAGGCAGGGAAAGGTCAACATGAGCAACTAAGAAATCAAGAGCTCCCAATGTAGGAGGAGGCACTATGTGATATGTATGATTAGTTGAGGAATCAGTCGGTTTCTTATCATGTTTTGGAAGAATATTATTAAAGATATTGAGCTTATGATTTTCATTGACAAGTGTAGAAGTTGTAGGATATGGAAGCTCAAATTCATTATCTTCAATCAGATCTTGGATGAGATTACGAAGTTTGAAACAACAATTTTTAGAATTTCCAACACATTGATGATAGTTGAATTTGAATCTTTCATCATAATTATGACCTTTAGGATGAGATAGATCCAGAGTGAGTAGAGGAGGAAGTGTGATAAGATTCCTTTTGACAAGTTGTTGAAGTAAAACATGTGGAGAGATGATTAAATTCATGTATTTACACTGAGGTGGTTATGATTGAAGATCTTTAGTGTTAGATACAACGTTGAAAATTATTTTTTTGTTAGTAGGTTTGGTTTTTTATGATTAAATGTTGATTTATATTGAAAGTGCGTAGAAGATGACGCTTTCTCTTGATATTTAAGTTTGCCTGTAGATAAGATTTTTGTTTCACATAGCTTAAGAGTATGAAATAATTGATAAAATGAAGGAGATGTCTCAAAGAGAATTCTCTTCTTGAAGAGGCAGAAATAGACTATGAATGAATAAATCTTGCAGCTCGGAATTCCACAAGTATATTAAACATCTTATCTAGTTTGTTCTTGTATTGTAAGACATAGTCCATTAGATGTTCATTAGACCTTTGTTTAAGCTATGCAAGTTGATCGTATGAGATCTTAGAGCCAATGTTGATAAAAATTTGAGTGATAAAATCATCAACTAGATGTGTTAAACATATTATTGAGTGAACAGGTAGGTCATAAAACCAACACATTGCATAATTGTGAAGACTACGAGGGAAGAGCTTAGCCAAGAGAACATGATCATCCAAAAAAATATAGACATGCCAAATAAAATTATAATTAGTTTCTCTTATGGGTCAACATGCACATTGAATATGGGAAGCTTAGGGGTGCAAAAAATGAGGAGAAAGTGGGTAAATGGAGATGGCGGGTGTGAATGGAGTGTGAAGTAATAAAGTGGAATCTAAGGATGGAGAAGTGTGAGAAGTAGCATGTTGTAATTGATGGATTTGAACTTGAAGATCTTAGTAAAGAGAAGCCAAATATTTATTACTAGTGGAAGAGACTTGGCGTGCATGAGAAATAAGGGGTGGAGTGGAATGATTAGTGGGATTAGGAATTGAAATAGATTAAGAAGAAATAGGTGGAAGAGTAGATGTGAATAATAAAATCCTAATATAAATTTTATTGTAGTAGTAAGTTAATAAAAATTAAGTATAGGAATAACACCCAAGAAAACTAAGAAATGAATTATGAAATCCTAATTGCAAGGAGGAAAGAGAGGTAATTAGTTGATTCACAATAAATTCTAGAGTGTAGTGAAGTGCTGACCAGGTGAACAGAGAGGTAGGAGTTTCACACAGACACCTGAAAAAATGTAGAACTTGAGGAACATGTTGGATAGGGGCACCCAAAATGGAGCAAGGGCACTAACGAGAACTACAGACTGGAAATAGTCACCTATGTTTGTGAAAATTCTCAGAAACTCAACTTTTTAGGGTTGTAATTTTTTCATTGTTTCTCTCCTTTTGTCACTATGAATTCACACTAAGATCACTAAGGTCTCTGGAAACCTGCAATGAAGTATAGACATGTAAAACCCTCAAATAGACATCAAATCCCAAAAAATAAAGATGTAGAATGAGGGGTTAGACTATCATCATCTGTCACAATGGTGAACTTACAACTGAGCATTGCACTACATTTTAGACCCAATGTATTTTTTTTTGTGTGTAGAATCTTTCCCTATGTGGCTCTTGTGCGTGTCACACTTGGATAGCAAGCATGTAGCTAGGTGTAAAGAAATATAATAGATGTGTGCATGGAATTGAATAGACTCCCCTCCTATGAAGTTTGATGTAGAAAACTAGCCCTTGTCCCTGGTAATGGATTCTAGAATGGATGCTTTGATGCTTTTTGATATCCTTTAGATGCAACCTTAGGTGGTGATAGATAATGCTTAGTGTTTGTTCCCTTATTATGATCACATAAATTTATATTTATATGATTCCCTTGTTTGAATTTTTTTAATTAACCTTTAAAAGGAAGACTACCAAAAGATAATATGCATGGATAGAAATGACCCAAAATATGTGAAAAAACTA
Source organism: Taxus chinensis (assembly GCA_019776745.2). NCBI lineage: Eukaryota > Viridiplantae > Streptophyta > Pinopsida > Cupressales > Taxaceae > Taxus > Taxus chinensis. Next base: position 611,674,084 of record CM034152.1, on the reverse strand, counting down.
TAAAGAGGTTAGTGGTGCCCAAAGGGGACGGGAGTACCTGACGTTGGCATCCTGGCTAGGTGTTGGTGTCTAGGATGATAAATGTCAAAGTATAAAAAGGTAGACTGAGAAAGTAAGGGTGTAAGACCGAAAGTGGTAATAGAAAGAAAAGAAAGGTGGCCAAATACATGGGTTAGTTATTACTTTTCTTACTTAGGAATCATATGAATAATAATATGCAACCGGGACTAGATAATTACCCTAAGTACGTGATTTTGTGTCTACACTCACCAAATGATTTACCCTTTTCTGAAGTTGGATGACTACCTCAGATACTCTTGAACTAGAAGATTATAAATCCATATCTTCTTTATTTGGGAGCATTCTTGGAGTTTTCTTACCTTTCCCTTGGCCTTGAGTTGATCTATTTGTCATTATGTAGGGTTTGGGACTCAGGGTAGACAGAATAGGGAAAAAATTTAGGATTTGGGGGTTTCATAAATGTACTAGCCGAATAGAGGAAATCATAAAGAAGAAACCCTAGCCAAGTTTTGGAAAGCTTTTAAAAATATAAGAAACTTAGAAAAATTCAAAAAAAATCAACCTAGGTAGCTGAATTATGAAAAAACATAAAACAACTATAATGTTTGCAAAATAAGTTTAAAATGTTTGAAATTTGAAGAGGAGATTACTTGACTAATTTAGCCCACATCAAAACAACTATTGTAGAAAACTTCACTTCCAATTTTGAGATATAGATGAAACTTCACAATTAGGATTTGACACAGTGCTAGCTTAAATCAGGCTCTAATACCACTTGCAATGAAATTACTAGTATAAATCTGATTATCAACAACAATAGAACACTAAAGAACACAAGATTATAGATAAATGATCTCAATATACAAGTAGAATAGCTTAGCCACTTTGAGGGGGAAACCTCCAAACCATACAATAAGACTCAAATACTCAATATGATGATTAACTACTCCTCACTACCACCTATATATACCATTCCTATGTTATGGTCAACACCTAGGCTGACCTACTAAACATATGAAAGCATAAATGAATAGCAGATGACAAGAAGAGAGATTATGTAAGCCACAAGTCGACACTACATATCCAATATAAGTTATAGGACTAAGAGCGTAACATCAAGATTCCTCCCCATCCTACTCCACTTCCATTTCCAATTCATTTTTTCAAAGCAACTTCTCCTTCTACTGATGGCTAAGACACATTTCAAACTCCGCTACCATGGCATGACACTATTGTTTCTTTTTCCTACCATTATTTTGACTCTATCTCTCTTATCATTATGATCTCCCATAATGGTATGGTATCTCTCACATCATCACATAGCTCTCCATCATTGGCAGACTCAGGAGTATCACACTTTCCCCCTCTTTTCTGTCACTATCAATTGTTTATAATAATCTACAATCAAAGCTTAACGCTTTACGCTTCATGATTCATTTTTCTAAGCACTTTCAAACTACTTGATACACTTGTATATTCATTACCCTATGACACACTCTTATGCTACAGTTCACACTTGACAGTTGATGGCATACTACATCCATGGACCTCACACACTACACATTTCTACACACGACACAATTTCAACAAATATTTCTAGTGCAAATTCATCACAACACACTTCTCAATGATGCACTCTAGTTCCACGGTTCATACTCGACTATTGAGGGTATAAATCTTAAATGAAACTCACCACATTCACACTTTTCAAGCTCTATACTTCATCGATCTATCTTCTAGTGCACAATTCCAAACATTTCTCGATGACACACTCTTGTTCTATGGTTCATTCTTGATTGCTCAGGGGGAATTTATAAATGAACCTCATCCCATGCATACTCATACACATTCATTCAGTGGGAACACTGATCCTCTCACATTCACTTTGCATTCCATTTACACTCACAACATACTACATATCTTGGTTGCACATTGTTCTTGATTACTTATACTCACATGTACACTTTTCTTACTATGTTAGCTATATATTTTGTATGTCATTATATTTTCCATATACACATGCGTGTTCACTTTCCTTCTAGTTGTGAATGAAGAATTTACACATATTGTTACACACAACATGGATGTTTGACATTGTATCTCTTACTAGTCCCATAGTGGCTCCTGGAGGCATCTATTTTCGAACACATCACAGGTGTTTTTGTTTTTTAATATACTAATTTATATCAGATGTCTAACATGGTAACAGGTGCTTCATTTGCATCATTTCCTTTGTAGTAACTATTTTCCACCATGATTGTCTAATACTTTGCTTGATATTGTTTACCATTGTTTTCCATTGTATGTCATTGTTTGTGGGCTTTTCCCTGTGTCTTTCTTGTCCGTTATTTGTATGATTTTGGCCACTTTGAACCTGATTATATTGCGACATTATGAGTGATGTACCATGTTTGCAACCCACTTTTCATAGTCAACATTGTCTTCTTTTTTTCTAGCTTACACATTGTCTTCAATTTCCATATTTGTATTGATTTCACTAACACATGTTTCTAGCCACTTTGTTTTCATGTTCCCTGGTTTCTACAAAGCACATTCCCCATGAAAGGAATCAATTTTACGTTAGCATCCAGTCCTCTCCTTTAGGCCTCATACTCCTAACAACATCACATGCACTCCAAACGAGGGGCAAGTATACATGAGGTGAATTAGTCACCCCATTCAGCATTACATAATCACAGTTTAGACCTACACCATATAAGAATAACATAGTCTTCAGTTAGAGAAACAAATGATAATCTGAATTGGGCCCTGAGCATAGTATAGACGTCAGCGCCTAGATACAAACATAAGCACCTGGGTACCCTGACCTTCCTGGGAGCCTATGACCAGGGGTCAGTTATATAATTTTTCTTAGATCAACATGGTTCACAATAGTCTACAAAGCATTTTTCTTAGTATAGGTACATTTCTCTAGCAATCAAAAACATTCTATCTATGTTTTCTTCTCTTTCTACTTGGATCAAAATGGATCAAACTTAATTGAACTGGAAAAAAGCAAGATCAAACCATCTATAGCGGTGTATAAATTTTAGGAAGTAGTCAGGGTTGGAGAATAACACTAGACTTTTCTACCTAACACTTCTTCAGCCCTTAGCGCGAGATCTCCCAAAAAACTCACACTTGGAATGAGATCACCAAAAAACTCGCACTTGGCATGAGATCACCCAAAAAAATCATTCTTCTACAACATTTTCAAGATCCTTCATTCCTTCATATCCTTTTCACTTGTCACGGATCAGGTGCACATGTTCCTTTTACTACTTTTTGTGCATTTTTACATACTTTTTACATACTTGGATCAAATTTTTCACATATACATGACTTTGAATACTCTTTTCACTCTTCTTTTACACTTTTATCCTTAACACGTAACAAAAATCAGCCCTTTATCAAGCGGCAATGACAATAGGTACAACGTGACATAACACATATGCTTTCACCCCTAGGGTCACTGCCTCTTCTCTATCTTCCAAACTTCATTTTATCACTCCACACTTTTTCTTGTCTCTCGATATGCTTTTGCCATCAATCTACATGGATATTAGGTACACATTTCTTATCTACTTTATGTTATCAAGTATTCACTCAACAACATAAAGTGGAGGAAAATGTAAACACCAAATCATGCACTTGGGTACATTTCTAGGTCCTAATCACATACCAGTATTCATATGATTCCTAAGCAAGAAAACTAGTAATTGATATCTATCTTTGGCCTCTTTCTTTGATTTATTTTTTTCTCTGTAGTCTTGCACACCTCACTACGTAGTTTGAATTTCATTGCTTTATCTTTCTTGGTTTTGGAAATCAGTGCCCATCTAGGATGCCAGCGCTCAAGTGCCATCATCCCCTCTAGGCATCTCTGACATGTTTGTATATTACTCACCCCTTTTGGGTCTCTTGCATCTTTTAGGCATCTTATTTTCTTGGTATTCAGCCTTTTAGAGGTGAAATTCAACCAATGGAATCATATAAATACAAAGCTATGTGATCATAACAAAGGACCAAGCTCTAAGAATCTATTACTATCACCTGAGGTTGCATCCAAAGGCATTTCAAGAGCATCAAAGAAACGATATAGATTAATTCAAGGGATAAGGGATTGAATTTTTCTATATACACTTCATAGGGGGAATTTCGTAATGACATCCACACATTTATTTTTATTGCTACATCTAGCTATTCTCGTTATTCGGTGCATCTTACACAATATATTCCTAGGGCATGATTCTACACACACATAATGAACTACATGGAGTATGAGATGTAGTGCAATGCTCAGTCGTAAGTTTACTGTATCAGGTGACCATCAGGGTCATTGTAACTCCCCATTTGCATTTTATTTTTAGGATTTGATGTGTTTTTTTAGTTTTTACAAGTTACAGGTGAATTCTATGGATATAGTGTGATATACAGACAACCAACAATGAAGGTTATTGATATTGGTGTGATACAAGAAGAATGAATTTATGACCATTTTCAAAGTCACAGGTGCCTAATAGATGTCTCTAGCACGTAGGCTCCCCTGACCTAGTCCAGGCACCTAGTCTAGATCTATTTAGCATTTACAAAAAAAATTGTTCTCAGTTGCGAAATTTTCCTCCTCATGTTCATTAGTCTTCTAGTCCAAAATAATTCAGGATCAATTGTGATATCATATAAGTGTTTTATCCTCTCTCTTACACCTATGGTTTCAATTTACTTTTCTTATTTCTTACATCAAATGTGTACTTTAGCATTTTATTTATCATATGTGACTCTACAATAAATAGGTTTAGGATAAAATTATATTTTTGTTAAATCAGACCCTTTCAAGGTCTAAGTGAACCTCAAAATTCAATTTTTCAAAGGAAAGATTGAATTTCTAGCATTAGATAAGTGGTTTTACCAACTTGAGGCCTACTTTTCCAACAAAAAATCTGTGACAAGGAGAATCTCACCTTCACAACATTGGAGATGTTTATTTCACTGTCCCACTAGTGGGAAACATTTAATGTACAAGGTAATAGAGTTCTAGTACATTCACACTTGGGATGATTTTGGCAATGTTATGCATAAGGAGTACTACTCCCTTAGACATTATGAGAATGAATACATGAAGTTCCAACAATTATGAAAATATAAGAAAAATTCAATTGAATACTACACTAGAAAGTTTCATGACTACATTTTGTACATTAGTGAGGACCTCTCGATGAAACATAAGGCGTTGAAGTACATTAAGGGAATTTCACCTTATCCATGCATTAATATGGAATTCTTGACTTCTGACTCTTTGGGTAAATCATACTAAAATGTCATAAAGATTGAATCTAAAGATAAGGTAAAGCAACACTATGCATATTCATCCAATAACATGTACATGAATCTACTCTCACATAATGCACCATCTCAAACCACTAAATAAAAAATAAGAATGCTTCACATATAAATGAGAAGATTAAGAAGATTGCACAACATAACCAAAAGGATTATACACTTTCCAACTCAGATAAAATAAATAATGATATAGGATAAAATTATTTTCATTGACATAACTCACACACCCACATCGCTTTTAAATTCCACATGCAATAATCACTTATTGCGCACTCTACATATGGTCTTGCACTACATGGGTGAAACTAATCTAAATAGTTATTATTTGAGCACAAATCCTAATAAAATAAATTCTTTTTTGGAAATAGAACACCTCTTCCATATGAAGTTTAGGTCAAAGGATGACCTCTTCATGTCATCATCAACAATAGGAGTAAAAATAACATCATCTCTCAAGATGTAACTCAACACTTTGCACTTCTTATTTTTGTGCATCCTCTCCCATAATCACTTGGATGGATTCAATCAAGAAAATTTATCTACGTCTAATGATAAATTACTTTTCAGTATATAAAGTCAATTTGATAGAGGATATTTCCCCCTTCAGTTTTATGGCATATTGTAGGGAAGACCCTACTTATATGATAGTGATGTTACATATCAATCAAATTTATAGAGATCAATCATCTAGGCCAAAGGTTATTTCTTGAACCTCTTTAATTCCTCACCAATGATTAAAGTTGCATTGTATGTATTAGCCAAACAATGCCAAGAAATCATCATCACACACACACACACACACACACACACACACACACACAATCTTATGTTTATTATGGTCCACCTAGAAATAAATGAAGTGAGCATCGGAAGTGTGCACTATGCCAAAATTGTTTCATTAACAATAACTCAACAAGATACATAAGTAACACATTTAAGTCTTCACATAACCTATAGGAATTATAAACTAGTGTATAGTAAAACATCACATTAATTTAGTTCATGGATAACCACTTCTAAATTACCCACCATGTCAAAAAAATTTTTGGTAAAATGATGAATTCTGACATCAAATAAAAGAGATCCTCAATCATGTTAAGATCAAGCCCATCTCTTCTCCTTGCGGAAACCCAAAAGTTCTATATTCTAAGAAATATGGGGCATGACATGTCTACATAGAATATCACACTCTTAAATATATCATCGTGAACAATTGGTATCTATGGCCATACATTGATGGCCTTCTATAGTAGCTCCAAGGAAAAAAATACTTCACTAATGTTGACTTAAAATCAATTTACCACCAAGTCCCTTTCCATCTTGAAGATATCTAGAAGAAAAAAATTAAAACACAATAAGGACTGTACAGATGGCTGGTTATGCCTTTCATCTTGACAAAGATTCCAAAAAAATTCATGTGTTTGATGGAAGATCTACTTTGTCCTTTCCTCAACTCCTTTTCCATCATCTTATAGGATGAAATTATTAATTTGAATGGGATTTGAGAGGAGCATGTGGATTACATCTCATGTATCTTAGACACTTTTTGTAAATATAAGCTACATAAAACTCAACAAAGTGTATGTTTGGCATAATGCAAATTTAATATTTGGGATACATCATTAATTGTGTAAGAATACATGTAGATGTTGAAAAAATAAAAGTGATCTAATATTGATGTAATCCATTAAATCTCTTAGAATTATGGATGTTTCTTTGGCTCACAAATTTCTACCATAGGTTTGTCCTTGGTTTTTTGCACTTATCCTAGCCTTTCAGTGTCATGCCCAAATTTTTACATGAATAAAACCACAAAAAATACCACCATTTTTTTTTGTAAATGGGGATCTATATGCACACTCAACACACATGTGTGGCTACCTCCATAGATAAAATGACAATGTGTTTACCTTGAACATTAACAAATAAATGGCACGTTTCATGATTAGAAAGTGGTCACATAGTTTTATGCACACCCATGTCAACCCTATTTTCTCTATCTTTTGTATCAGATATTTGGTGATGCAGGGATAACTAATTAGATCAAGGGGTAACCTTAGTCCAAGAATAAATATGGAAACCTAAATTATGCGACCTCATCTTCGAATTCCTTTAGGCACAATAGTGATGATTGGACTCTCAAAGGGTTTAAAACATGTTTGGCACTCGATCACCCTGTAGGTGGGAGAACTCACTTTGCTATTAAGAACACTTATAAAATTCTCACTACTATTATTATAGTTGTCATGTTTGTTTGTTAAATTACGAAGGTATATTTATTGATGGATGAAAATGAGAATGATTATCAAGGAGGAGTAAGGATTTTGTGACCATTTATGGATAACAAATAATGGAAATGTATATTTATTAATTATGTAAAGGGCACACACACACACACACAACCTTTAATTTTAACATATAAAGTGATACAATATTGTACGAGGAAAAGTTTTCTCTTACTGTCTAGTTATTATTATCAAAATTTATATAGATAGAAAATGTCATTAGCTTAATGTTTATTCAAGGAGATAATTTGGGATTATATCTAGGATCATGCAAGTACAAGTCCCATGAAGTAATAATCTATTTAAATAGCTCATGAGATCCATAATGTAACATTATAACTATATATTTGTATAAGTATTATACATCAGTTAGATATTTTTATTATAAAACTTATATTTTAATTAAAGTATCTTAAATAACTATGAATAAGAAAGTTGCCATAAATAATTACAATGTCAAACTATTATGAAAACATATGATGCATATGATATAAAACATATATTATGTTAGAGATAATATTTTCACAATCCATGAAACAAGATAAATATTTCTAAAAATCATGTAGAGATTTTTAAACCAAATTTTTATCAAGAAATATTTCTCTTATATATCTTGCATATATATATTTCTTAATACATAGATAATATAATAACTTATACACCATAGTATATGTAATTTTAAAATTACCTTTTTATAATAAATCTTATAATTATTATTAAATACGTAAATAATGATTACTTAAGTTCTAAGTTTAGGACGTATTAGTCATTATCTTATAATCATATAATTATTGGTAGTTTAATAATAATTTATTTTAAGGTGTCCACTTAATCTTAAATAAATAGTGTCCATTTTGTCTTATGAATATATGATTATCTTAGGGAATTTATTCATTAAGTTTTCCTTTGACGGTCACCTCTAACCTACCTTGTTCAATTGGCGTTACCTTTTTTTAGCTCTTCAATCACCTTGCCACATAGGATAATGCAACTCAACGTGGAGGTGTACAAATTCATCCCTATGACCTTCCTTGCCAATTTTTTTATAAATTTAAAGGAAAAAGATTTTTCACATACTATATAAGGTGGAATAAAAATCATATTCATTTTTGAGCTCATCTCGCTCCATACGCATGTCAACAATTAGCTGAAACGTTCCCCCATGGATGAAACATATATGAGATCATTGGAGAGTAGGCAGTCTATTGTGAAATGAAATGAATGAAATATTTTAATGATGTCCACGAAACTGAAGATTCTATGGAACCAAAAGATGATACTTTAAGATTATTTCAGAATATTTTTTAATATCAAATATTCTAATGTGAATCTTGATCACAAAACCCATGAGCAAGAACCACAACTAAATGGCTATAGACAAAAAATCACGCACATACTACTATTTTACTATACCGCTAAGTATGTTGTTTTATGTACGAATCTTGAGTAAGAAAATGATCAGCAAAGTTTTTTGGTGTTAAAAGTTCCATAAACATCCTTAAACCATGTCATTGTGGTAGAGACTTTAGATATCTTTCCCATGACTGTAAGAATGTAAAAAATGGACACTCTGAGCTCAAGTTATGTCTGGTCAAAGTTTAGTTAACATGGAAGTCAACTTTGGTCAAAAAGTGGACCAATGACAAGGTGACACGTGGAAATTGGTGAAAAGGCAAAATTTATGGTCATGTAATTTTTTAAAAATCAATTCCATGGTATAGATCTCTTCGCAAGATTTCTAACGCATTTTGAACGGACCAAATCTGAGTTCGTATGCGAAATATATGCATAGTCAAAGTTGTGGTCAAATGATGACTTGGCACACTCTGACATGGACAAATGGCATATTATGGGCATGAAACTTGACAGGTTTTTAGTGGATTTGGATTTAAAATAATAATAATAATATTTTATTTAATCCATTCCATGGGAATAAGCCTAATCTCATGGGATAAGGAGGATTTTGTGGACAAAAAACTATTTAAAGGCTTATCCTATCCCTTTCCCACCAAATGTGGGGTCAATGGCTAAATTGGGCGTCTAAACATATGGAAGGGAGATTTGAACCCAACACCTCATCTAAAAATATAAGTGGCCTTACCAACCTGCCACCCTCTTGTAAGTGGTATAGTAAAGCTCACTTGTATTTGTAATAAACAAGTGCCAAGTTGTGTCAAGCCAATAAGCAAGAAATTTTGAAAAAATGAAATTTTGAGGCACTTCCACTCAAAACTAGATCTCGAGTTATATTAAAGTTTCTCATAATTTCGATACAATCATGATGGTGTGATAAATTATCCAATTTAGAGCTGTTGTAACAAGTTATTTTATGTTAAAGTCACACAAAGGCATAGAACCAAAGGGAGACACCACTACAAGTGGATCAGGAAGGTGAAGGACAAAGGCTCAGCTCCATTAACATCCTTCAAAGGTCTGAACCACATTTTTGTAGGTTTTTGATTCATTATTGGTTAATGTAAAGTTTATTGTATTTACATTTTTTTAACATTATTAATGAATCGGTTCACCTCGAACCCAGGGACGTAGGAATTCCGAACCCCGTAAACAATCTTGTGTTGTGTTTTGATTTTTATTTTCAGTTTCTGATATTTACAAGTAATTTAAATTTAGAATATGAATATGGATGTAACTATAATCAGTAATTGATAAAATTGGGAGATCAATTAAATCTAAAACAATGATTTTTGGGACTTTCGAACAAATAGTGAAATTTTGAGTAAATTGCAAACTTAATTTCAGTTTCAATTCAGTCCTGAATCAGATTCTAATCAATTTTTGGAAGTCTAAAATCCTTTTAAGTTGATTAAAATTAAATAGCCTTTGAAACGATTAAAAATTATTAGATTCAAACACCCATTTTTAGATTAGAAAAGTATTCACTAGTGACACACTTCCTAGTCCACCTACTTGATTTGATTGTTTTTATATATCACATATGTCACCTTTTTCTATCAGTATTCTCATATTTTTCATCATTTTTCTTAGGAAATTAGCACCCAGGAATGCTCATGTCCATCTTTGTTTTTTTCACATTTTTTACTTTTGTGATCAGCATTTTCGGTTTTCTTACTCCTATCATGAGGTCCTAGTTGGCATGTTGTGTCACTAGTGTTGAAATTCAAACAAGAGATCCCTATATAAACACAACATACATACCATTATAATGGTAGGAATTTTTATCAATGGTTATCTATCTTCATACTATCAAAGGGACTACATTTTTGGGCTTATTACTCTGCATACACTGCATAGGAAGGGGAAGTGTTGAATTTCATCCACACATTTTCTTTCTATCTAGCTTTGTCCCACTATCTTGGCGTTCTTAGCATGAGGGAAACCTAAGGACACGATTCTACACACATGTACATAAACTACATGGAGTTTGAGATGTAGTGCAACTCTTGGTCATAAGTTCACTATATTGGGTGACCGCCAGGGTCAGTCTGACTTCGCATTTTGCATATTTTATTTTTAAGAGTTGATGTGCTTTGGGGTTTTGTAGGATATTATCTGTTTTGTAAGGTTACCATCGAAATCAGTGACCAATATAGGTGATTCAACAATGAAGGAGATAGAGAAACCCTAACGACACTAGAAAAATCAAGTTTTGACATAACTTTTGTGTAGTCACAGGCACCTACAAAAGGTCTCTAGGAACTTAGGCACCCTCACCCCTACCCAGGCACCCATGTCCCTAGTTAGTTCTATGCAAGTTCCAAAATTTATATCAAGCATTTATAGCAGTATGTTCACCATGTGCATTATTTCTTCCAGTTCATGTATACTTTAGGATAAGTGAAAATCATATAAGTGCCCAATCTCTCTCATTTTCTTACATAGTTACATCTTTAGAAGTGTTTAGAATTTGTATTTTATTGTATATCATTGTAGTGATTCTAAAATTAGATTTAATATTAATATTTTATTAAATCATTTTGTGAACCCCTCTCTTAGAACTCCTTTCCCTAGGATCCACAAAACCCTAATGGATAAAAGTAGATCTTCCTCTCCTAGGAAAGATATGCATCATGTGAGTATTAATCTTATCCTTGATGATGTTGTTGAGGTTGAACTTCTTGATCTTTATCACAATGTTCAATTTGATGGTAATGTTCAAAGATATTGCTTGTTTACAATGAACACAAAGTTCCTACTAGTTTTTCCCACTCTACTCTCAGCATTGTTTCTAAGGAGCAAAATGTTTTTGGATGTAATCCTTGTTATTCTATAGGCACAAAGGCTAATCCACCTTCTTCTATTTACTATAAGCTTTAATGATGTTATTATTGATTATATGCTTGGTCTTGATTGTGATACTGTAGATAAAAATCATGTTATTTCCAATGATGAAAATTACATGCGCATGATGCTATTTCTCATACTAGTCAGGATGAATGTAAAGTTGTATCTCATGCTTCTTCTATTTATGAAATTTTTCTAATGATTATAAAGATACATCTCATGATAATTCTTCTCCTACTTCTTTATATGTTGATGAATTGCTTGATGAAATACTTGCATGTGAAACTTTGTCTGATACTGATTATATTTCTGAGCATGAACATGTTAGTAAGGATTCTACTTCTCTTAAGACTGCTGAATGTGAATTTTCCACTCCACTTTCATCTACTTTTGAGGTTGTTTCTGATGGTAATTCATGATTATTCTTCCATTCCTACTATCTCACCTCTTATAGTTTCTTCTAATTTTACTGCTATTATTTCTACTAATATCCCATGTTCATCTCCACCTATTTCCTCTTCTTCCTCTCCTGATGATATTCATGTTGCTTCTTCTATTTCTCCTAGTGTACCACCTCTTATTTCTTCTGCATCTACATCTAGTGTTCCCATAGCATCTTCATCTTTCGCTTCTTCTTCTCACATTCCCATGATCACTCATAATGGCAAGCTTCAACCTCTCAATGTGCCTCTCACATATTCTATGATTCCTCCACATGATATTTTATCACTCATGCAATGTTATTGGCCAGTTGAAATCTCAAGTTTAATCTCTCACTCTTGAAAGAAAATCCTATTATGCTTCTATTGATAATAACTCTCTTCATGGAAATCCTATTCCAAAGAAAATTCACAATTCAAAATTTCCTAAGGATTTCATCATGCCTACATTTTCATGTTTCAATGGCATTGGCAATCCATATATTCATCTTAAGCATTATTGTTTAGCTATGGATTCTTATTTGAATGATTGACTATTGCTAAAATCCTTCCGTCATAGTCTTGTTGATGATGCTCTTCAATGGTACACTCATTTTCTTTTTGGATCTATTAGTACATATTGTGAAATGGAAGATTCTTTTCTTAAATGCTTTATGCTTAACAATGGTCCTAGAGTCACATATGATCACTTACCTAGCTTGCATCAAGGAAAGAAAGAACCTATTCTAGATTACATTTTACGCTTTAATTATTGCATGCATCAGTTAGTATTTCAGCCTATTGATCTAGAGAAGCAATTTATATTTTTTCGTGGCTTGATTCCTACTTTAAAATTTTGATTGCAATATGATACATGTGAATCATTTACACTTTTATGCTATAAGGTCATTGATCTAGAACAAGATTTAATTATTGCACATGTTATAGATCCTCCTTCTACTCTTATTGTGCATCATCTCCTAGTTCTTCTCCTCTTCCATCTATTAAGTTTCCACCAAGGTCTCCATCTCCTCCACCTTGCAAGCATGTTCCATCCCCTCCACTGTATAAGTGTCCTCCATCTCCCCACCGTATCACTCTCCACCTAAGTCTTCTCCATCTCCTACTCGGGATCCATTGAATTTCTCACATACTTGCTAAGCCTCATGATGTCTTGTGTGCTATACTTGATAAGCACTTAATTCATCTTTCCTTCTAATCAACATCATCCTCCATAATTGCTTGCATCACCAAGGGTGATTGTCCTTATTATAATTATCACCACATCAATGGCCATTGTGACAATGAATATTGTGCCCTTCATGAAAAATTACAACAATTAGAAGACAAGGGTGTCATTTCCTTTGGATATCACTCTCGTGAAGCAGTCTATTTCTCCAATTCTGCATAAGCATGTTGCTACTTTGTTCACTTGTCTCCTCCTCCCACTTCTAAGGTCATTCATCCGTCCACCACCGAAAGTTCATTATTCATGCATGGCCTCCACCTTGCTCATCCACCATGCATCATCTCATCCACCTCATAGTGCTCCTACTTCAAATTGGCTTCCTAAGCCATTGACATTTGCTTCCTACCACTACATCTCCCATCATTGACACCATCTCATCTAACATTTAATTTTGTCTCATACACTTATGCTGCTACCACTTCACATGCTTCCACCACTCCTTGCCTCTTCATCTTTGGTAGGTGATTTTTCTCACCTCATTACCCGATGATGCACTCATGTTCTTATGGTTCTTACATGATTGTTGAGGGATTTGTTACAATAAGAACCCCACTCCATATTTGTGTTACATGCTTCATTGATCTATCTATCTAGTGTACACTATCAAACCATTTCCCTGATGATGCACTCTTGTTCTATGGTTCATTCTTGATTGCTAAGGGGTCTTATATAAATGAGCATCATCTTCATACACATACGTTGGGGGCATCACTCTTATTTCCCCCTCTTCATCATACTTACACGTGATTACATACATTATCACTATCATATTAATCACATTATCTCTCACATTTTTCATTTCATACATACATCTATTACCATTTATCACATTTTTATTCATACATACAATCCAATTTTCATGACATTACATATCTATCTATGTCCTAATCAACATCATCATCCATTTTTCAATATAACCATTTATGCAATGACAAATCAAACATTTACACATGAAAACACAATCATCACATCACATATCAAAGTACACATCAACAAAACAGCAATAAATACCAATCATCCATATATTTATATATGGTCAAAAATCATAGTTACAAAAATACAATCACTATGGGGAAAGCCCCCATACATCGCTATATCCATATATGTCATACATTTTCATCACATTTCACTATAAAAACTATAGCATCTCTAGAAACAGATGCTTCACATGCTCAATCTAGGTCATTGGTCATAGAACCTATATCTCTCAACCTGCCTTCGTAATAGTACACTTCAACAATCATTGGTCTGCAAATCCATGGCCCTGTAACTCTACATACTTTGTGAACATATCATGTGCTAGATATCCTCCTCTTGCAACCTCCCTAGCTCACTGATTTTCCACTTACACCTTGTCACACTCACTCAATAATATGATGCATATAGCCAGTGCTATCACATCACTAGCTCGAACAAATCGTGGGCATCCTCACCTACAATAGTTTCTACTTGCTCCCCAACATCCCACCTCCCATAAACATGCATCTATCATCACATTACATATCAACTATGGGGATCGATGAATCAATGATCACCGACTCAATTGTTATATCCCCTAGGATGGCATGGTCTAGTATAATGCCAACTTAGTTCCTACATAGGCCCAACCACAATTCAAACAACTAAGTGATAATCCAAAAATATCCACAATCAAATATTCACGCTCTGCTATAGCTATTATTATACTCATTGCAACATCATGGGACAGTATTTTTGTTCCTCATAGCTCTACACTAGAAATCATGCTCTACCACTGCATCTAATATCGGACTCAATTAACACCCACCTCCAATGTCGCTAACAACTTCAGTGGGTCACATTGCCTATATGGTGTGGGTATTGTGGGATGTAAGTTAGCAACTCAATGGACCACTGGGTATTGACTCTTGCAAAGAACGATTCACACATCACATTCAGTCTACTACACACGATCGGGCACTAGTAACTCAAAAATCCTAAGTCTTAATCAACAACTCAAAAAAAACAATACTCAATGCACTCAAAAATACCACTACTTGCCAATACATCTACCATTTGGATTGCCAGGTTCACTATGCCCCTTTACCATGATCAAATCTGGTGGTGTTCCTCACTGCTATGCCTAAACATACCAAAAAATGGGGCACCTATGCAAGCTCGAGACCTCAAGTCCAATCTAAATGGTTAAAATAATCACACTTATTCATCCTTCTCTATGCCATGGTCGCTACATAGGATCGATATATAACATCACTATACAATACATCCTTACAAGCTCATACGATAAATATATATATATCATAGGTATATATAATATTATATATATATATATATATACTATATATAGCATGTTTCCTCAATTTTCCAAATTGACTATGGTTACCATTTGTGCATCATTCTTCCAACTAATACATGACCACATGATTTTTCTCATATCTTGAGCTTTGCTACTCTATTTTTTCCCCGTTTGTGCACCATTCAGTTCAGAATTTCTCCTACCATCATACTGTACACATTCACAATGCTATATTCCAATCTGGCACATTTTTCAACTCGATATACACACAATTTTGTGACATCTACTATACTTCATTTTGCTCACTATTACATCATTTCATATCTACTTTCGGCTCAATGTTCATTCTTACTATCACTCCCCTTTCACTGAAAGGGGGAGCATATAATTGGGATCACCCTACGATCCCTCTTAGGCTACTATGTATCACTACACACTCCTAATACATCGTTATCAAAAAAAAAATTCTCATACAATATGCAACATTTTCTACTATTTTCTATCTATTCCCCCTAATGACCTAATATGGGGAAAAAAGTGAAAATATCTCCATGAGTAATGTATCGTATACATTCAATCTCAACATAAACATTCAATATTTAAATCAAGTCAATTGATCGATAAGCACAACATAGTGACCTAATTTTACTATTTTCCTAGATGAACTAACTTGGGAGTTACCACTATTTTCCTAGATGACCTAACATGGGAAATCATTTTTACATCACTTCCAGATGACCTAACATAAAGCCATCTAACACTATACATATCGTGACACCTGGAAAGTGGGGGAAATGAGACATCATTACCTTTCCTATACTGCTCCTATATGGGTTATTCAACATGGATCGAAATGGAACAAAATTTGGTCTTTATCCATCTGTAGCGGTTGGAACTTTTGAGGATGTAGTCATAGTTGGAGGGTAAAACTAGACCTCTCTCCCTAACACTCTTCCTCTGGCAGAAAATGATGCCCAAATCCTTTAATTTTTCAAACATACAAAATCAGGTTGGGAACTGATCACTCCCTACCCCTTCAAATCTCCATTAGGAACAAGTTCAAAATCTCCAAATCACTCAAAATAAAATATCAATTTCTCCAAGTGATCCTTACAAATGGTTCGCCATCTCTATTTATGCCACATGGATCAACACATTGATCCATGGTTCACCACACTATATGTTCTCATATTCTGTGCACGTACTTCTGCAACAGGGCTTCTCTAGACTTCTCACAGGTATGTTCCTTACTTCCTTTACACTACTTGAATTTCATTCAAATAACATAAAGGGGGGAAAATGTAGACACAAAATCACGCACATACTACTATTTTACTATACCGCCAAGTATGTTATTTTATGTATGGATCTTGAGTAAGAAAAGTATTCATTGGTGACACACTTCCTAGTCCATCTGCTTGCTTTGATTGTTTCTATTATTTTTATCTCTCACATCTGTCACTTCCACACCTAATTCTGGTTAGGTCATAGGGATCCATGTATTTTATTCTTCTCACATTTTTCATAGGACTTTTCTCTAGGACACTAGCGCCTAGGACTAGACACTAGTGCACCCAAGCGCTCTTGTCCAACCTTGGGTGCTCCTGTCATCTCTTTTTTGTTCACATTTTTTACATTTGTGGTCATGG
Source organism: Taxus chinensis (assembly GCA_019776745.2). Taxonomy (NCBI): domain Eukaryota; kingdom Viridiplantae; phylum Streptophyta; class Pinopsida; order Cupressales; family Taxaceae; genus Taxus; species Taxus chinensis. The sequence goes on along the minus strand of CM034152.1, from coordinate 611,656,583 downwards.
CCTTTTCAGTTTTCTTACTCCTATCTTGAGGTCCTAGCCATCATGTCATGTCACTAGTGTTGAAATTCAAAACAAGAGATCCCTATATAAACACAACATACATACCATTATAATGGCATGAAATTTTATCAAGGGCTATCTATCTACATACTATCAAAGGGACTACATTTTGGGGCTTATTACTCTACATACACTGCATAGGAAGGGGAAGTTTGAATTCCATCCACACATTTGCATTCTATCTAGCTAGATCCCAATATCTTGGTTTCATTAGCATGAGGGAAAACCTAAGGACATGATTCTACACACACTCACATAGAACTACATGGAGTCCATGAGATGTAGTGTAATGCTTGGTCATAAGTTCACTTTGTCGGGTGACCTACCGAGGTCATCTGACTCCCCATTTTGCATATTTTATTTTTAAGAGTTGATGTGTTTTGGGGTTTTATAGGATATTATTTGTTTTACAGGTTACCAGAAAATTCAATGATCTTCCAATGACCTACAGGTGATCAACAACGAAGGATAGTGAAACCCTAGTGACACCAGAAAAATAAAGTTTTGAACCTCTATGTAGTCACATGTGCCTATAGAAGGTCTCTGGCACCTAAACGCCCTCACCCCTTTCAAATTTCTTATACCCCGGATAGTCTACAAGTTCCAAAATTTATATCGATCATTTACAGTACTCTTCTCATCATGTGCATCAGTAGTTCCAATTTGGGTGTACTTCGGGATAAGAATAACTTAGACAAGTGCTCTATCTCTCTCATTTGCTTATGTAGTTACATCTATAGAAGTGCTTAGCATTTTTATTTTACCATATATCATTGTAGTGACTCTAAAATTAGATTTAATATTATGATTTTTATTAATTCAGCGGATCAATCCTTATGCCTAATGTTGAGATTGAGTTGTATAATATGTATTATTGGTATTTCCTCAGGCTATAAGCTATTCACTATGGGAAGAGTTTATCCATCACATGTGTTTACAAGGATAACTATTCAATAAATCAATAGGTTGTTTACCATTTTTTTGGGGGATTATCATTGGTTATTTGACCCATCAATCTCGCTAACATATGTGATGTTTAGGATGAGGTCTCACATAGGATCAATTAACTATGTAATCAATGGGCCATCTAAAATCACACATCATTTTGGTATTTCTCTGGATGTAGGGCCTCTCAACCCTAAAAAAAATATTTTCACTCAAGTGTCCACTTCTAATTCATGCACATTTCTAATTGTCCCCAACTCATGGCTTTCATCAGAGTCACTTGGGCTCATCATAGTTCTATGTTTCCACTTAGGGGCTTCCACCTGCATTCTCGTCATAACCTATATCAGGTATATTAATGTATTATCGACATGATAATAATCCTTCTTCTCAATTTCCCTTCCACTAGTCACTAAATTTAAAATCCATCATAAGGACATTGTCATATCCACCACAGTTTCTCTCGAACACATGTCTTGGAATTCCTTCTCCACAATCACACAGGAAATCACAATATGGATCTCTCTTTCTTTTCTATAATTTAATTTTGTTTAGGTAAATCATATTAAAGTGTGTTGTATTCTTTAAATTTTTTTATAAACAATGTCATAAAACAATTACTCACAAAACATGCATATGTAATTAAATCAATTAAAGATTATAATAAAGACAACACAAATTTATCAAGGGTTAGTGTCTCTACCAAAATTATATAAAGAATCTTTGGGCTTGAATATTCTAGAGTAAGAATAACTATCTTTTTTAATAAAGTCAATTAACACTAGTTCTCAATGATATTTATAAAATCAAGTAGATGATATTATTAGGGGTTGTAGATTAGTAAGTTTGATTTAAACTATTAATAATGGAATTCAATCAATTCAATAAATTACTTTATATTATTCTCTTTTAATAAATGTAAATAAGTGTGCACCAATGGGTGAATTATCAACATATTAAATTACAATTAGTATTATATGTGCATATTAAATCATACAAAAGTGTATGGAAATTAAATACACTTGATTCGATATCCCTATCCTTGTCTACCATGTACGTGTATCTAACCATAGTCCTGTCCTAGCTATACCCCTTAACCCCATTAATAATTCATCCCCCTTCATTTTAATTAAATTCCCATTTTATTATCCCATCACCTTTAATCCTCATTAATGAACCATTGATTAATTAATCTTCAATAAAATTAATTAATATCCATTAACTTTCCCTAATTAACTTTCCTTTAGGATGTTTTATTCCTAACCACATAAATCCACACAACTATGATTTTTCTATCTTTATCCATACCCATATTTATCTCCTAACTAGATGATCACATATCCCTAATATAGACCTCTTTCCACCTAATGCTTTAAAATCAACTTTCTCCAATCCTTAAAAACCCAAATCTCGATTTAAATCATGAAATCCACCACAGTAAGGAAAGTTTTCCCCCCGTAGTCAATGGTGACCCAGCCCCAATCGACACTTGCTAAGACCAAGTTCATCATGAGTTCCTAGAACATAAGAAAAAATGAGGAGACATAGAAACAAAACTTGGATTTCTTACATTATGCTTGCAAATCCATCTTCGAACTAGAGCATCTTTTCAACTATGTCAATCCCCTTGGATTCCATTAAAGATTGTTTTCATACTCATTGGATTTGTTGTTTAATTTTTTCTTTTTGTTTATCTTCACACTATTTAGCTATTATTATATTGTTAAGATATCAACATCTTGCAAGGTTCAAAAAAAGTTAGGTCTCTCCATTATAGAGTCTATTCTTAACAGTTTCTTTGCATTTGCAATGTAATCCATTCCCACCCATTTCCTTAGGATTTTTTCTGGGACTCTTTCTCAAGTCGCCATTACCCCTACACGCCCAGGTCATCCATCGACCCATATACTCTATCACTAATATTTATCTATCTTCATATCCTCTCTCTATTTGTGATTTGGCTTTGTCATTCCTCTCAAAATCCCATATTTTCCATACTACTTCTTTGTTGCACTAAACCCATACTACTTTACACCCCAATTGTTCATTGGCCCCTCTCTAGTCATCGTCAACCTGAGAATCCCTAATGCCATATTTCTCAAAACCAACTATTCAGATATTTTTTCTCTCATCCCTTGATCTCCCCCACCTCAGATATTCCATGTGGGTTATTTCAGTAGCTTCAACTAAAGCCTCTGTTATGTTAGTTTTACTCAAAAATCCATGTGGGAATTCGCATTTTCAAGCTTGTTCTCGAGAACACTCTTCCTACTTAGGTCATACCGACCTGCCACACTATAGTCTGGGTCTTCATTGACCTAGCAAGGTATACTTTATTTTATAGAAATTTAGATCAGATTTATATGTGCCTTACATTTCTTATTTTTTTAATTTATGTGTGCCCTCAGATTCTGCATAAAAAGACCTTTTTATTTTTCTCTTATTTCCTAATTAATCATGTTAATAAAACGTCACTTCTTTATGTGTTGTTAATATAATTCATATAAAAAGATTTTCTCATCTACATGCCTATTGATACCCTTTCTCAAACAATTGGCAACACTATAGTATAATCTAATGAAACTTCTTGACCTCTAATAATATCTGAGATTCTGCATTGGATCTCTTGACCTTGTGAAGACCATGTCATCCAAATTGATCCCTCTGGTTGAAACCAATTGCCAAAATTCATAAAATCTATCCTCAAACCGACACACCACCATCTCCTGTACTTGTTTAGAAACTCATGTGCCTTTTTCTAGCCCCATTTAAGGACTCATCATATTTCACATATCTCCCACATATTATCAATCCACTCAATTTGGTGGATCCTATTCCACCCCACCACTTCATACCAACACTATCCCGACTCCATTTTGTCAATAGGAATATCACTAGAATAAATATCCAACCATCTCAATCCCCCAATACTCAACCAAAAAGATCCTCCATATCTTACAACAATTTACTCTCAAATGTTCCTTTCAAATCAATCACATAACATTCCTAAAGATCTAAACGATATTCATTATCCACTACCTACCCCCCCATAACTGACATATTCCTATTCAATCTCCAACCTTTAATTAGCTATAATCATCTCTATAAAAAATTAATCCATATCCATCCACTTCTCATGTTGTGCAAACCTTGTTAAATATCTAAACCATCAATCTTACGTGACACCTTCACACGAGAACTTTTTAGACCATCCTCTAATTAATATATACCCCCTGGTGGAATTGTCAGTTCAATCTTTGATAAGTTAATGGAATCTCACCTCCTCGGACTTCCTTCCATCCTACCTACTATGACCATTTACAACCCAAACCGCTTAGGTATCATGAGGGTCATTATTGTAAATTAATCCCCAAGTCATAGGCCATGAAATCAAAAATTGTACATTATTTTAAAGATCACGTTCAACAGTTTATCATGGGGGGATCTATAGACAGATTAATCCTACCTATTTCCATATTGAAGCTAACCCCTTGAATATTCATACAACCCTTTCCTAATCCACCACCGAAAAATTCAATTTTACGTTCCAAGATCTATTACAATAAATCCTTATGTAATTAATACTATACATTCATTAAAAGACACCTCCATTTTACCTCCTCATTTCATTACCTCATAAAATTTTTCCATACCTTAATACATTTTTCCTAAAACTTCCTCCCACACCTATCACACTAAAAGTTCTACCACTTGTTCTACATCAACATCTATTCCAGCATTACCACATCCACATCGACTACATCTATCATAACCCAACCTATCATGCCTTAAACCCTAGATGCCAGATTAAACACACCAATCATTATATCCATACACATTCCCAGTTGTACCTATCTAATCCATCAATCCCAATTAACAGCTCTTATCCCCAAATTACTGTCACCTGATATCTACCCCTCATCAAAAAATTCATCTTACATCTACCTTGGCATCTTCATCACATATACCTACATCTTTTCCCATGACACATCACCTTTTGTTGTGCCCCATTTCTACATTAACTTGCGAACAATCTAAATCTTGAATCCCCATCTTGCATATGACCTCAAAGCGCATCATAACAAACACAAACTCTCCCCATCAATATCACCATCTATCTTTGATCAATGCCATCATCCTTATCACATCCACTTCAGTGGATTTGATCATACCTACTACTTCAAAATGCTACATCTATTCCACCCTTTGCAACCTATTATTCCTCAATAGAATCAATCTCAATTCCTCTTTTTGGTCACTCCCACCTAAATCTATCACACCAACCATCATGACTACATCGGTCTCCATCCCTCCTTACATCTTGTTCATTCAATTCAAGAGTTTGTGAAATATGGGAAATCGCCTTGGCACTTCAAATTTCAATCCCATTTCATCATGCTCAACGACCAGACACCCCCAACATATTGTTTGACATTATCAAACTTCCTCCACTAATACAAAACACAATTCAACCCTTGAATCCTTTACATTGAGATTATTGTCATCCTTGCTAAGGGTAATCCTATTGATCAAAATCTTAAGACTCTTACTTGGTAAGCATCCATTGGGTTTCCAAGGCATCCTCGTAAGAAGTTAGGTCTTCCCCTCCCACAATCCAATTTTACAACATCCTTCTTCCTGGGAGAAACCCCCCCCCCCCCCGTCTTTTTTAGGGTTAATCCCTTCATCTACATAAATATCCCAACACTCAATCATCAAATCCAACACAATCTTAATCCTTTAATTTTACTTAAATTTTATCCATCTTTTAAACACATTTAATTTACCCAATCCCATCTACATTACCTTTTCTATCCTAAATCCCAAATCCAAGTCAAAATATGTACCAACCTCACAATCAGTACCCTACCTTCACTTCTTCTATTAGATGTTACAACAGAGATCATTTAAGCATTTGATCCAAACATTTCCATTATGCTTCCCTCCTATAAATTTAAATACCAATTAATCAAAAACCATCATGGTTAAACCCCAAATTTTATATGGATCTAATCATCGTACCCCCTGGTCATGAAGTTGAGCATGTAAGGCCTTTCAGACTATTTTCCATGATCTTATTGAGAATATGATTTCCTCATTCAGGGGGGTAAAATTTCTCCATCACCATAATCTAATGGACGCACATTTCTACATCCCCATCTCTCTAGATTCTGAATTTCCTCCATCCACATCATCCCATCATCTGCTCTCCCTGGCATATTTGACATTCCTCCTAAGGAAGGTAATTTGACACCCCTTTCATGATTATGTTGGGTCGATATCAAAAAATTTTTTCTTACCAATGGATCTCTAATCAAATACCACATCTACCCCTGGGCCCCTATGCTAACATTCATCAACCCTCCCTTTGAAAACTGATTAAATATATTTCCAATTCTCACTGACAGGTCACTACTATCCCATCTACAAACTTTCACCTATGGAGCATCCCTTACCGCCCCCGTATTAATATGGTTTTTGCATCCACACATCCTATCCCCAAAAACGGGTCTTAATGTTGGGGGACTGTCGACACTAAAATTTTCCTCCATAATTTCTATTTCATTAATGTATGTATTAGGATAGGATTGTTAAGTATAATTAGTAGTAGCGTCTATAGAAGATAACGGCACCGTCAGTACGGTGCCGCCAATAATGTGGAGTACGGTAACAGTCAAAGTACAATAGGAATGTTGTGTAATGTTGTAAAAAGTAAATATTTGTCGTAAGTGGTCCGGTAGTAATGTTAAAATGTCAAAGTTGGGGTAATTAGAGAAGTAGGGTCTACATGATTAGGAATTAGAAATATTATATTGGTAATAAGGACAAGGAGTGAGGTCATAAATATTTTGTGTATTTATTTGTAAAAAAAGTCTAAAAATGTGGAAACCCATGTAAAATGATAAGGTTTATCTTATCTTAAAAGATAAGCTTACATGTACAGATAAGAGTTAAGGTATGGAATATGATTCGTCAGAGTGGATTTTCTTATCCTATCTTAGAGATAGATGGATAAGCCTGGAAGTTCTATAAATAGAGAGGCCACCCCCCTCATTTAGCATAGAGAAGAAGTAGTGAGAAATATTGTAGGAAGTGTGCAAAGGAAGCCATCAGTTAAAGGTGTGTTGAAGAAGAAGCCATTAAGAGGTGTAATTGTAAAGTTTCTCCCATAGTCCTTGGAAAGGCAAGTGAAGTCAATAACACTTGAAGTACCTCATGGGTGAGATTGTAACAATTTCATGTTAATATTATAATTTACTTTGATATTTCAGATTTTTCATCATTCCGTCTTATCATAGTCGATGGTATTTCTTGTGTTATTGTTGTTGTTTTGTTTCCAGATTACATCCACCAAACTAAAGGCTGTGCATTAGTAAATAATCATAGCACGAGGAGTTCCCGGTGAAGAATTATCATAGTGCCGGATTGGTGATGACATTTTGGTTCCGTTGCCGGGACCATTCCTCGTTGGTGGATTTTCTGGAGAGATATTCCCACTTAGTCAAAAATCAATTGGAGGGTAACCTTGTTTTTACTGTGCATAGTAGTTACCATGGTAAAGTCATTTTTCCATGAATAGTAGTTACCATGGTAAAGTCATTTTTGCTGTGAATAGTATTTACCATAGTAAAGTCACTTTTTACCGTGAATAGTATTTACCGCAGTAAACTTCACTTTTTACTGTGAATAGTGTTTACCACAGTAAAGTCAGTTTTTACCGCAGTAAGTCAAGTTTTACCATAGTTTACCGTGGTCATTTCTATTTTACTGTAGAAAGGTGTAAAGTCATTTCTAGTATAGTGATTCCAATTATTGTGCACATAAGTCTTGTTGATTGTACTTGTGGGTTGGTATTTCACGGTGGTTACTTTTGAAAATGGGAAAGATTCCTATTTTTTCAGCTCAATCTAATGAAGATGCTTCTTCTTTCATTCAAGAGTTTAAACGATCTTGTATTTGTAATGGCCTTATAAGAAGGGAACAATGGACTGAATTTTTTCCTACCTTTTTGGATGGTTCAGCACTTAGGTGGTTTGAAACACTAGGTGATAATGTGAAAAAATTCATGGGATTTATTAACTGAAAGTTTTCTTGAAGAATTTGGTGAACAACAGAAATATGCAGATCTCAATGATCGAGATCACAAAGCTATCCCAAGGAGAGAAGGAGAAGATAAGGGATTATCATGCTCGTGTTCTAGAGCTAAGGAGGAAGCTCGATGCCCAGATCCGGAAGGAAGGATTAGCGGATGGGTGATGAATGGCGTGGATAATCTCCTCTGTAAGCACTTCATTCTTGGGATGAAGCCAGAGATCAGACAACGAGTGAAGTATATGACCACCCAGCTACCATTGAACAAGCAAAGGAGATTGCAAGAAGGCAAGAAGAAAGCATGGAAGAGGAGCCCAAAGAAATTGTTGCTAAAGTAGAGCCTACACCAGCACCTTTGGTCCAGAATCCACAACCACTCCCGTGAGCACAAATATTTCTCTCCTAGTACATCTACTGAGTATGAAGATTTGCTCAAAAAGATGGGTCAGTTAACTATTAATCTTCTTCAAGGAAAGAATTTAGTTCTCAGGGAGGAGATAGAGGTCCAAAAAGAAAATATTTCTGAAGTTGTATGTTATGGTTGTTATAAAAAGGGTCATTATAAGTATAATTGTCCAGATAGAGCTTCTACATCTGGTAAAGGAGATAATGATAAAGGAAAAGCACCTGTGAATTCTTTTGATGTAGTAGATAAGAGCATAAAAATAATGAAGTAGATGTGTTTGTAACAAAAAGAAAGAAAAAAAAAAGATAATCAAGATGGAAATGATCCTAAGAAGATGAAAGAAGAAAACTAGTAAGAAACATAGGAGAAGAAAGTTGGGTGTGCAGGAGGATTTTCTGATTTCACAGGGGCAAGGACCATACTCCATCTTGGAAGATCTGTCCAAAAGGCCTGCAAATATTACATATGGTCAACTCTTGGCTATGTCTTCTGAGAAGAGGCGGGAGTTGCGAAGTGGACTCAATGCTCGACGAAAGGAAGGGAGGTTGAGGTCCCTGTTTTGGAGGCAGAGGCAGATCCCTATGCTCCACAAGCTGAGGTATTATGTAATGGTATTTCAATTCATGATGTCTTAGTTGATGGAGGTGTTGCAGTTAATGTAATGACCGAGTCTGTAAATGAATATGTTGGGTTTAAAAATTGATCGCCCTTCAACACTTATGTTAAGGTCATTAAATAAGGGAAAAAAAACTAAACCAGAAGGTGTAGTTTCAAATGTGGCAATATCTGTTATGGGTGTTGTATGTGTGGTAGACTTTCAGGTGATGAAAAATGGTACTGTTGCGTACCCAATGTTGCTGGGAAGACCATGGCTAAGGAGAGTTCATGCAAGAAACTACTGGAATGAAGGTTTCATGACACTTGGACGTGGTAGAGAGAGGGTGAAGATAAACGTGATCCCTCGACATCATAAGGCAGAACCTGTGGATTCAAGTGATGAAACTGATGATTGGACATCCTCTGATTACTCTAGTACCAGTGAAGTGGACACTGAAGATGAAGAAAGTGAGGTGATGTTTCAGTCATGGATATCCTTCCAGTCACACCAACTCATGACCCCATAAATTATCTGAAGAAGAAGTTGATGATCGTCTCCAACAAATAAAGATTGGTGATGCTGTGATGGAGAGTGAGAAGGAATCCTACCTCCAGCTCTTTCGAAGGTACATACACATATTCACTTTTGATTACAAGGAACTCCGTCAAGTAAGTTGGGTAGAACATTCTATTGAGCTGGTAGATGGTGCTAAGCCCATAAAGCAAATGCCATATAGAATGAATCCTAATTTTTCCAAGACTGTAAAAGAAGAAATAGATAAGTTGCTTGATGCAGGATTCATATTTTGCTGTGGAGAATTCAGAATGGGTTTCTCCCATTGTGATCTCAATAAAAAAGAATGGGAAGCTACGCATTTGTGTTGATTACAGGAAGCTCAATAAGGCAACAAAGAAGGATCATTACCCTCTTCCATTTTCAGATCAGATCTTGGACGAAGTAGCTGGCCAGGAGTGCTATATTTTGCTGCTGATGGATATAGCGGCTACAACCAAGTTCGTATAGCAGAGAGAAAGATCAGCTGAAGACCACGTTCACCACTCCTTGGGGAACGTTTTGCTTATAGAGTTATGCCTTTTGGTTGTGTAATGCTCCAGCAACATTCCAGCGTTTGATGAATAGGGTGTTCGAACCCTACATTGGGACCTTCATCAGAGTATTTCTGGATGATTTTTGCATCTATGGGAGCAAGTTGGACCACCTGCACCAGATGGAGACAACATTTCAAAGGTTAGATGAAGCACAAGCCTCACTAAACCCTACAAAGTGTGTCTTTGGATGTTCTAAAGGCGTTTTGTTAGGGCATGTTGTATCCAGAGATGGTATTGGTACTGATCCTGATAAAGTTTCAAAAATCAAAGATTTACCATTTCCTATTAATAGAAGTAAGTTGAGATCATTTTTAGGCCATGTGGGTTACTATAGAAGGTTCATCAAGAATTTCTCAAAGATTGCACAGCCACTAACCCAGTTCTTGAAGAAGGATGTTACTTATGAACCAGGAAATAAGGCGCATGAAGCTTTTGAACAACTGAAGGAAGCCCTGGTGTCTTCACCTGTTTTGAAGAATCCAGATTGGAGCAAGCCATTCATTGTGTACACTGATGCCTCAGATGCAGCACTAGGAAGTACTTTGAGCCAAAAGGATGAAAATGGGAATGAACATCCAATTTACTTTGGGAGCAGACAAATGAGCAGTGCTGAGGTAAATTATACTGTAACTGAAAAAGAGGCTCTGGCTATCATTTTTGTGTGTAAAGAAGTTTAGAAATTACTTGCTAGGGGCAAAAAATTTCTAGTTGTAACAGATCATCAGGCTCTAAAATATATTGTCAATAAGCCTAACCCATCAGGGAGGATAGCAAGATGGATAATTTTGCTACAAGAATTTGAATTTGATATTATAGATAGGCCAGGAAAGAAAGAAGCATGTCAATGCAGATGCACTCTCTCGAGCCTATGATGGTTTAGGATCATCTTGTGATGATGATGATTTCCCCAGATGCAGCATTGTTATCCCTTGACACAATCCCTAGTGAATACATAGATATTTGGAATTATCTGAATGAATTCAAGTTTCCTGATGGTGCCAATGCAAAGACTAAGAGAAAGATTACTCAAGCCAGTCGTCCATATTCTATTCTGCATGGAGAGTATTATTTTTCGAATAGGACCTGATGGACAGTACAAGAGGGCAGTTGGACGTGATCAAGGGAAGGAACTGCTAGAAGAATTCCACAATGGTACATGTGGAGGGCACTTCTCTGGACAACTTACAGCAAGAAGGATCTTGGATGCAGGTTATCACTGGCCCACTCTTTTTAAATTGTTATAATTATTGTAAGACATGTGATATTTTCAAACACATGGTAACCGTAAGACTTCATCAGCTCCATTATGTCCTATTCTTCCCCTTGGTCCCTTTGAAAAGTGGGGAATAGAATAGACATTGTAGGTCCACTTCCAACTACATCACGCCAAAATAAGTATATTGTAGTTGCCACAGATTATTTAACCAGTGGGGTTGAAGCTAGGCCATTGAAAACAACTTCCATGGATGAAGTGGCAAGGTTCATATATGAACGCATTGTCACCAGATTTGGTTGTCCCATTAGAAATTGTAACAGATCAAGGAAGCCACTTCATTAATGAGGTGGTAGAAGCCCTAGTCAATAAGTTTTTCTATTAAGCACAGGAAGGCAACAACATACAAGCCAAGCACAAATGGACAGGTGGAACGAACAAATTTGGTGTTGTGTCAAATTCTAGCAAAAGATGCAGCCTTGCAGGTACATAAATGGGATAAAAGGATTCATGCAGCATTGTGGGCATATAGGGCAAAACATCAAAGTCAGCAACAGGATACTCCCCATTTCAGTTGGCCTATGGCATTGATCCAGTTCTTCCTATTGAGTTTGATATTCCCACTGTGAGAGTTATGAAAAATGAAAGGATGGATGAAAGTGATTCAGTAAAAGAAAGGTTGGTACATCTTCATTTGCTAGAAATGAATGAGGGAAAATAGCAAAGGATACAAGCCATAAAGAAGAAAATGAAGCAGAAGGAATACTTTGATCAAAAGATCCGGTGGTCCTCCATTTCATGTGAATGACTTGGTTCTAGTATATGATTCCAGATACAAAAAAAGAAGACAGAAAATTTCTTCCAAAATGGATGGGGCCCTACAAAATAGCAGCTGTGCATGAAAATGGTACGTACCGACTGGAGGAATTGGATGGCACTCCCATTACGAAATGGGTCAACCACGACACAAGTTGAAGATTTTCCAAGCACCAGAAATGTCCAGAAGAGTCTACTCCGAGGACGGAGTAGTAGAAGCTAGGAAGGGGAAGATGTCGACACTAAAATTTTCCTCCATAATTTCTATTTCATTAATGTATGTATTAGGAATAGGATGTTGTTAAGTATAATTAGTAGTAGCGTCTGATAGAAGATAACGGCGCCGTCAGTACGGTGCCGCCAATAATGTGGAGTACGGTAACAGTCAAAGTACAATAGGAATGTTGTAAAAAGTAAATATTTGTCGTAAGTGGTCCGGTAATGTTAAAATGTCAAAGTTTGGGTAATTAGAGAAGTAGGGTCTACATGATTAGGAATTAGAAATATTATATTGTAATAAGGACAAGGAGTGAGGTCATAAATATTTTGTGTATTTTATTTGTAAAAAGTCTAAAAATGTGGAACCCATGTAAAATGATAAGGTTTATCTTATCTTAAAGATAAGCTTACATGTACAGATAAGAGTTAAGGTATGGAATATGATTCGTCAGAGTGGATTTCTTATCCTATATTAGAGATAAGATGGATAAGCCTGGAAGTTCTATAAATAGAGAGGCCACCCCCCTCATTTAGCATAGAAGAAGTAGAAGTAGTGAGAAATATTGTAGGAAGTGTGCAAAGGAAGCCATCAGTTTAAAGGTGTGTTGAAGAAGCCATTAAGAGGTGTAATTGTAAAGTTTCTCCCATAGTCTTGGTGAAAGGCAAGTGAAGTCAATAACACTTGAAGTACCTCATGGGTGAGATTGTAACAATTTCATGTTAATATTATAATTTACTTTGATATTTCAGATTTGTTTCATCATTCCGTCTTATCATAGTTGATGGTATTTCTTGTGTTATGTTGTTGTTTTGTTTCCAGATTACATCCACCAAACTAAAGGCTGTGCATTAGTAAATAATCATAGCACGAGGAGTTCCCAGTGAAGAATTATCATAGTGCAAGATTGGTGATGACAGGACTTCATTCTAGGATTGATCTACTAGCAGATTAAATACTTTCCATCTTTGAAATAATTTTATCTATCCACTATATCCTCACCATAAGCCCATTTTTGTGGCCATTATTCCTGAAATGTATATTTTTTTTCAACTTCCTCATCACCGAGGTGTACACATATTGATCTTATCCAAAGGGAAAACCAATCTAATCCAAATTTACCTTGTCTGTATCTTCTTATCTATTCCTCATTTCAAAGTCCACCATTGTGGCCATATTTTTTCCTCTCTTAGGGGGCCATTTACTCTCATCCAAATTCCCACCGTTGTGTCATATTTGTACCTCCATTGGGGGACCATTGACTCTTTTGGAAGTCCACCATTGTGGTCATATACGTTTCCCTCTCTTTGCGACCATTTACTGTCATCCTAAGTCCATCGTTTGTGGCATATTTACATCTCTCCCTTGAGAGACCATTTATTTCCCACCCATTATTCTCATTAGGGACATGTAACTTTCCTAAGATTCCCCAATTTTCTCAGGTAGTGCATAGTTTACAAAAATCCCCTCATCTTATATATCCTTGTCTTATCTCATATATTCCTCTCGTAGGGATGCATAATTTTTCTTTGTAAAAGGGTAGCACGTAAGTTAGCTTTGCTATCTATCTCATTCATATCCCATATTTCATAATCTGTTAACTTATCAAGAATGCGACTTTAACCATCGACGAATTTATCCTTAAAGAAAATTTTTTGAATGTTACTACTCTAGAAAGGAGCCAACGCAAAAGGTTTTCCCCAGCTGGATTGGGCCATATATTACCACACATAAGTTATGGGTCGGGAAAGCCTATCGTTTGGCCTCCCTTGATGGTAAATTGAAAGTGGAACCACTTAACGCACTGCACTTGCAACCATTCATAAAGTTGTTAGCAATTATCAATGAGCACTTAGTCATGGCATTTAGGTATCATATCCTTCCATCATGAGTTAGCCTCTTCCCTATATCATTGTAATGATTTGGAACTATGTGTTCTACATAACTTTCCTATACATGACCTTAAATATGGGCCCATAGATCTTCCCATAGACATTTTCCTTATGGATAGGTTCTCACCCTTATTTGAAAAAAGTTTCATGATCATTACATCCATCACCCCCTTGTTTACCTCTTGAAACCCTGCAAAGGATATTTATTGATGTCTCTTGTACCATTCATTTCCCCTTTCAAAGTGGTCTATGAATCATATCCTTTCCGAGCTATTCCCTTCTCTTCCCATGTGTAAATAAAAATTCAAAGATGCTCTTACCAAAAATCAAATCTATTAAAAATCAGATTGCTCCCTCAAAGGACAACTGAGTTCATATAAAAAAAAGAAAAAAAAAGAAAAAAAAATCCCAATCAAATAAAATAGAACAATCGGATGAGTTAGTCAGCCTCTTCCAATTAATAATTGTCAATCTAGGGTTAGTATCCAATGGTGTATGTTAATAGGAGAAAGATATCTTTGGAAAACAACTCCTTCAAACACAATCCAAACTTGCATAAATTGAAAATCGTACTTGTTGAAATAGAAAAGCACACTTGCAAAAATTAAAATCACACTTGCATAAAATAAATCACACTTGCAGAAATGAAATCACACTTGCCTAAAGGAAATTGTTGAATTGGAACTAAAGATAATCAAATAAAACACCTGTAGGTTCACAAAAAATTGAATGAAAATGAATATTACAATACAAGGAGAAAAAAAATACAACAAAATGGTAATCACAAAAAAAGTAATACACATAAACATAAATTATTACAAGACAAAAATAAAAATACACAAATCCATTCCTTAGAATGAGTGGCCAGATCATTCCTTAGAAGAGGATTTAAATCATGCTTCCAAGATCTTAATTCAAAACTTATAGAATATTGGAGAGAAAAGAACAGATTTTTCATTGTTTGGTAAGAGATTACATATAAGAGTGTGGAAGGTTGCATTTATAGTTCATGCATCTAACCAACTCCTTAGTCCACTCACCAAGAACTAACTACTTATTCTTGGGTGGATTTATTCAAAGTAATAAATCCTAAACAAACTTGACTACAACAGTCCACTTATCATGGAGAATATTTCTACAACTCATCCTTTTAATCTAGGAACACAAAGTGGAAGAGTATGTATTCAACATTCCTAATATTATTCCACTATTTTCTCATCCTTAAAACATGGAGAGAAAATGGAGTGCTAATTCCATGACTTTGAATTCTTTTTGGAATGCCACATGTTTGGATCTGTATTCTTGGTTGATGACATGGAAGCAAAGAGTGGTCTGAATAGTTTGGTGCTCCTTTACATTACTTTGGAACAAACCAAAATAATTTCACTTGCTAGGATTTTCCGTAGCTGCGCGAATACTTTTGGTAGCTGGGTGTTTCCGTAGCTGCATGAATACTTTTGATAGTTGGGAATTTCAGTAGCTACGTGAAGACTTTCGATAGCTACAATCTATGAACTTGGAGTAGAGTTGCTTATGACCTATTTTCTCACACTATTGCGTTCCAACTTTAGAAGAAATATAAGGAAATAACAAAAATTAGATTGTAAATAAATTTCTAAAGAGATGATAACATAAATCTTATATTATACCTTAAATATGTTATCTGTTATTAAAAATACATCTAAATTCACTTGAAATCTTGATTTTAAGAGAGAGAATAAGAGTTTCATTTGGTGATATAATGAGACATATTTTGGCGTCATCATTCCCCCATGATTAACTTCTTTCATGCCCTCATGAAAGCTATTGATCTTCCTATAGGATTTGATTTTATCAATACTTTTGCATCTTTCAAATTGTCTTCTCTTTTTTATGATAACAACAAACTAAGATTCTAGAAGTAAAATTTCTTATTTTTTATTCATGCTCTCATGAGCTTTTTCTTGGATAATGTAGAGATCTTTTTTCACACTTACCTTTCTTTTCTCATGCATTCTTCAAATGATTTGGAAGAGAGTGAGTCTCCTTCACACTTAGCTTTGTACATGCCCTCATGTAAAATATTTTTTTTAAACAACTTATAGATCCCAATTGCTACAAACTAGAAAGACTTCATCTACACATGTAGATCTTGACAAATGTCTCTCTCGTTTGTTGTTTTTTTTTTAAAGCTTTCTATAAGTGAATCTATTTGTAATTAAAACAAAAAATAACAATATTTGAGAATAGAAAAATAGAATGTACCATACCATACTCAGGAGTTATCCTTGTGTTCATCATGTTGTATAACCATGATTTTTGTCTACAAATGAACAAAACAAATAGATATGAAGTCAAGGCCTCAGCAACATAGTGTTGGTGTGTGGGACCATATATTTAGAACTTGTGCCCATACTTTCCACAACAGCCAAGATTTGGTGTAGCCGAGCTCACTCTAGCCTACAAGCATGTGTTTCCAACCTGGATGAGTCGTTTTAGCGAGTTTGAGTTCAAACCCTGCGAGCCGTGAGTCGTGTTTTTTCCTTGTGGCTCGGGAAAGTCCTTCTCCTCTCTGGCTCACATTTTTTGGGGTCGTGACCCTGCTCCAAGCTTGAGCTCCTACAAACTCGTGCTCGATTCCTAGACCTACGTCCCAACCTCCTTTCAGTTTCGTGTTCTAGCTAGGGTGAGCCCTGCTCTGTCCCTGGTTCCCACTCCCACCTCAAGCTTCAACCCTACCCACCTGAATTCCCGTGTGCCCTACTCCTCAAACCATAAAGCTCGGCCATGATCTCACTTTTCTCTCAACTTTTGAGCCCAACTTGGGATCCACCCAACTTGAGATCCTCCAATGGTATCCACAAAGCTCGGCCTCCAAATGGCTTTCCTGGCCTTTGTCCACCCAACTTGGATCCACTCGAACCGTTTCCACCGAGCTAAGTACCTTTTTCGGTAAGTTGATTAATTTTTCATTTATTTCATTGAAACTGTAAGTGGGCGGTTACATTCATTTACGGTAAGATATATTTAGTAAGTTTTTTCAATTTTATTTCGGTGTTTTTTATATAATGTAATTTTCTAAAATTTCAAATTTGAGATGCCTTTTTTATAAGGTGGGAATTTCTTTTAAAACGGAAATTATTTGATTTTTAATTAGGATTTAATATTTTCAATAGATCTTAATTAGTTTTTCGTAATTAATTAGATTTAATTATATTAAATCTATTCCTATTAATTACGAATCTCATTTACAATTAGTAATGATTTAAACCGTCTTTTAAATTAACGTTAATTATCATTTTTTTAACTCCCATAGCTTTAAAATTAGCTAAATTAGGTGTTTCAAAGTGCTAATTTTTAGGCATTATTGTTGATTATTTTACTAATCATGTGCTCAAGTGTGCAGTGACACTCTGAGCACCTATTTGTCTTTCGTGTGCCTTTTTTTCCTTCTAAATATCATTGGGACTCATCTTGAGTTAGTTCAAAACTTGTATTTACCCTTATTATTGCTTGCGACTAGTGAGCACATCCGCCATAGTTTGCAGCAAGGGGGTATCCATTGCGACATGAGATGCTTTTTCTCACAGCCAGGATTTGATTTTGCCTCCTTCCTATTTTTTTACAAATTGTGCTTGTATACGGTGTCACTTTGTTACGCTCCATGAAACATGATTGTGGTCTCCTCTCTTACGTGTTATTACGCTGATTGTAAGGTGAGTTACCAATTATTTCAAGACACATGCTCAGACCCAATTGTAATCAATTCACTAAACTATAAAGTGTCGAAAGCAAGGAGGTTATTATATTGTCCTAGGTGGTTGTGAATCTTATGATTCTTTTCTGCATTCCTTCTCTCTCTTCACGATGGATGCTTATTCAATTCTTTTGCTTACACCGTTTAAATTTTTCAAGTGGAGATAGAAAATTATTATGAAACTAAGAGGTAAAGGGTTATTCCACATCACCATGGGAACTAAGACTGAAACAAACAATGACCCTGAAAAATCTAAGTGGTTAAACCGTAGTGATGAAGCTTTAGGTCTTCTTTACATGTCTATTTCTCCTGACTTGCTCTTCCACATTGAGTCATCCGAAACACCTAATTCTGGTTGGAAATGTTAGATGGAATGTTTGGACAAAAAGATGACATGAGATCACATGAGTTGGAAAACGAACTACTAGGGTTAAATCCTAGTGATTTTGAAAACCTACAGGTATTCTTCTCTAAGTTTTTTCACACTAGATTGTTGTTAAAGGAATGTCAAGTAGAGAAGAAATATTCTCAACTGATCTTGTCGATTCACTCTAAGTTAGGTCTTGAATATTCTGTCTTTATGTCAACTTTTTACGCTACAAAAGCTGCCTTAGGCAAGGATTGGAATATGCCCTCCTTTGACTATTTTTCATCCCAACTAATTCGAGAATTTGACAAAATTATTCAAATGGGGTCTCTCAAGTCCAAGTCACATTCCCTTGTAGCAAGTAATAGTAAGGAAAATAAGATTGATAATGAGATAGAGAAAAAGGATCAACCTATGAAGGAAACCAAGACCAAAACTAAATTTAACACAAACACTTCGAATTCTTAGCCTAGAGCAAAGAAAGACAAGTTTTTGTGTTCCTATTGAAAGAAATCTTGTCATAAAGAGCATCTATGTATGAGAAAAAAAATTGGTCACCTTACTCATTTACTTGAGAAAAATCAAATAGGTGTTCTTGATTCTATCAAATAAATTGCTCCAAAGGCCGAGTCTTCTACTTCAAGAGAGTCTAAATATGATAAGAATAAAGGGAAGGCCCTCGTAGCTGGATTTTCTCCTTTATTGACGTGGGTTCTAAATTTTGGTGCCTTGCACCACATGGATTCTTTGCATTTTGAGTTCTCCAACATTGAACCTTGTGATATGTGTCAAATCACGTTAGATGATAACATGAAAGTGTCAGTTTCTTGTAGTGGATTGATAGAGATAGATAAGGGAACATTTAACCAAGTGTTAAGTGTTCATTATCTCTTTACCAATCTCCTATTAGTTTACCAAATTACTCACCTTGGCGAAGGAATGTGAGTGGAATTTGGTCCTAACTCGGTGATTATTCGTGAGCTCAACAATGATACTACAGTGGCTGAGGGAAAGGCAGATCATTGTTCATGGTTTTATACCTTTTCCCACCTTATTTCTGATTTGACGCCCAGTTTATTTGCTTGATATTGAGTGAAGCATTAAGTCCTATTCGAATTCTACTTCTCTACCTACTGAGGTTCATCTCTCTGATTCATATTCTGACTCCTCAGATGATGATGTTGTTGAGCGTGCTCCTCTTCTTGACCCTCAAAATTTTTATTCTTCTGATTCGATAGTAGTGATGATGAGGAATATGTCCCTTCTCACTCGAGTGAAGAATATTCTAACTCTAAGCTTGATTCTCCTGGTCCTCTTTGGGCTAGAAAAACTTTTCAAAGTGCTGGAGATTTAGTTGGAGATACTTCGGATATGAGACGTACTCGCTCAAATTTTGTTGGACCCCACTATTTCTTTACCTCGACTTCTAATTTAGTTGTCTCCTTTATTTCTTCGTGTGATGATAGTTCCACTGACACAGACTCGCTCAGTTATACTTCTGATGACAAGGATTTTGCACCCAGTTTTGATGTCGAGAGTAATACAAAGGACTCTTCTCCTCCTTCTCTCACTATTACAAAGAATGTTGACACATCCCACATCTCATCAGATATTGAGTAGTGTCCTATATAGTACCATACAGTCATCACACCTGTCTCTTTTCCACCTTTAGTGTGTGAGGCCCCTTTCACTTCTCTACCTTCATTGGATGACTCATACCTATTTGACATCACTCTTCTATGTCTTGAGCCCCCTCATTTAGATGAGTATCTATCTGACCTTAGTCATCTTTTCGTAGAGTACACTTATGATGTACTATAGCTTCCTCATCCATCTACAGGTATTTCAGAGGATTTCATCATCTCCATTATTGGGAGTCCCCCTTATGGGACTCTTACCACTTCCACTTTTCTGGAGACTTTCATAGATCCACCCTTGTTTTTGGATCCATTTTTTGTTATGGGGGATGTTTTGTTGCCTTCACATCAGTTGGACATTATTTCTACAGGTGTTCATCCTTCATACTCTGATAGTTCTACACTTTTGACATTACCTTCGGCTCCTTTGCACTCACTTGCTAGACCTATGTCACACTTTTGTGGACCAGACTCAAATTTCTTCATGTTACTACCTTCAATTTCCTTGGTGGAGTGGGTAGATTTCCAACACATCTTTTCTATCCTTCCTAATGGCAGACACATAGTTCGGTGCGGATGGCTCTTCTTTAGTTAAGAGGTAGATTATCTCATCATTGACATTCTTCTGGGAGACTTCTTAGAGTTTTAGAGTTTAGATCCGTCCATGGCATCTTCTACATCCATCTCATCTCCCTCTTCTTCTCTCTTTTTCATCTTTCTAAGAGATTTCCCTTTTGTACATGGGTACCTGTACAAGCTAGTCTATAGCCAGGACCCATCTTTGACATCTTTCTTAGATTAGATATTATCTTTTTCTCTTGTGGTGGATGTTTTTCCCACTTGGTTTTCCTTCACTGCTTGGGACTTCTTTTTTGCATGGGTATTGTTATCCAAAATGAGCCCCCTGCTTATTTTGGCTAACTTGCCTTCATTTTTTTCCTTCCTTGTTCTTCAATATCAAATTTTACACATTCCAAGGACTCAAAATTATTTGGAAATGGCTTCATTAGATAAATAATTTTCTCACCTTTCCAGAAAGGTAAAATTTTCCTTCTAACTCCTTATAATTTTCAAGTTATGGCCCGACGGAGTTTTTTGGGTAAAATTTCCCTAGACATGCCCGTAGCCAATGAGAATGTGCCACGTGGCAGTGGGGGGGGTTAGGACGATAGAGAAAAGTTGAAGAAATTTCCAAAAAGTTGGCGGAGGGTGAAAGGGAAAAAACCGGCCCGCGGGCCCGCCGAGGAGAATGGAAGGAAATTTTCTAAGGCCCGCGGCTAATGTGGAAGCAACACGTGTCCCCGTGGTGGTGAAAGTTAGGGCCACGAAGGAATTTTTCTTTTTTTGCCAAAATTGCAAAAAGGGTGAAAGGGAAAAAATAGCCTGCGGGCCCGTCGAGGAGAAGGAGAAGAGTTGGCGGAGGCGCGGGGGTGTTTGGGGAAGTTTTACCAAAATGAAATCAAAGGAGAAAAAGGAAGGTTTAGCCCATGATCCCATCAGAGAATTAGAGCCTGACACATGTCCCAAATTGGTGGAGGTGTGGAGGTTTTTGGGAAAAAAATTTAAAAGGGAAAATTTAAAAGTTTGACCCTGTTTTCACCATTTTTTCCCTAAATCTTCAGAGGGGCATATCTTTTGATCCAGAGCTTGGTTTTTCACGTTCTTTATGTCATTGGAAAGATGGTAAAATTATCTACATGATAGAGGGTTAAATTTTGATTTTTGATGGATATTTTCTAAAGAAAAATGAGAAAACATCTCTAGCATGCAAAAATATAGAAATGACATTCAACCACCAAAATTAATGAAGTATGGGTCATTTTTTGGATCTGCAGAGAAATGCACTTTGGCGTATGGGTTTGTCCATGAATCCCATCACCTTATAGGAGAAATTGAAGGGATTTGATTGGTATTAGAACTCATAAATCATTTTTCCCATGATTTTTGCTTTCTCTTCTTCTGCTTGGCCATTAAAAGCCAGATTTGGCTCATTTTGTCAAAAGGTTGGATGTTTCTTGCTGCTGTAAGCTCTTCTTTTCCCCTTAGTAGGTGGATTTGAAGATTTTTTAGACCTCCCATGGAGATTGTAACACGGTTTTGCCTCTGTTGCTATTGCAATGTATTGTTTCAAATATGGGCATGATAATGTATGTTTTGTGATCAATTTTCAATCCTCTCATGCAGTTATTATTGTCTTCTGATCCTCATTGCATTCTGGGTAATTTGCATGTTTTAGTGCCCTCATCCTTCATGATCTATGTATATTTTTTCAAATTAAGGAGTTCCATCCTCCTTTGGTGTACACCTCTCTGTTTTTGCTTAGTTTATTTCTATTTCCATGTTTCTCTTAACCCTATCTCCTTGGTAGTTTTAGAGTAGGAATTTTGAACCAGAACCTCTGTAAAATTGCGCGCATACACCTAAATAGAAGAGTAAGAACCAGTTTCATTCTAGAAAGTTTTCTCACCTTGCAAGGCCCCACAGCTTGGAGAAAACTCAATGTTGTGCATTAACACCAGATGAGTTTGCCTTAAAAAATCAGATCTATAACTCATTTGGGGGTGTTGTGAATTTTTACTAACAGTTTTGGCAAACCTGGTGGGATCTTAGAGGCCTTCCACTCCATCTTTTGTAGGTTGATGCATTCTTGTGAAGATTTCAACCTTTAGAGGCAATTACAAACACATCTGGTGATTCCATCTGGTCAATAACTCATTCTATGAGTTGCAGACCTGTTTTCTATTCATTTCCATTCATTATTCTTTCCATCTATTCCAACTTCTTTCATTCCATGAAGTTGTGCAATCATGACTTCATTTCCCCCATGGAATTTGAATTCACAACAACAGCAATATATTCCACCTCCAACATGTTTCTCAAATCCTCCAGATCAGCATTTTGATCATATTCAAAACCAGTATGCATACCCATATGAGAAATGCCAAAATCAGTTTGGCTATGAAGCATGTCAAGCAAAAGGGTATGCAGATTGTGAGGACAGTAAAGAAGAAAATTCAGATCTATTGGAGAAGATCCAAAATATGGAGGTAAACATGGTGCAATCTAGGGCTCAAGCACAAATGAAAGCATTTGGAATCGGTTGTGGAACACCTTGTCTATGGGTGGGACCTTTTACAAGGCATTACAGCCCTCAAGAGAAGATTGACTTCATGATTGCAATGCTGCCATTACTTGCAAAGTGGAATGAGGGAATAGAAGTGTATGAGAGGAGTATTCAGCAACCTTGTCAACAGGTAAGCACAACATCTCATACTCTTTCTCAATCTGTATCATTTCAGCAGTGTTAAGATTCAAGTTTCCCATATGCTATCCCAAATGTTGATCCCATTCTCCATCTTCCTAGTCTCCCATCCCACCTCAATTTCTCTACTCTCTTCCCTTCAAACAGCCATTCCCCTCCAAAGAAAACAAGAGTTCTACCTCCTCAGCCCACCAAAAATAATTTGAAAAAAAAGTTGAGACACAACCCATCCATCCTCTTGCATTCGCAAATACATGTTGGGAAGATGAAAATCAGAAATCCAATCAAGCAGAACACCAAGAAGAAGATCCCAATAGAGAAGAAATAACAGAAAACTTGAAGAGTTGGGCTACCAAATTTGGGATAGCAAAAATCCCCTTGATGGTGAAGCCAAAAGAGGAAGTTGGAGTTGGGGAACAAGTGGTAAACAAAGCTGATTTTATAGCAGCAGTGAAGCAAGAAAAAAAATAGTCTATTGGTGATGAGTTGGGTGTCCATGTTGGCACTTTTCCCAAACAAAATACTGATCCAATCTACACTGCAAAATCAGTCATTGTGGAGGAAGAAAAACCAGCTCAAAATCCCATTTTTGAAGAGCAAATGGATGAGATCAAGTCAATTTTTGCAATAGCAGAAGAAGGAATCATTATTGATAAATTTTTTCTTTCATTTGAAGGGGCTGATTTGATTGATGAAGCCATTATTGAGGTGAAAAAATTAGGTCCAAGTTGTGAGCAAGAGGCACAAGAAATTTCATGTTTCTCTCTCACTTCATCTCTCCAAAAATCTGATTTTTTCGATGAGTTCGAATTGGCAAGTTTCATGTTTGAAAGTGAAACTACAATTGGTGAAGAAAATTCAGATTTGAAAGTCACCATGCAAGAGGGAAAAGCTTTGTTATAGTGGGACAGCGAAGAGTTTGATTTTTTATCAGACTTAGATGAATGTCTTGAGGAGGAACCAGCTGAAATTACAACATTCTCTTGTCCACCATTCATTCTCCAACATCAAGACCCTGTTGCCACAACTGAGAACATTAAAAAATAGTAGCATGTGTTTTTTGGCAGTTCATCAGATTGGAAGATTTAATCTTCCATGTTTCTTCAGTGTGAGGAAAGAAGGGAAACACATATAGTTCCATCCTTTCATCCACACCATCCATTCAAGGAACTACAAGAAACTCCAGTTTTGGAGTTGAATCAAAAGCTATTGGCATATCAAACGTCAGATCTTGCTCATCAGGTCTATCTGCTTTCATTGGGACCCAAGGATAAGTCACAACTAGTCATCAGCTTGCTGCTGAGCATGAGATGAGCTAAAAAGTGTCAAGGATTCAACTGCAATGCCTCTTCAATCCAAGCAGAGCACTAAAAGAGGTATTGGATTTTTCTTTCAGTTGACACCTGCTAATTGGGTAGAAGACGCACTGCTTGAGATTTTTCCACTCATCCAACGCCAGGATCAGATCTAAATCAATTGCATGGCTTCCTATTTTGAAAGAAAGGAAGCTATTTTGGCACAACCAGTTTGCAGGGTTTGTTTACTCACCTTGCTTTTTTTTCCCTTTAGATTAGAGTGGTAGGTTTTCTTTCAGCAAAGAAGTGTTTGTGCACACTCTGAACTCTGCATGTCCATTTAGAGCAGGTTATGATTTTTAGTTTTTGTCCATAGTTTGTTTTGTGCTGGTTTTCTCTTGCACAGTCCATTGCAGTGGCATTTTGGTGAAAACAACGCGATTTCAGTAGGCTTCAAGTGCTCAGAGTGAAGTTTTCAAAGTTCAAATCATTTGTAGGACTAATACACATGATCCATGCCTAATGATCTTTCAAGGTAGTTGATCACTTCATCAGCAGCAGAGACCCCTATGAATCCCAAATTGTTATCCAAAATGAGCCCCTTGCCTATTTTGGCTACCTTTCCTTCATTTCTCCTTCCTTTTTGCTTAATATCAATTCTACCAAAAAGAAATTCCCTACAAGGGACTCAAATTATCTGAAATGGCTTCATCAATAGCGAATTTTCTCACTTTCTAGAAAGTAAAATTTTCCTTCTAACTTTGTGTACTTTTCAGTATGGCCCGACATATTTTTTTGGGGAAAATTTCCCTAGACAGCCCGCGGCAATGAAATGCGCCTTGGCCTGCAGGGGTTGGGACGGTGAGCGGGTTGAAGAATTTTAAAGAGTTGACAGAGGGTTGAAAGTGAAAAACCAGCATGGGCCTACCAAAAAAGGGAATGTAAGGAATTTCAAAGGCCCCTGCTTAATGTGGAGCAACATGTGTCCCCATGGTGGGCGGGAATCGTGGCGCCGAGGAATTTTTGGGTTTTTTGCAAAATTGCAAAAAGGGAGAAAGGTAAAATATCCCACGGGCCTCCAGAACGGAGAAGGTTGGTGGAGGCATGAAGGTAGAAAGGAAATTGAGCCCGTGGATGAATAAGGTGCCGACCATGGTGCACAATAACGGGCGGGGCGCGGTGGTGTTTTGGGAATTTTTCCCAAAATTAAATTCAAAGGAGAAAACCCAGGTTTTAAGCCCACAATCCCTCAGTGAATTGCAGCTGACACATGTCCCAGAGTGATGGAGGCATGGAGTTTTTTGTAACAAAAAATTGACAGGGAAAATTTTAAAAGTTTGACCTCGCGCCGACCTAATTTTGACCCTATTTCCGCCATTTTTTTGCCCCTATAATCTCAAGGGGCAATTCTTTTGATCCAAGTAGCTTGGTTTTTCACGTCTTTATGTCATTGGAACGCTAGTGAACTTATCTCCTTATGGAAGGTAAATTTTGACTTTTTATGGAGATATTGTGGGATGAAAAATGTAGAAACATCTCTGGCATGTAAAATATAAAAATGACCATTCAACTCCACCAAACATTCATTACGCAATGGGTCTTTTTTTGGATCTGCAGACAATGTACTTTGGGTATGGGTTTTTCCATGAATACCATCACCGCCTTGTAGGAAAAATTGAAGGATTCATGGTATTGAACTGAAAATCATTTTCTCATGTTTTTTGCTTTCTCTTCTTCTGCTTGGCCATTAAAAGCCATATTTGGCTCATTTGTAAAAGGTTGGATGTTTCTTGCTTCTGCAAGCTCTTCTTTTCCCCTTAGCAGGTGGATTTGAAGGAGTTTCAGACCTCCCGTGGATATTGTAACACATTTTTCACTTCTTTTCTATTGCAATGTATTGTATCAAATCTGGACATGATAATGTATGTTTTGTGATCAATTTTCAATCCTCTGCATGGTGTTGTTTGACTAATCTTCTGATTCTTCATTACAGTCTGGTCAATTTGTGCATGTTGTTTTGTTGCCTCATCCTTCATGAATCTGTGTCAATCTGTGCAGAAGCAAGGAAATGCTCAGCACTCCTTTGGTGTATCACCTATTTGTTTTTGCATTAGTTTTAGTGTCCATCTGCATGTTTCTCTTATCTCATGTCTCCGTTGGTAGTTTTAGGGTCGGAATTAGGAACCATAGACCTCTGCAACTTGTACAGTGCATAAATCCTGATCGGAGGAATTGAGGAGAACCATCCTTCTAAACTGGAGATGTCATTTCTCATTTTGCAAGGTCCCACACTTTGGAGAAAGGATTCAATGTTGTGCAATTCACACTGGATGCTTAGTGCCTGATCAAACTAGCAAATCTGATCAACATCATTTGGGGGTGCTGTTGATTTGTGCAAAACATAGGTACTTGATCAGGCTATTGTTGACTGTAATGGACCCATTTTTACTACATTACCAATTGTTCTAGGAATTATGTTATTGTTATAATGGGCACCTTACAACTAAGCCTTTATGAAATATGAATGATGTCCCCATTATGGACACATATTTCTAAAGTTATTTAAGAAAAATACAAATCTGTGTTTCTTTCTGACTCAATGAAAACTGCTGGACCCCATTTTTTATTGAAGGGGGTATATGGTGTGATGGGATCCTTAAGATAAGAGGGATGCGCGAGAATCAATGTCTTAAATGGAAATTATGTCACCACAACTTGAATTAGTTGAAGGTCTGATGGTCATACGTAAATGTTTGAGAACGACTAATAAGCATAATTCAAATTTTATTTGATAAGTACACATATGCAAGTAAGAAAATATTTCTACAAATCATATATCATAGATTATATATATAAAAGAAGTATAAATAGGGGTGTTGTATTTATACCCCCATGCCTAAATCAAGGAAAGACATATCAATGATGCCACTGATATGTATGACGTGACTAACCCATGCATGATTACCTTCTAAAGGTTGTTGAATTACAATTCCAAATGAAGGAATGTAACTTTTATGGTTGGCATTGACACAATGTTGACTATGTAGAATATCTAACACTTGTCCGTTTACTTCCTAAGACCTAAGTAACGATGTTTGCGATGGTTAAGGTTAACTTGCATTGTTTAAGGTAATTTCATAAATTGATTAATGATATCCTACCTTGGTCTTCGACTGGAATGTGTTTTCAAAGTTGACCAAATTGTTTGAAAAAGGTTTAAATTTGAATATTGAGTTAATGGTCTTTGACGAAGTAATTATTTATTGGTTATTGTTAAATTTTTACTAAATTGTTCATTGAATCTTCCTTGGAATTGTGAAAAATGATCCTGGATCTTTAGAAAGGTAATGGTAATTTTTACATTTGTCTCAACGTAGATGAATGTCTTGAGAGAACCAGCTGAAATTACAACATTCTCTTGTCCACATTCCTTCTCCAACCATCAAGACACTGGGGCCACACGGAGAACATTAAAACATAGTAGCAGTGGTTTTTGGCATTCTCAAGATTGGAAGATATTAATCTGCCATGTTCTTCATTGGAGGAAGAAGGGAAACAACATAAGAGTTCCCTCATGCAGCCACACCATCGCTTCAGAAGGTCTACACGAGACTCCATTTTTTGGAGTTGAAAATCAAAAGCTATGGGCATATCCAACGGGTCAGATCTTGCCTCAATCAGGTATTTGGCTTCATGGGACCCAAAGGAGAAGTCACACTAGTCATGCTTGCTCTGATCATGAGGATGAGCTAAAAAGTGTCAATGTATCAACTGCAATCCTCTCAATCCAAATGCAAGCAACTAAAAGAGGTGGGTTTTCTGCATGTGACACCTGCTACGTTGGGGGAGAAGACCAGCTTCTTGATGATTTTCCACTCATCCTACAGCCATATCAGATCGAATCATGCAGGGCTTCCTATTTTGAAGAAGGAAGCTATTTTGTCACAACCATTTGCAGGGTTTGTTATAGCTCACCTTTGCTTCCAGTTAGAGTAGAGGAGGTAGGTTTTCTTTCTGCAAAACGTGTTTGTGGCACACTCTGCATGTTCATTTGAGCAATGTATGATTTTTAGTTTTGTACCTAGTTTTTTTGGTGCCTGGTTGCTCTTGCACAGTCCATTGCAGTGGCATTTTGTGAAAACAACTCTAGTTCAGTAAGGCTTCACTTGGCTCATAGTGAAGTTTGTCACCGTTCAAATCATTTGTAGAGAATACTCATGACCATGCCTAATGGATGCTTCAAGTTAGTTGATCACTTCATCTAGCAGGGCAAGACCCTATAGTCGCCAAATTGGTTATCCAAGAATGACCCCTTGCTTATTTTGGCTAACTTTCCTGCATTTTCTCCTTACTTTTGCTTAAATATCAAATTCTACACATTAGGGACTCAAAATTAGCTAATGCTTCATCAATAGAGAATTTTCTCACCTTTCTAGAAAGGTAAAATTTTCCTTCTAACTTTTTGTACTTTTCAAGTTATGGCCCGACATATTTTTTTGGGGAAAATTTCCCTAGACAGGCCCGCGGCCAATGAGAATGCGCCATGTGGCGGCAGGGGTTGGGACGGTGAAGCGAAGTTGAAGAAATTGTTAAAGAGTTGACAGAGGGTGAAAGGGAAAAAACCAGCCATGGGCCTACCAAGGAGAAGGGAAGGAAATTTGCAAAGGCCCGCGGCTAATGTGGAAGCAACATGTGTCCCCATGGTGGCGGAAGTCGGGGCCGCAGAGGAATTTTGGGTTTTTTGCAAAAATTGCAAAAAGGGAGAAAGGGGAAAAATATCCCACGGGCCTGCCAAGGAGAAGGAGAAGGGTTGGTGGAGGCATGAAGGGAGAAAGGAAATTTGAGCCCGTGGATGAATAAGGGGCCGACACATGGTAGCAACGGAGCGGGGCGCGGGGGTGTTTGGGGAATTTTTCCCAAAATGAAATCAAAGGAGAAAAATACAGGTTTAGCCCACAATCCCATCAGTGAATTGCAGGCTGACACATGTCCCAGAGTGATGGAGGCATGGAGGTTTTTGGAACAAAAAATTGAAAGGGAAAATTTTAAAAGTTTGACCTCGCCGACCTAATTTTGACCCTATTTTCGCCATTTTTGCCCTAAATCTTCAGAGGGGCATATCTTTTGATCCAGAGCTTGGTTTTTCACGTTCTTTATGTCATTGGAAAGCTAGTGAAATTATCTACATGATGGAAGGTTAAATTTTGATTTTTTATGGAGATTTGTGGGAGAAAAATGAGAAAACATCTCTGGCATGTAAAAATATAAAAATGACATTCAACCACCAAAATTAATGAAGTATGGGTCTTTTTTTGGATCTGCAGAGCAATGTACTTTGGTGTATGGGTTTTTCCATGAATACCATCACCTTGTAGGAAAAATTGAAGGGATTTCATTGGTAGTTGAACTCATAAATCATTTTTCTCACGTTTTTTTCTTTCTCTTCTTCTGCTTGGCCATTAAAAGCCATATTTGGCTCATTTGTAAAAGGTTAGATGTTTCTTGCTTCTGCAAGCTCTTCTTTTCCCCTTAGCAGGTGGATTTGAAGGAGTTTCAAACCTCCCGTGGAGATTGTAACACATTTTTTGCTTCTTTTCTATTGCAATGTATTGTATCAAATATGGACATGATAATGTATGTTTTGTGATCAATTTTCAATCCTCTCATGCAATTATTATTGTCTTCTGATCCTTCATTGCATTCTGGTAATTTTTGCATGTTTTAGTGCCTCATCCTTCATGATCTGTGTCTATTTTTGCAAAGCAAGGAGTTTAAAACTCCTTTGGTGTATCACCTCTTTGTTTTTGCTTAATTTTGTTTCCATTTCCATGTTTCTCTTAACCATGTCTCCTTGGTAGTTTTAGAGAGGAAGAGGTCAAGGAAAGCCAGAATAGAAAAGAGGACTCCCCTAGAAAACTAAGAAAGATGTGTCAATGGGGCCTGAAAACTAAATGCCTAGTAAGGTGTCCATATACAAACAACATCTTTCTAGAAAGAAGAAGAGGATAAGGGGGACTATATATCTCGAAGAAGATGGGTGGCTGCAGCAAACCTCACCCTAAGAAGAGACCGCAAGTGAAGAAATATCACCTTAGTGAAGGGCTTGGTGAATATGTCTGCAACCTGATTAGCTGTCTGAACATACTATATGTCGATGATGTTTTCATGTATCATCTCCTGTATGTAGTGCATGTTTTCATGTATAAGATCCAAAATGAGCTTTTGGTGTGACGAAAAGTCATGTAGCTATGATACCATGAAAGAGGGATTCACAAGAACTGATTTTGAAAACAATGCACCACAACAAAGTTACACTCCGAAGGTAATGTCAAGCTCCAATGTAACAAGAAAGAAGATTTGAATTAATGGAAAGAATATGTAAATAAGAAAACATGTCTTCTCATTGCTCATAAATCAAAAAGATGAAATACAAATAGGGGTGTTGTGTAACCTCCATGCCTAAACAAGGAAATGAATATCAATGATGACACTAATGCATATGTCATGACTGACACATATGACAGCCACTAAAGGAGGAGTTACAATTCCAAATAAGGAATGTAACTCCTATGACGCACTGACGAGTAAATGATAATGACAGAATTCTATGATAGAATCTGACACTTTTTATTTGACTTCCTAAGATCTATGACTCTTGCAAGGCGAGATGACTTCATTAGGTGATGTGGATGATGACTAGGCATGTCACACACACCAAAACCCCCCCTTCATCGAATCTGAGGAAGAGGTCAAGGTAATCCAAGATAGAAAAGAAGACTCCCCTAGACAACTAAGAAAGATGTGTTAATGGGGCCCGACAACCAAAGGCCTGATAAGGTGCCCATATACAAACAAAATCTTTCTGGAAAGAAGAAGAGGAGAAGAAGGAGGACTATATAGCCCAAAGAAGATGGGTAGCTACAGAAAACCTCACCCCAAGAAGAGATTGCAAGTAAAGAAACTTCACCTCATTGAAGGGCTTGGTGAATATGTCTGCAACCTAATTAGCTATCTAAACATATTGTATGTCAATGATGTTTTCATGTATCAGCTCCCGTATGAAGTGCATGTGAATATCAATGTGCTTCGTCTGTTGATTCTGAATTGGATTTCTACAAATCAAGATAGTGCTTATGTTATCACAATAGATAATGGTAGGCCACCAAAAGTGGATGCCAAACTCTATCAAGATACCCTGTAACCAAATAGCTTCAGTGGCAGCTTTAACTGCTCCTCTGTATTCTACTTATATCGATGATATGGCAATGGCGTTTTGCTTCTTGCTAGACCAACTGATAGGACCTAAACCAAGAGTAGAACTATAGCCTGAGGTAGACTTCCAATGATCTAGATCACCGGCCCAATCTGAGTCCGTGAATCTAACCAATTCAATCTCAGTCCCTCCTAAGTAATGAATACCATATGTGTGAGTGCCACGAACATAGTGAAGGATCTACTTTTCTACTTTTAAATGCAACTCATGGGGCTTTTGCATAAATCTAGACATGATACTGACAGCATATGAAAGATCTAGCCTAGTGTGAGTAAGGTAGATCAAGCTCCCCACCAACTTCCAATAAAGGGTGTCGTCAACCAAGGGGGAAGAACAATCAGACACCAACTTGACCTTGAAAAGAAAAGGAGTATGTCAAGACTTGCAATCAGACATGTGAAACTGATCAAGAAAATCAAAAGACTACTTAGGCTGCGAGATCATAATTCCCAAGTCAGATTGTGAAATCTGGATCCTAAGAAAGTAATGAAGTAATCCTAAGTCAGACATGGAGAACTTGTTGGCCAAGGATATCTTCACAGAATCAATGATAGAGGAAGAGCTACCCGTGATCAACAAGTCATCAACATAGAGAACAAGAATAAGCATGAATTCATCCTACTGTAGAATATACACATTTGGGTTAGAGTGACACCGAGTGAACCCTGATGGAAGTAAAAAGGAGTCCATCTTGGCATACCAAGCCCAAGGGGCTTGTTTAAGTCTGTAGAGAGACTTCTTTAACTTACAAATGAGGGATGGATCATGGACATAACCCCGAGGTTATTCCATATAGATCTCTTCCTCTAGGTCCCCATGAAGGAAGGCACTCTTAACGTCCATCTATTAGCGGCAGCAATCACAAGGGTCAGTCAAATGGAAGTAATCTTCATAACTAGAGAAAAGGTTTCCAAGTAATCAACCCCATCTACCTGGGAGAAACCCTTAGTTACAAGTTGCGCTTTATAATTCTCGACTTCTCCATTGGCTCCATACTTTTTTCGATATATCCACCTACACCGAATGATTTTTCTTCCTTTCGGAAGAGGGGTAAGATCCCAAGTGTCAATCTTTATGAGTGAGGAATACTCCTCATCCATAGTAGAATCCCACTCAGGAATCCTAGAAGCTTTGTAGAAAGATGGTGGATCAGAAGCAAAGGTGAAGAAGGAGTGGGGTCTAATGAAACTTGAGTGAGTATGTCTCTCATCTGAAGTATCTCCAACTAAATCTCCAGCACTCTGTAAATTTTTCCTGGCCCAAAGAGGTCCCGAAGGTTCAAGCTCAGAGTTGGAAGATTCTTCACTTGAGTGAGAAGGGACATAGTCCTCATCATCACTGTTTTCATAATCAAAAGACTCAGAAGTTTGAGGATCGGAAGGAGCAAGGAGAGGAGGAACTCACTCAACAACATCATCATCTGATGAGTCAGAATCTGAATCAGTGGGCAAAAGAACCTCAGTGGAAGTCAAAGTCAAGTATGACTCATTAAACTTCACACTCCTCTCAATATAGAGATCATGGGTAGTAGGGTTCAATAATCGATATCCCTTCACGCCATTAGGATACCCGATAAAGATATAAGATTTGGATTGTGGATCTAATGCCTTACATTTCTTCTTGGGAATCCAAGTCATAGCCTTGGATCCAAAGACTTGAAAGTGCTCAACATTAGGCTTATGTCCAAACCAGGCTTCAAAGGGTGTCATCCCTCTTATTGCCTTGTGTGGAACATGATTCTGAATGTAACAAGCGCAATTCACTGCTTCAGCCCAATACTGCAGAGGAAGGGACTTCGATTGAACCATACAAGTGGCCATCTCCTTTAGAGTTTGATTCTTTTTTTTGTAGCTCCATTTTGGGAAGGGCTATAAGCAAATGTAGGCTACAAAGCAATCCCCTCAGAAGTGTAGAAATCCTCAAACCTATTACTCACATACTCGCTTCCATTATTGGTTCAAAGAACCTTTATAGACCATTCTGCTTGTTTCTCAGCAAGAGCCTTAAAATTTTCAAAATGCTCAAATACTTCAGACTTAAGCTAAGAAAATATACCCAAGTATAATGTGAAAAGTCATCAATGAAGGTTAGTATATATAGAGCTCTAATGAAAGAAGGAGATGGAAAGGGGCCAGAAACATCACTATGAACAAGATCCAAGGGATGAGTATCTCTCTAGGATTTTCCCTTATCAAAGTTTTTTTCAGGGTGCTTTCCGAGGGTGCAACCCTCACAAACACCTTTAGAAAAATTAACTCGGGGTAACCCGTTGACCATTTCATTTTGGATCAATTTTTCAAGGTAATGATAATTCAGATGCCCAAAATGCTCATGCCATAGCTTGCTAACCTCATTTCCATGAGTGAGCAAGGAATTGGGCGTCAAATCAGAAGAGAAGTGGGAAAAGGTATACAACCATGAACGGTGATCTGCCTTTCCCTCAGCCATAGTGCAGTCAGAGTTAAGCTCACGAATGATCACTAAGTTAGGACCAAATTCTACTCACATTCCTTCACTAAGGTGGGTGATTTGGTAAACCAATAGGAGAATGGTAGAGAGATTGGGAACACTCAACAATTGGTTAAATGTTCCACCTTCTATCTCTACCGATCCACTATCAGAAATTGACACATGAGTGTCATCACCCAACGTTATTTGGGACATGCCACATGGTTCAATGCTAGAGAATTCAACCTCTAAAGAATCCATGTGGTGTGAGGCTCCAGAATCGATAATCCAAGTTGATGATGGAGTTGATCTAGCTACAAAGGCCTGACCTTTCTTCTTTTCATTTTTAGACTCCTTCGCTTTAGAAGACTCACCCTTCTGAGCATTTTGTTTAACAGATTTAGCAACAATTATTTTATTTTTCTCAAGCAAATGAGTTAACTGGTAAATTTGTTTTCGAAAACAATGATGCTCATCGTGGCCAAAATTCTTACAATAGGAGCATTATACTTTTCCTTCTTTGCTTTAGGCTTAGAAGTTAAAGTGTTAGTGTTGGGCTTAGTTGGGGGTTGGTTGATCTTGGTTTATTTATTAGGTTGGTCCTTTGTTTCTTTCTTCTTTTCATTTTTCTTGCACTTATTCGCCACAAGGGCATGTGACTTGGATTTTAGAGTCCCCATTTGAATGAGTTTGTCATGTTCTTAAATGAGTTGGGATGAAAAATTATCAAAGGAGGGCATATTCCAAGTACTACCCAAGGCATATTTTGTGGCATGGAAAGTTGAAATGAAGACAAAGTATTCAGGACCTAACTTAGAAATAATCGACAAGATCAATTAAAAGTCTTTCTTTTCCCCTTTACATTCCTTTAGAAGTAGTCCAGTGTGGAAAAACTTTGAGAAGAAGGCTTGCAGGTTTTCAAAGTCACTAGGATTTAACCCTAGTAGTTCATTCTCCAACTCATGCGCTCTCATGTCATCTTGCTTCCCAAACATATCGTCAAGCATTTCCATGCTTTATCAAGTGTCAAGGAAGTTTCGATGTGGAAGAGAAAGTTGGGAGAGATGGACATATAGAGAAGACCTAAGGCTTCATCACAATGGTTGAACCACTTAGATTTTTTGGGTTCATCATTAGGTTCGGTCTCTAACCCCATGGTGACATAGTATAACCCTTTACTTCGTAAAACCAATATAATCTTAGATTTCCATTCAAAGAAGTTAAAAGGTGTGAGCACTGGTACTTTAGAGATATCCATAATGAAAAGATAGAACCAAAGGATGCAGAAGGAAGGAAAGAGAAAAGAAACAACCACCCCAGAACAATATCACACCCCCCAAGTTTAGAACTTTATAGTTCAGTGCATTAATTACAATCAGATTTGACTAGGTGCCGAGAACCAGTCTATCACTCACCTTGAAATCAACGTAATAATGTGCAATAGTGGAGACAACAATCAAGGTTCGTTGGGTGCAGTAGATTGACACCACAAGTAAGCACAAGAACGAGAGAAAACAAGAAGGGGAAGAGATGGCTTGGTGAGAAACAACATCTCACATTGCATGAAAGAATCCCTTTGCTATAAGACTTTGGCGGACATGCTCACAAGTCCACAAGCAATAAAAAGGATAAAACAAGGCTCGAAATGAGCTGAACTAAGCAATATAAAGACACCCCCCAGAATTTGGCACTTTATAAAATATTGCATTTACAAAACTGATAATCCCATCTACTAGAGTGCAAAAAAGCATATAACTTTGACTAACGAAGTGCTCAAAACCGAGCAACGAGTCAAAAGTTATAGCAAAAACCAATTCCTGCAACTAATGGAAAAATGCTTATAAGCCTGCAGATGGATTATAAAAGTGCCCTAAACACATGTAAAGGGTGTCATATGTATGCTCATTGGAAATGGCATCAAATTTTAGATAGGGTTTGTTTTAATTGCAAGGGGGAATTAGCGTCATGCCAACCCCGGACCTCACCCTTCATCTTCGACACTCGAAGGAAAGTTTAATCAAACAAGAAAAAAAAACTAAAAAGAATTACAAATGCCAATTAAATATTTTACACCTTAAAATATTTAAAAGATGATTATTTACCAATAATTAACCCTAACGGATGGATAAGGGCTGAGCTAGTGTTGACCGAGCTGCTTGAGAATAGAAGCCCACGTGGAGATGTGTTCATGGAGGGGAGCCCTTGGAATACGGCCGAACTGTCAGATAGGGGTCCAATGACGAGTGGTCAAAGTGTAGACTATAACTGTCACTGGATGTAGGTCAAGCCAAGGAGTTATGCAGGCCTGAGCCAAGTGATAGTCGAGCGACCATTTCAAACAAGAACCAGGTGGGACTTCAAACTGTAGCTGTAGACAATGATGAACAAGAGCCTACAAAAAAACCACAGTAAAAAATGTCCACACAATGCACAAAGAGCTCGTAAGAATCACTATCAGTAGACTGAGATTAATGACGTTGAATAAGGAATGAGCCGATGGCAATGGTTTTCAAATGCAAAAACACATGGTAAGAGAGAAGAGCACCGAAAACCCTAGATATAATGCAGTGCAAGCTCAAGGAATGAGCCAATCGATTACTGTACCAAAGCAACCCCAAATTGAGAAAACTGAGCCATGAAGAGGAACGAGCTAGATGCAGGTCAGGTATAACACAATACAAACCATCTGAACAATGGAAATGCAAGGGAGAGACGTAGGCCGATGCAAAAACTATGAGCCAAGCAAGGAAAACCATTCAGTCAAAGACCAAAACTAACGATGTTGAGAGAAAAACAAGTTTCAGAAGATGAATGAAGCCAAAGCAAGGAAGCAGGAAAGGAATGCGTGGGAAACAGCCAATGCATGGTTCCATTAGTAGAGGCCACAAGCCTGTTCAAGCCCATTCAAGAAAGGATCAAGGCACAATGTAAAAGTCTGACAATCCAGTGAAAACAACCTCTGAAACACAAATCTGTAACCTTTGAAATGTAGCCTCAAATTATAGTAGACCCAAAAAAGGAACTTATGCAGAGTTGGAACACCCAAATAACTCAAATGCACGAACCACAAACCCAACAACCATGATAAAGCAAACCAACCAAATATCTCAAACTTGCAACTGTTGAAACCTCAATATAAGGTGAGCAATATAATTCCAAAATAATAATCGAAAAAACTTGCATGAGGAAAATAAGAAGAAACCAGAAGTAATAAACAACTTGATAAACGAAGAGTGCATGTTTTACCGAAACCATCTTTGATACCATGAAAGAGGGATGCACGAGAACTGATGTCAAAAACAATGCACCACAATGAAGTTGTACTCCAAAGGTAACGTCAAGCTCCAACATAATAAGCAAGATTCAAATAAATGGAAAGAAAATGTAAGTAAGAAAATAGGTTTGCTCATGCTCATAGATCAAAAAAAGGAAGTACAAATAGGGGTGTTGTGTAACCCCCGTGCCTAAACAAGGAAAGAATAGCAATGACGCCACTGATGCATATGACGTGACTGATGCATATGATGCCACTAAAGGAGGATTTATAATTCCAAATAAGGAATATAACTCCTATGACGTACTAACACAAATGAAAATGAAAGATTCTATGACAGAATCTAATACTTGTCATTTAACTTCCTAAGACCTATGACTCTCAAAAGGTGAGATGACTCACCAAGTGATGTGGATGATGACTAGGCATGTCAAACACATCAACAATCCTATGTTTCCTTCCCTCACATATGGAGGGTCACCTCACATGAGTTAGGTTTGAAAGGAATGATAACCAGGTCGTACCAAGCCAAGAACATAGATGCTAATCAAACACCACGATCAATAAGATGAAAGCAATTCACCAGAATAACTTTACATAAAACATTTGCAAACAAATGAGAAGCAATATCATATATTATTATGGAACTCAATGCAATACATTGAGAATGGGCCTTGCTTAAATAGGCAAGGAATAACAATCTAAGAACCAGTCAAGGTCGTAGATCAAGCCATAAATCAAGGAAATAACTAGTCATCAAAGAACTAGTCAAGACCATAGATTTAGGAGAGAACTAGAAATCAAGGATCTAGTCAATACCATAGATATAGGAAAGAATTATTCAATACCATAGATCAAGAAAAGAACCATACCTAACAACTAGATAATATCTCCTAATATCTAAACAAGATAAAAGAAATATCCACATACATAAGTGGGTGAGGATAAATACAATAAAGGTAAATAAAGTACCTAGGTGAACATGAGCTAAGGTAAATACCTACTCTAACGAGGTTTAGGGTTAGGTTTAGGATTTTCTTGTGTGTCATGCACTAGGGTTACTTAGCACCCTATATGTACCCTTCTATTCCTTATTTATGAGTATGTCAAGACACTCCACTATCTTTCCTCGATGTGCAAGCTTTGTTTCTGTTATGCAAGTTCTTCCATTGTTAATCGATCCTTGTGATTACGCTAGAGCTATCACGATTCCGTTTGAGTGCAAATACTTCGTGGTGCATCGTTTCTTATTTGATTCTCGCAAACTCTTTTATATAGAATTTTTCAGAAGAAAATAATTTCATCAACTAAGTGGGCATAAGAGAAACAATCATATGTATCCAAGAAAGACTTTGAAGTGCAATTTTTGGGAAAAAAAAAATCCATTTCTGGTTTTCAACTTTTCCCTTTTTTGTTGTTTTTGCTTTTTTTTATAGTAATTGGCCAGCCAGTAAACTAATTTTCTAACCAATCACTATCCTTTTGAGAAATGTCAACATGATGGAAAATTAGGAAGCAATCTTCTAGATTTTCTATAACATCCAAGAAACTGATAAATTTGATTACAGTCTTTTGAGAAACAATGGTAAACTGTTCTGGGAAATGGGATGGTTTAGGGACTTATTCATTTATAGGGAATGGATGGTTTATTATGAGAGGTTGTGGGTATGATATTTGACTACAAATGGTATGTTGGCATTTCAATTAGCATATATTGGTTGAGCCATTAGTTTCCTATAGTCATGACAAGAATTAACATTGACTATAGAATATCAAAGGAATTTTTGGTGGTTCCAGTAGTTAGGAAAATGAGGTTTAGCAAAAAATCAACAAAAACTGATACAGAGAAGGTAGAATGGAATGAGTTAGGTACTGAAAATGAGGAGTACTATTAGAATACTTGAATGAATCATAAGATTTTTTTTGTAAACAAAAAAATAGTCTTCAACAATTTTTTTGAGTTGCATGCATTCAAAATGCGATATCTTGGGCATCTCTCAACAAAAGTAAGTGATTAAAAATGATATATAAATCTCAGAGCGTATAGAAAAAACATAGAAAATGTTTAAACTATTTCTTTGCGAGATGTGAGCAGTTTCCATCAAAATGTTGTTATCAAAATATTCCTCAACATGTTTTTTTTAGCAGTGTGCATTAAAACTATAATATCTTGGGCATTTCTCAACAAAAATGAGTGATTCAAAATTATCTAGAAATATCAAAGTGTGTAGAACAAAACCTAGAAATAGTTTGAGCTATTTATTTGCGATCTGCTAGCAGTTTTCATCAGAAAAAAATGTTATTTTTCACATGAGAGATCCTTATCAGCTGAATTTTTTCTTTGACCTCCTCTGCAATGATCCATTTTTGTCAATTTTACAATTTTATGTAGTAATTATGTCATCTAAAAAATATATTCTTGCAACATATAATTAGCTCCTTCAAATATGAATCTCCAATAATTATTAAAAATAATTTAGAACATATCTCTCTCATTAAATAAATTGAGTCAATTTAGGGGCATTCTTTGCATGAGCCTTAATTGATTAAAAGATATGGAACCTGGAGTATTCATTGCATGCAAATTTATTTCCTCTTTGTATTCAAAATCTATTTCTAAATCAATTAGGTCGACATGCAAAGAAAAACTTAAATATTTTTTACTAATTCATTAAATAAAAGAGATAAAATAGGGATGCATGTTATTTGAATTTTTCTAACAACTGCATGAGTCATTGCATGCAAATCATTAAATGTAAGAGTTAAAAATAGAATTCTCTTCTTGCATGTTTTAAATCTTCAACCGAACGAGATTTTATATGAGAGAATAAATCATACCTTTTTGCATTTGTCTAGTATTTTCTAATAGCTTTCATTATTGTTGTAGATTCATGTTTGATTTCAGGTCAAGGAATTCGAGTTGTAGAGAAGTTTTCATGCAAAATAATTTTCCAAAATATATTCTAAGGGTTCAAGCATGTAGGGAAAGAGTTGGAGATAAAAGGATGCAAGTATGAAGACATCCTACATCTTTTACTTCAACATGGCATTTCCTTCCTCCGTGACAGAAACAACTCAGAATTTCCTTTAACTCCCAATCTATTTGCACAAATATTCCACATAAATATTAGTCTCTGCTAACCTGCACAAATTTAGTTATTATTTGCATTTCTTGCATACATGAACTGTTATTTAATCTTTGTATAAGTAACAATACATGCAAACAAGACATATTTTAGAATAGGAAACCCTCATTGCATGAAAATAATAAACATGAAATGATGTTTCCATTTTATTGAGGGGGGGTTCTTCTAGAAATCTCTGGCAGGTTTCTAAATTTGATTGCAGAAATAAATTATAATCTATTTGCAAAAAAGAAATATTAATCTATTTTACATAAAATAAAAGTTTAAAGAAACTTCCACCAAATACTTCATGTCACAGAATTTTCTAAGAGGTATTCTACTGTCACTAGAATATTCTTCTAGAAAAATTTGAGTCTCCTAATAACACCATGATCCCCAGCAATGGTGCCAAAATGATGAGTGTCATCAATCCTCTTCATTAATAATGTCAATCCAGGGCTAGTGTCTGATGGTTGTATGCAATAGGAGAAATAGGTCTTTGCAAAAAACTTCTTCAAACACAATCCAAAATTGCATAAATTAAAAATCACACTTGCAGAAATGGAAAAGCACACTTGCAGAAATCAAAATCACACTTGCATAAAATAAACCACACTTGCATAAAGGAAACTACTGAGTTAAAAATAAAGATAATCAAATAAAACAACTGTTGGTTCACAACAAACTGAATGAAAATGAATATTACAATATAGGAGAAAAACAATACAACAAAATGATAATCACAGAAAAAAGAATAAACATAAACATAAATTATTACAAGACAAAAACACAAATACACATAGCTATATTCCTTGGAATGAGTGGCCATCTAATTCCTTGGAAGAGGATTTAAATCATGCTTCCAAGATCTTAATTCAAAACTTGAAAATATTAGAGAGAAAAGAACATATTTTTCATTGATTGGTAAAATATTA
Organism: Taxus chinensis; assembly: GCA_019776745.2. Lineage (NCBI taxonomy): Eukaryota > Viridiplantae > Streptophyta > Pinopsida > Cupressales > Taxaceae > Taxus > Taxus chinensis. The sequence continues at coordinate 611,614,883 of CM034152.1, read as the reverse complement.
CATACAAGAGTGTAGAAGGTTGCATTTATAGTTCATGCATCCAACAAAATCCTTAGTCCACTCACTAAGAACTAACTACCTATTCTTGGGAGGATTTATTCAAAGCAATAAATCCTAAACAAACTTGACTACAACATTCCACTTATCGTGGAGAATATTTCTACAACTCATCCCTTTAATCTAGGAACACAAAGTGGAAGAGTACTTATTCAACATTCCTAATACTATTTCACTACTTAATCATCCTTGAAACATGGAGATAAAATGGAGGAGTTTTAATTCCATGACTTTGAATTCTTTTTGGAACGCCACATGCATGACTTTGGATTGCCACATGTTTGGATCTGTATTCTTGGTTGATGACATGGAAGAAAAGAGTGGGATGAATAGTTCGATGCTCCTTTCCATTACTTTGGAACAAACCAAAATAGTTTCAATTGCTGGGTGTTTCCATAGCTGCGTGAAGACTTTCAGTAGCTGGGCATTTTTGTACTTATGTGAATAATTTCAGTAGCTTGGCATTTTTGTACTTATGTGAAGAATTTCAGTAGCTAGGCATTTCAATAGCTACGTGAAGAATTTCGGCAGCTACAATCTATGAAATTGGAGTAGAGTTTATTATGACCTGTTTTCTACACATTATTACATTCCAACTTTAGAAGAAATATCAGGAAATAACAAAAATTAGATTGGAAATAGATTTCTAAAGAGATGATAAGATAAATCCTATATTCTACCTTAAATATGTTATCCTTTATTAAACATACATCTAAATTCACTTGAAAGCTTGATTTTAAGAGAGAAAATAAGAGTGTCATTTGGTGATATAATGAGACATATTTTGGTCTCATCAGATCCCTCGAAGGATGGCTATCATTTATACCATTCTTGTCATCTATATCATATATGTATAAAGTAGACCATACCCTCGAAGGATGGCAACTCTTTTATATGACAGAATCGAAGGCTTCCCACATTGATTAGCCTTCCATTTTATTAACATATTAAGAAAGATTCATGTATTGATCATCTTTCTTCTAGAAAACTCCCCGCATTGGTTAGTTTGCTCTTTTCCCTCCCCAGAGATGGGGCATAGACTTAAGGAACACCACTCATGGAAAACCCTCTTCCCACGTACAGGTTACATCACAAATCCATTTGTCATGTTGATATTAGGTTTATGAGTTCACTTCATCCATACTTTCCCTAATGATCTATGATATAACTAACTACTGCTGGTTATGTGCTAACATCATGTTTTGGTCATATGTGTCTTGCGTTACCTAGATCCCCCTCTTGTTTTCCTCCAATGCGGTTGTTGGATTTATTTCCATGCATGATCCTTTATATGAAATTTCATTTTTAATATCGTGTGGTCACATCTACCTTGATCAATATCCATTATCTCATGTCATATATTACACCTTATTTATCTCATCAAATCTCATCCAATTTACCACATCTTAAGTCCACTCTTGTGGCCATATTTGGGTTCCCTCTCAGGGCATCTTATCTCATATCACGCATTTTCTTATCTCACCTTTTTGGCCATCTTTTTACTATTTTACTAGGGAACCATTTCACCATTTCATCTTATCTCAAGTCCACTTTTTTGGCCATGTTTATTTCCCCTTGGGGCATTTTTGTATTTTTCCTTTTTGGCCATTTTTCATGTCCTTTTCTAGGACACCATATTATCATCCATATCTTATCTCAAGTCCACTTTTGTGGCCATATTTATGTTCCCTCTCGAGGTATCATACCTCATATTTTTATAGTTTGCATCCTTGGCCATTATCATTCCCTTTATTGGGGTATAATTATTTCTTACCTCGTTAGTTTTGTGTTCTTTTTCTCAGGCACCATCTCATCATCTTTGTTCTCAAGTCCAAGTTTGTGGCCACACTTATGCCTCTTTTGGGGCACCATATTCTCATCATAGTTCACCTTTGTGGCCATATTTACTCCCCCTCGGGGAATTTTGTATCATCACTTTTCCATACTTTTCCTTTTTGGCCATTTATGTGCCCTTTTTGGGGGCACCATTATTTCCATCCTCGTCATTTGTGGATGCATACCTTTCACTTCATTCCTCACGTATGAAGGATTTTCCATTATTTTTACATTTATTTGCACATATTTTAATATTTTCCTAACACCCATTGGTCATCACATCTTGCATCAATTTGAGATGTTTCCCATTGGATTCTCTCCATTTCACAGTAATTTTCACCCACTCAATGGCCCATAGAGAATTGTCATTGTCTCGATTGAGACCACCCTTTATCCCATACCCACGTGATATCAGAAGTCACCGTCCTAGTTTTTATTGATGTTGCGATCCTTTTTTCTTAGGGAATCTTGTCTCACCTTTCTCATTTTACCCATCTTTATTTTCCCACCCACCCTTCAGTATCTACCTCTTTCAAAATTGTAATTGATTACCCCCTCATTTGAAGGGGATCTCATCATAAATCTTTCATTAACCCTCATCCTACTCTTACTCTCTCATAATTTTTGTCTCGTGACTTGCTAGCGCAAACCAATCGACAAAAAGAGTAAAATGTAGACACCAAAATTCAGTATCCCTATCCTTGTATGCCCATGTGCTTGTATCTCACCATGGTCCTAGCTAGACCCCATTAATTTAATCCACCCCCCTTCATTTAATTAAATGCCCAATTATTATCCCATCACCTTTAATCCTCATTAATTAACATTGATTAATTAATCTTCATTAATTATTAATTAATTAATATCCATTAACTTGCCCTAATTAACTTTCCTTTTAGGATGATTTTATCCCTAACCATCTAAATCTACACCCCTAAGTTTTTTATAGCTTTTATCCTACCCATATTTATCTCCTAACTACCCATGACACATCCCTAAACAACCTCTTCCCACCTACATGCTTTAAAGCACTTTCTCTAATCCTTAAAAACCCAAAATCCTAATTAAATCACGAAATCCACCATAATAAGGAAAATTTCCCCATAGTCAATGGTGATCCATCCTAGTCACCGTCGACCCTATAAGACTATGTTTATCCCTTTCCCAGAATGTGAGACAAAAATGAGAGACACAGAGACGAAAACTTGGCTTTCTTGCATTCTCTAAATCCATCTTCGAACCAGAGCATCTTTCCAGCTGTGTCAATCCCCTTAGAGTCTATTGAATATTTTTTCCATCACTCACATGTCTTTGGGGGGTTAATTTTCTTTTTTTGCTATCTTATGCTATTTCTATTATTATCTTGTTAAGATCTAACATCTTGTAGGTTTAACAGTAGTTAGGGACTCCATTATCAACATGTTCTACCAGTTTCTTGTCTTGCAGGTAATACATCTAACCCATTTTCCTTCAGCTTTGTTCAACTATGCTCGAGTTTTCGTCACCCATCTCAGGTCGCCATCGACTCATCACTCTATCACTTTATTTTTTGTCTCTAGATCCTCTCTCTATCCGTGCTTTGGCTCGGTCATTCCTCTCAGACTCTATATCTTCCATAATGCTTCTATTTTACACTAAACTCATCCTCTTTGCACCCATGTCATTATCAATTCGAGCCCTATTTCTCAATCAACCTATCCAAATCTCTATTTTCCATCATCCATTGATCTCCCTGCCTCAAATATTATTTTGCATGTTATTTTTAGTAGTTATAGGCCTCTATTTTTTCTGTTTTGTACTCAGAACATCCAAGTCTGAATTTGAAGCTTGTTCTCCATATCTGCCTACTCAGGTCACCACTAACCTTCCTCTCTATAGTCTGAGTCACCGTCAACCCAGTCAGGTATACTTTATTTTATAGCAATTTAGATCATATATATATGTGCCTTAGATTTCTGCATTTTTAGTTTCTATGTACCCCCCCATCTATCATCTAATTTTTTTTATTTCTATTCTTTCTTGTGCAGGTCATCATCTTGTAGTAGTGAGGATCCATCATCTACTTTGTGCCCGTATCTATCACATTACATTTCGAGGTACCTTAAACCCTCGCATTTTGAAGTTATTTAATTTTTCATTAATTGAAAAGGAACAAAAAACTAGATCAACAAATAATTCAAATTGTGTTGAATGGTAAACACCATAATGACAATGGGATCAAATTTTATTTGGGTATATATGACCTTCTACTAAGACACAAGCCTCATTGTGTAACATGCAGATCCATTTTGGTTGAGGAGGTCTGGTTGAGTAGATGCAGTCATATTTTACTTTCACATTGGTGGTGGAGGTATTGGAACTCAAAAAATGGGAGTGTTAAAAATGTTCATGTTCATGATACAAAGGTTCTGAAGTGATGTAAAACTCAATAGAAGGAAATGGAGGAGGTGTAGTCAATGTCTTGTAAGCTTGAGACTATTCATTAAAAACTACATCATGCTATAAAATTATCTTATTGGTTCATAGAATGAGAAGATGAGATGCATCCACATATTCACAATAATAAAAAAAGATATAAGTGTAAAATTCATTTCTATTCATTTTTACTTATCCCATGCATTACATCCAAAAAAACCTATAGTTAGGAACATTGGATTTAACACTAGACCATTTGCCTTCTAGTGTCATATCAAGATTTGTTAGCGGGGAGTGCGGTTTTTATTTTTACAAAAATAATTTCTCTTTCCCAAAAAATAAGAAGGAAAATATTTGGAATGTAGTATACAATTATCCATTTTCTTGAGTGTACAATTTTTACACTCAACTACATTATTTATTTGGGGATGTAGAGCATAGTGTGTTGAATTTGAATGGTTCTTTCTAATAAAAATTAGTTTTTTATTTTGTAACAAAATATTCTCCATTATCAATTATAATATGTTTTATATTCTACCCAGATAGATTCTCTATAAAGGCCTTGAAAATTTTAAATTTCTCAAAGAATTGAATTTGGTTTCTTATAAAGTAGACCCAAGTTATGTGAGAGAATTTATCGATGAAGGTAAGCACATATTTAAGGTTCTAAAAAGAAACATGTGAAAAATGAGATCATTATGGACCAAATGTAGTTTGTCACTAGTTCTCCAAGATTTTTTATTTGTAATTGGATCTCTGTGATGTTTACTAAGTACATATCTTGAATAAAATTCATATGCAAAGGACACATTTGACAGTCCAATAACTATATTGTACTTATATAGAGTTTAAAAAGAGAGACAACTAAGATGAATAAAATGTTCATGTTTAATTTATTTGTATTTTCAAACATGGCTTGTGAATGTTCATTAAACACAAAGAAATCAAACTTGTATAATCTAGATTTATGATCAACCCTGCCAATAACTATAATAATAGGCTATTCTTTAGCTTGTCTGATAAAAACATTATTAGTAGTAAATTTATTAGTTTTTCTTTCACTATATGAGTATCAATATGATAAATAAGTAGCAAGATCACATGAACAAATATGGAATATGGTGAACTTTATTGAACATGACAATTGTCATCTCAATGGATGTTTTGCCTTCAATATTTAGAGGAATTTTATTTCCCACATAAATTTCTATTATATTATTATCTAAAAGAATTTTAAACAGAGAACCTTAATTAATCTTATGGTTTGAGGCCCATGAATCCAAAATCCATTCATTTACAATTGATCCACTATTTATTACAGAAAGAGTAACACCTATCTTTAAGGGAGGAAGCTGTAATTTATTGATCTCTACTTCCAAGTATGTCATTTTATTTAAACACTAATGTTCCACATGACCTAGTTTACCATAATATTTACAACATTGTTTGTTGGATTTTATTTTTCTGTTGTAGTGCCTTGACTATTCTACCAGGTTGGAAAGCATTGAGCTACCTTGACAAGTTGGCTTCCCATCATCAAGTTGTTTTCCCACTCAAGAGAGGTGAAATTGTTGTAAACACTTTCCAACATCCTAGAGAGAATTTTGGTGGTTGACCATGTTTTAAATCCATCATTGAATGTTAATAATTGTGTAAGTACCTCTCCATCTGTGAGTTCTTTTTGGGTGTAGGTGGAAGTGTTTTGGATCACCAAGATCGTGAAAGCCTTCCAATTCTGACTGTGAAATAATTAAAATAATACTAATGATATATATAATGTGGATAATGAAATTGAATGTTTGAAATGATAAAAAAAATTTTAAAAATTAATGGAATTAGATTTAAAATAAAAGAATGGTAAAAAAAGCTAAATAATAATAATAATAAAGTCCTTATTAAGGAAAAAAAATGAGTTATTGTTTTAGATTTAGTTTTGTCTCTCTTTTGCTCTTGTGGATGTTTCTAGGTAAAAATTTTCAAGCAAACACATATATTAGGGTAAAACCAAATTTCACAACCTATGTGAGCATCCTCCTAACCTGTGCTAAAATGGGAAATTTTTTACAAGGTATGAACACCATCAAGATCAATAGAAGAGGTATTTTCTAGATGTTACAGTTGTAACTGATTTGGGCATTTTGTAGGTAAAATAAGGGGTGAATATCATAAGCATGGAACTTTTAAATGGTTGTGTAAACTTCATTTTTGTTTTATTGTCTTATGAATGTGCCATTGCTTCACCAAATGCAATCTTCAGGGGTCCATAAAATCGGATCACCTCAGCTAAAATCTGCTCATCCGATCGGAAATGTAGTCTCATGGAATATGTCTTAGTTGCATAAGCTTCATTTTTATCTTATTAACATGTATAAACAGAGGTTCATCTGGTGAGGGAAATCAATAATTTAATGGTGGGAGTGCCTCTCTTAAATCAGGAAAATAAATAAATAATTTTTCTTTATGTATGCTTGGTTAACCTTCTTGGCAGCGCAAGCTATCTTGAGGAAACTCTAAAATTTTAGCATCAATGTATTAGATAAGTGAATGTGTTTTCTTGGAGCTTGAAGAGGATGTAGTGAATGTGTTTTATTGGAGCTTGAGGAGGATGCATTTAATATTTATTATAATATTTGAATTTTATTTGACATTTATATAGGATTGTAGTTATATTGCACCCTCAACCTCAGTCAACATACTCCCATCTGTGCTAAAATGGAGGTGTTAAAACAAATTATGTTGCAAATTATGGGTTTCCACTAATGCTCATGGGGCTACGCCCCTCCTTCTTTTTACGGGGAGGCTCTCATTATTTAATGTAAACTATCCTAATTCTATCTAATTTTTATGGTGTGACCAAATAGGTCAGGGATCATACATGAACACTTCACTAGACCAGTGAAAAAGTGCTTGTATGGGGTACAAGGGAGGAAATTGCAGCAATGAGGGGCAAAGGAAATAAATTATGAGAGTGAAGGTTATTGTTGTGATTAGGAAATTGTAGATTTCACACCCAATAACTAAAGTACTTCAAAATTCAATTAGAGGAAAGAAATAATGAAGCATCTAGAGAGACTAAAAAACAAGAGATACACAATTATTTAGGTTCATTTATAAAGGACACCAAGTTCTTTCCTGATCACCATACTTACAAAGTTACAAAAGAGAGATTAGAGGAAAAACATGAACAAATAAAATAGAAGAATTTAGCTTATATTTCTTATGTAGTGGTGATACAAAGCTTCACGATCTACAACAATTGATAACTGCTACAAAGAACTAAAATTTTCAAGATTTCAGGATCCTTTGGAATGGAGAATCCATACGAATTTATAGCATTTTGAATTGACCTCTCACCTACTCCCCACATGACCCTTCATGGTCTCATTCAACTTTTCACTTTACATATTCCTAGGAAATGAGAAATAAGTTCCCTTTTTATAAATCAAGGGGAATTTTAGAGTTCAAATTTATAAAGTCAGTTAAGTGAATGAGAAAAAATATCATGATTACGTACAATGAATAATTATAAAGGGGCAGAATAAATATGGGGGAAGAGATAAGGGGGAAGGAGTTGACATATCTAATGAAGAAACTCCTTCTAAATATGAACTTGTCAATTCATGATCCCTGGTGAGGAGTCTTTGAAATAGGCTCTTGTTTCTTAAATTCTTTGCTAAACTGAGCTATCGTAGATTTCAACATATCTACCTCTAGAATGTAAATGCATCCCAACACTATGGTCCATGCCCCAGGAATATCTTTGATCTTATTGCATTGACTGATACATCCTTCATGATCCTTTTCAAATTCAGAAATACAACTCCTGATGTTGGCCATGGACTCTAAGTTATCTTTATTGAAGGAAAGAGATTCGCTTACCTCTTTCTTGACCAACTCATTGAAGGAAATAGTAAGTTCTTCTAATGATGAATTCTCAGTGAGTGGTGGGAACTCAAGTTTCTGATCACAATTTTAGACCTCTTTCAAAATCACGAAAAACATGTTGTCCACAATATTCCAACATAAAGATTGCAGTTTTGAGCATTCCATATATCACATCCATGTTTTGGATCCATACTTCAGACAAGTTATTTGCATCTGATGTAAACACATTCTTACTCGCGAGGGTTTAAGAGTTAAAGGATCTCATCTTAGACACCATTGGGAGCACCTCATCCAAGTTAATTAACTCTTTTATAAACTCCTCATTTAGTTTTTTTACTTCAGAAACATTTGTAATAATGTACTTGATGAGAGAAATGACATTTGGAAACAATGCCTTGCATTGTTCAATGATTTTCTCAATCCACTCCTTATTAGCTTTCCCTTGTATCATATATCATTATACTTTCTTGACCACCTCAGGATAAACACTATTGATCAGAGGAATTTATTATATAGGAAGAGAATATATTGGATCGTGCTCCAAGAAATATTGAATGTGAGCATTTAGGGTCTTTACCTGTTCCTCCAACAACATAATTATTTATTTGTGTTCTTCATTCTATGTGAGGAGGTGGGAAGATGATTCCTTGAATAGATGAGAATCACCCTCATGAAAATCTTGAATGAATGAAATGTGGATAAACTCATAGTCTAATGGATTCATTTCCTTGATAGAATTTTCATTCCTAATCCTAACAACTTCAACATACTGATTACCTGAGGTGATACTAAAGAAGCGGGATGTTTTCTTGGCCTTCTTCCTTCACTTAGATGTCAGGGTTCCTAAGATTGCTTCGATACTAGGCATGATAGCATGTTGCATTGTCCTTGGCTCACTCTTGATAATTTCTTGAATCAATGGAAATTTCTCTTCAATGGTTGAAATTATGTATTTCATCGGAAATCCTTGAGGAACTTGTTGTGGAATCAACTCTTGATCACCGTGGGAAACCTCTTACATCGTAGACGACATACCTAGATTCTTCTGCAGAGAAATATGAGGGCTGCAATGAATCACTCTTTCTTGACTTGAAAGGTTTTGTGAGATATTCAATGGAATTTTCCTACTTACGAACTTTCCTCAATCAGCTCACCCTAGTCACTCACTGAGCTCACAGAACCTGCTTTTCGAGCTCCAATCAACCATCTCACCAATTTCCAATCAACCAACTCACCAAGAATATATGATGATGAATTAAACTTAACTAATGAGCTATTATGATTAGTGGATATCTTTAATCTTTTTGAATTTCTTCTGACTACACAATCCGTCTGAGTTTTATACCTGTTACACATTACGATTCTCTACCTTTCTCTTAGACACAAATTTGATGTTTTGGGACCCTTGTGAAAAATGAATTACCTATATTGAGTTATGCCACCATCTAGAAACCCTATGAAGATTTTAAAAATTAGAGAGATGAATGAAAATAGATCTAACTATAGCTTTCTGCATCAGAAACAGAGACTTTCTAATTTTAGCAAGTTGAACCAAGACTTGCATTTTGAAATATTTCACCTGTGTTGCTCAAATTTGAAATTATTGATCCTATAACATACTAAATTCAACTCATATGACAATGTTTTGCCATTTTTAGACAATTTATTTTGTTGGAAAGTTACTTTTTTTCTTTTTTCTTTTTTTGTTTTTTTTTGGTAAAGATTGCCTAATTTGTCATCTTCAATGTTCTCTAAGTCCACTAATATGGGAAAAAAGTTTATTTTTGGAATATTTATATTTTAGTAAGTGAAAATACCATATACTTACTATTTTATAAATAACACTTTACCATGTTTTATTGTAACTTAAATGAATTCACTGTGTTAGGATCTCTTATGAGATATCGTGCAAAAAATTTCATCTCAATCCGCCCATCGGAATGCTTGGAAACTAAAAAAGCAAATGCTAGGGCACAAAATTAAGAGTTTTATACCATTAAAAAATTAGGGCATAATCTTATCTACTATTATACTATTCTTGAAGGCACCTGGGATGAAGATAAAATGATAAAATTTTGTCTGCATCAGCCTACAGGTTTGGAAGATATGTATTTTTTTCGTTTTGGTGCATATGGATGTTATGGATGAATTTTGATAGAGTTTCAGTTGAATTTGTAAGTTTTAGGAGATTCTAACTCATAAATCATGGTGTATTGGTGAATAAATGAGGTGATCATGCTTTATTTTTTGTTGATTATGCTTCTGGTGGTGAGTGTTTGTATTCAGATGATGGAGAAGCAAATAGAAAAAACACCAGTTAGCCAATTTTTTTGTCTTTTTTAACTTCACGGCATGGGGGTGGGGCATATTTTCTTATCTCCATTGTCCCAGAGATAATTGGGATAGTTGGGATAATAAAATCTTGCCCCCCCACTTTGATCATGGTAAGTGGTAGAACAAGGTGCAAGGAAATGTTGGGAGAAAGAAACATATTTAAGCACTCGGGGAAATAAATTTTTGATCACATAGTGAACCTAGGAAGGATCTAAGGATGGGTATAATTTTATTTTACCCATTTTTCCCATTTTCCTTAGGAGATTTGGGACAGTAACATGTGCACAAGGGTTAGATGATGCAACTTAGCCATTTCATGGGTAAAACAACTTAGCAACCCCACCCGAAAGAAGGAAGGTCACATAGGAGACCATGAGAAAGAGTTGGGGGGTAGGGGTGAATTTTTTTTTCCCCAATATACCTAGGAAATTTGGGAAAATTGGGAAAGTCAAGGAAGTTGGGATAGTCGGGAAACTAAAACCTGCCATCTATCCAACTAAGAAAATTACTAAGGCCCCTAATCTTGAAATCACTTTTCCCAAAGCTCCCATAAGGTATTTTTAGGAAAAAATTTATATTGTTTTGAATCCAAATATAGTTACAAGATTAATGGGATGTATTTAAATACTTGATTCTACATCCTTATCCAAAAAAATTCACTTTTTCATTTGGGACAACAAGGTTAGTCTGCACAAAACTGATATGCCTTGAGAAGAAACCATGTCTAGAAAAGAAGTTTTTGATTCCATCATGAATATGGATCTTAAAGATTTCTTACGGTTACTTTTTTTTCTCTTGAATCATCATGAATATCCTGAAATAGTTTGTTGAATCTCAAGTACTCTTTTTAATTGCTTACTCCTTGACCCTCAAAAACCCACTTTCATTGTTCATATTCCTAAAACCTCTAAAACCTTCCTAAATTTTTCCTAAACCAGTTCAATTTTCTTTCTTAACTCCTTAACACCACTCCCAGTTTTTTTTATATTTCACATATTTCCCTGAGGATGAACACCTTTCCTAACAATACTAAAAATATCCTTTCTAGGCCTACTAAATAATTCACCTTTAGAAGCATTACACTGAAAGAATTGAGAAACCTCATCGCAATGTTTCAAACACTTAAGGAAGTTTTTTATGAAACATATGAGGATATGAAATATTAGTATAGGCATGACATAGAGGATGGACTGATCCAAAGAAGTGTTTAGGAGGGTTTTCAAGAAAATTTTAACACTTGGTTTAATTGTCATGTTTCAAGTTTGAATGTTTCCCTTGCAAAAACACATGATAACACTTTTATATCTTTATATGATATTCTTATCACTTTAGAGGCTTTGAAATACCAATATTAAATACTATTTCACCATTATTATGTGTGTCATTAGTTATACCCCTTTCATGTAAAAATTTGAAATAATAGTTAACTGGAGTTATAAGTTATTTCCTTTTGTGCATTGATTTGTATCTTGTATGCAGCTTCCTTGTGTGTTCCATCTATTTTACGTGCTTCATAAAATCCATAATTTCTATCATCAAGTGAATATATATATCCTTAGTTGAACATAGGGACATGTAGAGTTGTCACAACATTTAAAAAGGTGTGCACACTCAAAAATTAGTGTCTTCCCAAGACTTAGCCAAAAGGTATATATATATATATATATATATATATATATATATATATATATGAAAAATTGGGCTCAACATCACTCCATACTAAAATAGTTTCCCGTCCTTGGGTAACCCTTTTCCATATTATTCAAAAACTTCAAGTACCTCTTACCTTATATGATATTCATATTCCTTCCATGTATCCAAAGTTGTTTACATGAGATATCCTAGCCTAAGAATTTGCATGGTGAGGTCCTTCTAGGATTTTTCACTATTCTAAGGATCTTGGGCCTCATTTTGTAAGATATGTAATGTCCTTCCTACATCTTTTCTAGTACTATCAAGTATGTTTCTTATGTAGAATTTTGATTTCTCAATTTTCTCAAGTGATGTTTGATCTTGACATTTTTCACACTTATCTCTTCATCCATTTTATCAATATCTTGGAGCAAATTTATTCCTGCTCATTTTTTATGCGTCAGTGGTATAAATTTACGTACCTAAAAAAATTTATTTTGGACCTCTAGGAGTACACATGCATAAATGATCTTGGTTTGTTTAACAAACCCTTTGAACACTTTTTCCATGTACATATTCATCTTATCATGTTTCGCGGCCATGTTTGTGTAAGTATTTAGTTTTTCCACTTAGAGAGATTTAGCTTTATATTTTTCCTCCTTTATTTATTGTGCATGAGTTATTAAATATATTTAAGAAATAGTCTGACCAATTCTTCTAGCTTATCCACACTTCCCCCCAAACCCTTGGCTAGTTAGGGGTTCATTGAAGAGAATAAGATTACAACAAAGGTATAAATATTTTATGTCATTGTGCATCGCTTTTCACTAATAGCTCTTTATACTCCTTTACTTGTGTGGTCAATTTATTATTTTCCTCTTGGATTTATTTTTAACCTTTAGCACCTATACCATTTTTTTTTCAAGTATAGACATGGTTTTAGATGTTTTGTTGAACAACATCTCCAGTAATTTTTAGCAGTGCGTCACCATTCTATATCTTCAACATCTGAAAAGTGTCTACACAAGGAAACTTCCAATCCTTCATCAAGAGTATTTTGTAGGATGGACATCAAGATCTCAAATTTTTGTTCATCAGTGTATGCATCTAGATTGAATAATAATTATTTATTTATCTTGAATGTTACAACGATACCCTCTAAGTAGGTCCAAAAGAAAAGTTCTTCTTTCCTTTTCCCCTTTCAAAAGTGGGAACATATAGTCTTCAGGATAAATTTCACATCAAGTGTCATTTCTTCACCATGTTCTTCTATGGCATGGTCCTCTTGCACACCCTTTTCCCTTATCCATGCGTTATTCATGATAGTATTCTTTGTATTCACTTGCACATGTCGATTGATTCTTTTCCTCCTCCCCTCTACTCTTATTCTCTTCTTATCCATTCTTATTATCCTCATATTTTCTTTCTTCCTCCTCTCCTTCAAAATTTACTATTTCTGGAGCTGTTTTTAGATATGTACCAGGTCATGTGTTATATTTTTGGGGGTCTTGACCACTTCCTTGCTTGGCCTTCATATGTGCAAAAAACATTGTGGAGAAAGTACCATTAGAGGTGTCATAACCTTTTATGTGTCACTTTATCCTTTCTCTCCATATCCAGAGGGTTATCGTATATGTTTGAATAATACTTATCTCAATATCCTTTATTATTTCCTTTAGAATGGTTATACCTATTAATCCCCTATAATGCTCTTCCTCATTTTATCCTTTGATCCACTTGTCTCTATCTCAATAGTGGTTTTTTGGTACATATAAGTTCTTAATTTCTTAGTCTCAGTAGAAATTCTCCTCTTCTTTTTGTTAAGAGGGATATGATTTGAATATTTTCTCCTCTTTTGCATCTTTTTCCTCTCACAACATGCTCAAGTAATGTACTTATAAACCTCTAAAAAAATTTTCCTATTTGAATTCTTGGGCATATTTATCTTTTTTATTTTTGGTGTTTGGTTTTTCTTCACTGTCCTCCTCTTCCTCCAATGTTTTCCCTTCTACCCTATTCTTTGGCTTGAGATATTAGAACAACCTGGCTTCCTATTTGTTTAGTATATTTTTCATTTGAGCGTCATTAATGCATAGGTCATTTTCATGTGTCTCTACAAAAAAAAATCTTGTTGGGATATACATATTGGTTTCAAAGGATATGTGTATCAAAATCTATGTGTAGTGCATCTAATTTCCTATAATTTTTCAAGTTTGCATTTACTTCTATCCAGCCATCTTTCTAGAATTTTTCAGGAATTTTATTCTCTTATGCACATAAGATATCTAGGATTCCATTCTCTATGGGTAAAATCTATGTGTATTTTGTCTCTCTATTTTACTCTTATCACCTTATCAAATTGCGAAGTTTTTTTTCCTATTCCATCTTCCTCTATGCACCTCTCTCTTATGTTTCCACCTACCCATGCACTTGTGGGTTTGGACCCACCATAGACCATCCTCTTATCTACCTTCTCTCTTCTTTTCCTTGGGCTTCCTTGTATTACATGTATGATTTCCTTCACACCCTCCTTGGTCGTATACTATGCACATTCTCTATCTTCATGCCCATTATGAATTTTTAGGATTCTCTCTCACTTATCCTTCTCATGACCCTCATTACACCACAATCTATCAACCTCTTCCAATCTTGGATTCTCTTCTCTTCTTGACCTGCATACTAATAGGCCTATTTTTTATTTCTTGCATACTTTTCTTTATCATTCATATTCTCTTTCCTGGTGTGCCTCATCTTCCTCAAAATGTCCTTCTTTCCTTTTCTTTAGGTTATGCTCCCCAATTCACCGTGTATTCTTCTCTTGTGGCTTCAAGCCACTTCTCCTCTCTTTCTTCCTTGGGTGTTTTTTCTTGGTTGCACACATTATCCTTAGTAAATTTCTCCTCACCTTTTCTCTTGATATTTTTATTGCATCCCCTTCTCCTTAATCTCTCTTCTTGCAAATTTTTCCTTGCATAAAACTTCTACATCTTCTTCAACTTTCTTCTCATTTTCTCTTTTTTCCTTTAGGGAAAATTCTTTACTTTCACAAAGTTCCTTCTTTCTGTTGCTCTCTTCCTTTCTCACACACTCTTTTACATTCTTTGTTTCTTTGATATCTTCATAGATCTCTCTCTTTTTGATGTGCTCTATTCCACAAAAACTATCACAGTATCCATTTTAGATTTCCTTAATTTTTTTACCTTTAGGGAAACTTCTTCTTCTCTTCTCTAATTCCTCTAGCATGGTACTCCCCCTCATTACACACACCTTCATCAACAAACTCCTAAAATACTTAGATAATAGTTTTCTATCTTACAAAATCATCCTTTTTACTGTCCTTTCCTCTACTATGATTCTTCTCATTCCATGTAATACACGTCTTTCTTTGGTCCCTCTACTAGGACTCCTCTTTTTGCATGCTCTTCTCCATTTATCTACATAATTCTATGGTCCACTCCTTGAACTCCACATGTTTGTTTTCATTATCTATTTATGACCTATGTCTATAAAATCAAGTCATCCTCCATGTTTTTATAGACTTCAGTGACCATATTTTCTTTATCTTCCCCCTTTCACCTCCTATGTAATATTCTCGCACACTTACATCAGGATGAAATGCACTTTATTTTTCTTCCATAATTATATTTTCCTCTCCTTTGTAGTGCATTCCTAGGAGAATCCATATTTATTTTGTACATTACCTTGTTGGAATCCCATACATGTTTGTACTTTGTCTCTTTTGTGCATATCCATACAGATTTAGTTCTCTACAACCTTCATCTCTCAATAAGGATAGATGAAATGTCTTCCCACTCTTTCCCACCTTCACGATGTTTTCTCTCCCTTTGTAAATCATCTCTCTATCATATTTCCATGGCCTCCCCAACATGACATGACATTTATCCATTGGTAGGATGTCACACAACACTCGATTAATTAATATCTCAATCGTTGTCTCTAATTTGCATTTCTCATTCATAATTCCCACTTGACATTGCACCAATCAAGTCACTATATAAATTTTGGGGTGCCTCCTGCACCAACCTCAAATTCTGCACCATTTCTTCTACCACTAAGTTAACAATGTTATCATTGTCAACCACCACTAAGTAACACTTTCCCTTGGTCTTTGCACCTTATTTGGAATATTTTTTTCCTATCTAAATCACCTTCCTTTATCTTTGGCACTTTCCACATATCTATTCCTTGAATTTCTACTTTTTTGTGTTCTTTTTGCACTTGCTACTACCTCATTGTCTTTCTCTCTGTGACATTCTCTAGGAAACTTGATCTCTTAATTACCTTTCTCCTCCAACATATAGTAGTATCCATAAAAAAAAAAATTGGTCTCTTCTCAAAAAGAGACTCATCCTATTTACTTCTTCCTCTTGCACACTACTCACTAAATCTCGACCCAATCCTTCTCATCAGACCATTGCCTCTTCACTGAGTACTTTCTCTTAAAATTTTTTACAGGATTAATCTAGACCTTGGATGTTCCTACTTCAATAAATCATTCTCATTTCACCTTCTATATACTATGATAACATTTCTACATAGGACATATTGAGGGAATATTGTTCAAAAAAAATTGTCATTGAGACCCCGTGCTTAGCCATCAGTTTAACATGTGATAATATATTCATCTATGAAGGAGAGATTGGAGGTTCAAACACTCCAATCCATTGATTCATTGACACAATTCTTAGTTCATCATCACATGCATATATCTTATGAAAAATAATTTATCATGCTTATATGTCTATATGAAATTATGAGATTGATGAGGTTGTTGCACATCCTAGGGAGGATGATCCATATGAAAATCATTGTGCTCACTAGGAAGATACACATCATGCTTCTATGATAGATAATATAATCATTATAAATAGTTTACTATAGAGGATCTTTGATATTGACCCATGTAGGTAATTTTACATAAAGTTATATGCAATTTTACTATATATTTTTTCTATTGAATTTCATAATTAACTATATTAAATTGATAATGATAATTAATAAAATAATATGTATTTGTTATAAAATTTAAGGTTCAAATAATGCACCTTGCATCCCATTCCACTTCATCATATATTTTTTATTGGGTGTGATAATCCCTCAGGCATAAAATTGTAATACATTTATAAAATATAATACATGTCAATATTTTTTTCATACAGTGGTATTAGTCTTAAAATATCACTTTGATGTTGAATAAATAGATTTTGAACCTTCCACACCCAGGGACATTTGTGGTAGGGTGGATGTCATAGAATTCATTGAGGTAAGTTTTAGTATTATTAATCATAATTTATGTAGATGATGAGCTATGTAATGTATGAAAATAATGTTATGTAGTGTATGTGTGTAAGTTTCATTATTTTTGTTAGATAACATTATTATTGTCTTCATTTGATGAAATCATTATAGTCTCCTCTTAATATTCATCAATAACTAGAGAGGGACATGTTTATGGGAATAAAAAAAATTATGTCTTTTACACAAGTATGAGATGGTAATGTAAATTTCATTGTGATTTTTTATTAATGAACATCATTTAGTTTAAATAAATGACAATCACATTACTGTAAATTATTTCTTCATGCTTGCCATATGAGGAGGTGAGAACTCCAATTAATGCACCTTCCCATGAGGTTAATGCTGAGAGGAAGAGGATGATTGAGAGGGATTATGAGTTTGCAGTAATTTCTTATTTACTTATGTCATTATATATGTCATGTTTTGTATAGTAATATATATATATATATATATATATATATATATATATATCATTTATATTTATTAATAGGTGAGGTATAATCATCCCTTGAATGTATAGTCTGAAATCATGCACTTTCTACTTACATTGTTCCTCTAAGTATTTCATTATATACATGATTCCTAAGCAAGAAGACTATACATTAACAACACTTATAATTTACTTTTCTGAAATGACCACTTTACTTTTGGATGTTGAATGACATGTGTACTTGCTTTGTATTGACCATTACATCTTCTGAGCATCCTAGATACTACCTCCCATTAGGGATAAGATCTCTCAGGAGCTATTGTCCCCTTTGGGTAGTTTTGTCCCTTTCCCTCCTTTTCTTGATTTTGAATTGCTACATCATTTGGTATCTTTTCTAGAGTCTCATTTATCACTTTGGGTCAAATTTTTAGTTGTTAGTGACAAAATTAAAAAAATGGAATCATATATATATATATGAATTATTCACTATTATTAGGGGTTGGGAAACTATGAGCTAATTTTATCTACTACTTGGGAAAAGAGAAACATTTAAAGACTTTAGCTGGGTTGCATTATTCACTGGATAAGAGGGGCTATTTTTGAATTTCATCTCACTCATTAATCTTGGGGAAAAGTAGTTTTAACCCACTATCATGGTGTGAATAGCACAAGGGTAACCTAGCTTCAAGGGACACAATTCAAATCACACACTCACAAGAACTACATAGAGTCTAAAATATAGTACAATGCTTGATGGAAATCACATTGGGGTGACTATTGAGGCCAATCTGACTCAAGCATATGCAATATTTATTTCATCTAATTTTTTCTTAAGCTTTGTGTAGGTAGATAGGGTTTGTTTTGCATGAACATGTGTGATATGGGAACCCTATAATAGATCTAAAGATATAAATAGTGAAAGGAAGGAACCAAATTTGGACCCTAAAAATACTAGAAGAAGATTTGTTACTAGTTAACTAGCACCTAGATCAAACACTAGCACTTGATGTGGTCATGTTATCTTGTGGTCACTCTTCTCTAAAAAGGTCCAAAAATACCAGATTCTCAGATAGAGCCTAAACAATCTAGATCCAACATGTTCCACTCAATTTATATCTTAGAATCAACTCAGATCTCTTGATATAATCTATTGCACAATTACTTGTTTCTTGCATGCTAGATCTTGTTTGTTAATATTGCTATATTCATTTTATCTCAATCCTATGATATAAGATTTAAATTTATTTAAATCATTTGGTGAACCTATTTATTGATCAAAACCTAGATTTCCCTAGTACTAACATCTCCTTATCCTTCCTTTTATTTAATGTATATATCTATGAACTGAAATTTTATAAATCCCATGTCCTGAATTTGCATACATACCTTATGACACACAATGGATCATAATATCATCCCCTTTTATACTTCCCCTTATTTACATCAACCATCGAGTATCAAGTGCTTTAAAAATCAATAATGAACATATTAATTTTACTCCAACTAATATCCCTTCACAAGCAACTATTGATAATGCACCTCCTTTGTATATACAAGTTCATATTCATACTATATTAGTTAAGTATGCTTTGGTTGATAATAGTATCTTGGTCTCAATATATGTAATATATCTTTCTTTACATTGGCTAGGATTTTCTATTGCTTGATTTAACTCCATCTACTTTAAGTTTTTGTGGTTTTGACAGTACACCTAAGCAAGTCCCTAGGTGAAATTTCTTTACCCATCATTATAGGGCCAAGCACTCTATAAGTTGTCTATCATGCCATGACATGCCTAATAAACTCAACTATTATCTCCTCCTAGGTATTCCCTAGTCTACATTATTATGTATATGCACTCCCATTCTACCCTACACGCTTGACTCAAATTTATCCATGAGTTTGTCTTGTATATGATGTTTTTGTTGATTCGCATATCCCTTCCCCTTTTATGATACTATTGGCCATGCTCCCACTCCTCAAGATCACTCTCCTCTGACTTATATTTTTATTATGCAACCTACGACATTGGTTATAAGTATTTTTTGTGACATGGTATATCTAGATCAAGACTTGGATCCTATGGCCAAGGTATTGTGGAGCCTATTCTTCTTCCTAAGAAACTTGATAGGGCTGATATAGGATTTTTCCCAAGCTCATGTAGGGTCATCTCTTTGGGAACTCATTTCCTTGTAGCTAAACACCTATATGAGGTTTATACTACTTCCCATTTGCATACATTCCAGTTATTAAATCCACATCTCATCAATGATGTCACCTTACCTAACTTACCATTCTTAGATGAATTTCACAATGATAAGGCCCTCCTAGAGTACATCAGAGCCTACACTCCCTTCCCTTCACATCATCACAAAAAGAGATTCCTATATTCTATGCATGTTACTACATACTTTGGTGAAAATGACCTTTATATTATAAATACTAATACTCATGATACTTTACCTACCTAACCATATGTTGAGGATCAACCACATTAATTAATGAATAAACTATCCCTTCTAATATCGACATTGATGATGACCTATGTATAATTATTTTAGTGACCTCCCCTACCCATACTGAGCATACTAATATTCAACAAGTTCTACACGAATTCTCAAATTTATTTACATGGCACCATAGTGAGATGCTTGACATTGACTCCTCTATAGCTATGTACAATATTGTACTCTAGTATGGTGGAAAATCCGTGCAATAAAAAAATTGAAAAATGGACCCATATGTGTCCTTGTTAGTCAAAGAAGAAATGAAACACTTGTTAGATGTCAGGTTCTTTAGCATTGTCAACTGCCCACAATGGGTATATAATATTATCCCTTTAATGAAACCTAATGGTCAAGATCATTGTTCTATTGAATTATGTGATTTTAATCAAACTTCTCCCAAAGACAATTTTTGTTTACCACTTATTGACTATATTGTTTATTCAACTGTGGCTCATGACATGATTTCCTTTATGGATGGATTTTTCAATTACAATAAAATTAAAATAAACTTGGAAGACTAAGAGAAAACGTCTTTTACAACCCCGTGGGACACATTTTCCTATATTCTCATGCATTTTGGCCTTAAAAATACTGGTGCCACATATTAGTGCTATGAATCATATCTTTCATGATTACATCCATAAAATTATAGAAGATTATGTTGATGATATTATTTAAAAATAAAAACATTGCGCTCAACATACTTAGGACCTTTGTATCCTCTTCATCTGATTACAACAATATAATATCCTCCTCAATCCTAAAAAATGTGTTTTTGGTGTAGCTATTGGAAAATTATTAGGATACATTATCTCTTGATGTGGTATTGGAATTAATCCACAAAATATCAATGATATCATAGACATTCCTCCCTTCATAATATTCATTAGATTTGATTAATACAAGATAAAATTCAAGTTATCCATCAATTCACTACACAACTAGCTAAAAAAATCGAACCTTTTATATCGCTCATGAAAAAATATACCATGTTTACATGGGATGAAAAATTTCAATTTGATTTCAATGATATCAAATCTTATTTACATAAACACTCATATCTTGAATCTTACCATTCCTGATCAACAAATACTCTTATATATCTCAGCTACATTTCATGCCTTGGGATCCGTACTTGATCAACATGATATAACCCATCGTGAACGTGCCATTTATTATATTAGTTGTACTTTATTTTCCTATGCGTGTAATTACATTTATATTAAAAATATTGTGTCTGGTAATTATCTTTATCGCTAAAAAGCTACAAAATTACCGGATCAAGGCTAAAATTAATGTCATTACTAAGGTTGATCCTATGAGCTATTTACTTTCTCAGACTCACTTATCTTGTTATCTTTCTCATTGGGTTATGATACTTACTAAATTTTGCCTTAAATTTGTTCCATAAAAATCCATTAAGGGACACGTCATTGTTGATAAATTAGTCAAAATTCCCATCAACGATCCTTTCCCCATTTGTGACAATTTTCGCGATGACTTCACTACTTAACCATTAAAAATGATATTTGGACTATGTATTTTGATGAATCTCTGATGTGCCATAGGAGCTAGATGTGGTATTGTCTTTATAACACCACATGATGAACCTATGCCCTTTGCTTACCATCTCAATTTATCTTATAGAAATAATATTGTTGAATATGAAGACCTTATATTAGACTTATCTATTTCTCTCTCCCTTCTTATACGCCATCTTCATATTATTGGTGAATCTCATATCATTTTCAATCAAGTCAATAGAACATACTAAAAAAAAAGTATAAAATCATTCCCTATCATATAAATGTTACTAACATGCTCACTACATTCAATTCCTACACCATCAATATTGTACCCCAAAAGGAAAATTGAGATGTTGATGTTATTGCTAGCACTTCTTATCTTATCCCCTTAGAGATTACTAATGCCCACACTACATTCATCCTTCATCATCTGTGACATCCCTTTATCTATTATCATAGCATAAAGGCCGTGCACGTACTTTTTGTCACCTTATAGTTGACAATATGGAATGGTATACTAATATATAATTTTATTTTCCACCAAGAATTACCGACTTACATATCCTTGCATGAGGCATGATGACTACATTATAACACTACACAATATATCATTATTAGCAGTGCTTGATTTAAATGTGATATTGATGGTAATCTCCTCCACTACTTGGGATTGGGTGATATTCCACTTGCATTATCCAAGATACATGATAGGATATGTGGCAGACATTTTCGTGGCAAAGACATGGAAAAAAATTGTTATGTCAGGGATATTGTTAACCAACCATAGAGCAAGATTGTTTAGAATATGCTAAATGATGTAAGAAATGCCAATACCATATTAATATTCACCATGCACCAACATATGATTTACAACCTATTGCATCCCCATGGCCCTTCTCCTTGTGGAGCTTTGATATCATTGGAAAATTCAATCCTGAGTCGACTGAAGGACACAAATTTATAATCACTGGTACTGAATATTTTACTAAATGGGTTGAGGCTGCTCCTTTCCACACCTCTATTGGTGAAGATATTTGCATATTTCCTAATACACATATCATTACCAACTTTGGGGTTTCTTCTGTGATTGTAACTGAAAATGGTTCATCTTTCAAAAATCATGATGTCAAAAAATTATGTGCTAAATATAAGATCAAACATGAATTTTCTAGTCCCTATTATCCCTAAGGTAATGACCAAGCCAAGGAAAGCAATAAAACAATTAAATTTCTACGTACTTTTTTTTTATCAATGTGGTGTTGATTGGCATAATTAAATGTTATACACCCTTTGGGTCTATCGTGAAAGTTTTTCACCCATACCAATGCCACACCATATTATTTATTCCTTTGGAACTCAAAATCCCATATTTATGTGTTTATCTTAAACATATCCTCCAAGACAATGAATATTAAAAATTACGTTTACATAAACTAGAAATGTTTGATTCTCATTAGGTAGAAGATTTATAACATCTTAATGCTTACCAACCATGCATCAAAAATTTATATCATACCAAGGTGCATCAGTGAGAATTTAATATTAGAGATTTACTACTCAAATAAAATCAAAAGAACACTAATGAAAATCCATCTCTCAAAGGAAAATTCAAACCCAATTGGCTAGGCCCATATGTTGTCACTGAAAAACTTGGCCAAGGTGTCTATTGTCTCACTACCTTCTTGGGAAAACCTCTTAAAAATCTAATGAATGTCACACATATTAAGTAATAATTTTCCTAGTTATAAACTTTTTTCACGCACTTGGGGCAACATTTTCCTCCCTCATTGCTTGGATGATGCACTCTTGTTTTAGGTCCGAACATGAATTTTGAGGGTTTATTTACCTACATGGACCTCACTTTTCACACATACACTATGGGAAACTTTTAACCCCTCTCATACCTACTCTATTTCATGTTCACATATTTACAAAAATAAAAAATACTAGCTTAGTTATTAATTTGATTCTACTCTTGCTTGTTTGTACTATTATTTGTTGCTATGTTGCTTATCATGTTACCTGCATTCATAATATGCTCTATATTTTTCCATACATGCACGTGCACATTCACATGGTACTCTTGAGGTGAATATAGATTACTTACATGATTCTTACACAATGTATGATGCTTCAACACAGTACTTTACAAGACCCATTGAGGCTCCTGGGAGAATCTAACTTTCTTATTTTCTCTATATTCAAGTTTTATCATCACAAAATTTACTACTTTAATTCATATGTCTCTATTGTATACATTGTGGCATACTATTATTTTTACTAACATGATAATGTGTGTTTCACGTGTATTACTTGTCTCGTAGGCCTACTTCTAATCAGGGTTCTCTGATTTTCTTATATCTTGTCTTCTTTTCTTATCTCTTGATTTTCATTGCTAACGGGCTATCCTTATGTTCATTTTTTTTTTCTTTTACCTCCTTGAAGGCTCTTATTATCTTGTGACATCCTAAGTGATGTATCATGTATTCATATAGCTACTCATTGATTCTTTTGCAATGTTACTATGTGTTTTGACTTGTTTCTATTACATCATGTATACTTATTTATGACTAACACTTTTGGCTATCCATTTTCCCATTGTTTTCATATGTCCTGGTTATTACCATGTGTGTTCCTTATCCCCTACACGAGTTCTATTTTATATGTACACATCAGTTTCAACTTTACTCATTTGGTTTGTGCCCTTGAATCATCTCTGGGGGAAATCATTGGGTGAATATTTCACCCTTTCAGCAATCCACGGACCATATAAAATTTTTAAAAAATTAAAATCAATATAAACACAAGCTAATAAATAGGTTCAAATCATACTTGAGCCAAATTTCTATGCGAGAAAAAAGTGCTCAACTCAGACAGGAGCAGTGGACGTTAGTATTCCACATGGGCACTCCTTTCCTAGGGATAGAAATAGGAACATTACAAGATCAATATGTATCTATTGAAAGTTTTCTCTAATCCCAGCAGTACATACTCAATTATAGATTGTAATTAGTTACCAATAGGAACAAAATTAGTGGTAAGTTACAAGGGACTGATTACTTTTTTTTTTCTCATAATCAAATAAGGAAGTAACACCTAAGGAATATGTAGGACAATGATATGTTTGGAACAATGTGTCACTCGTGGAAAGTTATAATTGAGTTTTTTATCATCTATAGTACCACTTATGCCTGGGGAATCATTACCATTTGGAGGGAAAATTTGACCTCTCTCCCAATACTCTTCCTTTGATGGAAGGACACCCAAATCATTATTTTAGAGAGAGGACACTCAAATCCTTAGTTTGGAAAAAGGGCACCTAAATCCTTCATACTATTCCAAGCATCTCCAAGACAGAAATCATACAGGAAAAAATTCTATCTCTTATCTCACGGCACATAGGTGTACTCTATCCTTGATTTTGTAATATCCCTTTTCGGGAAATATTGAAAAATTACGGAAATTGGCTCAAACCTCAATAGTAAAAAGTCTGATTTGAAAATCAGCAAGCTGAAATAAATCTAAAATCAGCAATCTACAAGGGCAGTGAACTATTTATGAAATTCAAATCCACATTTCACCAAGAAAATCAATGAATAATACCACAACACAATTATTTTATCCATGGTAATATCTATTGATCATAAATACATCAAAAGATTGAAATAATTCTGATATCATGGCTGGAATTAATTATTTAAATTAGTAGTAGACTAGCAAAAACTGATGACTAGGAAAATAGTAAACCCTTTCCAAAAATAACCAAAATGGAGATTTTGTCTTTATAAAATATGGAAAATAATATTATGATGTGAAATATCAATAATATGGCTTCTAGAGCATCAAACCACACTCTAAGGTAGGTTGTTTCTAATGAGTGCATTATTTGACTTATTATATCATCTATGAGGTTATTGATTTTTTCTTAAACATGTTAATTAGTGCATGGGGATGCTTTATATAGTTATATCTTAGAAAGTTAATGCATTTTCTCTTGTTCTTGTTTCATGCAAACTGTTGACCATAGAAATTCCCACTAATCACCTCTATGAGTAAATTGTGGTGACATGTGCAGGATAATAGTGAGCATTTACTACCAATTCTAGAATTTGTAATCAAGGAGGTTCGAGTCTGTAGCCATCATGCCATCGTGGAGGACTTTTTCCACAAGCCTACAAACATGAATCATAGTTTTTGGCATTTTTGGAGGATTTCAATGAAATTTTAATGAGGTTGTTAGTGGATGAATTCAGTGCCTATAGTTATGGCACATTGTGTAACTGACTATGTCTATATATAGACATCTTCTTGAGAACAATTTAGTAGTTAGTTGATAATAGAATTTTATAGTACAGTGATCTACCAGTTAGTATTTACTTTGTAGTGTTATGTTGAGCATGTCTCAGAACTTATTTGAATTAATATAGTTGGATTCCATTTTGAATATCATTGGTGTTGAGAGTACCTCCATCCCAAGGAAGAGCAAGGGCCCACTCATCTTAGGAGATTAGAGGATTTACATTTCATGCATGCTCATGGTTTTCTAATAAGTTCGTATTTTTGAATACTTATTTGAATGCAATTAATTATTTCCTTTCTTTGGTATATTTCTTTACTGGTATTTCAATTTAGATTTGTGTTATTTCATTTCTTTCTATTTCAATTTAGTATGTGTGTGTTATTTGAATTATGTTATCTTAATTTGGTGTGTGCATTTCAATTCTAGTTAAAGTATTTCCTTTAAACACATTTTTTATTACAACAACATTGTTTCAGTAGTTTAGCATTACATTTCCATAGATTAGAGGACAATGGGAAACACACCAGCCAAAACCCCCAAAAGGAACCACTGAATAACTGAGTTACATAAGGCTTCATTGCATATATCCTAGGACACACAGCCCTAGTTTTATAATGACACTAGAAGAAGAATTTTTTGGTTAAATGATTGGATAATACAACAACCCATCATTTTTGGTGTCATTTTTAGGGACACCATAAGCACAACATGCCATTTTATTCACCTTACATGATATGGGTGTTAATGAAGTTAATCTATGCAACTAGTAGAATCCTAGGCCTTGTTTACACAACCAACCTTGATGCATAGGCCACGAGATGTTCAAGGGAGATTTATACCTCGTAATATCCAAAAAATATTACCTAAGAAAGCACAAGTAGGTCACATTGAAAGTGACATTGAATCTAATACAATGCCTAGTAGCCCTTCTGAACAATCTGCATCATCTTATCTAGAACCAAAATAACCTTCTAGAGATGGGGGATAACATGAATGATGAGGACCAACCATTGGGTAGAACCTTTACTGATCCAATCATCCTCAATGAAGATGAGGATGCACCCATGAAGAATATTTCTCCATCTATCCTCCCTATCTTTCGAGGAATGTCCACAAAATACCCAGACCAGTTCTTATTTGAATTTAAAGTTCTTTGTCAGACATATGATTACAAAATAGATAACCAGAAACTCAAACTTTTTCCTTCCACCCTCAAAGACTTTGTTATGAGGTGGTTCATGGGATTGTTTCCTAACTCCATTCATTCATGGGAGGGCATGGAGACATCCTTTTTGGAAAAATATCAAGACTATTACAGGGGAAGAGATAGGAGAGAAGAGTTCTTTCCAGATAAATTAAAAAGAAGATGAAAATATGTAGAAGATTATCTGGATATATTTCTCTTTCTCCATAGAAGGAGTGGTTATGAGTTAAATGTCAAAAATCACTAAGACCATTTTCCTTAAGGGACTTGATGAGGAAACCAAAGACTCCCTCCATCTTATGGGAGGAGGTGATGTACACAAACTCACCATGGCACAGATTACTTGAGTTATGTAGGAGTTATTCTAGAACAAGAGGAGGTATAAGGTGAAGAAAAATAATCAAAGAATGCCCTAGGTACCTCAGAATTTCTCGAAGAAATGGCTAACATGAAAATAGACATCCTGTCACAATTGACTATCAACCATAGATGGGTTGAAAGCCAAGAACAATGTTACAAAGGAACCTTTAGATATATATTGTCCTAAATGCAGGAAGAGACATCCTTTGAGAGAATGCCCTTTGGATGTCACAGACATGTGCTTGATTTGTGATGTCTCCTGATCATGATACCAACCATTGTAATCTCCTACCTCAACTAAAAGAGATATTAAATGTTATAGCTCAATCAAATGCAGAGGTAAACTTCATGCAGATGATCAAATAATCAATCTTGGTTATGCCCCTCGACCTACTCAGAACCCATGGATGATGCCATGGCCCAATCAGGATCCTCCACCAACTTGGGGACAACCTGAATGGGCACCACCAAACTGGGCATCCTATCCATAGCCACCACCATGGGTACCTCTATACAATCAACAAGGTTGGGCACCTCCAGCTAATATACCACCATGGAAAAACCAACAATGGGCACCTCAATAAAATGCTAATCAACCAAGGAGGTTTGCACAACAACAACAAGCTTTAATGCCCCCACCCCAATAAAATTATCAGCAAGGGAAAGTAGTAAAACTCAGCTTCCAGCTCAGCCTATCTCGAACCCCAAAAATCAACAAACAGCTTCAATTAATGAAGTAGGATAGGGTGAGACGATGCAGATGAATGTCATTAATAATGTACAGTTGAGGTCTGGAAGGACAGTAAAAAATCCTCCTATTTTTATCACAAAACTCAATGAAAAAAATAGTTACCTGAGGAAATGAGGAAATACCTTAGGAAAATAAGGAAACTGAACATGTTTCACAAACACGAGCCACTAGGAACAAAAATGTAAGAATGAAGCTCCTTTCCTGAGTGATTGAGAGAAACACAGAATGAGGAAGAAACAACACTAGTTCAGGAGCTGAAAAAGATGAACATTGAGGTCCCACTTCTAAGAGCAATAAGGGACATTCCAGAGTTAAATCAAACCATTAGAGGCCATTGCATGAAAACACCAGGAAGGAAGAGGAAGTACCCAAAAACAATCAAAGTGGAGGTAAATCTAGCTAATCTCGTGGCTGGAAAGCTTCTTTCACCAAAATATGGGGATCCTGGGAGTCTTAGTTATTACTATTTTGTAAATGGTCAGATCAATATCCAATGTATTGGTAGATCTAAGAGTTACTATCAATTTTATAACAATAGATATGTTCAATCTATTGTCTTTAACAGGATTGCAGCCAACCAATATTGTTCTGCAATTGGCACACCAATCTATTGTTGTACCAAATGGAGTGATTGAGGATGTAATGGTCACGGTTGAATCTTGGGAGTATCTTGTGGATTTTATGGTCTTACATCCTAAATCTCAGAAGTTGGGATACCCAATCATCTTAGGAAGGCCCTGGTTAGCTACTGTTGTTGCGTACATTGATTGTAGGTAGGGAAAAATGACCATTTTGAATGGGCAAAAAGCAAATAATATTCACTTTATCCTCTTGCCAACCATATGTACATGTTTGTGAATGTGTATGGGTTGATTTTTCAGATACTAACAATATGAGTTCTTCTTATCTGGCCACCATTGTAGTGAAAAATCACATGGAAGAAATTTTTGAGTCATACACAATGTCTGGTGAATGAGGACACCATGTGACTACAAAAACTAGAACTGTGGCTCCGAAAATTCATCCATTGAGGCTACAAAACCACTGTTTAAATTTTAATGGATAATATCACCAAGGTAAGTGACATTTTTATTGGAAATTGTGAAGAAATATATGCTTATTATGAAGAACATACAGTCATTGATTTCCAATGTCCTTTAGCCAAGGTTTTGTCCCTTGAAAACATGACTATTTTTCACATACTACAGCCTCATGTTTGTCCCTTGAATTATTTAATTGTTGATGTAGAGATTGCTATTCTAAAAGATACTAAACAAGTGACTATTGACATAGGAAAAGAATTGACCATTGGTAACAATTTAGAAGCTAGCCAAGAGACTAGGGTTGTAGAAATCTTGAGGAAGCATTCCAAATACTTTTCTTAGGAATTATACTGACATGAAAGGGATTCATCCAAGCATCTGCACTCACCATATTTACACTGAGGATGTTAAACCTGTTAGAAAACCATAATGAAGAATCAATCCAACACTTAGAGACATTGTTCAAGAATGAGATAGAAAAATTTGTTGAAGGTTAGGATTCATTTATCCTATATCTAATAGTCAGTGGGTATCACCATTAGTAATAGTTCCCAAGAAAAATGGTAAGTGGAGAATTTTCATAGACTATAGGGAACTCAATAAAGCCACCAAAAAGGATTACTTTCCCCTACCCTTTATTGATCAGGTTTTGGACAATCTGGAAAGAAAGAAATATTTCTCCTTCTTGGATGGGTTTAGTGGGTATAACCAAATCAACATAGCACTTGCTGATTAGGATAAAACCACCTTCACTTGTCCTTGGGTTACATTTGCATATAGAGTTCTACCATTTGGGCTTTGTAATGCACCTACTACCTTCCAAAGAGCAAGTTTTGAATATTTTTGTAGATCTTACAAATGACCGTGTCAAAGTTTACATGGATGAATTTACTATCCATGGTTCAACTTTTGATGAATCTTTGAAACAATATTGAAAAATTATTAACTAGATGTGAGCAGCACCAAATTTCCTTGAGTCATGAAAAATGTTTGATAATGGTTTATCAAGGAATTGTCTTGGGTCATCATATTTCTGCCCAAGGTATACAGGTTGATCTTAAAAAGATATAAAGTAATTACTAAATTGTCCTACACCAAAAAATCAAACTGATATCAAGAGTTTCCTTGGACATGTAGGATACTATAGGCGGTTTATAAAAGATTTTAGTAAAATTTTTGCTCCCATGTTTTCTTTGCTGACAAAAGATTGTGTTCTTTGAATGGTCTCCTCAATGTCAACAGGATTTTGAAGTTATTAAAGAGAAATTAACCACTGCTCCAGTTTTGAGAGGACCCAATTGGGGACAACCTTTCCATATTCACAATGATGCTTCTAACACAACAATGGGAGTTGTTCTTGGATAAAAGGATATGAAGAAGACCAGATGTATGTCATCTATTACATCAGCAAAAATATGACCCCAACAGAGAGAGAATTATACCACTACGAAAAATAATTTTTAGCTATGTTGTTTACTCTCTGAACAAATTCAGACATTATATTACTGGATACAAAATCTTTGTGTACACTGACCATTCAGCCATAAGATATTTGATGAATAAACCAGTAGTGGGGGGAATAATTATTAGATGGTTACTCTTGTTGCAAGAATTTAACTTAACTATTATTGATAAGCTTGGTAAGGCTAATGTTGTTGATTTCCTTTCAAGATTGAATGTTTCAGGAGAATAAGAAGCAGTCCATGACCACTTTCTGGATGAGCACTTGTTTGCAGTATCAACTCAACCTCCATGGTTTGTTGATCTTGCAAATTACCTAACTACAGGGAAGTTTCCAGCTACTTTACTAATAAGGAACATGAAGGAGATTAGTTTAAAATAGTTCAACATACAAATGGTGTAATGGAATTCTATTTAAATGTTATCCTGATATGGTTCTTCGCAGGTGTGTTCGAGAGGATGAAGTATATGACATACTGAAATATTGTCATGATGAACCTAGAGGAGGACATTACTCAGTAAAGAGGACAATTCACAAGGTCCTTGGAGTTGGGTACTATTGGCCCTCTCTTCACAAATATGTCAAGAAGTACGTGTGGCAGTGTGATGCATGTCAGAGAATGGGGAAGCCTACATTGTCTACTGAGATGCCCCTCAATCCTCAACTGGTCTTAGGACCATTTGAGAAGTGGGGAATTGATTTTGTTGGACCATTTGATCCCCCATCCCATGAGAAAGAGTATATTCTTGTTTGCACTGATTATGTCACAAAATGGGCTAAGGTTCAAACATTCAGCATCTGCCAATGAGGATGTTGTAGCTGATTTTCTATACAACATGATTATGTTGAGATTTGGAGCCCCTAGAGCCATCGTATTTGATCAGGGACCTCAATTCGTGTCTAACATGATTGAAGCCTTCCTGGAGATCTACCAAATCAAGCATTGTAAATCATCACCATACCACCCCCAATCCAATGGGAAGGTGGAAGTCACAAACAGAGAGATGGAGAACATTTTAACCAAAGTTGTCAATGCAGACAGAAAGAACTGGGTACCAAAACTCCCAAAAGCAGTTTGGGCCTACAACACAACCTGGAAGACTACTACTGGTTTCTCCCCCTATGAACTAGTGTATGGGAAGAAGCCATTGTTACTAGTTGAGTTTGAATTGTAGACTTGGAGGACAACAATAAAAGTTGGAATTGAGTTGGATGAAGCACAACATGAGAGAGTAATGCAACTAAATGAACTAGATGAAATGAGGATGGAGGCACAACAAAAAATTGAAATTCTTCAACACCAAAGGAAATCTTGGCATGATGCTCGTATCAAGCACATGAAGTTTTAATGAAGGATATTGGGTCTTACTATTTGACTCAAAGTACCAACCGTTCAAAGGCAAGTTGAGGAAAATATGGTTGGGACCCTACCAGATCGGAAAAGATTTTTATAACAGTTCTGTGAGACTACTAGTTGATCGATGGAGATAGGATAACTCTTCTAGTGAATGGACATAGATTAAGGATGTATCAGCGTCCATTGGATAAAAAACCTTCAATAAATATATGTTGTTATATGCAAAGGAATGAATTCAGTGGAGGAGCTTGGCGCTTCCTTTTAGGAATAGTTGTTTTTTTAAATTTAAATAAAGGGAGATGATCATGCTTTTGATATTCTTCCCCTTAGATTGTAGTTTTTTTTTTATGCTTTCAATAAAGGTTAGGAATGCTAATTATTAGAATGTACATTGATCACCCTTATTCTATGAGTGGGGGACATGGAATTCTATGGATATCGGGGAGTTGAGCTGGAAGGGGTAAGTGCATTTTTCTTTTCTACAGATATTAGCTTTTGAAGCACTCCCCCATCACATTTATTTAACATGAATAAATCAAACACAATTCTCAATGCATTTATTGGGGATATAAATCAAAATATCATGTCACGAAGTGGGGGTGTAATGAGTAATAATGAGAAAATATATCGCATGTGTCACATTTCTATGAAAAGGATGGGTGGCTTTGTGTAAAGGACAAGTGGCATCATCATTCATGATGATAGGACGTGAGTTGTGTGATGAATTAAATCTTTCCATACGAACTTAGTCCCTATCAAATTTTCTGCCACCAAACTTTCCACCAACTCACTGCAATTAAGAGTTTAGAAATAATTCAAACTTCCAATGTCACTGTTGCATGCAATTACTCTGTTACTCTACAGAAGCTTGTGCCATTTTTCTGACGTTTTATTTAACCTTGATTTAGCTATGGGGGAAGAAAATAAATCTGAACCAGATTCTCCAGAGCCACTACTGCAAAATGTTGTTATTTCTCAGGTATTTCATGATGCAGGGTGGTTAGATTTTATTAGAAAATTTGAGGGTTTTGACGAGTATTTGGTTGATGAGTTCCTGATAAACTTTGAGGCAACTTGTTCACAAATTGGGGGCCAAAATAATTGAGATAAGTAGTTAAATTTTTGCTGACCTATCTGGCTTTCTAGATTTTGGTCTCAAAGTTGTGACCAATGCCCCACTCAAGGATTTAATACCATTGTTCCATGAATAAGGATAAGCTCCTCCAGAAGTGATCCTTACTTCCTTTAGTACTCAAAAAGGAATTTGGAAGGAGAGTTTGCCTAGGTCTTCGGAAGGAGGTAGCCAAGTGGGTCAATAAATATTTTATCTATGATGGACATCCATCTGTACTTGGAGGAGATTCATTAAATTTTTTGACTCATCTAAAGAGGGTTCACACAAACCCTGAACTCAAGGTTAATTTACCAAATATCTTGCTGATGTGGTCATCAAAGTGGGAAAAAAGTACAAAAATGGAGGTGGTAAGGCTGTATTGAAGCACCCTGGACTTATCCAATTAATTTTTTCACATCAGTTTGATACAGGCCAAAGTGGAAGATTGAAAGAATCAGTGCAGGGGAGAGTTAAAACAAAATAAAATAAAGAAGGAAACATCTCCCAGTGTTCAACCTAAGCTCGAGTTGACTCCTCACCCTTCACGAGAAACTATGGAGGAATCTTCTAGTAAGGATAACCCATCCTTTGTGCCACAAGTTTCCAAAGGTAAAAATACCCTACTAATCCATTTTGTATGTAACGTTACGACCAATAAGGTCTTGTACATTACAAAGGCCTGAAATTTCCCAACTAGAGATGTTTCATGAGGATTCTGCTCCTATTTTGGAAGAAAAATATGAGGTCGTACTTCATCTGCCCCTGCTGAAGAATCAAAGGATGATGAATTCACCACAACTATTCCTGTAGTACAGTGCCCTGAACTGGTATACCAGACATTCCTACCACTCTAGAAACTGAGTCTACAGCTCTGGAAATTCCTGCAGCACTGGAAACACAGACCAGAGCTTCAAAAATTGTTGCAATGGAAATTGGTGGTCAAGAACCACATGGAGATGACGTGTTGAGGTGTTACCAAGACAAAATTTCCTCATTGAAAGAAAAATTGAAAGGTATGCAAGAAACCAATTTGTCTTTACAAACTAAGTTTACACAAAGGATTGTAGAGAAAGTTAGGGAAATTACTACTTTAAAGGTAGAAGTTAGCAGTCTCAAAATACAAAGGGATAGTGGTCTGAAAGTATGGAATGATTTAACCCAGTTATGTCTTCATAATAAAGAATTGAAAAAGGAAAATAAAAATCTTAAAGAATAGATTGAGGACCAATACACGTGATAAGAAAAATTTGGAATCTATTGTAGACTTTGTTTGTCCTTTGGCTTGTAAGCTTCTTGCTTGTAGGAAACCCTCCTCTGTCTACAACATGTTTGTTCAAGAAAAATTTTATGCTTGGCAATTGATGAGAATGTGCAGTAAAGAACCTTGGGAGGCCCTTGATGGTAAAAAATTCTTAGGATTTTATCAAAACTGTACTCCTGATATCCAAAATCTATTGTGTGAATTTTACCTTCATAATATGTTGGTCACCAATGTGCCTGATTTCCTCATTAATTTGTTTGTGGGGGATTTTTAGTTGAAGGCTTTTCAGTCATTGCTTAGAAACCAAATTATATGGAATGAAAAAAACAAATTTGTTTAATCAGACATCATGAACCATAGGTTTCTACATTAGGCCTACCCATCACAATGATGTGTCCATGAAGGAAAAATTTTAGATCTCTTTATTATCAAGCTGGCATTGGAGAAAATACTTCAAAGGTTTTACAAAAGTGTGTGCAAGATTTTGAAGTTTACAGTCAGCAACATTTTGGTGAGGCATTACAAGCTTGTTGATAAACAATGGGATACATTGAATCTTCCGTTGAAGAGAAGGGAAGTAATCTCCCCCCAAAATATCAATTGGAGCATGAGGAGAGGAGATGTACTTATTGTAATTATCCAACAGTTGTCTGAGAAGAATGAAAAAGGGTACAGTGATGAGTGGATTGGAATACACGTGAGACCACCTCTTCTTCTGAGTCACATGACCACTTAGTATAACAATGCTACCCAATCACATGATAGCTTCACAGCATGGGTAGAGGTTATTTCAAACTCTCAAGGATGTAAAGGGACAACGAAACAATACGTAGATCAATTTGAAGAATATGACACAAAAGAGCTTGGACAGAGAGTAGGACAAAGATAAATTTTGCATAGGGACA
Source organism: Taxus chinensis (assembly GCA_019776745.2). Taxonomy (NCBI): domain Eukaryota; kingdom Viridiplantae; phylum Streptophyta; class Pinopsida; order Cupressales; family Taxaceae; genus Taxus; species Taxus chinensis. Next base: position 611,579,185 of record CM034152.1, on the reverse strand, counting down.
TGAAAAAGGTAAAGTGTAGGGGAGATGTTGAGTGCATTATTTGACTTATTATATCATCTATGAGGTTATTGATTTGTTCTTAAAACATGTTAATCAGTGCATGGGGATGATTTATATAGTTATATCCTAGTAAAGTTAATGCATTTTCTCTTGTTCTTGTTTCATGCAAACTGTTGACCATAGAAACTCCCACTAATCTCCTATATGAGTAAATGTGGTGACATGTACCATGATAATAGTGAGCATTTACTACCAATTCTAGAAGTTGTAATAAAAAAGGCTGAGTCTATAGCCATCATGTCCATCATGGAGGAATTTTTCCACAAGCCTACAAACATGAATCCTATTTTTGGTATTATTGTAGGATTTCAATGAAAATGTTAATGAGGTTTTTAGTGGATGAATTCAGTGCCTATAGTTATGACATGTTGTGTAACTGACTATGTCTATATATAGACATCTTCTTGAGAACAATTTAGTAGTTAGTTGATAAAAGCAGTTTACAGTACAATGATCTACCAATTAGTATTTACTTTGCAATGTTATGTTGAGCATGTCTTAGAACTTATTAGAATTAATATAGTTGATTTCATTTTGAATATCACCGGGTGTTGAGAGTACCTCCATCCAAAGGAAGAGAAAGGGCCCACTTGACCTAGGTGATTGGAGGATTTACATTTCATGCATGCTTATGGTTTTTTGATAAGTTCATATTTGAATTCTTATTTGAATGCAATTACTTATTTCCTTTCTTTGGCATATTTCTTTACTATTATTTCAATTCAGAGTGTGTTATTTCAATTCTACTATTTCAATTCAGTATGTGTGTGTTATTTGAATTATGTTATCTTAATTCAGTGTGTGCATTTCAATTCTAGTTAAAGTATTTCCTTTAAATGCATGTTTATTACAACAACATGGTGTTTCAGTAGTTTAGCATTACATTTACATATATTATAGGACAAGGGGAAACACACTATCCAAAACCTCCCAAAAGGAACCACCAAACAACTGAGTTGCATAAGGCTTCATTACATACATCCTAGGACACACAGCCATGGTTTTATAATGACACTAGCAAAAGAATTTATTGATTAAATGATTGGAGAATACAATGACCCATTAGTTCCACCTAGGGAAGGTTATCCAATGCTAATAAAAAAATATGAATATGCTTTCTTTTCTTCAAATCTGCAATAATCTTCAAGATCAAACAATATTGAAGGGTTTTCATCCTCCAACAAAACCACTATAATGGGTTTTCATCCTTCTAAGAAGCCACACAAGATGTTTTTCATCCTCAAGTGGAAGAACATGGAGCAACAAGCTCATAATGCCAAAAATAGAAACTGCACCAAAGCTAGCTCCTTCAAATGAGCTCTCTAATCTTATTTTTATAACCTCCTTTTAGTGTCAAATCTCATAAAGCGTAAGGGAGACCCCTAATAAGTCATTATAATATTTTATTAGGCCTCATTAATAGCTTATTTATTTATTTTAATCTTATTAAAAGCTCACCAACTTAGCCAACCTACTGAGAATGGGAAATACACAAATATAACATGAATACTGAATGATGAAACTGAAATATAATCCATGATATTTTATTTTTCAATCATTGTTTGTAAAGAAATTCTTAATTTTAGATTAATTTGAAAAGGGGGACATTACAGTCCTCCCTTCCCAAAACTTTTGTCCTCAAGCAATTGTAAGAACCGCTTCTTCTTCTTGACATACCTGCACATGAAGCAAACATATTAAAGAAAACAAGAGTGTTTAAAAACACGTTTACATCCCCCTTATCATGCCTTAAAAACATGACAAATGATATATCTTCTCTTATTTTATGCCACTTCATGATTTTTATTCATATGATGACTCCCTAATATCTCTTAGAAAGGTTGTCCCAAAAATAGCTGTGAGTATGCATTTTTCCTTCAAAAATCAGAATCTTCAAATATGAAAATAACTCACCACAACCTGATTGCTTTCCCCCTCCAACTGGAATCAATCCTTCGCTTTTTCAATGAGGCTTCTCTAATCTTCTTTATAACCTCCTTTGTTGTCCAAAGCTCATAAAGCGTCCGGGCAACCCCTAATTATTCTTTATATCTGTTTATTAGGCCCTCATTAATGCTTAGTACTATTTCAAGGTGATTAAACTCTCACCACCCTAGTAACCACTAGAATGGGAATAATAATAATGAACTTAATATAAATGATGAAAATGAAATATAATTCTGATCTTTCATTTTTCAACCATTGTTAGTGTAGTTATTATTTTACCCTGTTATTATTTTTAAGATAAATCTGTACACTTGTGTTAACCCTCACTTGTTTGTGTTGTTTGGCTTAGTGTACTAGGTGTGTGGATTTTAGCTTACTATTGTGGTTGAGTTAGCGTCTCAGTTATGTTGAGTTAGCTTACTAGTCCTTTTGGAGTAACTTAACTACCATTAATCAGTTAGTGGGAATTCTTCACCAACTGATTTAGGTAGTAATGGTGCACTTCCCTCCTCCTATATGTACATCTTCTTATTGAATAAGTCAAGTCATTCTATTGTAATGTATTGAGCATTATGGATTATGATGGATTGCCCTATATGGTATTTTAGCTCTTCTATTTTGATAAATCTCATGTGGTGTCTATTATCATCTTAGTCGTGGCTTGGAAGAATCCTTCTTATCATATAGTCCTTTCAGTTATCAAGTCCATAGATGATTCGATATCCAATATTTTTCTTGCAAGCAAGTGGTTTTATTTTTTTTCATGTATAGGTTTTTTTTAAAAATTTTCTGCAACATGCTTTTAGCAAAAAGGATGCGCCATTGGATTTGGAAGGTGTCAACACCAGAATCAACTATAACATACCATGTTTTGAGACACGGTCACATTTGGCATTTTATTAATTATGTGGTTTTTTATTTTGTGGCACATTTCCTAAAAATCCGTACAATTATGTATTCAACATATTTTTTGGCTCAAACTTATATTAGATTCTAGGTTTTTAGGAGAAACTTTCTAGGTTTCTCTCATTTTTTGATACAGGTGCCAGAAAAAAAGATATTTATAGTCAAAGTTTGTATTCACAATTGTCTTTTTGGTTGCATTCTTTTAATCGCATTGGATATAAGCATTTACCTTCTGGATGCTTCATTACCCTTTGGATATTTCGGTTTTAGATGCCTTCTTTTATCCACTAGACAACATTTGTACCCTCTAGGTGCATTCTTTATCCATTAATATAAGTGTGTACCTTCTAATGCATTCCTTTTACCCCTCTGGATATTTTTGGTTTTGGATGCAGTCTTTTTATACATCCCCTAGAACAGATCTTTACCCTTTGGTTGCATTCGTTTAATCCAATGGGATATAGCTTGTACCTTCTGGATGCATTCTTTTACCCTAATGGATATTTTTTTTTTGGATGCAATTCTTTATCCACTAGACTTAGAGCAGTACCCTCTAGTTTCATTCTTTTAATCCATTGGATATGGTGTGTCCCCCTGGAACCGCAATGATTTACCCGTCTGAACAATTTTAAGGTTTGGGTGCACGGCTTATCCTTGGTCACAAATCATGTATCATTTGGATGCACTCTTTTAACCCTTTGGACATTTGGGTGTCACGTGTACCTTTTAAAAAAAAGATAGCATTCAATATTATTTACTGGCAAAACCTTGTAGAGCTCAGACTTTATCTGAAGCTCGGATTAAGGTAGTTTTTTTTTTAAAATGTTTTTTTTTTTAGATCGCTACTCCTTGGTGAATTTTATACACATATTTCAAATGTAAAGGTATTAGTTACTTCAATTGTAATATTTATAGTCACGCAATTATAAGTGCCAAATTCGGGGGATGTTGTATAACTGTGTGACGCAATTTCGTTTGAGCCCCGACGTCCTAAACTTTTGGGTATGGCATTTTTATCTATGGGTGTTAACATTAATCTCTCTTTTTGTGAGGATATTTTGGATTTTTATTTTCGCACTTTTTTTGGCATGTTGACAGTCTCTCTTATGGGGGAGCTATTCTGGTGGAGCCCAGTGTTAGTTTGTCAGTGTTTGAGTAGTTGATTTTGACAACTCATACAGATTTGTGGTGTCAATCTACCCATTCTGTACTATGGGAGGGTGTGGTGTTGATATTGTTTCTTTGGGTTTTGTGTCATTGCCTTGTTACCTTGGCTTTTCTTAGATCGTGGCACTCCTATTTATTTGGATCTCATGTTCACCTTGTTTCCTTGGTTATTCTTGGATCGTGGCACACCTATTTGTAGCAATTGATCAAATTATGTTTGGTGTTTATTTTTCACTTTTGACATCACTCCATTGATCGAGCAATGGATTCAGACTATAGTGCGCACCACACTTCTTCAGCATTGTACGAGTTTTTGGAGTCGAGCTTCTGAGGATATCTTGCAGCAGAATTTTGCTCTCTACTTTGTTATTACTAGTTTTGGGTACCTTGTGGTGTCCATTTTTTCCCAGTTGTTGTATGTGGGTACCTCATCAGGCCTTATTGTTGGGACCCACCTTATTTTCCACCCACCTAAGCTATGCTTATGGGAGGGTGTTAGTGTAGGTTATTATTTACCATTTTATTTATTTATTAGGATAAATCTTACACTTGTGTTAGCCCTACACATGTTGGGTTAGCTTGCTTAGGTGTACTAGTTGTGTGGAGCTAGCTTACTAGTCTTTTGGAGTTAACTTAACTACCAGTATCAGTTAGTGGGAATTCTTCACCACTGATTTCAGTAGTAGTTGCACTTCCCTCCTCCTATATGTACATCTTTCTTATTGAATAATTCAAGTCATTCTGTTGTAATGTATTGAGCATTATGGATTATGATGGATTTCCATATATGGTATTTTAGCTCTTCTATTTTACAAATCTAATGTGGTGTGTTATTATCTTCTGAGATCGTGGCTTGGAACAATCTTCTTATCGTTCCTTTCAACCGTAGCTTGCTAAAAAATTATTAATTCAAAAAATGGGACATTACAGATTTTATTTTTTTAATATGCATTTATATTTTGACATGTTCCAAGTTAAAGTTCAAATTCATTTATCATGAACACTGACTACACTTATCTTCTTTTATAGATCCAACCTTACTCCAATGAATGACAACGCACAAATAGAATAAGGAACAATCTCAAGCACAACATGCTCTAGAAAGGGAAATACCCAAGGAAGAAATGCACGCATCAATTTCTGCTACACACGTGAGGTATCCCCTAGGATCCTTATCCTCCTCTAGATTCCATGATGCACATTCAACTATCTCCATTCAACGCGATATCAAGAACAACCTTGATTTAGTATGTTATTGGTCACAACTCTCTACGACTCTTCATAAGGTATGCTCTTATTATCTACTTTATGTTACCGAATATTCATTCACAAGAATAAAGTGGGGAAAAGTTATTCATGAAATCACACACTTTCTACTTACATCACTCCTCTAAGAATTTTGTTAAATACATGATTCCTAAGCAAGAAGACTAGACATTAACAACACTTATTTTACTCTTTCATTTGTTTTATCTCTCCCACACTCTTGTTATTTGTTTTTCTAGAATGACCACTTTACTTTTTGATACTGAACAACACATGACCTAGCTCTCTATTGATGGTTACATTTTCTGAACATCCTAGACATTACCTCCCATTAGGGATAGGAGCTCCCCAGGCGTTATTGTCCCCTTTGGGTGGTTTTCTCCCTTTCCATCATTTTCTTGATTTTGAATTGCCACATCATTTGGTGACTTTTCTATAGTATCTTTTATCACTTTGGATTTTTTTCAGTTGTTAATGACAAAATTCAAACAAGGGAATCATATATATATATATATATATACATTACTTACTTGCTACTATTAGGGGTTGGGAAACTTTGAGCTAATACTTACTATCTACTACTTCGGAAAAGTGCAACATTCAAAATTTGTATTTGGGCTACATTATTCACTACATATGAGGGGCTATTTTTGAATTCCTTCTCACACATTCATCTTGGGGGGAAATTAGTTGTAGCCCTCTATCTTGGTACGAATAGCATGATAAAAACCTAGCTTCAAGGGAAACAATTCAAATCACACGCTCAAAAGAATTATTATCCATTTTTACCCTGAGAAAAAATGGACAACTAGGAAGAAATTGGACTTGGGAGATTGATGGAGCTTTAATGGAGAAGCTATAAAAAAATTCAGGTAATTTCTATGTCTTAAGCACTTGCACTTGATTTTGGGTACTTGGGACCATTTGAAGGCATTTCCCTTTGCTTCAATTCAATAATTAGCCAAATTTTGAGAAAAATGGATAAAATTGAGAAAAATTGGCTTTGGGGCACTCTACTATATTTTTTCTAACTCCTCAGTCCAAGAGAAATCCAAAAAAGTTAGAAAAAATCAAGAAAAAATGGAAAATGTAGACACTTAAAATTGGTTACCCAATTTAGTGTCCCTTCTCATCCGTTTACTTGCCTAGGTAACCTGGGGCACGTTCGCGTCACCAACTATCCCCTTGGGATATTATCCAATTTGTGATTTAATCACTTATTCCAAATTTAATTCATCCCATCACATCTTACCCATGAGTGATTAAATATTAAATATTTAATTACGCTTCTTCCCATGCATCTTAATCACTTATCCACCCCAAATTTATTCTACCCATGTATCACATCTATTTTTAATCTTCCCTAAGCGGGATATTTTCCCGTAGTCGGGATAAGTCTTATCTTTCTCGAATCAATCAATTTTAGGCACCTCGGGAGTCTTTTCCGCGATCGGCGCCGACCCATATGGTCGGCGCCGATTTTCTAGGAGCGGCGCCGATTATAAAAGCAAGCCCAGAACTCAGTTCTAAGGACCGAAGAGAGCGAAGAGACCGAAGAAGAGATTACGAACGAGCAAAAAGCGAACAGAGAGCGAAAGATACAGGTTGAGAGAAAGAGAGATCTTCTTAGCATCAATTGTATCAAATTAGGGCAGATCCTGTCCAAATCAATCCCTGAGAGGAGCACCGTTACTCTGCCCGTATCATATCAACATCACACACCACCGTCTATCATCTGGTGACTCTGTTCCAGTGTCTCTCCATCTTCGGCACATCCAGCAGACCACATTCATATTCCAATCCCCGAATCTCATCGCACAGTCCCTGATTGGTCAGTCTACCTTCAGTCGACGCCGATCTTACCCAGTCGACGCCGATCACATCAGTCGCCGCCGATTCTACCCAGTCGACGCCGATTTCCCTGCAGACAGGTAAAAGGTCACAGGTAACACAAATCCAGCATTATTTCCCAGTTCCCTGTTTTCTGTACTTTCTGTCTGCTGTTCAGTTTCTGTTTTATTACTGCAATCAGAAAATCTAGTCTTTATTTACATCTTTTATCATGTATGCTTCTTTTCTTAATTGAAAACGTGGACTGACATCCGCCGAGGAAGCTTATCGCTTCTCGGACCCGCTTCTTGGGCAGTCCACTTAAATATCTTTTAACGTGGTCTTTTTCTGTCAAGCATCGGTGTTTTGCAGGTTATTCGGATCTATTGTGCAAATTGCTCGTGTGCGCCCGTCTTGTCTACATCGGCTTCCTCATCCGTCTACATCTTCATCAGGTATCGATTTCATTGGAGTTTTTCAGGGTTTTTGTGTTTAGTTTGGTACATTAACTTGGACAGGTAACAAGCACGAAATTCTTGATCTACATTCTGGCACGCCCGGTGGGACCCAACCAAAGTCCCTTATTGGTAAGTTCATTTCTTTTCTAGTTTTGAACTTTGTTCCTTTTCTTCACTGATTTCTATCAGTCCTATTTGAGCATTTCTGTTCATCATTTCAATCTTGCTTTTTAGGCGAAATCATTATCTTGAAATTTTTCTATTTCCTTAAAATAGAAATTTTTCGTTTCACCACTATCTGGATGTATCTTTCCGGATCTTGTTTGTTGTTTGCTTGATCTTTTCTTGCGGAGCACTTTGCTTGTTCGTGGGATTGTTCGAGGGGAAGAGCTCAACAACGCGCTTTTTGAAGTCCACACACCTTGGAGAGCTAAATCTACAGGTATTCCTCTTTTACGGTGTTTTCTCCTTTTTTAGGATTTCTTTGTTGGTTGTCTATCACATCCAAACACTTCAATTTTTGGTGCTTAAAAGGAACTTAATCGCATTTGGGAAAGAACTTGTTTGACTTGTCTTCATCGAAATCAAACATTTCGTTTTAAGTGCTTAAAAAGAACCTTTTCTTTGTCATTGCTGCATGCTTTTTCATCTAGTTTTAATTAGGTTGGAGAATTGATCAAAATCGGTAGTGACACTATTTGATTTTTATTTTTCACCCTTGCACACAAAGCCAAAATCACTAGGTATAAAGCATCTAAACAAAACTCCTTCCCTGGCCTCGCCTACTTGGAAGTGATATCCAAGAGGAAGAGCCTACGCGGTACTCGGGCCGCGCTATAAATTCACGGAAGATTTTGGTATATATTGGCAAAGCACCCGACTCCCTTATCGCAGCGGTGTGTGAAGTGCGGGGGTAGGCCCCTATATCAAGCCACGTACCGGTCTTTTACTGAAGTGCCTTCGGGACTCCTCACCACACATTACCCAAACCATCCTTAGTTTGGCTATCTGAGTAGTTCCTGTTCTAAAAAGCCTTCCCTAACATTTTTTTCTTTTCTTAAGAGCATCAAAATTTAAAGGAGATAATCACTTGCGCTGCTTGAATTGTTTGTGCATTAGCTAGGACAATCTTCTTTCTTGCTTGCTTATGACGGTTATCACCCGGTCACAATCTAGGAAAATGGCCCAACAGGTTCCTTCTTCCTCCGAAATCACCACCAGCGTGGATGTTTCGGCACCCCTCCAATCTTCCTCGGGACCGCTGTTAGTTGGTTCCCCCTCATGGTCGTATAATCCCTTCTATCAAACCAAAGCACCTCCATCACGTCCAGCTTCTCCTAGTCCCTCCGAGATATCATCTGGCTCGGAGTATGTTCCTCGCGGGGATCCTGAATTTCAGGCTTTCCTCGATCGCAATCCAATAGCCCTCATGGACTACCTAGTACACAAGTCGATCCAAATATCTGACCAAGACCCACCAATCCGACAAGTGTACAATTATCCTCGTGGATCATCCCAGGCCCTTGTAGAGCAGTTTGCACCATCTCTCTTGCCTCGAGCCACGGAGAAGGGCGAAGCCCCTATGCCTCCCTTTTCTCTTCCACCTACCATGTCGACTAGTTCTCAATTAGTCTTACCTATCCCTAACACTGCAGTTACCTCGAATATTCCACAACCCATCTCTGAGAGGTCTTCTGCCCTGGCTATAATGAATGCGTCTGCACACCCGCACATTGCCGTCAATTCGTCTATGCCCTCCATTGTGTCTCAAGGTCAGTACCTCTTCATGAGCCAACCCCCTCCGGCTAGTCAGTTGGTTCCTACTTCTCGTCCTCCAGTGAATCTTTCTTCCAATATTCCAGCAACTGCGACCTTCGCCCATCCCCTAGTATCGGCACCCTTGGTACCAAATCCGGCGGTAGAAGGTCCCTTTCAGGTCTTGTTCCCCAACATGTCCAATCTAACCAACACCCATGTTCCTCAATCTGTCCCTATTCAATCAACAAACATAGGAGTCCACCAATCACAGGTTCCATCCGTCACCCAACCTATATTTTCTCAACCACTTATTATCTCACAGCCTGCCTATACGCAAGCTGCCTCACAGCAAATACCCCACCCGGTGTCACCCAGAACACCTGGTTATTCCTCTTATCATCCTATCCAACAACAGATGAATCCCCCATTGACATCTCAACAACATCCACCACTTGCTTCTTATGTAGGACATACCAATGTACCTCCTCCCCAATCCGACGTAGTTCAAATTCTCTTCAAGAAAATTGCAGACTTGGAAGCCTCCACAAAAGGAACCCGTCCTTCATACTCCTTTGAAGAAGTGTGCAATGAACCCATTCATCCTTCGGTGGCTTTTAAGCCTTATCCTCCCCAATGGGAACTTCCCAAATTCTCAAAATTTCATAGCCGGGAAGACCCCCAACAACATCTGCGAGCATTCAAACATGCTTGCTACCTTATCGTCCAGGATCAGGAACTCATGCTCCGTACCTTTCCTATGTCTCTAGCGGGTCCCGCTTTGGACTGGTACAATAACATCCCTCAACATTCTTTGTTTTCCTTCTCTCAATTGGCCCAGATGTTTGTTGAAAACTTCTCAATAAATATCGCGCATAAGATCTCAATCACAGATCTTTATAACATTCGCCAATTCGACGATGAGTCTATAGCAGACTTTGTCGCTCGTTGGAGAGGGATAATCAACCAATTGTCTTTCTCCCTTCCCCAATCCCAACAAATCGAGTTGTTCACCCGATCTTGTGCTAATCACATTTCTTCCACTCTAAGGATCCAAACTTTTCATACCTTTGAAGAGGCCTTTACGATGGCACGCAAACTTGAATCTCGCGCCATTGAACAAGGGAAGTTAAAACTTCGCTCTAAATCGAAACCCGATTTTTCTCGATTCACCAAACCAAATTCTTCCCCCTCTAAAGACAAAAATCAAGGATCCACCAATGCCATCGTATTAAGAACATCACGAGCTGACAATACTCCTAATCAAACACCACGAAGAGATCCCTCATCTTCTCGAAAAGGGCCTTCATCTTCTCGATCCTTCGCTCCATTGGGGGAATCATATGCCTCCATCTTAGAAAAAATGTTGGAAGTTCGCATGATCGAACTTCCCCCCATTAGGGATATTGATGAAAGCCGAGAACGCCCATTCTGGTATAGGGAAAACGATTTCTGTCATTATCACAGAACCAAAGGTCATGACATCGAACGATGTCAGACTTTCAAAAATCTTGTCCAAAAATTCATTGATAAAGGCGAGCTCATTCTGGATAACCCAAATGCTCCCCCAAATCAAGCACTGGACGTTTTTAAACAACCTTTCCCAATCATGCCCCAAATCATAATTCTTCAGAATCTCAAAAACCAAACACCCACACCATCAATTTCATCTCCACTGAAGAATCCGCTTCTGAAACCAAGCCATCTACGAACACATCAATCGAATCAGATCCTCCTTCCTCTTCATCAATCACGGGAGTTCCAATATCTTCAGATAGTCCATCTTTGAATATCCCTACATTACCAAGCACGGAGTTATCTCTCTCCGCTCCTTTGTCTGACCTTCCATCTATACCCGAGACAGTGTCATCCTCATCTGTCTCATCATCAGACATTCTTTCAATGCTCGAGGCAATCACATCCCTCCGAGTTTCCACTACGGACACATCCACTTCTGTTGCTCCCATTCCCGCTGCAACTATGCCCTTGGTAAACGTACCTATCATCGTGCCAACTTCAACGGAAGCATCTTCAATTTTGACCCTTCCTATCTCTTTTCCTGCAGTAGTTTCACCCATGATTACTGCATCAGAAGTAGTCCCTTCGCTAGGAACTGCTTCGTCATCACCCCCTTCTTCCATCACCAATGTTACTTCACCTATTCAGGAAAAATCAAAAGAAGTAGCACCAACACCTATACACTCGGTTCCTGAACCTAAACCGAGACAACCAAAATCTAACATTACACCATCAGTATCTCCCCACTTACTTCCCCCAAAAAGGTTACAATCACCTTATGCCGTTGAAGTCGTCACCATCCCTGAAAAAGGAAAGCCCATATTTCGGACCATCAAAACTCTTGGTGCTCTTCCACAAAAATCTCTCTCCACGCCTCATAAACGATTGGATTTGCCCGCTGAGAAGGCGTCTTCTTCTACACATCCATCAAAGCCATCATCTTCTTCCACAACACATTCTTCATCAATACCCCTAAAAGTAGACTTACCTACTAAACAGACGGCACCTCTTCTATCAAGATCCTCATCTTCGTTACCAAAAACCAAAGCACCCTATATTCCTCCTATTACACCTACCTTGAGGACTTCTTCCTCATCTAAATCAACATTATCTAAATCATCCGTAAATCCGACTAAGCAATCCCCTTTGTCTCCAAAGACCGCAAAATCTGTCACATCTCCATCCTCCTCAAAATCTATCTTAGGGGCTCCCCCTCCACCAAAGTCAATCATGTCTCATTTACTCCCATCCCAAGCACCCAAGACTGCTCCTCCAAATGTCCAAACAAATAAGAGGATCCCTAATAAAACTGTTAAACCTAACATGCAAGTTCTTTTACCTCGGCAGTCGGTTAATGTAAAAGAACCATCTTCATCATCTCCATCCTCATCTTCGTCTACCGGATTCTACACCGAAATCCTTCATCAACTTATCCAATCTTCATCCATAACCCTTCCTCCGATTAAACCTTATAACCCTAAAGGAGTTAAACCTACTTGGTTTAACTCTGATCTGATTTGTGCTTACCACCGTACTCCGGGTCATGATACTGAGGGATGTAAAGCTCTTCAAGCCGTTATCAAGAACCTTCTGGAAGAAAGTGACCTTTTGCTGGAGGAGGAGGAACAAGTACCTCCTGTCACCTTAGCCCCATCCAAACCTCAACCATCCACTCAGACCTCTAGTGGTTCCATCGCCGCCTGATCTTCCACCTTCTCAAATTGACACGATCCATATCGCCACTAGAACCCAACACTATGATAACCCATCTTCATCTTCAGCATCTCGACCACGGGTTGTCATTTCTGCAGCCCCTGAAGGCGTTTCTCCTTCCTCATCAGCACCACGACCCAGGGTCTCTATTCGTGCTGCACCTCGGGCTCAAGTTCCCGTATCTGTTGAGGAGAGTGTTATGAAACAACTCACCCAGGCTCCGGTCAAAATGTCTCTTTTTGACCTCATCCAATCCTCCCCACAACATCGCCAGGCTCTAATCGATAATCTGCGTCGCATCGCAGTAAATTCCGATGAGCCCCAGCCCTTCGAGTTGGTTGTTGGACTGAATGGACCATCAACCGCCATTTCTTTCGAGGATTCGGAAATTCCTCCTCTTTCTTCAGAGGATTTGGAGGCTCCCCTCTTCATCACAGTCCAAATCAATAACACTACCTTAAAACGTGTTATGATCGATAGTGGAGCTGCACTCAACGTCATCTCCTCGCACACATTCGAACAACTTAAGTTACCAAAGAATGTGGTGTCACCCCCACCCTTCGCCCTTCGATCATTTAACGATCAGCTAGCAGTCACTCTGGGAACTGTGGTCTTACCCATCCGAGTAGGTAAGAAGCTGCTCCATGAACTCTTCTATATTGTCGAAGGAAAATTCCACTATAACATGATCCTCGGACGCTCCTGGATTCGCGCAATGCATTGTGTCCCATCCACCCTCCATCGATGCCTAAAATATCAATATGAGGGCAAAATATATACTCATCCAGGAGATCCTTTTCCTTCCGCACAATGCGACATGACCACTAGGTCTGCCCCTTTAAAAGAAAATACATCTTCTCCAGATGGGGCCTCATCTTCTTCCATACCTGCAACCAAACTACCGGATTTACAAAATCTGGAAGAGACATTGCAGCGTTTCTCACTAGGAGAGCTTCCTCTCTTTTCTTTCGATGCCCATCTCAAACCTAATGAGTATGGTAGACCAGACAAACAACCTGAATATCAACCAGGTCTCGGTCGCATCGTCACCATTGGTCTGCCCAATCAACAGACCAATTTCATCTACGGTGGTCTTGATACGCCTCATTATCGCCCGGATTCTCCTCCTAGAGCCAAACCTTACCTAACAGGGTTTGATCATCTACAGAATCCCACGTTTGCAAAGACTTATCTACATCGATGCGCGTGGAAAGGTTTTGGCCTTGGAAAATATGAACAAGGTATACATGACCTCAAATCCATTCCGACTCTCATGCCACATCAAAAATTTGGGTTAGGATTTAAACCCCTTTCAGAGGCCACCGTCACTATTCTTGATGAACCTCTTCCTACTAAGGAACCATCTTCTCCCACTAAATCAGAAGCATCACTTGATGTGGATGACGACATTTCCATCCCACCTAACTTTTTTTTTTTATCAATACCATTTCCTTAGGGCCGTTGGTCTATGAGACTAACAATCGGTCCGCTTCTATACCATTAATCTTCCCTGAAATAGTTGGAGACGACTCTCCTACTATCAATACTATCCACTGTGCGGATGATGATTCTGTCCTCACCTATCTAGGGGCAGAGGATTCATATCTTCCCAAGACTATTCCTTCTGACACGTCTACCCTTCTCAACGAAGCCACTATCGACCTTAATATAGGGACTTCTGAAGACCCTCGCATCATTAAGGTCGGCCAATCCCTTAATCCACAGGAATTAGGGGACTTTACCACTTTTCTTTCCAAACATCGTCAAGCCTTTGCTTGGTCATATGAGGATATGCCAGGGCTCGATCCCGATATTGTGGTCCACAATATCGTTACCCTTCCCAACATCAAGCCGGTCAAGCAAAAATTACGTAAAATGCACCCTAGAGTAGCCCTTCTTGTTAAAGAAGAATTACAACGCTTGCTCTCGGCTAGCTTCATCCAACCCATCGATTATCCGCAATGGGTGTCTAATGTAGTACCAGTAACTAAGGCTACTGGGAAGATTCGAATTTGTACCGACTTCCGGGATCTTAATCTTGCCTGTCCAAAGGATGATTTTCCTCTTCCTAATATCGACCAACTCGTAGATTTAACTGCGGGTCATGAGATGCTTTCTCTTATGGATGGTTTCTCTGGATATAATCAAATCCTCATCGCACCAGAAGACCAACATAAGACCTCCTTCATAACTCCTTGGGGGACCTTTTGCTATCGTGTCATGCCTTTTGGCCTTAAGAACGCAGGAGCAACCTATCAACGAGCAATGACATACATCTTCCATGACCTCTTACACAAAACTGTAGAGGATTATGTTGACGACCTCCTCGGCAAGTCCAAACGCCGTCAGGATCATCTTTTCATCCTTGCACCTCTCTTTGAGAGGCTTGTCCGCTTCTGTCTTCGTCTAAATCCAGCTAAGTGCGTGTTTGGCGTTCTCACTGGTAAACTTTTAGGTTTTATCATTTCCATCAGGGGTATTGAAGTCGACCCCGCAAAAATAAAAGCCATCCTTGAGATGCCTCCCCCTTCTAACTTGAAGCAACTCCGCAGTCTCCAAGGACGTCTTCAATCGGTGCGTCGTTTTATCTCCCAATTGTCGGACCGTTGTCAACCTTTTCACCATCTTCTCCGTAAGAATGTTCATTTTGAATGGGATGAGCATTGCCAAAAGGCCTTTGATGATCTCAAAGCTTATCTTCTTTCTCCACCTGTGCTTACACCTCCACGCGAGGGGGAGCCTTTCTATCTTTATATCTCTGTGACTGACCATGCTCTGGGAGCCATGATCTCGCATCGGGACACTTGTGGTAAAGAACAAGCTGTCTATTACATCAGTCGCACCCTCCATGAGTATGAGACACGTTACTCCGAAGCTGAAAAACTATGTTGCGCTCTCTTCTTTGCAACTTCTAAGCTTCGTCATTATCTCCTTAATCATAAAACTTACATTGTCACAAGTGTCAATCCACTTAAGACAATCCATGCAAAACCTTATCACAATGATCGTATCACTCGTTGGCTCATGCTCATGACAGAATTTGACCTCGAGTTTATCCCGCAAAAGGCTATCAAGGGTCAGGTTATTGCAGATCAATTAGCTGATGCTCCTCTTCCAGACACTCAAGACCCCCTTGCTCAATTCCCCGATGAATTTATCCAACAAATCGATTTTGGTCTATCTCCATTTAAAGTAAAGCTCTTCTTTGACGGATCCAAATGCCAGCAAGGGGGAGGTGCGGGTTTTGTGATGATTCCTCCTTGGGGTACGCCTATCCCAGTCGCACACAAATTAAACTTTGAATGCACCAATAATATGGCTGAGTACGAAGCTCTTGTCTTAGGTCTTCAAAATGCCATTAATCTCGGCGCTCGTCATATTGACATCTTTGGTGATTCTGAACTCATCGTTAACCAGGTCACGGGTGTCTATCAATGCAAGAATGATATCCTTCAAAAATATCGCGACATCGTTCTTGCCCAACTCCAATCTTTCGATAACTTCACTATCCAAGCCATTCCTCGTACTGCAAATCGATTCGCAGATACCATGGCCTCTTTAGCCTCCCTTATCCCGCCTTTTACCGAAGACTCGCGTCTTTATGTGGCTGTGCAACGATTAGATCAACCATCTCATCTTGGGCAACTAACGCCAATCAATGTTGTCACAACCCATACTCAGGATGAATGGTATCAACAGATAGTTGATTATCTATCTCATTCGGTCCTTCCTCCAGATCTGACTCCCAATGGTAGAAGGTCTTTTGTCCAACGCGCCAACCGCTATACTATTCTAGGCGGCCTTCTTTACAAACGAGGCTTTGATGGTATTTTGCTTCGATGCCTCAAAACTCATGAATCATCTAAAGCTATTCAGGAGGTCCATGACGGTATTTGTGGTGGACATTTTAGTGGCTTAGCTGTAGCCAAGCGCATCTTACGTTTGGGATATTATTGGCCTTCTCTTAATCGAGATTGTTGTGAATACACCAAGAAGTGCGTCAAGTGTCAGCAACATTCCAATCTCACGCACATCCCTAGTCAGGCTTTGCAACCTGCGGCGGATTTGTGGCCTTTTTCGCAGTGGGGTCTCGATCTTATTGGTCTCATCAATCCTCGTTCTTCACAACGTCATCATTCTATCATTACCGCCACTGAGTACTTTACTAAGTGGGTAGAAGCTATCCCCCTTTCTTCAACAAAGGCTAAGCCCATAGTTGATTTCGTCTATCAACACATCATTTGTCGCTTTGGCGTTCCACACAAGCTAATCACAGATAATGGTAAGTCTTTCAAGAACGCTGATTTGCAGAATCTCTGCAATGCTTTCAATATCAAGCTCAGTTTTTCTTCTCCATACTATCCTCAAGCTAATGGTCAAGCCGAAGCTTCCAATAAAACTTTGCGTAATATCCTCGCAAAGGTAACTAGTCGAGCTGGTAGGGATTGGCATCTACATATCCCTTTTGCTCTCTGGGCTTATCGGACTAGCATTCGTACTCCTACTGGTGCTACTCCCTTCTCTCTCGTCTATGGGTCTGAGGCTGTCCTTCCTTTGGAGGTCCAAATCCCATCTCTCCGTGTTTCTCTCAGAGAATTTGTCTCCGATGAGGATTATCGTCAAAATCGTCTGGCACAACTTGAATTATTAGATGAGCGACGTCTTAACGCTCTTGAGCATCATCAGGTCTATCTCGAGCGTGTCAAACGTGCTTATAACAAGCACTTGCAACATCGTGACTTCAAAATTGGTGATCTTGTTCTTAAGGAAAATCAAAATGTCACTACACTCGAAAGGAGTCAACGTGGTAAGTTTGCTCCCAACTGGATGGGCCCCTACATTATCACTCATAAATATGGGTCTGGGGCTTATCGTTTATCTTCCATGGATGGTATCCCTGAAGCGGAACCTCTTAATGCTTTGCATTTACGGCCCTTCTATTGTTAAAATCTATCTTACACAAATCTAGTCGCAACTCAGATCTTCCATCCGTCCTAATAACCAGTCATCTACTTTCGTGGTGATTTGAAATTGTGTGGTTCTCCGCCTATTGCCTCGCTTACCTTAAATATGAGTATCGCGGCTCTACTCATTGCACGTTTCTTTTGGATATGTTCCTCCTCATGGTAGGAATACCTTAATCACCACTTCATCTGTCCCAAGTACTTATCTTAATCGGATCTACTCGGGTCATGAGTGCATGTTCTTCTATGTTCTCTTCCCCTCCATCTGATCTATCTAGGTCTAAACTCAGCTTCTTCCAAAAAGTTTCAAAAAAAAAAAAAAAAAGATGCTATCCAAAAGATAGACTGATCCCTTGAAGGACAGCTATCCATACATTATCAAGTGAATCAAAAAAAGAAAATAGACCATACCCTCGAAGGATGGCTATCATTAAAATTCAAAATACAGACCGCTCCCTTGAAGGACGGCTGTTTCTCAAAGAAAAATTCAAGGCTTCTTGTAATCAATCAGCCTTCCAGTCAGTTTATACACTTTTTAGCATCACTGAAAGACTTCCCGCATCGATCAGTCTTTCCATATCAAGCAAACTTCCCGCATTGATCAGTTTGCTTATCTGTCAAAGTCATGAAGCTGAGATTTAGGACCTTTTGTCGATCATATGGAGAATCCTATTTCCCCACTATGGACATGTATTCTGTCCCTTATAAGTTCCGACAAGATACTTACTTACTTTTCTTTCCGTTTCTATCCTAGATCTGGTTTGCGACTAGTTAGTGTCAGATTTATTTTAATCTTATATAGGGCCTTGTATGCTTGGTCTTTTGGTTCCCTTTCTGGATTTTATCTATGTTCGGTTGGAAGTCCAACTTATCATTTTTCTTCTTCTCCGAGTACCTTCTCTTCTAAGTCACGGTTGTTTCCACTTTCATCTTTGACTCTTGCAAGGAGTATTCTCCATTTCTTTGTCTTGCAACCCTGTTAAATTGGCATTTCACATGTTAATTCAATCAAAGTTTATCTTCTATCTAGGTTCATCTTATCTATCAAAACACCTATCTGTATTCATTTCTCATTACAATTACATCCATATATCCAACACATTTATCTATCTATCCATCAAAATATCGAAAAATACGTACATCTAAGGTACATTACATCTATCTATATCTAATCCATACATCAAGTATATCTGTATATCTATCCATCAAAATATTTAAACACATGTACATCCAAGTTACATCATCTATCAAAGTTATATCCACATCACATCTATCATCTATCAGTCTATATCTATCCAATCACATCTATTTTATCCACATTTCAATCTATCTAATCACATCTATTTCTATCATCCATCAGTCTATATCTCTCCAATCACATCTATTTTATCCTCTATCTATATCCATCTACCCATGTATATCAAAATTGAAAGCATGAGTACAATTATACGACAAATAACGTGATCAATCTATATATACATGTGTGTTTTTACAAAACAATGGGTGGCTTCCAATCAAGCCATCTATACAATGCCTTCCAATCGAGGCTACATCACTATACAAATACAAAATCTATCCAATCTCTATATGGTAAAATCGGAAGCGTGGAGGACACTATCTCCTCCACCCTCCTCTGCACCCGGCTGTCTCTCCTGGCCGCCGCCTACCGAGCTCGATGCACCTGCTGCTGGAGGTCTCGGCCCACCTCGATCTCTCCCAGTGCTCCCTCCGCCTGAGGCTCCGCTCGCTGTAGCCGTCCCTGCTCTCCTCCTCGCCCCATACCGAGGCACATCTGGGGCATGCTGCGCTAGGGCATCCTCATAATATCTCACCTCAGCAAGGAGAGACTGGTATGTGCTCAGGCTCACCATACCCGGTGCTCGTAAAGGTGCTGCTGGTGCTGCTGGCGCTGCTGGTGGTGCCCCTCCTAGAGCCGTGCCCTGTGTCCCAGACTCTGATGTGGCACCAGTCTCTCCGTATTTGGCCCTAAGGGCCTCCCTGTGCCGAAGATAGCGATCCCTCTGCTGAATCGCTGTATCTCGCTCCTGGCGAGCGGTGTCTCTCTCCACAATCAGGGAATCTCTCTCCTCTGTCAAGGCCCTGATCTCCTCCAGAGCTACCTGATGTGTCTGTATCAGTGTGGCATGCTCTCCCTCTAGCCTGTCCAGCGTAGCAGCTATGTCCTCCTCATCAGCATCTATAGAGGGCGGGAGATGTCGTGGCAACTCTGTATCGTACCATGCTGCGTAGCCCTCATCCACCCCCGCGTCATCATCGCTGTCCGTGGAGGGTGGAGCCTCTCTCAATGGGTCTGCCGGGATCAAAATCGGCAAATCTGTCTCTCTGCTATCCCGCCTATATGGCGTGTATGTGGCTGGCACTGTCTGTACTAGGCCAAACTGCCTCAGTATCCGCATGAATGGGACTCGCTCCCACATATCTGGTCTGCGGCCCCTGACCACCCGACTCCGTCTCAATGCTACCAAGTGGGCATCCTGACCAACCCATATCGGAAATGCCCGATATGGTCTCCAGATAACCTGATCTGGTGTAAGCGTCCTGAAACGCTCCGAGTACCACTCGGCTGATCTACCTGTATCTCCTGCGGCCATGTCAGCCCGCCATCTCCGAAATCCATAGTCAACACCCCCCACTGCTGCTGGCATCCAAGGAAGCCCGGATGGCCTGATCACTGCTATGTGCTCGTATGCCCAGCAATGAAGCACAAAGCTGACATCAATCCCTGTCCTCCGACCAGTGGTGTACATCCATAGCTCATAATATACCTGAGCTATCAGGGCATCGGCAAAGGCAAAAACCTGTCTGTGCTGCAAGATGTCGCACACGCAGTCTAATAGTAGCAATGGGAATCTCCCACCTCCTGAGTCTGGCAAGGCAAAATAAGATATAGCCATCTGAATCAAGGCTATCCGCCTGCTCCGAGGGCTATCCTGCCTGTACTGTGAGGCTATCCTCACTGCCCCAGATACTATCTCCGAGTCATCTGCTCTGTCTCTGTACAATCGCACCAGGGCCCTCTGCTGCTGCTCTCGGGGTGTGATCTCAATCGGGTCCCCCGTAATCGGTAATCGGAGGATCCTGTATACATCCTCATGGGTGATAGTCATCTCACCCGTCCTAAACCAAAATGTGCACGTGTGGCTGTCCCATCGTCGCACTAATGCCCGCATGAGCTCCACATCTCGTGGCACTCGTCTGTAATATCTAAAACCCCCGAGCCCGGCTAGCTCTAAATGCTGCCAGTCTGCATCTGTCACATCAGGAAGGATCGTCTCCAATAGCTCAGGGATGGCATCCCTCATATGAAGAGCCTCTCGTGCCTGCATCCACAACATCAAAAGCATAATCAGTCTCTTTTTTCCCCAAATCTCATCTTCCAAAACCATAAAAATGAATATCTTTCAGTCGGCGTCGATTTGGTAAAATCGGCGTCGTTCATTCTAGTCGGCGCCGATCAATACCAATCGACGCCGATCCAAAAACAAATCGACGCCGATTAAACCAATCGGCGCCGACTGCCTGGCCGGATGTAAACCACACCCTGGCCTCCCATGCACCAAAAAATCACACAAAAAAAAAATAATAGTAAATAATAACAAAGGTGGGTTCAAGAATGATCACTTACCCCAGGTCGTGTCCTCCTGCGCTTCTGTCCGCTCCCAGAGGCTTCCATTGTGTTCAAATCTCAAATCTATCTCTCTCTGAATCAATCGTCACGTTGCAAATAAATCGTTTACGTTTTCCGTTCGCATATTTATATGCGTCTGGATTGGTCGGCGCCGATTTTTTGGGTCGACGCCGATTGTTTTGGTCGGCGCCGATTAGTTTGATCGCCGCCGATTTTTCATGTCTGTTTGCCGTAGTGTTGATGCTTGGCTTACTTATCTATCTGATCATTGTTGTGTGCTGAATCTTGCCTTTTGGCGCATCTTTTAGATATCCTTGTCTATTTTGGGTTTGTTCCCTTTTGCGTGGGACACTCGTACCTTTTTGGCAGCTTAGAGTTACGCGGGTCTGTAGGCACTAACGTCGTCTGATTTATAGACCGTCTAGTTGTCCCTACCAATGTGTCTCTCTTTAGATGTTGACTATTTTGCAGTTCTCCTTACACTCATGGGTCTGTAGACACTAACGTCGTCTCATGAGGAGACCGGCTAGTTTTCCCTACCAATGTGAGTTCCTTAGGTTGCTGCCCTTGTGTTTATTTTTATGCGTCATCAATGATCAGATCTACTCCAGCCATCCAACTGGGGCATCCTGCATTTTTCATCTACCTCTTTCAAACTCGGGATCGTCTGTTCTATCATCCATCCCATCCCTAGTTTGAGGGGGATCACATCACCACAAATTCTTCTCTTCTTCCATCCCTTTGTTTTTGTCTCATAACCTTGCTTATCGCAAGTTACTTGACAAAAAGGGGCAAAATGTAGACACTTAAAATTGGTTACCCAATTTAGTGTCCCTTCTCATCCGTTTACTTGCCTAGGTAACCTGGGGCACGTTTACGTCACCAACTATCCCCTTGGGATATTATCCAATTTGTGATTTAATCACTTATTCCAAATTTAATTCATCCCATCACATCTTACCCATGAGTGATTAAATATTAAATATTTAATTTCGCTTCTTCCCATGCATCTTAATCACTTATCCACCCCAAATTTATTCTACCCATGTATCACATCTATTTTTAATCTTCCCTAAGCGGGATATTTTCCCGTAGTCGGGATAAGTCTTATTTTTCTCGAATCAATCAATTTTAGGCACCTCGGGAGTCTTTTCCGCGATCGGCGCCGACCCATATGGTCGGCGCCGATTTTCTAGGAGCGGCGCCGATTATAAAAGCAAGCCCAGAACTCAGTTCTAAGGACCGAAGAGAGCGAAGAGACCGAAAAAGAGACGAAAGAAAGCACTTACGCACGAACAGAGAGCGAGAAAGATTCAGGTTGCAAGAAGGAGAGATCTTTTTAGCATCAATTGTCTCAGTTAGGGCAGATCCTGTCCTAATCAATCCCTGAGAGGAGCACCGTTACTCTGCCCGTATCATATCAACATCACACACCACCGTCTATCATCTGGTGACTCTGTTCCAGTGTCTCTCCATCTTCGGCACATCCAGCAGACCACATTCATATTCCAATCCCCGAATCTCATCGCACAGTCCCTGATTGGTCAGTCTACCTTCAGTCGACGCCGATCTTACCCAGTCGACGCCGATCACATCAGTCGCCGCCGATTCTACCCAGTCGACGCCGATTTCCCTGCAGACAGGTAAAAGGTCACAGGTAACACAAATCCAGCATTATTTCCCAGTTCCCTGTTTTCTGTACTTTCTGTCTGCTGTTCAGTTTCTGTTTTATTACTGCAATCAGAAAATCTAGTCTTTATTTACATCTTTTATCATGTATGCTTCTTTTCTTAATTGAAAACGTGGACTGACATCCGCCGAGGAAGCTTATCGCTTCTCGGACCCGCTTCTTGGGCAGTCCACTTAAATATCTTTTAACGTGGTCTTTTTCTGTCAAGCATCGGTGTTTTGCAGGTTATTCGGATCTATTGTGCGAATTGCTCGTGTGCGCCCGTCTTGTCTACATCGGCTTCCTCATCCGTCTACATCTTCATCAGGTATCGATTTCATTGGAGTTTTTCAGGGTTTTTGTGTTTAGTTTGGTACATTAACTTGGACAGGTAACAAGCACGAAATTCTTGATCGAATGGCCATAACTTTTGACCAGGTACTCCATTTTTTGAGATCTTGGACATTCTAAAAAGCTCTCAACCTCCTCTTCACCATGGAATCATGAAAATCATATTTAGGTGAGATTAAGTGGTAGAAAAATGACAAAAAAAACAATTTCAACATGAAATGAACAATTAAGGTGGCCCAACTACCAGCATTTAATGAAGTATGGTCTATTTTCTTATCCAACAAGCCAAAGGACATTGAGAAATGAGTTTTGCAAGGCTTCCCATATTTTTTTTAGCACATTAATGAAATTTATCAGTGGGTGAAGGGGGAATTTCATGATTCTATCTCTCTCTCTCTCTTCCTCATCTTCATCTATATATTGTAAGTTTCTCGATTTTGAGAAGAAATGGGATATTCTGGGATGTGGGGAAACTTTATTAAAAAAATTTCTCACCACCAATGAGCTGCAAGCCTTCACATGGGCCTGGAAAGTGTATTTGTGCCTCTATATTCAGATTTAATGGACTGTGTAGCTTTATGAAGCAATAAAAATTTTGTTTTGTGGTGTTCCTTCAACCCTTGCTCATTTTTATTGTATTTCCCTTGCCTCTCCATTATTTTTGTTGTATTCTATGCATATTCTTTATCATTTATAGGTTCAAGTTGTTGTGTTTCATGGAGATTAGAGGGTGAATGAAGATTTTGGTTTGTGTCACAGCAGTTTGGACTTTCCTTTATGCATTTCCCTCCTTTTTTTCTCCCTCAGCAGGATATTTCTACCCCCTTTTCCTGGTTTAATTGTCATGAAGAGGGGTGAAAAGGTACATTCACCAAATTAATTAATTATTATAACATGAATAAATTAAATAAAGCACAATGAACACATAACACAACATGTAACGTGAAAAACCCATAAATGGGTAAAAACCACGGAATAAATCCTCTATCGAGAAAATTTTACATTTACCAGTCCAGTAACTCCCTCCTCACTTCTACTCCATGTTTTTACTGGGATCAACCTTCATATTCCACATTGGAATATTATTATGTGATTTAATAATTTCATGTCCTGATTATTTGATATATTGAATATATGACCTAATGTCATATTTAAATAACCTGAAGTGTTATGTCCTTCTTTAGTGACGGGACACACCTCCCCAATTTAATTAGTTGATTAATTAAATTAACCAACCCCTAATATAAAGTTTATATTTAAATAATATGAATATATTTTATTGTATATTATTTAAATATAAACTATATATTATGATGCACTTAATATTATAGTTCTAACACTCCCCCTTAATATTAAGTGGAGATCCATATGCCAACATAACCTATCTGTACAAAAACATTTATAAATCTATAAACCCTAAAGGTTTAGGCGAGCACATGTATTTGTGAGAGTAAATCTCACTGTTTCTCATGGAAATATTCTTACACTACATCTCTAGGAACCTTGTACAACACAAGGACCTCCTTTACAATTAGATGCACACTAGACTGTAATATTCCCATAAACTTTGTCATTTTAGTTGTAAACTCTAGCAGTTTACTTTAGATCATACAAGATCTTGTTACAATGCTTTTAAACCAAAGTAGAAGTATCGAGGAGAAGGAGGTAATCAATAGGACGACCATTAGGATATGGAATTTCCATGCACACTCCCCCTCAATGGAAACTATGAAATTCCAAGTATTGCACGGAACTTGTAGAAATTCGCAGCACACAATGGCTTCATGAACAAGTCTGCAACCTGATCTTCAGTCAGGTAGTACTTGAGATCTATATAACCACTAAGACCCTTCTCGTAAATAAAGTGCATATGTATCTCGATATAATTCGTTCTTTGATGTTGAACTAGATTTTTAACAAGAGAAATACACTCTAGATATCACACATAAGAGGATTACTTCCTTTAAATTCCATGTGCATCTCTTCCAACAGCCTCTTCAGCCACATGGATTCTTTTGTTGCTTCCATTGCACTTCTATATTCTACCTCAGTAGAAGAAATTTAAACTTGTCAGCTTCTTTTTACTACTCCAAGTAATAGCACCTGCACCAAACTTGAATATATATCTAGTTGTAGATTTATGATCTATCACTTCACCAGCATGGTCAAAATCACAATATCCATATAAATATGCTCTTTTAGATGAAATATAATGTAAACTATAATTAATTGTTCCCTTTATATACCGTAAAATTCTTTTTGCTAACTTCCTATGATCCTAATAAGGTTCCTGCATAAACCTTGAATCAATCCCTTCATGCATTGACTCTAATTGAGCCCAAGCCTCACTAGGACTCTCTTGATTTTTGATATGAATCACAAAATCATCTTGAACACTTTGCAAAATAATAGACATCGCCTCTTGTACTTTATATTGATATGCAATGAAGTTATCAACAGTTGCATGTCTTCCAATAAGAGCTCTCTTAGTTCCATTCACAATTGCCCACAATTTTCGATCCATGAATTCTTCTTTTAATCAAATCTTCCAAATGTTGTAATTGTTTCCATTCAATATCTGAGATTTATCAATTGAAATTGATTAGACCCCATTTTTTCATAAAATAGAGATAAAAAAGATTAATAAACAAGGATTAAAAAAGAGTTTTATTGAAATTCCTCTGTCATATTTTAATCCTTGTAATCGATCATGATCAATTTAAGCCAAAAAAGGAGGTCATGTTAATTGAATAATCTATGTTAGAATGATATCAAAAACTTAAATTGAAATGTAAGTGAATTTTTTTTTAGTTTTGTAACAAAATGACGACAAAAAAACTTGTCGTATAAGAATATATCATTAAAAACGATAATTTTACTATTTTTACAAAAATGATTTATAATATGTATATATTTTCGGAAAAAAAAAAAAAATTTACATATACAATTTCTTTAAAAAAAAAGTTATATATATATATATATATGGAGATCTTTCCCCTTTAAGTGTTATTTTCTTATCAACTAGGCTGAGTTGGTTAGCCAACTCGGCGAGCCATATTTATATTACAAACCGAATTGAGCCACATTATATCCCGAATGCCAATGTTATTATCAATGAAAACCATATAAAAAATGTTAATGTTTATATATATTATCAATTCGAACCATATAACCAAACATACCACCCGAGCTATGACACTATATAACTATCGAGGCCGCTCAACATGCCCATGAGGGTGTTCAACAAAAAAGGGTTGGTGTGACCTAAGTCACACAACTAAGTCACTGTGGGAAGGCTTTTACAGCCTTCCCCTTACTTGTATTTTCCCAATGTGGGATTAAACCCACAACAAATAGAGAGGGGTGGTTGTTGTTGCTGTCACAAGAGGTAGAGATGATAGGGGCCCATGAGGACACCTGTCGAGAGTTGGTGATGTGATCAGTCGGTGTCATGTGGAACTCTAAAAAATGGGGGGGTGGTTTGGATGGGGCCACCCCTATATAAAAAAATTTAATATATAATTGGTTCAGTTAGATAGGTTAGGTTTAGGTTTATATATTTTAGTTTTAGGTTCATATAAACCATGGCATTATATATATATATATATATATATATATATATATATATATATAATTTTTTTTCCTCTTATAGTTATGTGTGTGTGTGTGTGTGTGTATTTGTATAGATTTATATATTTATATTGTATTTTTATAAAATATGAAGATTTAATAAAAATATATATACAACTATTATAGTTTGTATCTAAACTATAAGAGCAAAGTTTTCAGGGCCATATTCAGGACATGAATAAGGGTTTCAAAATACATAGTAAACAATGTAAAAACACGTGTATTACCAGGGGACAAGGAATTCACTTAACCAATGAAAAAAATAGAAAATCCTATTTTCTCGAGTCTTGTATCCCCCTGTAAACTCAAGTTTTACTCTGGATTTTTACTTCCCTTTTTTTATTTTCTTGAATCCCCTGAAAACTATGTAAATATATATAAAATATTTTAAATAATTTAGAACCCTTACCTTATTTTCCGTCGCCTGGTAATTCCTGAAGTTGAATTCTTTTCACGCAGTTGAAATTCCAAAATGCCTTTTCAGCTATGCAATATTCATCCAACCATCCAACTATGTGGAACAGGAAGGGGGGGTTAAATAATATTTCAAATAATTTAACTACCTTCCCAACCGTTACAACCTCAGGTTACATTAGGATTAAATTGAATTTACTACACCCGCTCTGGTACCATATCAAGACAAGGGGTGAAAAGGTACATTCACCAAATTAATTAATTATAACATGAATAAATTAAATAAAGCACAATGAACACATAACACAACATGTAACATGGAAAACCCATAAAGGGGTCAAAACCATGAAATAAATCCTCTATCAAGAAAATTTTACATTTACCAGTCCAATAACTCCCTACTCACTTCTACTCCATGTTTTTACTGGGATCAACCTTCATATTCCACATTGGAATATTATTACATGATTTAATAATTTTGTGTCCCGATTATTTGATATATTGAATATATGACCTAATGTCATATTTAAATAACCCGAAGGGTTATGTTCTTTAGTGATGGGGCACACCTCCCCGATTTAATTTGTTGATTAATTAAATTAACCAACCCCTAATATAAATTTTATATTTAAATAATATGAATATAGTTTATTCTATATTATTTAAATATAAACTATATATTTTGATGCACTTAATATTATAGTTATAACAGTTATCACCTCTTTTTAGCTTAGGATTTCCTTTTCATGCATTTTCCTCTCTCCCTGGTGCCTTGTAATCATAGGATAGGATTAGATAGTTGTATATCCAACATTAGTAGTAGTTTAGAACTATAATTAGGTAGAGGAAGATGGCCTTCACTGGAGGTCCATCTCAATATGTAAGTTCCACAACTTAAGAGATGGTCCCATGTTAGACAAAAGTAGAGATCTTCTTAGCCAAATCTCAGAGTACTACTTTTTGTGATAAATTTTTTGGCACGCCCAGTGGGACAAGTTTGAAGCACTTTACAACTTCACTTCATCAATTTTGATGTGTTCTTGGTGAATATTTCATCCTTTAGAGGCATTTTCAAGTACATCTAGCGACTTCATTGTTCCAACAAACCCATTATCTCATTACATACCTTTTCCTTCATTATTTACATCCTTCCATTCATCTTCTTTCTTCCACTTCATCTATGGCTCTCCAAATAGCTCTTCCATTCTCTCATTTCAGTTCTTCTCCCCTCCATTTATAGCAGTGGGATGATTTCCCCAAAACAACCCCAATAAACCTACCTCTCTTTCATGTAAATGGATATCAATCTACTATTGATCATATCCAAGACATAACAAACCACTGTGTCATTCAAAATGCCATTGAAGAAAAATTTTACCTCAGACTTCTTGCTCTATCATTCCAAGGAAAATAAAAATATTGGTTCAACATTTTGGATCCACAATCCATTTCTATGTGGAATCAGGTGGGAGAATAATTTTGCAATCGGTTCAATGAGAATGCAGATGTCATTATCCTCACAGAACATCTCAGCACAATACAACAGGAATCAACAAAGTATATCTTATACTTCAACATCATATTTGAGTGAACTTGGCTTAGAATTCCTCAAGAATTAAGACTCTCATAAAGTATGGCATTCTTGTTTTATTTGAAGGCCCTTGATTCTGATTTGGCTGTATTGGTCCAATTTCTAGGAGGAAGCACTCTTCCTCAAGAATTTGACATTGTCATAATAGATTATAAGAGTCTTATTCAAGATGGGAAAAGGAAATACATCCCTAATTCTCCCCTTCTTCCATTTCCATCCACATCTTCTGTGTTTAACAGTGCAACAAATCAATAGCCCTTCACATATGTTTCATCCCCAACCAGTCTTATCATGTTTGATGATTATAGAAAAATTGATGAGTGGTATGAATCTAATTGGGAAAATGAAATTGTACAAAGTAAACAAGGGAGGGCATCCACTTTAAAAGGAATTCAGTCAAACTCAAAGGATGTTGTTTTGGAGGAGGCAGAGTTGTTTATAGAGGTAGAGCAACATTCAAATCAGCCTACAAACATCCAACTTCTTTAAGAAATTATGTAGGATAACTCCACCCAGGGAGTTGATATTCAAAGAGATGGAAAAATGACAAGGATCATCCCAATGGTTCCCAAATTCTCTTACCCAATCAGGTATCTGGCTAGTTTGGAGCCAAAATCAGATTTGCAAAAGTCATGCTTTCTCCAGAGCATGAGGATGAGCTATAATGTACTAATGATCAACTGCAATGCCTCTAGGATCCAAACACGGAGAAATTTGAGGAGGTATTTTCTTTATTTTCAGCTAATATCTTGAATAATTGGGTGAGAAACTAGATACGTGTTAGTTTTTCACTCTTACTAGTGACCGTATTCAATGCCAAATCAGTCACATGGTCCCAATTTTTGAGAAAGGGAAGTTATTTCTCCCTTTTAGTTACAGTATTTGTTTGAGTCTCCTTTACCTCTAGTTAGAGTAGGGTAGGATAGGTTTATTTTCAGAAGAAGAAGTTCATGTGCACACTCTGCATGTTTCCACTTGGAACATGTATGATTTTTCCCTTTTGTGTCATTTTTCTTGTTGCATAGTCCACCACTTGGAGGAAGTAGTGTTCATTATGGGAAGCAAGGTTTTAATAGTTCTAAGTGTACTCCAAATCAAGATGTGATTCTAAAACTCTACATTATTTCATGTTTTCCAAGAAATTAGTTTAGTGTTCTTCATACTTGGTAAAAAAATCAGATTTGGGACAGCTTCAAAGGTTCATCTTTTTGTCTCATGAGATCATTTGCAGAGGAAAGAGGTGAAATTTTTAGATTAAAAATGTTTTCCATTCACATAAAACCTTAATGTAGATAATTGTATAATGTGAATGGTCAATTGAGAAATAGCAAATCAGCTCCAAGTTCAAGTAGTGCTTCAAGTGTCTTAGGGGTTGTTCTTCAAGTTTAAATTAGTTTTCATGATTATCAGGTTGACTCCATGCCCAATGCATGCTTTAAGGCCACTGATAAATTTATCAAGCAAGTAGATGTCCCTTTGAGTCGCCAAATTCTTATCCATTTTTACCCCTATAAAAAATGGACAGCTGGGAAGAAATTGGACTGGGCGGCTTATGGAGATTTAATGGAGAATCTACAAAAACATTCAGGGAATTTCTATGTTTTGGGCACTTACAATTTATTTTGGATACTTGGGACCATTTGAAGGCATTTCCCTTTACTTCGGTTCAATACTTATCCAAATTTGAGAAAAATGGATAAAATTGGGAAATTTTGGCTTTAGATCACTCTACTATATTTTTTCTAAGTCCTCAATCCAAAAGAAACCCAAAAAAGTTAGATAAAATCAAGATGAAATGGAAAAAGAAGAAGAAGAAGATGGAGTAATAAGGAATTTTCATACGGGACTACTTCAAAGCAAAGCTCACCAAAACATTCGAGTAAAGCAGTCTCTAAAACCCGTAGAGAAGGAGGAAGAGGAGTAATGTGGGGATGTTAGGTGCCACTACTTTGAAGTAATTCTCAAGTAAAAGATTGAAGTAAAGCACTTCTAAAACCCGTAAGCAAAAGAAGAGAAAAGAGTTATGCGGTGATGTAACTCGTGACTATTTCGAAGTAATGCTCAAGTAAAAACATGAGTAAAGTAGTTGCACCTCACAAACCTGCGAAGATAGAAGGTAAAGTGTAATCTGGGGATGCGACTTGGCATTACTGTGAAGTAATACTCAAGCACAAACCTGAAGTAAAGAAATCCCAAAACCCACAGCAAAGGGAGAAAACAAAGAGTAATCCAGAGATTCGAAGTTACTTTACTTCTGAAAATAAACTAAGTAAAGAAGTTGTAAAATCCCACAGAGAAGAGTAGAAGGCAGTAAGGGGGGCTCAAAAACCTACAAGGAAGAGATTTTTAAAGTAATGTCACCTCAGAAACCTGAATGGCCATAACTTTTGACCAAGTACTCCATTTTTTGAGATCTTGGACATTCTAGAAAGCTCTTGACCTCCTCTTCACCATGGAATCATGAAAATAATATTTAGGTGAGATTAGGTGGGAGAAAAATTTAAAAAAAACTTTCAACATGAAATGAATAATTAAGGTGGCCTAGCTACCAGCATTTAATGAAGTATGGTCTATTTTCTTATCCAGCAAGCTAAAGGACATTGAGAAATGAGTTTTACAAGGCTTCCCATACTTTTTTTTCGCACATTAATGAAATTTATCAGTGGGTGAAGGGGGAATTTTGAGATTCTATATCTCTCTCTTTCTCTTCCTCATCTTCTTTTATATATTGTAATTTTCTCATTTTTTAGAAGAAATGGGATATTCTAGGATGTGGGGAAAATCTGTAAAAAAAATTCTCACCACCAATGAGCTGCAAACCTTCACAAGGGCTTGGCAAGTGTATTTTTTCCTCTATTTTTAGATGTGATGGACTATGCAACTTTATGAAGCAGTAAAAATTGTGTTTTGTGTTCTTTCAACCCTTACTCATTTTTATTGTATTTCCCTTGACTCTCCATTATTTTTTTGTATTATGTGCATTTTATTTCTCATTTGTAGGTTCAATTTGTTGTTTCATGAAGATTAGAGGGTGAATGAATATTTTGGTTTATGTCACAACTGTCTGGCCTTTCCTTGTTATATTTTCCTCCTTTTTTCTCCCTCGGTAGTATATTTCCACCCCCTTTTCCTGATGATACCACCTCTTTTAGCTTAGGATTTCCTTTTCATGTATTTTCCTCTCTCCATGGTCCCTTGGAATCATAGGATACGATTAGATAGTTATATTTTCAGCATTAGGAGTAATATAACATTAGGATTGGGTAGAGGAAGTCAGATTTCTCTAGAGGTCCATCTCAAGATGCAAGCCCCACAAGTTGAGAGATGGTCTCATGTTAACAAAATGTAGAGATCTACATAGCCAAATCTCAGGGTGCTCCTTTTTGTGATAACAAGAACTACATAGAGTCTGAAATTTAGTGTCGAGCTCAATCATAATCACATTGTGGTGACCGCCGAGGTTAGTCTTACTCAAGCATATGCATTATTTATTTCATCTCATGTTTTTTGAGCATTTTGAAGGTAATTATGTTTTTTTTCATAGGAACATGTGTAATACATGAACCCTATGACATATCTGAAGTGAGAAACAGTGAAAGGAGGGAGCCAAGTTTAGACCTTGAAAAGACTAGAAGTAGAGTAATTGCTAAGACACTAACTTCTAGATCCTCCTGTGGGTGCTCCTATCCAAAGAGGTCCAAAATTCTTGGATAAATCCTACACAGTCTGGATCTATCCTTTTCCAGTCAATATCCATCCCATAATCATCCCAGATATTTTGATGTAAGTTAAGTCACTCTTATCCCATATCTTACACACTTGTGTGTTTCTTACATGCAAGATATTTTTTGTTACTTCTATGTTCATTTGATCTTATTCCTTTGATATAAGATTGAAATTTCTTTACATCATAACGTAGGAGGTCCAATCAATGGAGGGGAGATACCAACTATGAGATAGGTTCTTCATATTTTCATCGGGCCAAGAGAGTATGATTATTTGATGATACCCAATAGTCTTTATGTGTAAAAATTTTGTCATATGCCTTTTTGACATGTGGGAAAATAATATCTGATGTATATCATTGTACACCTATATGGCATTGTTTAAACATTATTTTGTTCAATTTTTGTATGATATTTTGGAAATCAATATACAAGACCAAAAACTTATTCTTTTAAATATGTACTATGGATAGCAATCTTTATATGTATAAGTGGACTAATAATATTCCATGTCTATGTTATACTAAAATATTTTACAATTTTTATATATTTTTAGTATGCATTGAATAGGATATTGAAATATATAAAATTAACATACACTCTATCCATTATTATAATCATACAAGGTCATCAATTAAAATCATGCAATGCCAATACCAATTCCATACACTTTTAATCTCAATATCAATCTCACAACACAATGTAGAGGTGGTTTTTTTAAAGAGGTTCTACATATTTTTCTTACTAAAGACAACCCCTTGTAAACTATATAAATCACATGAAGAGAATAAGAAAATTCACTCCTACATTGATCAAACGGAATTTAAATTTTCCACACATAAACTATTATAAGATACCCTTATACACATGTATGAAAAGTGAGGATATTTATTATATGATCTCCAGTTGTTTGACCAAATGAATAAACATGTATCTTGGAAAATAAAAACAATATTATATGATCTCCAGTTGTTTGACCAAATGAATAAACATGTATCTTGGAAAATAAAAACAATATTATGGTGAGATTAGTGTCTATATATTGTTCTAAAGATACCATTATGGTACAAGATAGGATTATGTTGAGAAAGTTTTGTGTAAAGAACTACCAAGGATGATATTTCTATTGTCTCCAAGTGTTATATTGACTACAATACCTTCTCTCTCAAACCAAGAAAACACATCCATACAAAAACCAAAGGTTTATTTTGAATTTTGATGATAAAGTTTATATTTTCCTTGAGATATCCAAGATGACCAAAAATGTCAAACGTGTAATCATAATGATGATTTTTCTACATAATGTTAGTAAATTGTTTACATCCCTCATCCACTAAACATGCATTGTTACATGCTAATAAAATGAAAATGAAACTTACATGGTTAGGGTATGTTCCAGGGTGTTACATTACATTGAATATTTTGATAGCATACTTGCATAATCCATATTGTGCATACCCTACAATTATGGCATTCCATGAGACCACATATCTTCATGACATTTTTTGAATAGCTCATGTTCCTTTTGTATGCTTCAACGTTTTTTGTACATATCTATTAGGAAATATAAAACTACAACATTTAACACAAACCCACTTTCCATTATGCTTTGATTGGCATTCATATGTTGTTTTAAATCTCCAGTTATGGTACAATCCAGGAGTATACTGATAAGAAAATACATTCATACTAGAAAAGGTTGGTGTAAAGAACCACAAGAGATAATCTCTCTATTATCTGTAAGTGTTGTATTAATTGTAAGACCTTATCTCACTCACTCAACAAACACATTGACCATGCAATAACCACACATTTAATTGGCATTTTGATGATAAATTTCAGAGTTTCTTCAAGATAGCCAACACATACTAATCAATTTTAGGTATAATTACATTGAATTCTTTACAACCCTTTTCCACTAATATAGTATGGTTGCATGCTAATAAAAATTGAATATTACATACTCAAGGTACATTTTAAAATGCTTTAATAATCTAAAGAGTTTTGAGAGAAATTATAGGAAAAAACATCCACACAACAACCACATATTTAATTGGAATTTTGATGATAAAGTTTAGAGTTTCTAAATATAGCTAGCATGACCAACAATGTCAACCATGAAAAAATAATAATCAAATGTGATCATTATTCACTCCCACATAAATCAGAGAGAATTTCAATGTGCCACACAAAAAAAATGAAAAAACACCCTTATAAACATGTCTGATAAGTAGGTCACCAGTAGGTCATCAACATTGGAATTTGAACACATTATACATGCAATAATATTAGTGTGTTGAATGTCTGCGATGGAGGTACTGTAAGCGCAGTTTCTGCAGAATGTCTATGCACTAAGCCTAAATTTGCTAAGGAAAGGCTTATCTCTGACCAAAATTGGACAGTTGTAAATCTGTAAAATGAAAAGGTGGAAATGTTGGGATCCACACCTCTGGCTTGGAATAATATTCTCCAAATCCCTAACATCAAAGTGGGTCTGCATTCTCCTCAAAAAGGTCAGTTCAAGTGGGAAAAGGACAGTGAAGGTGCCACCTTCCTGTTGGTCCCAGATGACTGTGTTGATAGGGCTTTGAGCAAAGAAAATCTCTCCCTTGTTGGTAAGTTTCTTGGCTCTAGACCTACTATTGATTTTATTAGAAAATGGGCTCTGAGAAAGTGGAAACCTAAGGGGGATCTGAGTATTACCATCATGCCATGGGGTTTTTTTTCTGGAAAAATTTAATCAGCAAGCTGATTTAGAATCGGTGCTTCTGGGAGGACCATGGTGGCTAGGTAATATGGGCCTCTTTTTGAAAAAATGGTATCCTGGATTTGACCCTAACACTGAAAATATAAACACCATTCCAATCTGGTGTAGGCTCCCTAGGCTACCATTGCATTTTTTGGATGATGAAATTCTGCTTAACGTTGCTAAGTCCTTAGGTGCTCCTATCAGGCTGGATGGGCCCACGAGAAATAGATCCAGACTTGCTTTTGCTCAATTCTGCATTTCTTCTGAAATGGAGCAGGAATTACCGGAATTCATCATTTTGAAATCTAGGTATGGGGTGTGGACTCAAAATATTGAGTTTGAAACTTTTCATTTGAGATGTAAGCACTGTCATCGCATAGGACACTCCACCAAAAGTCTGTCCCAAGAAGGTGACAGTGGAAGCTGAACAACCTGTGGATGGCTCTGTCTTGAATAAGGAATGCAGGGCTCTTCACACTGATGACAAAGCCCCTAGTGAGATGGAGTTGGACTACAATAGAAAAGGAAAAAAAAGGGGTTTTAGAACTCAAATAAGGAAGCATTTGGTCTGGCGTCCTAAAACCCCCAGTAGCAGCTTTGCTTGTCTGCACCTAGCAAAGAGGACTTGGAAAATCCTATAAAGGTGTCCATGGTGGTGAATGAGCAAGAAGGATCTGTGAAGATTAATATAGTCCCAAATGATCAATATCATAACAAAAAGGAAACTGAGATAGTTAAACCTCTGGGCAGCATTGAGGAAATATCAGACAAGGGAAGTATGGATTTCAAAGAAAATCTATGTAGAATAACACTCCTAGGGGAGATGGTAAATTATCTATCAGATATACCTCCTTGCTCTAGCAACAGGTCAGCAGTTTCACCTACTTGCTACAACATCAGAACAGTTGATCCACACTCAATTGACAAGAATCAAAAGGAGCGTGAAGAGGGAGAAGTTATGCCTGTCAAAGTGGATGAGGATCTAAATTCTGGATTCACAAAGGTCATTTCAAAAAAGAAAAAGAGAATGAAAGGATTTGAAATGATCCCAGAATCACTTTACAGTGATAAGAAAAATAAAAAGGACAACTGGGATGCCTCAACATCCAGAACTACTAGATCTTCTGCAAGAAGACTAGTAGACTTTGGAGGTAGTTCTAAAAGAGGAAGGCCCTCAAAAAAGGCTCTTAGATCTAAGAGAACTGAGAGAGACATTACAGATGGCATTCAAAGTCAATTGAACCATCAGGAAATCCCAACTCCCAATCATTCCAAATGAAGATTATTTCTTGGAACATCTGAGGTCTAAATGGAAACTCCAAGCAGAGAATCATCAAGGAGTTACGGGATTCTAGTAGTCCTAGTATTTTGATATTGCAGGAAACTAAGATGAAAGCTAAGATCCTTGAAACTAATAAAAAGAGTTTCTGGGAAAATTCTGAAATGGTGGCTGTAGACTCTCAGGGGGCCTCTGGAGGACTGGCTACTCTTTGGGATAAAAGGCATTGTACTGGTACGGTTCTTAATGCTAGCACTAATCATCTTGCAATCAAATTTCTGGCTATTGAGAATAATGGTGAATGGATACTTTCTAACATATATGCCCCTAATACATGTGAGTGGGAGAAGAAAACTTTGGGCTGATCTTAAAACCTTTAGAAACCAATATAGTACAGCTAACTGGCTTATAATGGGTGATTTTAACTCCCCTCTTAACCCAGGTGAAAAGTATGGAGGAATCTCCAGCTTTTCTACAGGTATGGAGGATTTTGCTGATTTTATTGCTGAACATAATCTTTTAGATGTGGATCTCCATGGGAATAAATACACTTGGAATAATAGAAGGTTGGGAAAAGATCTTATCCAGGTAAGATTGGATAGGGCACTGATTTCAGCGAGTTGGATTCTCAGTCAAGACTTTCACCTCTCCTCCTTGCCCAGAGTTGGATCGGATCACAATCTGATTGCTTTAAATCTTCTCAATTGGACTAAACCCATCAGAAGCTCATTCAAATTTGAAAATATGTGGATGGAGCATGACAACATCTATGACAAGATAAAAGAATGGTGGGGATGGAATGGTGAAGGCACTGCACAATTTAGATTGATCCAAAAGCTCAAGAATGTTAAAAAGCAAGTTAAAATCTGGAATAAAAGAGTTTTTGGCAATGTGTTTGATAATAAAAAGAAGTTAAAACAAAAGCTCCAGGATTTGGAAATTAAAATGGATACAATGGGGAGATCTGTTGAAGACCAAACTAATGAAAAGAATATTCTTTCTGAGTTGCATACGATTTGCAGCAGAGAAGAATCTTTATGGAGACTTAAATCTAGAGCTATCTGGCTTAAAGAGGGAGATAGGAACACAAAGTTCTTTCATATGACCATGCTGAAGCACAGAGCTTGTAATAGGATCATGGAAGTGGCTAAAAGTAACAGAAATACTATAAAAGATCCCATTAGCATCAAGGAAGAAGCACTTGATTTCTATAAAAAACTTCTTAAGGAGAGGAATATCATCAATGCTGAGGCTATTTCTTTTATGTTGGAGGCTATTCCCCAAGGAAAAATTGAGGAACAGAGATTTAGAAATGTCACCAAAGCTGTCACGCTTGAAGAGCTGCAAAAGGTTGTTTTTACTTTAGAAGGCGACAAGGCTCCAGGACCGGATGGTTTCTCCATTAATTTCTTTTTCAGAAATTTTGGGAAATTTGTTCGGATGATCTTCTCAGAGTGGTGAATGAATTCTACAGAACTGGAAATCTTTTGAAAGAGCTGAACAACACTCACATTGTGTTGGCCCCCAAAAAAAAATGGATGCTAAAGACTTCAAAGACTTCAGGCCCATCAGCCTTGTGAACGCTATCTACAGGATTTTCACCAAAATAATTGCTACAAGGCTCCAACTCATTATGAATGATTTAATCTCTAGGCAGCAGAGTGGGTTCATCAAAGGTAGGATTATTCAAGATGGAGTGATTATGGTTCATGAGACCATTCATTCTATGGAGAATAATAAAAAATCAAATATGGCTCTTAAGCTTGATATGAATAAAGCCTTTGACAAGGTTTCTTGGGTTTTTCTTGACAAAGTCTTAACTAAATTTGGTTTTCCGGACAAATTTAGAAAAATTATTAAGGCTTGTATCTCTACGGTCAGATTTTCAGTGGTGGTTAATGGTGAGCCTGTGGGTTTTTTCACTAGCAGCAGAGGGCTAAGGCAAGGGGACCCCATCTCCCCCCTACTCTTCATTCTTATGGCTGATAGCCTTAGTAGAACAATTGGTAAAGCAGTCAATGACGGTCTTTTGAAAGGCTCAAAGCCCACTTCCATCAGCCAAGTTGTCTCCCATCAACAATTTGCGGATGATACTATCCTCCTTCTTTTGGCTTCAGTCATTGAAGCTAAGGCTACCAAGGCTATTCTGCAGCTCTACGAATCTGCTTCTGGGCAAGAGATCAATTATGATAAAAGCTCCATTTTCTTCTTCAACACTCCTGAAGAAAGACAACTTAAAATTGCTAAAATTCTGGGCTGTAAAATAAGCACGCTTCCAGCCACTTACTTGGGCCTTCCTCTCGGCACTAAAAAAGTCTCTAGCAAGGTGTGGGATGAGCTATTGGAGAGATTTCAAAAAAAATGGCTGGTTGGAAAGGAGCCATTTTGTCTAGTGCTGGTAAGTGCCTGCTCATTAAAAGTACTCTCCAAAATCTGCCCATTTATATCATGTCACTCTTCAAGATCCCCTCTTCCTTCAAAGAAAAGATTGAGAGGATTCAGAAAAAATTCTTATGGCAGGGCATGGAAGAGAAGTTTAAATTTCACTTAGTTGCTTGGGATAAGGTTTGTACCCCGAAATCTATGGGAGGATTGGGTATAAAAGACATCGAGAAAATGAATGAGGCTCTCATTGCAAAAATGGGCTGGAGAATGCTTTCAGAGAAACAACCCTGGATTGATTTAATCAAAGCTAAATACCTAAATCAACAAACTATCTATTCTTTCCTGCAAGATGAGCACCTCCCCTATGGTTCCATTTTTTGGAACAATCTGGTTAAGAGCAGAAATTTCATTAAGCAGGGCAGTAAATGGAAAGTGGGTGATGGTTGGGATATAAATTTCTGGGAGGATAACTGGTTTAATGGCAATCTTATGGATAGTTTTGGGATTGTTAAGGACAGTCTTGTAAACAAATATGGCATTAAAATCAAGGATTATATTGAGGGAAATGGCAATAGAAAGAAATGGAAAAAACTATCAGTGGAGCGAGATGATCTGGTACAAATTATTTCCTCCCTTCAAGTTCAGTTAGATCTTATTCCCTTAAGTCAACTGGATACTAAGGATGAGCTGGTCTGGCATAATTCCATTGATGGGGACTATTCTGTCAAAATTGGATATAACACTTTCTTCGACAGTAGTCAATCTGAGTTCAATTGGAATAGGATTTGGATGGCTGAATTAACTCCTAAAATAAATTTCTTCCTTTGGCTGGCTATCAGAGGCAAGATTCTTACCACTGACAAACTGATGAGAAGAGGTTTTATAATGCCTAATAGATGTCATCTTTGTAAAAAAGACTCTGAGGATATCAGTCATTTGTTTATCCATTGTGATTATGCTACCAGAATATGGAGTTTTTCCCTCTCTAAATTTGAAGCTCTATGGGTGGTGCCAAAGGATTTCAATCAGCTATGGACTCAATGGAACCCACCCTATAGGCATTGTGTTGTCAGAAGGATCTGGAAGCTGGTTATCCCTCATATCATTTGGAGGATATGGAAAGATAGAAATGATATTATTTTTAGAAATAAGAATCAGAACTATAAGCTCAGTATTGGTAAAATTTCTAATGATATCAAAGAGAATATAGCTAGATTTAAACCCCCCAAGAATAAGAGTTATCCAGTAAATGAAGAGTATGTCTTATCCAACTGGCAGATTGGAGCTGTCAGTAGCCGTAGCAATCCCAGTAATAGTATTGATAGATCTTTGATTAAATGGCATCCTCCTGATTTTAACTGGTATAAGTTGAACTTTGATGGGGCCTCTAAGGGTAACCCTGGGACTGCGGCAGGGGGAGGAGTGATCTGGGATCATAAAGGTAATCTGATTGCTGCGTATGCTGGAAAAATGGGAATTCAAACCAATCATTTTGCCAAAGCATTATCTGCTTTATGGGGCCTGAGAATTGCCCAGAATCATAATATCCAAAACCTCATTCTTGAAGGGGACTCCCTGAATATCATTAATCACCTTAATCAGTGCTCACCTCCAAGTTGGAACATCAAGGATTTTATCTCAGAGTCCATAAGTATCTGCCAAACATTCACTAACATCCGGATCATACATACTTACCGGGAGGGTAACAAGCTGGCAGATGCATTGGAAAATTATGGCATTAATGTTAACCACATTGTTTGGGATAATAATAGCATTCCTAAACAGCTTCAAAGCAGCATTCAAGCGGATATCTATAAACATGCAAATTCAAGATTTGGGATATGATCATTGGGAGTGGATTAGTACTAATAAAGCTCCCACACGTGCTGACTTTAAAACTAATCTTATACAATTCTTGTCGAACAATCAAGTTTGTATGAAGAATAATGGAAAGTTCAAGTGGATTTATATTGAAAGGAAAGTCGCGCATGCGGGCAGCATTGTGCTCTATACAATCTGGCTGCAAGTCTCTACGGATCCCCAAGATAGAAATAATGTTAATGATGATAGGGAGCGGGCTGGCAAAAGGGCCGTAGTTCCCACATGCGAACTTCCACAGGTTCAAATCAGCAGTCACGCGGGTATTTGTGGGAAAATAAATGGCTATTCTCATCAGCATTTTCACTGCGTGAATAATAATAGCAAAAGGCGGACTGGTATTAGCACTCTTAAGGTTTCTAATATTTTTTGCAAGCAGTTAAGCACGGTGACAATGGGGGGCCCTCCTTGCCAGATCGAGCCCAGCGCGGATCCGGATTGGAGGGATAATGTGGAGCTTTGGAATATTCTAAGCCAGGGAGGCATCACCAACTTTATGGAGAAGGTTCAGGGCCATGATCAAAGTATTTCAGTGTGTTTTGCAAAAGATTGGAAGGATCACACTGTTGAGTATGGGGGGCAGAAGATTGCGATCAATGAGGAGCTGATAGCTGAAGCGACTGGCCTTGGCATGGATGGATACCATTTTTTTAATAAAAGGGTTGACAGAGAAGCTGAGGAGAGGAGATTTGTTGAAGGAACTGAGAAGCTGATCTTTGTCACGGTGGGCCTGCTTGTCAATTCGATCCCCTCGCCCTATGATGAGGTTACCCGCATGATGGTGCATTTCATTTCTTTGGAAGGGAGGTTCATCACTGTACCTGCTAAACATCTTGTCTTCCTCAATCACTTCCACAGGAATCACACGGTATGTTTCCCCCATTATCTGCTTAGCTCTCTTGAGCGCTCCATTTTGGAGTTTCAAAAGCATGCTCGTGTTGTTCCTTTGCACCAGGGGCTAATTTTCTTGCTGCATAAATTATGTCTTCTTCAGGTCTCCTGGCCTCCCTTCCTCCCCTGGCTCTGTTCCCCCTCTGCCTATTTCTGTGGCCGCCAGCCCCATCTCTCCACATTCTGTCCCCGCCACTACTACTGTCACCCCTCTCCCGCCTTCCCGGCTCCATCTCCCATTCCCCCCACCTCTTCCCCCACCCCCTTTGCTTCCACTTCGGCCAGACCGGTTACCAGGTCCTCTAGAAGACTGAATCTTGATACCCCTGTTGGGGAAGGGTCCTCAGGAGATTGAAACTGCCCATAACCTCCTTCATATTAGCAGTGCTAGTTCTCAGGAAGCACATATGGAGAGCTCCACAAAAAGGCTGGAGGCCTTAGAAGCTGACATGAAGCTGTTGAGGGAAGAGGTTAAAAACATGGCAAAACAAAAAGGTAAGAGGAAGAAGGAGGAGGAGGTGGCTATGGATAATAGCCAGCTTGAAGATATTTACAAGAAGTTGAACTCCTTAGACTCCCGTTTAGGGAAGGCCAAGACTCGCCATGATTATAACATGGCCATTTTTACTGCTATTGAGGAGTTCATTGAGCAGCATGTCCGAAGTGTCTCCAATCTCAGCGGGGTTCCGGCTACCCTTTGGGGCACTGATAAGGAAAGCAAAAGGACCATTGCTCAGCTGGATGTTACTGACTCTGCCCACATGACGACCTTGGGGATGTTCAAATCTTGGCAGACTATCAAATCCAACATCGACAAAGCCGCCAAGAAGTAATTGGGGGTGCTTTTGCTGCACTTCTGTGTAATTATTGCTATTTTTTTGCTGTCGTTTTGCTTACTTTTCTACAGTTTTCACTCTGTTTTGATTTTGTAGTGGTAGCTGCTCTTTGGCTACTTTGGGCTTCATTGTCCCATCTAGATTTTGATCCTTTTTGTTCTGGTTCTCTTTCCTATTCTAGCTTCTAGGCCCTCTTTTGTTCTCAAGGGTATAGTTAGTGTCATAAGGTTTGGATCGCAAAATATCAAACTCGACACCAAAAAAATAAAATGAATTAACATTTTTGTAACTTTTTGTTTGTTTCCACCACAAGAAAACCATCAAGATCTAGGAGAAACCAAGAGATTCTTTTATATATTGACCAAATTCCAAGTTGTAGGATCATATGATACATTCGTAGGTGTTACGAATTGTAAGAAATTTTGCATAAAAGTTTGATAGTTTTTTCTTTCAAGGTTCTTAAGAGACATCATCAAACCAATGTGGTTGTGAAGGAGTAGGATTTTTTGATAGAAAAATAAAACCTCTAATAGCATATACCATCCCACCCATACATGTGTGTGTTATCAATTCAGTGCCATGATGTGTGAATTGAAAAATGTCACCCTCAATAACCCAACATTGAGGTGAATTAACACTTTTTACAATGTTGTGTTCAATGCCATCACCCAAAAAAACCGTATGTATTTTAGAGAAAATGGGAGATGCTTTTGTATATTGATCAAATTTCAATTGTATGTTTAATAAACATATATTCATAGGTGTCACGGATTGTAAGAACTTTCCCATCAAATTTTGACAATTGTTTTCTCTCAGGGCTATTAAGAGACATCATCAAAGCAATATAGTTGGTAAGGATTGCAATGTTTGGGTTGGAAAATGACAGCTCCAATAGTATCCACCATCCTAGCCAAATATATGCGTATTTTTTGATTTAGTGTTATGAGATGTGGATTGCAAAATATCACCCTCTACACCCTAACACTGAAGCAAATGGATTATTTTTAAAACATTGTCTATGCTACCACCATGATAAAATCCTCAATATTTGGGAGTGTTGTCATGTAAATTGAATAGCCAAAAAATGCAAAATTCAAATCATGATAACTAAACCACAATGTAAATTTTTTCCTTCCAATCTTCCTGAGTCCCCCCTATCCAACCTACCTCCCATGACATCATCATCCTAGCATTGAATATATTCCAAAATTTTTATAGACATGTCTCAGTGTGC
Source organism: Taxus chinensis (assembly GCA_019776745.2). Taxonomy (NCBI): domain Eukaryota; kingdom Viridiplantae; phylum Streptophyta; class Pinopsida; order Cupressales; family Taxaceae; genus Taxus; species Taxus chinensis. Next base: position 611,535,320 of record CM034152.1, on the reverse strand, counting down.
GAAAAAGTGTAATAAGGCTCATCAGTTGATTCATTGAAGCTCGATGGAAGACAAGTCTTGTTGGAAGCCCTCAAAGGGACAATTTTGACCATTTCGGAGCCTGTGTGCATCCTCCGGGAGAGTTTAGAAAAGGTCTTAATAATCCTTCGAGAGGTGGTTTCGAAAAGTATTGAAATTTTTGGAATAATTTTAGGAATATTTAGGAAATTTTTTCTCATCCAAGTATAATCTTCTCAACATTGGGTTTTATAGGTATAGGGAACAAGTAGTCTAATGGTTAATCCTAACTTCTCCAGATGATTCTAGGAGTTATGTAAGGAGTTAAGAGGAAAACAAGTAGGAATCATAAATATATGTGAATTATCTACATGGTGGGAAGATCCATTTTATATAAAGTGTGAAGGTTTCATGAAGAAATCTAAACAGTGCAAGTGTCTCTCGTTGTCCCAAACAAAAAGGGGATTGATTTTTGAGTTTCAATAATAATTAAGTCTTTAAACTAGTTCCATTGATCTCATAATGTGTTTTGGAGTCAAAATCATATAACATTTGACCCCAAAACATCATCCAAAGCCTTGGGGGTGAAGAACGTACGTTTTCTGTCTATTTTGGGACATCTGGTGTAAAGTTGGTTGTCCTTTTATAGCCCAAGTGAAATTTTCCACATATTTTTGTCCTTATTTTCCCCTTTGTGGATAAGAGGAACATTAGGGACACAAAATTTAGCCCTCATTCTCCTCCCATAGACGCACTTTGGAGTACTTAGTGTCGTGAGTGTCCCATTTGCACCCAAGGTGCAAGGGGGGCATGAGGAACACAAAAAGTGCTCCCTCACCATGGGAGCACTTTTGTGTCCCCATTTTTCCCTCTACCCCAAGGGGACAATAGGGATAATGAAATGTTCCCATAACCAACTTGAAGCCCCTGGACCTCCATGTAAACCTTTCCATGCTCCGTAAGTGTGTTTTCTCAATCCCCTCAACTAATCCACCTTTCCTCCTATATGCCACTTGTATCAATCCTACTCCAAGGCACAGTTTGGATCCCCCATTGTCCCAATTTTCCCCCATTTTCCCCATTTACACCAGCTCTTAACCACACACAAACTATCTTTTAGCCCACAATCAAACTAGAGTTAGCAAGGTAATATAAAAACTTAACAAAACATTGTTTTATCTTATTTATTCTAAACAGGTCACCATTTCTCCCTTTATGTTGTTGTAACACCCTAAAAAACCCATTTTTTAACATAGGTGTTGCCAAAATTTCCTTAGACAACCATATCCATCAAAAATAGATATTTACACATAAATTTTCATCTGGAAAGTTAGATTTGCATGAAATTTTTTCAAGATATTCATATCCAAAACACCTTTAGGAGTATTGTGAAAGAAAAAACATTGATTACTCAACTATTTCACATCACTGGACTGAGATATCAAACCCTATAACCTTCCTTTTCAATTTCCTAGAGATTCAGCAGATAAAAAATTATGAAATTTGGAGCAGAAAGATCCTGGTGTAAAACAAAACATTTTGATGGTAGCAGGTGTTTTGAACAATATGTTTCTAAAAATAGTAATATTCCCAAAGTGTTGAATTCTTAGCATTCGAAATATCCTGAAAGAGTAAGAAACATCAAAAATGGGTAATTTGAAAAACTTTATAAAAATAGCAATACTTGGGAAAAGGGACATCTAAAAATAGAAAAATTATACGATTGTAAAATCTTCATCAATTGCACTAATCTAGATGAATTGGGGATTTAAGGGAAAGATTAGTGAAAACTTGTTAAAAATAGTAGTCGTGGATAGGACCTACTAAAAATAGTAAGTCTTGAAATTGTGCCCAGAAAGTTGTGGCAACTCAATTTTTTCTTATTTTTTCTTTTTACCATCATCACAAGGTCCATAAATTGTTTCATGGCCCAACAAATAAATAAATCCCCTTTGAAAAATCTCAAAAAATAATTTATGAGGTGATCTCTGCAAAGCACAACTTGATACAAGAAGTTGGAATGATGAGACAAGACCACTTTGAGTGCTGATGGAAATCATCTCAGGATTCCAAAGAATGTATACCTCTTGAGAGTGTTTATAAAAAATTAATTAGTGGTTGGTGATGATCTCGGTGCAATTTGTATGACGGAAACATGTGATTCATCTTCAAGTTCCATTTCTAAAAGGAGCAATTTGATAAAAAAGGGTGTTTCATATTTTGTAAGCATGTTTCACTCATGTAACATATTGGTCAAGAATTGAATTGTGAAGTGAAAAAGGGTGTCATCATGATCAAAAGTGAAATGGGAAGCTCATGTAGCAAGCTCAGGTCATTGTATCTTGAATCTACCATCATCTCTTTGAGAAGCAAGTCAAACTGAGCTAATAAAGCTATCGAGGTACTCAAGGCCATCATAAGTGGAGGATCAAGAAATCATATTTTCCTCATGGGAGGAATATAAACAATAAGGTACGTAAGCATCCCCAAATTTGATTTCATTCAAGAATTACTTTAGATTCAAGAAAAGTAAACGGGTAACCTTCATGTGAGCCACCATGTATGTAAGAATGAGAAACCATACTGGTTTCACTTGATGCCATTCATGTAATAGTGTTCGTAAACACTCATTCAACACTTGGTAACGTGATCTCACCTCAAAGGGAGGAAAAATTGCAACCAAACCTCGTTCTAGTGTAACTGAATTCCATTAGGCAAGAATGTCCTAAACTAAAGATAATGAAATGAGGGCTCATAGAGGTTCCATATTATAAGAAGCTTTATAAGAATTTGAGATTCATCAAGCCTCATAAGCTAGGTAAGATTGATCCATTTCAGCCTCCTACTCTTCATCGACATTCAAATATGTCTTTCTTGGCATTGGAACCTTCCCATAGTGAACATTCATTTAACCAGTTACCTCTACTCTATAGAGTATAGTCACTCATCAAAAGCACCGCAGCCACATGTAAAATATAATCATCCATATAAATAATAGAATTACCCCTATATTCCATGGAGGGCTCGCTTCGCTCTCATCCGCATCATGTGATCCCTTATCAATCTCATGAAGATGTCCCTATGACTAACATCACATCTACTTTGGAAGATACATTCCTATGGATCCAAGAGTTTCTCATCAGTGAAACAAGAATTGATACAATAAGTTGTAATACCTAACCTTGGGCTCATAAAAAAAAATTGAAGACCAAACAATGTAGGAAGGCACAGGTAACTTCCTTCTTTTTCAGTGGACATTTTGGTAATCATGATAGAAGAAGCCATCTCCAAAATTGAATCTAGTGCATAGTGTGACTTAGATATTTTGGATGATGTCAGTAACTATGTTTAGAATCTCAAAACCATTCCACTCACTGAGAATTCATCATCAAAGGAACTCATCAGTTCTTTACAAGATTTATTCAAAAAGGAGGCAAGTGATCCTCTCTCATTCAACAAGGATACTCTGAAGTCCCTTTCCAACATCAAAGGCTCTATTTCCAACATTGTAAGAGATAAAAGGGAATGGTTTAATTAGTGCAAATCTATCAATGATGTTCCAAAGACAGATTAAAGTGTTGATCTATATCCATATTCTATAGGAAGAAAAGGTAGGACATGCAGCAGTCTGATTTAGTAGAGAATTCAAGGGACAAGAGCTTGTTCTGAGAACTCTCCCTCAAGGATGATGAATGGCTAGTTTTTCATCAGAAAATGGCTTCATATTCATCAAATTATTCAACCCTTCTCCCTCTCTCTCTATCTCTCTCTTTATTCTCTCTCCATATTTAAATTTTCCATTAAGAACGTACTTTTTTATAATTTTTGTATTCACTTTAGTGACCTCCAACATTAACATTGTAAGATTAATTTTTCACTAATAAGGAAAAGACTCACTTTTGTATCCTTGGAATATGAAAAGTCACAAATGATTGAGATAGGTGTAAATTCATGTGGGGGTAGATGAAGAGACATTTTTGTATGCTATAAATTGGAATGGATTCTCCATTCCAAAGGGTTGGCCATTGTTGATTGATTGTATGTTGACATTGACCACTACTACATCAAGCAAGTAAAGTTACAATTCTTATATTTCTATTCTTATGTTACTCTACTTTCCAACTTTGTAAGTGTGGTAATCTTACAAGACCATGAAGGTGTTTGCACCTTTGATAAATGAATCAATAGAAATTTGTATCTATTATTTTTTAGTCTTATCATTGTTAGGATTTTTGTTTTTTTCTAATTGAATTTAGACCTACATTGGTTATTGTATGTGAATTATGTAAGCCCACTCACAATAGTAACCCTCTCTCTCATTATTTCCTCAACTCCCCTTTACCTATCTTCACTACAAATTTCTCCTTTGTACCTTAAACAAACACTTTGCCACAGGTTTAGTGGAGTATTCTTGTGTGATCCCCAGCCTAATGGAAACCAAATTTTTTAGGTAGTATACATTAAATATTGGGAGCCTCCCTATATCAAAGGAGGAGGGGCTTAGCCCCGGGCCATTGGTGAAAACTCAATAATTTGCACCGCAAAAAAATATTTTTCCAACAGGGAGAAAATGGGAGAGGTTTTTTTATATTGAAAAATAACCATGTGTGGGTTTAAATGAGACATTTGTATGTTCCAAAAATTGTGATAACTTTCCTACCAAATTTTAATAGTTTTTAACTCTCCAGGCTCTTGTAAGTCATTGTCAAACTAATGTAGCTAGGAAGGATTCGGATGCTTGAGAAGAAAAATGAAACCTCTAATAGCATCTACCAATCCCACCTAGATGTGTCTGAATTGTCAATTTTGTACCACAGGGGGAGGATTGCAAAATATCACCCTCAATACCCTAAAACTGAAGCAAATTGATATTTTTGTAGAGTCATGTTTTTTCCTCTGAAAGAAAATTGTCAGGAGGTGGGAAAAACTAGGAGATTATTTTTTATATATTATATATAATTCTCAATTGTGTGTGCATACTATATATTTTAGGTACCAAAAATTGTGATAACTTTCTCATCTAAGTTTGACAATTTTTTACTCTTAGCACTCTTAGGAAACTGTTAGCGTAGGATTTATTTTCCTTGCTTTATTCGTTTTATCCTACTCGGGATATTCCACCTCACTTGGAGTTTCTCTACACTTATGGGATATGTTTTCTTAGGTGTACACTTGACTACACTATTCTAGGTGTTAGTTACCACTTGACTACACTATTCTAGGTGTGAGTCACCACTTGACTACACCATTCTAGTTGTTGGTTACCACTATTCTAGGTGGAGATTTCCATGATTATAGGAGGAATTTACGCATTAACCTCCTATATGTACATCTATTGCATTATTTTATTTGATCGTATTGAGTTGGAGCTATTTCTATGTTATTTCGATTATCTCTCTGTAGACACCCAAATTTGGGTCGCAACCCTCTAAGCCCCTTTCAATTAACCTACCCCCTTTACCATGACCTCTCTCACACATTTTTTATTAATTTAATTATCAATATTATGTTAATCACCACCTCACCATGGACCCATTCAAAGGGCATTGAACTAACTAAGATTAGGTCATCACTCCTAATATTGAGTCATCACTTCAGTTCACTAACTAGGACTTCTTATAAACCTAATATTAATTATCAATTTCCTCTTCCATCAATTTCCTGTGTATTTAAATGTGAACCAAAACTCCTAACCCATTTCCATTATTGACCCATGCCAAAAAGGGAAGAAGCGGGCTATTTTGAGGAAATCTGACTATTTCTCCCTAGCCAACTCCAGTTATTCCTCGACCGAAGCTGGTCAAGGAACCACCATAGATTCCTTTAAATAAATATTTTCAACTATTTTCTTGGGTTCCTCATTCTTTTGGCTTGTGATTATTCATTGGCATCCTTGTATTCGATGACAGTCAAACATAGCACCAGAGCATTTGATTTCTTCACCAACAACCCAACCTCTTGATCCATAACCTCGAATCACTCATGTTTCACTGCTAGGGAACTAGATTTTGACCTATTTCTCTTACGAGCACCCACCAACCACTGCCATCTACCAATATTCATAGCTTCAAATAATTATCTTAACTAGGTTGTTAGTTCTTAACTTTTGTCTTAGATCTCTAATTTTCTTCTGTTGTACGGCTCCTTTTTCACCCGAATACCATTCGTCACCCATCTACCCAATGCCCTATCAACCTAAACCTCTCTATTCCTCCAACAACCCTTTTTACCCCTGTTGAGTCTTCATCTAAATCCCAACACCCTTCCTAAACCTTCCCAACACTTTGTGAAATCACATAGAGCCCAAACCAACCCCTTTTCACCTTTGGCACCCAATTTCCCCTACCATGATTAGTTAGCCAACCGATCCCAGCTATAACCAGTTACTGGCTTCAGTTCTGTCATCACCAATCTGGCACTATGATAATTCTTCACCGGGAACTCCTCGTGCTATGATTATTTACTAATGCACAGCCTTTAGTTTGGTGGATGTAATCTGGAAACAAAACAACAACCGAACACAAGAATACCATCGACTATGATAAGACAGAATGATGACAAATCTGAAATATCAAAGTAAATTATAATATTAACATGAAATTGTTACAATCTCACCCTTGAGGTACTTCAACAAGACTATGGGAGAAACTTTACAATTACACCTCTTGATGGCTTCTTCAACACACCTTTAACTGATGGCTTCCTTTGCACACTTCCTACAATATTTCTCACTCCTACTTTCTATGCTAAATGAGGGGGGTGGCCTCTCTATTTATAGAACTTCCAGGCTTATCCATCCTATCTCTAAGATAGGATAAGAAATCCACTCTGACGAATCATATTCCATACCTTAACTCTTATCTGTACATGTAAGCTTATCTCTTAAGATAAGATAAACCTTATCATTTTACATGGGTTCCACATTTTTAGAATTTTTACAAATAAAATACACAAAATATTTATGACCTCACTCCCTGTCCTTATTACCAATATAATATTTTTAATTCCTAATCATGTAGACCCTACTTCTCTAATTACCTAAACTTTGACATTTTAACATTACCGGACCACTTACGACAAATATTTATTTTTTACAACATTCCTATTGTACTTTGACTGTTACCGTACTCCACATTATTGGCGACACTGTACTAACGGCGCCGTTACCTTCTATCAGACGCTACTACTAATTATACTTAACAACATCCTATTCCTAATACATACATTAATGAAATAGAAATTATGGAGGAAAATTTTAGTGTCGACATCTTCCCCCTTCCTAGCTTCTACTCCGTCCTCGGAGTAGACTATTCTGGTGCTTGGAAAATCTTCAACTTGTCGTGGTTGACCCATTTCGTAATGGGAGTGCCATCCAATTCCTCCAGTCGGTACATACCATTTTTCATGCACAGCTACTATTTTGTAGGGCCCCATCCATTTTGGAAGAAATTTTCTCTGTCTTCTTTTTTTGTATCTGGAATCATATACTAGGACCAAGTCATTCACATGAAATGGAGACCATCGGATCTTTTGATCAAAGTATTCCTTCTGCTTCATTTCTTCTTATGGCTTGTATCCTTTGCTATTTCCCTCATTTCCTCTAGCAAATGAAGATGTACCAACCTTTCTTTTACTGAATCACTTTCATCCATCCTTTCATTTTTCATAACTCTCACAGTGGGAATATCAAACTCAATAGGAAGAACTGGATCAATGCCATAGGCCAACTGAAATGGAGAGTATCCTGTTGCTAACTTTGATGTTGCCCTATATGCCCACAATGTTGCATGAATCCTTTTATCCCATTTATGTACCTGTAAGGCTACATCTTTTGCTAAAATTTGACACAACACAAAATTTGTTCGTTCCACCTGTCCATTTGTGCTTGGCTTGTATGTTTTTGCCTTCCTGTGCTTAATAGAAAACTTATTGACTAGGGCTTCTACCACCTCATTAATGAAGTGGCTTCCTTGATCTGTTACAATTTCTAATGGACAACCAAATCTGGTGACAATGCATTCATATATGAACCTTGCCACTTCATCTATGGAAGTTGTTTTCAATGGCCTAGCTTCAACCCACTTGGCTAAATAATCTGTGGCAACTACAATATACTTATTTTGACGTGATGTAGTTGGAAGTGGACCTACAATGTCTATTCCCCACTTTTCAAAGGGACCAAGTGGAAAAATAGGACATAATGGAGTTGATGAAGTCTTACGGTTACCATGTGTTTGACAAATATCACATGTCTTACAATAATTATAACAATCTTTAAAAAGAGTGGGCCAGTGATAACCTGCATCCAAGATCCTTCTTGCTATAAGTTGTCCAGAGAAGTGCCCTCCACATGTACCATTTTGGAATTCTTCTAGTAGCTCCTTTCCTTGATCACGTCCAACTGCCCTCTTGTATTGTCCATCAGGTCCTATTCGAAATAATGCTCCATGTAGAATAGAATATGGATGACTGGCTTGAGTAATTTTTCTCTTAGTCTTTGCATTGGCACCATCAGGAAACTTGAATTCATTCAGATAATTCCAAATATCTATGTATTCACTAGGGATTGTGTCAAGGGAGAACAATGCTGCATAGGGAAAATCATCATCATCACAAGATGATCCTAAACCATCATAGGCTTGAGAGAGTGCATCTGCATTGACATGTTTCTTTCCTAGCCTATCTATAATATCAAATTCAAATTCTTGTAGTAAAATTATCCATCTTGCTATCCTCCCTGATGGGTTAGGCTTATTGACAATATATTTCAAAGCCTGATGATCTGTTACAACTATAAATTTCTGCCCTAGCAAGTAATTTCTAAACTTCTTTACAGCAAAAATGATAGCCATAGCCTCTTTTTCAGTTACAGTATAGTTTACCTCAGCACTACTCATTTGTCTGCTCCCAAAGTAAATTGGATGTTCATTCCCATTTTCATCATTTTGGCTCAAAGTACTTCCTAGTGCTGCATTTGAGGCATCAGTGTACACAATGAATGACTTGCTCCAATCTGGATTCTTCAAAACAGGTGAAGACACCAGGGCTTCCTTCAGTTGTCTAAAAGCTTCATGCGCCTTATTTCCTAGTTCATAAGTAACATCCTTCTTCAAGAACTGGGTTAGTGGCTGTGAAATCTTTGAGAAATTCTTGATGAACCGTCTATAGTAACCCACATGGCCTAAAAATAATCTCAACTTACTTCTATTCATAGGAAATGGTAAATCTTTGATTTTTGAAACTTTATCAGGGTCAGTACCAATACCATCTCTGGATACAACATGCCCTAACAAAACACCTTTAGAACATCCAAAGACACACTTTGTAGGGTTTAGTGAGGCTTGTGCTTCATCTAACCTTTGAAATGTTGCCTCCATCTGGTGCAGGTGGTCCAACTTGCTCCCATAGATGTAAAAATCATCCAGAAATACTCTGATGAAGGTCCCAATGTAGGGTTCAAACACCCTATTCATCAAACATTGGAATGTTGCCGGAGCATTACACAACCTAAAAGGCATAACTCTATAAGCAAACGTTCCCCAAGGAGTGGTGAACATGGTCTTCAACTGATCTCTCTCTACTATACGAACTTGGTTGTAGCCGCTATATCCATCAGCAAAACTATAGCACTCCTGGCCAGCTACTTCATCCAAGATCTGATCTGAAAATGGAAGAGGGTAATGATCCTTCTTTGTGGCCTTATTGAGCTTCCTGTAGTCAACACAAATGCGTAGCTTCCCATTCTTTTTTATTGAGATCACAATGGGAGAAACCCATTCTGAATTCTCCACAGCAAATATGAATCCTGCATCAAGCAACTTATCTATTTCTTCTTTTACAGTCTTGGAAAAATTAGGATTCATTCTATATGGCATTTGCTTTATGGGCTTAGCACCATCTACCAACTCAATAGAATGTTCTACCTAACTTACTTGACGGAGTTCCTTGTAATCAAAAGTGAATATATGCATGTACCTTCGAAAGAGCTAGAGGTAGGATTCCTTCTCACTCTCCATCACAGCATCACCAATCTTTATTTGTTGGAGACGATCATCAACTTCTTCTTCAGATAATTTTATGGGGTCCTGGGTTGGTGTGACTGGAAGAATATTCATGACTGAAACATCAACCTCACTTTCTTCATCTTCAGTGTCCACTTCACTGGTACTAGAGTAATCAGAGGATGTCCAATCATCAGTTTCATCACTTGAATCCACAGGTTCTGCTTTATGATGTCAAGAGATCACGTTTATCTTCACCCTCTCTCTACCACGTCCAAGTGTCATAAAACCTTCATTCCAGTAGTTTCTTGCATGAACTCTCCTTAGCCATGGTCTTCCCAGGAGCATTGGGTACACAACAGTACCATTTTTCATCACCTAAAAGTCTACCACACATACAACACCCATAACAGATATTGCCACATTTGAAACTACACCTTCTGGTTTAGTTTTTCCTTTATTTAATGACCTTAACATAAGTGTTGAAGGGCGATCAATTTTTAAACCCAACATATTCATTACAGACTCGGTCATTACATTAACTGCAGCACCTCCATCAACTAAGACATCATGAATTGAAATACCATTACATAATACCTCAGCTTGTGGAGCATAGGGATCTGCCTCTGCCTCCAAAACAGGGACCTCAACCTCCTTCCTTCTTCGAGCATTGAGTCCACCTCGACACTCCCGCCTCTTCTCAGAAGACATAGCCAAGAGTTGACCATATGTAATATTTGTAGGCCTTTTGGACAGATCTTCCAAGATGGAGTATGGTCCTTGCCCCTGTGAAATCAGAAAATCCTGCACACCTAACTTTCTTCTCCTATGTTTCTTACTAGTTTCTCCTTTCATCTTCTTAGGATCAGTTCCATCTTGATTATCTTTTTCTTTCTTTCTTTTTGTTACAAAAACATCTACTTCATTATTTCTACTCTTATCTACTACATCAAGAGAATTCACAGGTGCTTTTCCTTTATCATTATCTCTTGTACCAGATGTAGAAGCTCTATCTAGACAATTATACTTATAATGACCCTTTTTATAACAACCATAACAAACAACTTCAGAAATATTTCTTTTTGGACATTTATCTCCTCCCTGAGAACTAAATTCCTTTCCTTGAAGAAGATTAATAGTTAGCTGGCCCATCTTCCTAAGCAGATCTTCATACTCAGTAGATGTACTAGAAGAAATATTTGTGCTCACCAGGAGTGGTTGTGGATTCTGGACCAAAGGTGCTCGTGTAGGCTCTACTTTAACAACAATTTTGTTGGGCTCCTCTTCCATGCTTTCTTCTTGTCTTCTTGTAATCTCCTTTGCTTGTTCAATGGTAGCTGGGCAGTCATACTTCACTCGTCTAATCTTTGGCTTCATCCCAAGAATGAAGTGTTTACAGAGGAGATTATCCACGCCATTCATCAACCCATCCGCTAATCCTTCCTTCCGGATCTAGGCATCGAGCTTCCTCCTTAGCTCTAGAACACAAGCATGATAATCCCTTATCTTCTCCTTCTCTCCTTGGGCTGGCTTTATGATCTCAATCATGAGGTCTGCATATCTCTGTTGTTCACCAAATTCTTCAAGAAAACTTTCAGTTAATAAATCCCATGATTTTTTTACATTATCACCTAGTGTTTCAAACCACCTAAGTGTTGAACCATCCAAAAAGGTAGGAAAAAATTCAGTCCATTGTTTCCTTCTTATAAGGCCATTACAAATACAAGATCGCTTAAACTCTTGAATGAAAGAAGAAACATCTTAATTAGATTGAGCTGAAAAAACATGAATCTTTCCCATTTTCAAAAGTAACCACCGTGAAATACCAACCCACAAGTACAATCAACAAGACTTATGTGCACAAATAATTGGAATTACTATAGAAATGACCACGGTAAACTATGGTAAAACTTGACTTATTGCGGTAAAAACTGATTTTACTATGGTAAACACTATTCACGGTAAAAAGTGAAGTTACTGCGGTAAATACTATTCACGATAAAAAGTGACTTTACTATGATAAATACTATTCACAGCAAAAATGACTTTGTCATGGTAACTACTATTCATGGTAAAAATGACTTTACCACTGTAACTACTATGCACAATAAAAACAAGGTTATCCTCCAATTGATTTTTGACTAAGTAGGAATATCTCTCCAGAAAATCCACCAACGAGGAATGGTCCCGGCAACGGAACCAAAATGTCATCACCAATCCGACACTATGATAATTCTTCACCGGGAACTCCTTGTGCTATGATTATTTACTAATGCACAGCCTTTAGTTTGGTGGATGTAATCTGAAAACAAAACAACAACATAACATAAGAATACCATCGACTATGATAAGACGGAATGATGACAAATCTGAAATATCAAAGTAAATTATAATATTAACATGAAATTGTTACAATCTCACCCATGAGGTACTTCAACAAGACTATGGAAAAAAATTTACAATTACACCTCTTGATGGCTTCTTCAGCACACCTTTAAACTAATGGCTTCCTTTGCACACTTCCTATAATATTTCTCACTACTTATTTCTATCCTAAATGAGGGGGGTGGCCTCTCTATTTATAGAACTTCCAGGCTTATCCATCCTATCTCTAAGATAGGATAAGAAATCCACTCTGACGAATCATATTCCATACCTTAACTCTTATTTGTACATGTAAGCTTATCTCTTAAGATAAGATAAACCTTATCATTTTACATAGGTTCCACATTTTTAGACTTTTTACAAATAAAATACACAAAATATTTATGACCTCACTCCTTGTCCTTATTACCAATATAATATTTCTAATTCCTAATCATGTAAACCCTACTTCTCTAATTACCCAAACTTTGACATTTTAACATTACCGGACCACTTACGACAAATATTTACTTTTTACAACATTCCTATTGTACTTTGACTGTTACCATACTCCACATTATTGGTGACACCGTACTGACGGCGCCGTTATCTTCTATCAAACGCTACTACTAATTATACTTAACAACATCCTATTCCTAATACATACATTAATAAAATAGAAATTATGGAGGAAAATTTTAGTGTCGACAGTTCCCCCAACCAGCATCAGTCTTTGTGTTTGGAATTTTCCCCATACCAACAAGATCATTCACCCACCCAAAACTCCTCAAAACCTCTCATAACTTAACCCAGGCCTCCTTAATACCCTCTACTAGACCTATAGATCTTGACAACCCACCACCCACTTTAAATTTAATCTTATATTCACTACTTAGATTAGATTTAAATTATTGTGTTTGTTTGAGATACCTAAATTATACGACTACAGTAGGACTCTCTATTTCATGTTCTTATCACCATTTAATTTATTTTGTAATATTGTGGATTGACAACCTTCTAGGAAGTACCTTGCTTTCCAGATCTAGTTCCTGCTAGGAAATCCACCAACCTATGATTTTAATTATATCTTGTGGTCTTGCTTCACTTCTCAGGTAGGCCTTCCCAGAAAAAATGATTACTCTCGATCGGCTTGGTCTTCAATGGTGCACAACCTCTTCATGACCTTTAGGTATTCCTCACATACCAGCCTTCTACCTTAAATGTTTTACTCATATGTACATTCTTATTGGTGAAACATTTTGGCATGCATGGTGGGACCCTCATCATTTGTGGGTTCATTATATTCATTTAGGGTTACATTTCTGGTTATTTCCTTTCTAAAATCTTCACTAAATCTCTCCTTGGTAACATTCTTTCTTCTATTTGCTCTAAAAGTCACATTTCATGTGTGCAAATTAAAATGAATCATTATTTATTCCTTCTTTCTTCCATTACTGAAAGTCATACTCTATTCTTATTCACTATTTCTCTCATATAATCTCAATCTTTCGATTTGGGTTTAAAATTTTTGCATTGCATCATATGCATTCTTGCATTTAGCTCACATAGCATAAATCGCAATCAAATATAACAAAGGTCATGACCGGTTGATGATAGGGTAATTAAGAGTAGTATAGTTTTACACACACTTTCCAAATCACTCAAACAAACAACACATTTCTTAAGAATTCCCGAAATCCTAGGAAGAAGCTACCAAGGATTTAAACACCCGGTTATAGTGGGCTCCGACCGGTGTTCTAGTCAGATTTTCATATTAGAGCTCGGACCTCAAATACCAAAAGGTATATCGAGGACATCCACTGCCAAAACATTCTTGAAACCATCCATAATTGGCTTCTAGGTACCTTATATCCAATCCTTTCTATAAATTCACAGTCAATCCTAAGGCTTAAGCCATCAAAATAGTAAAATATTATTCCTAGGATAATGTGTTTGTTAGATTTTGCTTGTTAGATTTATGACTTTCTTTCCTGTCTTCCACTAATTGATGTGTGATTTCATACTTCATCACTTTTCTTTATTTTTCAAACTCAGTTATCACAACCAGTTAATTATGGTTCTTTGAGTGTGTTGGATTAGATTTGCAATACACAGCATCTTTATTGGCTTCTTTTAACCAAATCTAACTCAGAAATTTCAAATTTATTCATTTTCACAGTAACTGGCATTGGTTACCTTCCTACCGACATCGATTCAACAACACATATCAGTCCTTTCTAACCGGCACTAGTTCAGTGACCGGTACTGGTCTCTGTATTTTTGAATTTCTGTCAAGAACAACAACCTATTTTCACCTACCAAACTCTTTCAAAAAAATGTATGAGTTTCTATCACTTCTGCAAACCCCAAAGTACCTATTTTCCACCTTTCATATGGTTTGGACTCTCCAATAGGCATGAAATCTTTATTTCCACATAAGTTGTGTACCTTTTCCTTCTATCCCTTTGACGCTTTCCATTTCATCTCTAATAGATCCTAATTCTCCCGTGAACATAACTATAGGTGATGAGGAATTCACTAGATTTCTTGATCACAACACTAATTCCTTGCAACATTACCTTGTTAACTCTTCCACCCGCGACTCATCAGGTCATCCCCTTTATGGAATTCCCACTTCCATGCCCATCGTTTCTACCATCTCTGCCATATCAAGGAATGCTAAGTTAGCCACCCAAACTACTCTAACATTTCCTACTCCCATTTCACAATAACCTACTTCCCACATAACATCTAAATCTTTGAAATCTTCTCTCCCACTAACATCTGTAGTACCCATATCAGTATCTTTTATACACATTCCTACACAACCTCTAGTTGCATCGACCTCTTACACTCCATTTCAAATTTTGGTGGTGTATATTCCCCAAACTCTTCCACCCATCACCACGAGGATCTTTCAAAAATCCCCTCCTAATTCCACCTTACCTCTAATGCAACCAATCACGTCAATGGCATATTTGGGGTATATGCCCTCCTCATCCACTACTTCCTACATGCCTACGTCTCAATTCACATACTCAACACCACCACATACCAGTATGTCTTTTTACAACCTATTCATCTTATTATTCCCCTTATACTTGAGGGAGCATCCCTCAATCAAACCCCACAACAGATCTCATTAAAATGACGATGGACAAAATGCATATTCTTGAGGCTTCCGTTTCTGGGTCCCATAATGTCTTAACATGTGATTAGATTTGTAATGAACCCATCCATCCTTCTATACCTATTCATCCATATCCTACGCAATGGGAACTACCTAAATTCAACCACTTCAATAGTAAGGTAGACCCACAATAGCACTTGCATTCATTTAGAAACACTTGTTACCTGATAGGTCATGATGATGCCTTGCTTCTTTGTACCTTTTCCAATGTCCCTGTGGGGACCCGCCTTAGATTGGTACAGTGCTTTGCCCAAACACTCAATATTTTTCTTTAATCAATTAGCATAGACCTTTCTCGATCACTTCTCAATAAACATTTCCAAAAATTTCTCTATGACATATTTATATTCTAATCGCCAATATGATGACGAGTCTACCGTTGATTTTTTCACGTTGTGGCAAGGCTTAATCAATCAACTTTCCTTCTCTCTCCCACAACCTGAGCTCATAGATTTGTTTACAAGGGTATGTGCTACACACATTTCCTCAACTCTTCAAGTTTAAACATTTTTTAAATTTGACGAGGCTTTTACCATGGCTAGGAAGCTTGAGATTTGTTCCCTTGAAGAAGACAAATTAAAACTGTGTAACAAAAACATCGCGTTCAAACCAAACGAGTCTTCTTCTAAACCACCCAGCAACCATCCCAAGACAAAAGGATCCACTAACATAGTAGTTCTAAAATCTAGCCCTTCTCATCTAGCCAATCAATCTAAACCTCCTTCCAATCTCTCACCGGTACAAAATTTTCAATATTGGTATGAACAAAAGAGTTATACTCCCATTGTGGAGCCTTATTCTTCCATATTGGAAAATTTGTTAAAGGCTGGAGCCATCACTCTTCCTCCCATCAAACCACATACAGGCTTTGACCCTTCTCACCCCACGCTGGCTTGGTATAAGGAAAATGATTTATGTAATTACCACCACATAAGAGGACATAGTGACGTAAATTGCAAAACCTTTAAAAACATTATGTAAGGAATGTTAAACAGTGGTGATCTTGTCCTTGACAACCCTAACACACCTGCTAATGAAAACTTATATGTTTTCATAAAACCTTTTCTTAAACATGCCCCTTCATCAACTCACACAAGTGGGACTTCTTAAGAAGAAACTAATGTACATGTGGTTCATGCAGTCTTTAATATAGTGTTTGATCCTTCTACCCAATCTCCTCCTATGAGGAATATTTTCATGAACTCCTCTACCCATAGAGGATCCCACCTCACCTATTCCTTTACCCATAGAGTATCCCTCCTCACCATTCTTTACTATAAATGATACTGCCTCCTCATTTGTTCCTTTACCCATGAAAGAGCCCACCTTACCCTATTCTTCTACCCATAGAGGAACCCACCTATCATCATCTCTACCTGTAGAGGAGTCTACGTCACCCACTTCGCCTTCTCCTCAATCCATAAAAGGACCCAATTTTATCTACTCTTCCTATTGTAATACCTCTCTGATGGTCTTCAAAGATCCCATCTCTCTTCTTACCTCACTTTCACCCACTGAGTTAGAGGCTAAGACCTTCCCTTTTCTCACACACCTCATAATCTCTTCATGATATTTAGCACTAAGTTGTCATCCTCTTCATCTACTCAAAACCCTTCTCTCATTTGGCTGACCACTTAAAGTATGTTGATTACACTACCCCTCTGGGGATGCCTTCGAATCCTTGTTTCCACCCAAATGCAAAAATTTCCTCCCCTGATATCTTACAATATATCCAAATATCTTCAAAATGACTAAGGATATTAAGCATAAACCATTGGTATTATACCCTTCTTCATCTGAACCCCTTCCACTCAAGCCTTTATCATTTATAAAACCTACTACCACCTTATGGATTTTACTTGTACATAATCTCTTATATCCCCCTGTGAAGATAGAATTGTCAACTTCTCCACCACCAATCACAAAACCTACTCTGGCACCTAAAAGAAAGACCTGACCTCTTAGGGCTCACACTCTGGTATCTCCCACACCTTCGTCCCACATCCTTCAACCTTGGTTAACCTACCCCTTGACCAAGGAAAACCCAAAGTGTGGAAACCTATACCATCACCTTAACCTCCCATCCTACCCACACCTTCATCCCACATCCTTCAACCTTGGTTAACCTACCCCTTGACCAAGGCAAACCCAAAGTGTGAAAACATATACCATCACCTTAACCTCTCATCCTACCCACACCTTCTTCACTACCTTTACCCTCACTCTTTCCAACACCCCCACTTTCACCTTGTCTTACTCAAATACCTACACCTTCTAAGTATCCTTCGTTCTACCACATTGTTTCTCCTCCTTTACCCAAGAAGGTGCAGCCTAAACCCCAACTGTCACTACCTACGAAAAAGGTAGTTACACCAGCATGATCTCTCACTTTCCCTCCTCACGAAAGTCACCTACCCCTTCACCCAAGACAATCTTGACCTCTCATTGTGATCCTTTGGTAGTATCCTACTCTAATATCCTTTCTCAGTTGTTAGAGGCATATGCTATATCACTTCCGCCTATCAAGTATTATGATCATCTCAAACCTAAACCAGTAGGGTTTGATGACACAAAACATTGTGCTTGTCATCGCTCACCAGGGCATGATGTCGAGAGTTGTAATGATCTTATAAACATTCTCCTTCATATTTTCCATTATGATGGTCTCTTTAAAGAAGATGATATATTGGAGGAGGATTCCATTCTTTCTTTTCCCGTCTTCACACAAACCTCTTTTCCTCCTCCTATATTTGAAATTAACATGGTGCATGTAGCCACTCAGTCACAACATGCGAAAGACAAAGGAAAGGAAAAATTTAGTAACCCTTCTAGTTCTCCTTCACCTACTATTACATTTGTACCCCCCCCCAGATAACCATCCTTGGGTCAGTACTACCTACTTCTTCTGGGGTTACACATCCTTCAATGATCAAACAACTTCACTAGTCCCCATTGAATATGTCTTTATTTGACCTGATTCAAACTTCTGGTTCTCATCAGCATTCCCTCATTGAGGTCTTGCAATCCATCGAGGTTCCACCCATGACACTTCACCTATCACTGCCCTCATTACCCCTCATCATATTATTTCCATTAATTTATCCAAATTAGATATGTCCCCTTCACAACATGTTGATCTTGATCCCACTATTTTCATCTCCACTTACATTAATGTTATTCATGTTAAATGTGTTAGGATTGATGGGGGTGCTAGGATCAACATCATCTCTTCTCATGCTTATGAACAAATAAGCATGTCATCTAATTGTATGTCTAGCAATCCCATCATGCTTTGATCTTTTGATGATGCTTTGACAACTACCCTTAGCACTGTTGTCCTCCACATCTGCGTGGGTCCCCGAACTCTTCTATGTTCTCTAAGGAGAGTTCCAGTATAACATGTTTACTCAGGTAATCTCTGGATTTATGCCATGGCTTATGTACCTTCCACCCTTCACCATTGCCTCAAATTTGAATATGAAGGGAAACCTTACACTATTCACGAAGATCCCTCCCCTTCAAAACCTATAATATGATTTACCATCCAAATGATGTTTATAATCCCAATTAAGGAATCTACCACTATACCATATCTACCAATTATATGTTCCTTCATGTTCCTCATCTAACCCACCTACCGACCCCTCCTATTCCACCCTCTACTGATGCCCCATCTTCTTAGGCTTCAAATAACTCATCTATACCTGCTACTACCCAAGTACCAACCACAGACCCCTTGGTAGGCATTTTTCAACGCCTTACACTCGGAAGAATACTGCCTCCTCAGCATTGACACATTCCTTACTCCTCAAGAGTATGGAAAACTACACCAACACCCGATGTTATGATCATCACTTATAGGAGAGGTCATACCGTATGGCCCTCCCCACCTTTACACCAACCTAACCTATGGGGGGCTTGAACACTTCCTATTATTCTATTGAACCTCCCTTCCAAACCAAACCTTTTTCATTTGACTTCTCCTACCTCACCAAACACAAGCTTCACACTCACTTTTATTCACCATTATGACCTAGAAAGGATTCATCTTTGGTCATTACAAACAAGATCATCACACCATCATACTGTGCACCACTAAGAAACACAAAGACCATTGTGGTCTTGGATTTTACTAGACAACCCCCTCCTAAGAAGGCCTTGAATCACCCTAGTAGAAGACGAAAATCCTTCCCCACCTTCCTCACCTATCATGCCACCTTCTCCCATAGAGATCTATGGATCCTCAAATCCATTCCTCCTAAAAAAAAACATTTTTGTGAACACCATCTCATTGGGACCTCTGAACCTATCAACATGATGGCGAGGTTCCTTCCTCCCTTCCTCTTCTTTATCTTGACATGTTGGATGATGATACAACCTTTCTATAAACATCATTCAATGTTAGGATGATGATTCTATTCTTGACCTATTTAGGTGTGGAGGATTATTATATTCAAATGTTGTTACCCTCTGACACACAAACCATGTTGAATGAATCTACCATAGAAATCAACATTCAGACTCAGAATGACCCATGAATTCTAAAGATAGGTCAATCTTTAGACTCTGAGGAATAAGAATCTTTCACCACTTTTCTTCATGATGATAGAAAATAATTTTTCTTGGTCTTATAGAGATATGTCAGGTATCAACCCTAATATTATGCTTCACAATATCGTAACTAACCCTGACGTTAAACCTAGTGAAACAAAAGCTTGTGTAAAATGCATCCTTGCATTGCTCTTCTTGTGAAAGAATAACTTGCAGTGCCTTCTCTTTGTTTCCTTCATCTTACCTATTGACTATCCACAATGGATCTCTAACATTGTTTCCTATCACAAAAAGTCGACCAGGGGGACTTTGTATCTACACTGAATTTCGCTGACCTTAACCTTTTCCTATCCAAAAAGATGACTTTCCTCTACCAAGCATTGACCAACTAGTTGATCTTATATCCAGACCATGAGATGTTATCTCTTATGGATGGGTTTTTTGGGTTATAATTAGATATTAGTCGCTCCAGAAGATCAACAAAAAATCCCACCTTCATCACCCCTTGGGGGACCTTCTATTATCACTGTCATGCCCTTTGGCTTGAAAAATTCTTGGTGCTACCTATCAGTGTGTTATGACTTACATCTTCCATGACATCATGCATGACATATTGGAAGACTATGTCGAAAACCTTCTTAGTAAGTCCAAGCATGTCGAGCCAAACACCTGGTCATTCTTAAATTATCTTTGACTCACCTTATCCAATATTTTGTTTTGCCTTCAACTAAAGAAGTGTGTTTTTGTAGTTCTCTCGGGTAAGCTCCTTGGTTTCATCATCTCTCTGTACGGGGTATTAAAGTTGATCCTGCTAAGATCAAGGCAATTCTTGGTATGTCATCCACCTAATAACCTTCGGTAGCTTCATAGCTTACAAGAAAATTAGTCAATCCATCTGACGCTTCATCTCTCAACTTTTAGACAGATGCCAACCATTTCACCACCTCCTTAAAAAGGATGTTTCTTTTCATTGGAATGAGGAGCGTCACAAAATCCTTCGAAGTCATTAAAGAACTACCTTCTTCAGCCACCTTTGCTCATTCCACCTAAAGACAATCAACCATTTTTACCTTTACATTTCTGCCATTATTGATCATTCCTTGGGTGTCATGCTCTCTCATCATGATGAGCAAACACAGGGAACAAGTGGTTTATTATATAAGTCATACTCTTCTAGACTATGAAACTCATGGTACACTCATGATGAAAATATTTTTCTTAGCCCTAGTCTTTGTGGCCACCAAACTTTGTCCACTACCTTCTTAATCACAAAACATGTTTGTTGTTACCAACACCGACCCTCTTCATTACATGTACACCAAAACCTTACCAACACCAATGACACCACTCGTTGGCTTATGCTTCTTGTAGAACTTGGAGTTGGAGTTCATTCATCAAAAAAAATTTCAAATGAAAAACCATTATGGATCAACTTGCAGGACACTCCTATTCCTAGGGAAATCAATCCTCAAAATTTGATTTTCCTGACGAATCTATCGCCACCCTCTCCACTGATGATATTATTTTTCAAATGACATTATTCTTTGATGGATCCAAATGTCACCATGGAGGAGGTGCAGGGATCATCCTTATCCCTCTTGATGGTGAGCCTATGCCACTATCCTTTAAACTAGACTTTGACTACACAAATAATATAGCCGAGTATGAAGCTCTTGTGTTAGGTCTTCAAACCGCCATTGCCCTAGATGTTAAATCCATTAACATCTTTAGTGACTCTCAACTGGCTGTGAACCAAGTCAATGGTTTGTACCAGTTTCATAATGATGAGCTTTAGAAGTATAAACATCATGTCGACCTAATTTTGACCACACGTTTGATCACTTCCTCATTCAAGCCACTCCGCGATCCACTAACAAAATTCACAGATACCATGGCTTATCTTGCTTCTCAAATACCTGCCTCACCTTTTGGCTCTAAAATATTTGTCAAATTACAATGGTTGCATTCACCTTCTTATATTATCCCTAGCATTAATTTTGTGGGTAGCATCGATATTGACCCACGTGACATTTGGTATAAGCATTTCACATGACTACCTCTCACTTTTAATCCTACCTCTGGATCTCACTCGCAATGCACGATGAGCCTTCCTAAAAAGTGTCTCTCGTTACATCATCATGGGAGGTCTTCTCTACAAATGTGGCTTTGATGGTATCCTCTAGTGGTGCCTCACCAGTTCTAAAATCCCATACACCATCAAAGAAATTCTGTGATGGGACTTTTGGGGGAAATTTTAGTGGCCTCATTGTCGCTAAAGTGTATCCTTCGACTTGGCTACTACTGGCCAACCCTTAACCAAGACTGTTGCGACTATGTTAAATGTTGTGTGAAGTGTCAACAGACATGCTAACCTTCATCATACTCCTAGTCACACCTTACAAGTCACCAGATACTTTTGGCCCTTTTCTCAATGGGGTTTGGATCTTGTTGGAGAGATTAACCCTCATTCCTTGCAATGTCATCATTGGATCATCACGATGACTGAATATTACACTAAATGGGTGGAATCCATCCCTCTCATTTCTACCAAAGCTGAGAAAATAGTCAAATTTATTAATCACCATATCATTTTTTGGTGTTCTTCATCGCCTTATCACTAAAATGGAAAAAAATTAAAAACAAAACCCTACGCCAACTGTGTGACAAATTTGGTATTCAACTTAGTTTCTCTTCACCATATTACCCACAAGAAAATGGTCAAGCCAAATCTTCTAACAAAACTCTCAACAAAATTCTTATGAAATTGGTTGACGAATATGGTAAGGATTGGACACATGCACATTCCTTTCACCTTATGGGCTTATTGTACCATCATTCACACCTCTACCATTGCTACACCTTTCTCTTTGGTCTATGGTACAGAGGCCATCCTACCTCTCAAAATTAAAATTCCATATCTTTATATATCTCTTAAAGATATCCTCTCTGATGATGATTTTCACCAAGAACATTTGGCACAACTTGAGCTACTGGACGAATGCCATTTAAACACTCTAGACCACCTCCAAATCTACCAAAAGTCACATTAAGCATGCCTATGAAAAATGTACGTTAGAAATGAACATTCAAGATTGGTGATCTTGTCCTGAAGGAAAATCAACATGTAACCAAAATGGAGAAAAGTAAACGAGGAAAGTTTTCTCCTAATTGGCTTAGACCTTATATTGTCACCCATACCTATGGATCAGGAACTTATCGTTTATCTTCTCTTGAGGGTAAACCAAACTTGAGCCCCTTAATGCCTTACATCTTTGACCATTCTATTGTTGAATAAATTACTACATCACTTTATGTCTCATATATATCTCGTCCCTTGAGTGAACCTCTCCTTCCACCTACCTCTTTTAAGGACCAATGACTTAAATAATTGTGTGATTATCCATCACCATTCAACCTTATCTTGAATATGAGTACCATGGCCCTACTCATGGCATGATTCTCATGGATAACTTTTTGTCCTTTTCAGGATGGAATCCCATGGTCATTCATCACTTGAAACCCCTCTTTCATAGCTAACCTTTTTTGTGCTATGGTTTTTCCTTCATAAAAGAGGCCTATACTCCTTTATAGTCTTGTCCATGACTACAAGTCCAAAATAATGCAAAAATTTTGGGATAACAAAAAATTCTACTCCTTGAGTCAAACTTCTCACAAATAGATGATTCCCTCAAATGAACATCTATGCCTCTCTATTGTCTACTATAAGTAGACTGCTCCCTCAAAGGACAAGTTATAAAAAGCTAGCCACATGATGTACTTATTCTACCCAAAAAGAAGACTAATCTACATTTGTTAAAAAAATTATCTTGGAGCTTCCCACATCAATCAGCTTCATAAAGACCTCAAGGAGACACTACTATTCATCCCAATATAGACTTCCTACATCAATCAGTCTATAAATGCAAAAATAAAATTCACCAAAAGAAAAAAAATCAAGAAAAATACAAACTTTTGGTCATGGACTTGCCTATGTTGGTTTTGGGTATCTTGCAGAAGGGGAATGTTGTCCCATAATAAGGTTACACTAGACAAAACACTCCACCCTACCCTCTTTTATTTTCTCCTATCCACTCAAGGGACATGGCACTCATGCGAAACTTTGTGATCATGCAACTTCTTTCAACCATAGACCTATCAATCATGCAACATATCAAGGGGTTTATGTTCATAAGCCTATTTGGTATGCATGTTATGGTCTTGACCAACTATTGAGCATTTCACTTCTTTTTGGTTCACCTTTGTCTACTTGTTACTTCTTTCAACAGGATGAGACCATCGAAATTGAATATCTTGTTCTGATTCTCATTTCACCCACACCCATACTAATCATCATTTCCAAAACATTAGACATACTCATCCATTGGCAATCAAATCAAAACCAAAAACAACACCATACCCATACTAATCACACAAGTTAACAGGTTTCCCTTTTTACTTTCTACTCAACATTTAACCTTTCCTATTTTCTACCTTGCCTTACCAGGACTAGTTGCCTTACCCAACCTACCTATCGGAACTCTTATTCTTCCCTATCCTATGGGGGAACTACATCATCCTAAGTGCCCTTTTGCAAGGGCTATGTAGGAAGCACTTCAAAGACATGGGGTCTTTATAGGTTAGCGCGGCCACCATTTTCTACCATCTTTCACTGTTTTTCCACTATTTTTCCCTAGTACCTAATCTTTCTCACATTTCCATAATATCAATAATATGGAAATTAAACCAAACAAAGCATACATCATAACCATGCCTATACATCTAGTTTCCATAATATCAATAACTTGGAAATTAAACCAACATTAGTCACCTTGTGTATAACCTAATTAGCCTCCTTTGACTTACTCTTTGCTACATGGTGATTTTTTCTTTCTGCCGCAACCCTAAAACATCCCTACAGACTCACCTACTAGCCTTGCCACCTCAAAAACTCCCTAAGGATACTTAAGGGAATGTTTTCCTTACCCATGACCTTATATACCCTCGTTGAACCAACCTCACCTATTTAACAATCAAATTCACTTACTCACTCTACCATGTGATAATGTTACCCGTGTTGTTTCACCTACCAAACCTACCTTGCCTTATTTTGTGATTTTTTATCTCGACCAGACCAAACCTTTTGGTGTATTCTAGAACACCCCTATACTCATTCATGCACCTTCACCCGTTGTGTTTCCAGGAGTCACATCCTATACCTTGGATACTTGGACCACATCACCCCTGTTTGGATAAACTATCGACCTTTGACAAGTTAGAGTTTGTGTGCTCTTCAACCTTATGCCTTGTTGCATTTTTTACATGTGTGTGTGTTTGACTTCCTCCACCTTATCCCACCTATCACCTTACCACCTACACCTTACCCCATTTTTCATCACCTACCACCTTATCAAACTCATCACCTGATTCTACCTTCCACTACATCAGTTCCTGGTTTGAGGGGGATCACCCCCACCCATATCTGGGGCATCCACTTCTTGTTTTTGTCAGTGTCACTTATTAGTACAAGCTACACAACAAAAAGGGGAAAATGTAGATACCCAAAATCAGGTCACAACCCTCTAAGGCCCCTTTCAATTAACCTAACCCCTTTACCATGACCCCTTTCACACATCTTTTATTAATCTAATTATCAAAATTAGGTTAATCACCTCACCTCTCCACCTCACCTGGACCCATTCCAAGGGCATTTAACTAACTAAGAATAGGGCATCACTCCTAATATTGATTCATCACTTCACTTAACTAGCTAGGACTTCTTCTAAACCTAATATTAATTATCAATTGCCTCTTCCATTAATTTCCCATGTGTTTAAATGTGAACCAAGACTCCTAACCCATTTCCATTATTGACCCACACCAAAAAGGGAAGAAACTGGCTATTTTGAGAAAAATTGACTATTTCTCCCTAACCGATGTCGGTTATTCCTCAACCAGTTTTGGTCAACAAACTGCCATTGGTTCCTTTAAATAAGTATTTTCAACTCTTTTCACATGTTCTTCCTTTGGTTGGCTTGGGCTTATTCATTGGCATCCTTGCATTCGACGACGATCAAAAATAGCACCAGAACATTCAAGTTCTTCACCAGCAACCCAATCTCTTGCTCCATAGCCTTGGATCACTGGCACAGAGAAGTACTCAGGATTCACTCTGCCACGTCACTATATCTCAACCTGTTTCTCCTACAAGCACCCAACAACCACCTCCATCTATGAATCTCCAAATCTTCAAATAAGTATCTTAATCAGGTTTCTTAACTTTGGTCTTAGATCTCTTATTGTCTTCTATTGTACATATCCTTTCTCACACAACTACATCCTTCACCCATCTACCCAATACCCTATTAACATGAATCTCTTTGTTCCTCCAACCACCCCTTTTACCCATGTTGAGTCTTCACCTAAATCCCAACACCCTACCTAAGCCTTCCTAACACTTTGTGCAATCACAGAGATCCCAAACCAACCCCTTTTCACCTTTGGCACCCAATTTTCCCTACCATGATAGGTTAGCCAGCCGATTGCGATTATAACCAATTACTGGTGTTGGTTCCCCCAACTGGCATCGGTCTCTATATCTGGCATTTTCTCCATACCAGGAAGCTCATTCACCCACCCAAAACTCCTCAAATCCTCCCATAACTTAACCCAGACCTCCTTAATACCCTCTGCTACACCTATAGACCTTAACAACCCACCACCCACTTTAAATTTATTCTTATATTCACTATTTAGATTGGATTTAAATTACTATGTTTATGTGAGATACATAAATTATACGACTACAGTAGGACTCTCTATTTCATGTTTTTATCAACATTTTTGTTTGGAAACATCGTGGATTAACAGTCTTCTAGGAAGCACCCCGCTTCCCGGATCTAAATCCCAGTAGGAAATCCACCAACCTATGCTTTTAATTTTATCTTGTGTTCTTTCTTTGCTTCTCATGTAGTCCTTCCCAGACAAAAAGGAGTACTCTCAATCGGCCTAGTCTTCAATTGTGCGCAACATCTTTACGACCTCCAGGTATTCCTCACGTACCAACCTTCTACCTTAAATTTTTTTCTCATACGTACATTCTTATTGGTGAAACACTCTCTTGAATTTTCATATTTTTCACAGTCTTGTATGCTTGCATTGTTTTGTCTTGGAACAATTCACATCTCGCATCATTCACTTATGTAATCTTTGAACCAGTAGATCCATATCACTTCTCTGATAGAAACATCGTTAGACCAATGTAGATGAGAGATATCAGGGTTTTTGGGTAGAAAAATAACACCTCCAATAGCATATACCATCCCACCCTAACGTGTGTATGATGTCATTCTGGTATCATGAGGTGCAGATTGTAAAATATCACCCTAACACTAAAGCGAATTGACCTTTTTTTGCAACATTGCATACAGTGCCACTTCTAGAAAACTAACAAAACTTGGGAGAAACTACGAGAAAAAATTGTACATTTTATTAATTCCCATGTAGATTTATATGGAACATTATTAGGTGGCATTTATTTTGAGAACTTTCTTGTCACAATTTGATAGTTTTTACTCTATGGACTCTTATGAGACAAAATTCATGTCTTCAATGAAGAATCATTGATGAACCTTAAGAACATGTACATCTAAATGTTCAGAAAGTAAGTTGAAAATAAAGGGATAAAGTGTTAATATTTTTCTAAAAAGTCAAATGTTAAACTTAAGCAATCAAATGATCATTTTGAAGAAGATATTAGAACTTCTCTTCACTTCAAGAATATAAATTATTTACTAATGACAGCAACCCCTAAAAATGGAAGCTTTTTTGGAACCACAAACACACTTTAATATTATTAGCAAAGACATAAATAAATAAAATAAAGGAAAAATGTACTCAAAATACAAAACTTAAGAATTCAACAATATACTTACAAACTATAAAAATTACTTGTAATTGTACCAATTCAATCCAATGAACCATGTAGGTGTAATCTAGTCTTTAGGGTGTCAAGTATTGCTTCATGGTCAAACTCACAAACTTTCCACAAGTTATTATTATGTGGTCTATTTCCATATTTTATCAATTGAGCGTTATATGCACCAAAAAGGTGATAGTAATAAATAATATTCATATGCATTTCAAATTCCTTGTATAACCACATATCAGAATTCTTTATTAGGTATATTTTTTTAGTCATGTTCTAGTAAGAACCAAAAACCACAAATGATACTCTTGAATTTCTCTATCTGTGATTGGGGATATCATTTTTTTCCTCAACACAATGAGACAAGGAATAATTTTTTCACTACATATTATATTCTTCTACAACTACAAAAACATGACCTACATCAAATTATACAAAACAAATCATAGCAATAAATTATTCTTAAATACTACATAATAAGCTAAACTATTAATTTTAACTAAATAATGCATCTATAATACTTGGTTGCACTAGTTTTGTTATATGATCAAAGTCAAATGATGATTGAATATACGTGATTTGTAGTTCTCTTGGATTTCAATGCGCCTCAAGTGGACTTAAAGATCTATAACACCACTCATGAACCCACTCTTTTGACTAATACTCATCCCAAGAAAAATTCATGCATGAAGAAAAAAATCATTTCATGTATCTCATATGAACAGTCTGATGAACCCCTGTTTTTTCGTGTTTATCCCATGTAAAACTTTGTGTTATTTTGGAATCATTTTGCATGATGTATAACATTGATGTTTTATAGTTAATACTTTACTATGTTTTGGAAGGAAATGTTGTGTGTATTCTTGTTATTTTTATCTTGTTATTACTTATTCAAATATGGATTGAATGAACATTTATGAGTATTAACGATGTATTTAAGAAAGCATGTGTTCAATCATCACAAGAGTTAACTGTAGACTAGCTCATGACTCATTTGTACACTGGCCCAGGACTCGCCGTGGAGCACAGAACTCGTCCAAATCACAAATTCAGACTTCCTTGAAATAAGGAACTTCTGTAGAAGAGATGAACAGCTTAGATGGCTGAAATATGAGTTGATACAACTCGCACATCAATTAACATAATGACATGAACATGAAACTTGTGCTACTATCTCAACCTTCATACAAATTACGAGGTCCATGCAATCCCTGTTTAAATTCATTTTCTTGAAGACATGATGTATAAAAACACTTAAGGATTTATAATGATAGATTCATATCTACAATATCTTCTTGCACTTATTGACTATATCAAAGGATTCAGTTACGAGCCTCATCAATAGTTAACAAGATTAGTTCAAATCCAACACAGCCTAGATTACTCCTTCCATGATTGTAATTCTTAGAACAATTAGTTATTTTCCAGATAAGTAGTGTTATTAATTGTAAATAACTAGGTATCTCCTAGAGAGACCAAGACTTCTCTAGTATAAAAGATATAATGTATTACAATTCAAAGTTCGGTTCAAATAGTTGATTATTGTCAAAAGTAGTTATTTCAATAAAATTATAGATTCAGGGGGAAACTTTATTGTGTAACTTTCAACTTTGAATTCGATCGAAGGGAAGGAGCACGGGCCACTCCTCCCCAACGAGAAGGGATAATTTACTGTTATTTCCTTTTCGTCATTTCACGTTCATTTAAATTTATAGCATTAAATTATTTTTATTTTCTTTCATTCTATCTTTAATAATCCTTTTTTGCTGATTCATTTCATTTCCTAATTGTAACTAGTACAGTATTCAGTTAATTTCATTGTTAGAAAAGTACTGAGAATGATTCTGGCTCTTCCCTTTGTTACAAACAGACATGAATACCACCCTGGACTGATAGATATAATATAATTAAAGTGTGATTATCAATGATGCTCATCACTTTTTAACATCATTTTCAGGGAATTCAAGGTGTTATCAAAGGTTAGGGTGCTAGCTAGAAGTATTCCTAGTTTTCTGGTAAGTTTCCATTTAGAAATTTTATTTCTATAACTCTTTTGAAGTAAGAATACCTTGTAGTGACATCAAGAATCCTCTATGCTTTTGAGTATGTGGAACACAAACAATTAAGTTAAGCGCTCATAATTAGGGAACTATCCTGATTATGATAAGATTTTATGTTTAGTCCTAGAGACTATAGAGGTAGATTCATTAGAATAAACTTTCCAAACCCCCCTCAAAACTAGCCTGTGAAATAGCTTGCTGACCAAGGATGGCTAATGCAGTAGATAACCCCAATGGTGTAGAAAATGGAAACTCTCCAGTTGGAAATTTTTTTACCAACCCCATATAATTGGATCCTAACGATTAGGATCCTATGAAAAACATATCCCCGTCAATCTTACCAACCTTTTGGGGGTTAGTCTCAAAATATCCTAACCAGTTTCTTTTTGAATTCAAATTTTTGTGCCAAACTTATGATTATACTTCTGATTCTCATAAGCTCAAGTTATTTCCGTCCACTTTAAAATACATTGCTATGAAATTTTTAATGGGATTAACCCCTAACTCCATCCATAGTTGGGAGGAGATGGAGACCGTTTTCTTGGAAAAATACCAAGACTACTATAGAGTCCGGGATAGGAAGGAAAAAAAAATTAGAATTCAAAAAAAGGAGGATGAGAGTGTGGAAGATTATCTTGATTGGTTCCTCTTCTTTCACATGAGATGTGGTATTGGTCTAGATATTAATCTACTCAAAAACTTATTCCTCAAAGGATTCGATGAAGACACACAAGAGGCCTTCAATCTTATGGGAAAGGGAGACATGAAAAAAATAGAATTTTAGAAATCATTGACCTTTGTAGTAATTAATCCCAAAATCACCCCAACCTTCATAGACAAAAGGGCAAAATGGCAACTGGTGATATATCCAAACTAAGGGAAGAAATTACAAATTAGAGAACAAACCTCTTAGTTCAACTCAATACAACTATGGATAGGGAGAAATCTAGGAATACAAAGCCTTTGTTCATTTATTGCCCAAGATGTAGGGACAAACATGGGCTTAAGGACTGGCCCTTAGACAAGATAGACATTTGTCTTCTCTATGAATTAAATCATGCCAAAAATATTTTGATACTCTCAAAGAAAATTTGATAAATGCACTAGTGTTGAGAGGCCCAAATTGGAATCCCACCTTTCATACACAAACAAATGCTTCAAACGAAGCAGTAGGTGTTTTCGTTAGATAGCAAGAGGAAGGAAATCCTATGCATGTTATTTATTATATTGGTAAAAACCTCTCCCCTTGTAAAAGGAATTACACCACCACAGAGAAGGAATTTGTTGCAGTTGTATATGCAATCAACAAGTTTCTCCATTATATCACAGGACATGAAGTGTTTGTTCACACTAACCACTTTGTTATCAAGTATCGAATGAATAAATCTTTATTGCATAGTAGGATTATAAGGTGGTTGTTGTTACTACAAGAATTTAATATTAAAATAATTGAAAAGCTAGGGAAATCAAATGTGGTGGCTGATTTTCTTTCCAGACTAACCATTTGAGAAGAAGAAGAGCATGTCAATGATGATTTTCTTTACAAACATATGTTTACAGTCTCTACTACTTCCCCTTGGTTTGCAGATATGGCTAATTACTTGAGTACAGGGAAGCTCCCAACCTTTTTCACACAAAATCAAAGAAAGCAATTGATTAAACAAAGTGTGATGTATACATGGTTAAATGGAATTATTTTTTAATGTGGATGGGATCATGTTTTACGTAGGTGTGTAGCTGAAGATGAAGTATTTGGCATACTTATGGCATATCATAATGAGCCATCAGGAGGTCATTACTCAGTACAAAGGACCATTCACAAAGTTTTAGGAGCTGGTTACTATTGGCCTTCCTTGTTCAAGGATGTCAAAAGTATATTTGGAGATGTGATCAATGTCAAAGAATGGGGAAGCCAGCATTTACATCTATTTCACTCCAACCTCAAGTTGTCTTGGGACCATTTGAGAAGTGGGGATTTGATTTCATTGGGCCAATTGACCCAACCTATCAAGGGAAGGAGTACATTCTGGTTTGTACAGACTCTGTCACTAAATGGGCTGAGGTCCAAGCACTAGAATATGCAAGAGATGAGAAATTTGTAGATTTCTTCTTATATGAACATATATTTCAGAGGTTTGGAGCACCAAGATCCATTGTTTCAGATCAAATACCACAATTCATGTCAATTGTAATCAATTCCTTTGTGGAAACATACCAGTTGAAGCACAAGAATGCATCACCATATCATCCACAGTCCAATGGTCAAGTGGAGGTTACT
Source organism: Taxus chinensis (assembly GCA_019776745.2). Taxonomy (NCBI): domain Eukaryota; kingdom Viridiplantae; phylum Streptophyta; class Pinopsida; order Cupressales; family Taxaceae; genus Taxus; species Taxus chinensis. The sequence goes on along the minus strand of CM034152.1, from coordinate 611,502,955 downwards.
AACAAAGAGTTGGATAATATATTAACAAAAATAGTGGACATCTCAAGGAAAAATTAAGTTCAAAAACTACCTGAAGCAATTTGGGCCTACAATGCTACTTGGAAAACAACCACAGGATTCACTCCCTATGAGTTTGTTTATGGGAAGAAGCACATTTTTCCCATATAATTTTAATTCAAACCTTGAGGACAGTTTTTGAAGTGGGAATTGAATTATCAGAGGCACAACAAGCAAGGATTATTCAACTAAATGAGTTAGATGAGATGATAATTAAAACATTGCATCAAACAAAGATCATCCAACATCAGAGACATGTATGGCATGACAAATAAATTAAGCCAAGAAAGTTCCAAAAAGGATATTGGGCTTTGTTATTTGATTCAAAATATAAGGATTTCAAAGGAAAGTTGTAGACAAGATGGATGGGCCCATATCAAAATGAAGAGGTATTCAACAATGGGACAATTCAACTGATTCCAATTGATGGTGAGAAGAAAGTGATGTTGTTTAATGGACATAGATTAAGGTTGTACCATAAACTAGCATCCAAAGAAGAATTTCAAAAGGTGCTTCAAGAAGATTTGGCTCTGAATCGTTTGGACAAAGTCTCTTTGTCCAACTTAACTCAGAACTAATTTATTTTCAATCAAAGAATAAAGAGGAGATAATTGAAAACCTTAAATGGCAGTCATCATTCTCTGAGACACCAAATATGGAGGTCACCACCCTTGAATCGTGTACGTAATAAATGAACAACAATATGTGGATGGAGGATCAAATCAACATTGAAATGATGGTCAATGATGTGACAAGTGGAATTAATAAGGTATGTGCAATTATTCCCTTCTTGAATGTTGCAAAGTTTAATTTATGAACTGTTAATTATTTGTACTCGTGCAAATTTACCACCTTCTCTATTTCCAATGCATTCCCATGCTTCACATATCCCCACAAATCTTTCATCCCTCTCCACATTAATCGCCACATGTACCTAATTACACAGAGGTTTCACTTAGTAAAAGTACGGTATAACACGTTCGTGCAAATGATATTAAAAAATACCCTTAATTCTAGTTTTTACCTCTAATTATTCAATTGATAATACCCCCTCCTATTATATTATTATAATAAAAATACCCCCTATTTTTCCATTTACCTTACCCGTTTTTCAATGAAAATTTTATTTACCCCTTTTTATATCTACCCTAATATATTAAACAAAAAATATATCATTTTTCTCATTAATTTTTTTTTTAATATGTATTTTCTCTTGAACAAGAGTTTGAAGCCATTCAAGACCTATTACCAATTACCTTAAAAAAATTAATAGTTAATCATTTATCAATAGTTCTTCAAATAATTAAGATGGTGAAATAATATCACTTGTGTTGAAAAGCATGCTCGATCCTAGTTTTCTACCATCTTATTATTTCTTGGTCAAGAATATTTTAATTGAGATTTCTTAATTCAAATAGAAATTATAATTTAACTTTATGACCACACTCCTTAAATTGGAATTTTAAGGTAGTTAGTTTTAAAAACTAGGGTTCAAATGTTTTAGTTTTATATTAAAATTAAACCTCCCCTTCCTTTGGCTAACCTCTCTAACCTACCCCCAATACCTAATTCAAAATATTAATAAATTAAACCCTTTCACCCCCTCATGTCTACTGGTATATTGAATTTACTTTTATTAGTTTTAATTACCTCAATATGAACTCACGTGTTAGGATATGTCCTAGCTAATGAACCCCTCGTGCCTAATTGCTACCACCAAGGAAAATTTTAGTGGTGAATCTTTGTTAATTCACGAATATTCTAGATTTTGAAATTTGAAATTGGTGAATTGTTAGGGTAGGAATTAGGAATGAGTCACCAAAATTTTTTGGTTACAAATTAATTTTAGGGATTCTTCATCATCCCTGCAAAAGAGAAATTCACAATATTCGCCTTAATATTGTTGGGTTGTAGCATTTTTTTATGCTACTAAAAATAAAAATCCCACTCTTTTTTTTAAATTAGTCTATTACTACCGGACGATAGATTTTTTATATGATACATGCCAGTAGCATATTATGTTACCGATCGGTAGCATACAAAAAATCTATCATCTGGTAGCAATAGACTAATTTTTAAAAAAATGGAGTATGGGATTTTTTTATTTGCGCCATATTTTGGAGGATATATTTTTCATTGAGATGATCATTTTAACTACTAACATCAAAAAAATTCAAAAAAACAAATCCTATACAAAATTGGTGAAATCTGTATTTTCTACATGAGTCAAATTTTTTGTTTTTTTATTTGCGTCATATTTTGTTAAGATGGATTTCTCGTCGAGCCAGTCATTTTAACTGCTATTTTCAAAAAATTACATATATTTTTGGCTGACATCATATACTATCAGCTGATAGCATAATATATGTTATCAGTCGGTAGCATAAAAAATGTTATCGGCTGACAGCATATTTGCATTTTTTTCATATTCGCCATTAGCGCAAAATTCAATTTTCCCATATTTTCCAGCGAATTTCTAGGAATTTTTTTCGGGGGGCTCTTAAAAATTTCCCTGACTACCACTACCACTTTGGGATTTTTACAAACCTTTCCCAATTTGTGTTATTTTTTGTATAACCATTTTGTATCCCCTATCTCTTTCCCAATTTCACCATCACTCCTGCACCACTAACCACTGCAATCCCATTCCTAATTCCATCTTTGCAAGCATTACATTTCCAATCATGTGCTTTGTTCCTTTCCAATTACCTTCTCTACAAGCCAGTCATTGGGTTAAGAGTTAGATATGAACTAACAAGTTTAACAGAGCTACTAGCTGATGCAAGGTTGGTGGCTATCTTTGAAAAGGTGGGATGGCTTGATTTGTTGCTTGCATGTGAAGAGTTCAAAAATGACATAGGAGCTCACCAAAAACATGGAGGAAGGGTATTCTATTGTAAATGGTAATAAAATTCCATTCATTCCCACTGTAATTAGTCATTTTTTAGGAATACCAAAAGATGTTCAATCAGTTATTAATAAAACACTATATTCTGAAATTATTAAAATGTTTTCAATAGGTAAAAAGGAAAAATTAGAATTGGTTGTGGATAAAAAGGGGAAGGAAAAATGTATAAAAATAAATAATCTTCTTGAGCCTTAGGCAGAAGTTGCTAAATGGGTAATCAATTACTTCACTTGTGAAGGGAAATATAAGATCATTTTGGGCCCTGTGTTGAGAATTTTGATTCACTTCCGTCGTGGCCAAGCTAAACCCCATAGCCAAATAAATTTTCCTCAGTTTTTGTATTATTTTGTCTACTCGGCCACTGAGAAATTTCGTTGGGGTACCTCTTATTTGAAATTCCAGGGTTTAATACATTTGATTTGAAAACATCAATTGGTTAAGAAGAGGCATGGTCTAAAGAAGTGGTTGAAATTTCAGAAGAAGTGTTCTCTAGAGGTTGAATTGGTTCTAGATCCAGATCCTTCCACTTCTGAGAGACCTAATAAGTGCCCTAGAACATCTAGACATGTGCAGGCCCTCAATGAACCCACAGAAAAAAAAAATTCCACTCAAGAAGATCAAGAATCCGCTGCAATATTGTAAACTCTACTTAAAACACCACCTATATCTCCACTCCACCATGTATCACCCTCAGTTCTAGTTGAAGAAATATAATGTGATTAAACCCCTACCGATGCCACTCATCCTTCTATCTTGGACAAAGGTAAAGCACCAATGATGGAGGGAGAACCTAGTTCTCCTCAAGATCCTGATAAAATTCTGCCACAAGTGTTATCTTTGTCCAGGGTCCGATTTGAACTACAATTAGCTCAGGAGATAATTATGTATCTTCAGCGCATCCTTGAAGCTAAGGAGTCTAGTTTCTCCAAGCTTTAGGATGAAAAAATCATAAAATATAATAATTACATTAGAATGTGGAGCAACAGGAAGAGGAAACTCTTTAACTCCAGCATGCTCTGGAATAAAAATAACAACAAATCCACTCCCTTCAAGCCAAGACAAATGGTCTTAATGCATCCCTTGCAGTTTTGCAAGAAAATAGGTAGGAAACAGAACCTATGGTCACTAAAGAGAAACTAACTCAGAAAGACTTTGTATTATCCCAAATCATTGTCTTGAAAGGAATGGTTAAATGGATGGAGGAATGTTATAGATGCATAGCAGTTCATGATGAAAACAAGGCTTTGAAAGAAAAGAATAAGTTGTTCAAAGAGAATTTTCTTAATGTCTATCGGTTATATGATCAGGTTCTTACATGCAGGGCCCCATCTAATATTTATGAACTATTTCTGAAGGAAAATTTTCTAAAATTGTAGATCTCTAGATTCGTGTTATGTAAGATATAGATTTTGATGATGGCAAACAATTTTTTGGTGCCTACACAGCAGGCAATGATGTTACCAAAAATTTACTATGTGAATTTTATTTTCACAATTTTCTTCTTCCTGAGTAGATTGAAATTCTCTTAAATTTCTATGTGGGTGAAGTGCAATTGAGGGCATTTATATCTACTTTAAGGAACCCATTTGAATGGAACGAAAAAAGGGGAACATTTGTTTAAGAGAATCTAATATAGGCCTCTTGATGAGGCATTATCTTCCTTCCCCCATTTGGTTCTTCAACAAATTTTGGTCTCAAGTATATTGTTTACAGTTGGTGGACTGGTATAAAGATATTCTGAGAACTTGTGTGAGAAATTTCAGGGAGAAAGTACTCCCAATGTTCAATGTCAATTTCCTTACATTTTAAGTATGTTATGAGCTACTTGCAGAGCATTATAAGAAGAAGGATGTGATTTCATCTACAAACCTTCATTAGTCGTTAAAAAGGGCCAACGATCTCTGCAAAATCATTCTAGAAATGCAAGAGAATTGGATTGGGATGAGATCTAGGACTCCATTAGTCATTGCACCAGTAACACCATGGGATTCCACAACTGATCAGTCATATGGTAGTTATAACACTTAGAGGAAGTTGTTCATTGATTTCTTTGGGTTATGTAATACTAAATTGGATGAAACTTGGCAAAGTTTTGCCAATGAGTATAATTGTTCAAGGATAGTTACACAATTGAATAGGTAGCAGGAGGTCCTGCTAAATCTTAAGTGTGGGAGGTGATGAACCCCTATTTTTTCATTTTTATCCCATGTAAAACCTTGTGTTATTTTGGTATCATTTTGCACAATGTATAACATTGACATTTTATAGTCAATAATTTATTATGTTTTGGAAGGAAATGTTGTGCATATTCGTGTTATTTTTATCTTGTTATTGCTTCTTCAAATATGGCTTGAATGAATAGTTATGAGTATTGAAGGTGTATTTGAGAAAGCATATGTTGATTCATCATAGGATTTAATTGCATACTAGCGCAAGACTCACCTTATAGTACAGGACGTGCCTTTGCATTAGCACAGGACTCACCATGGAGCGTAAGACTCATCCAGATCACCAATTTAGACCTCCTCGAAAAAAGAAACTTACGCAGAAGAGATAAACAACTTGGATGGCTAAACTACAAGTTGATACAGTTGGCACATCAATTAACATAATGACATGAGCATGAAACGTGAGTAATCTCAGTTTAACTTCAGTTGCTTGAAGATGTGATGCAAACAAACACTTAAGGATTTATAAAGATCAATTCAAATCTACAATATCTTATGAAGCTGATTGACTATCTCAAAGGATTCAGTTACGGGCCTCATCAGCAGTTAACAAGATTAGTTCAAATCCAACACAGCCTAGATTAATCCTTCCACGATTGTAATTCTTAGAAACGTTAGTTATTTTCTAGATAAGTAAATGTTATTAATTGCAAATAACTAGTTCTCTCCTAGAGAGACTAGGACTACTCTAGTATAAAAGAGCTAATGTATTACGATTCAAATTTTGGTTCAGATAGTTTATTATTGTAAAAATCAATTCTTTTAATAAAATTACAGATTTAAGGGAAATATTTATTGTGTAACTTGCAACGTTGAACCCGATTGAAGGGAAGGAGAAAGGACCACTCCTCCCCAACAAGAAGGGAGACTTTACTATTATTTCATTTTCATCATTTCGTATTCATTTAAATTTCCAGCATTGCATTATTTTTAGTTTCTTTCATTTTCTATTTAATAAACCTTTTTTGTTGATTCATTTCATTTCCTAATTGCAACTAATATAGTATTCAATTAATTTCATTGTTAGAAAAGTACTGAGAATGATTTTGATTGTTCCCTTTTTGCAAACAACCATGGACATTGCCCTAGACTAACAAATATAATATAATTAAAGTGTGAGTATCAAAAACGCTCGTCATAGTCCATGAACATATATTTGAGCTTCTAAACAAGTGCAACTCACTTGATCCTGTTAGCCTTAAAAAATCATCATATTTTACAACATTATTTTCATTTACCAACCAAAAAAACCTATGAACTGTAAACTTATTGTCATTACTTCCACTCATTATTGAGTTATACCATTATGTGATGAATGGTGCATCATTCAACTTCACTCCACATCTATTGTTCAACTCTTATCATGTTAAGGCTCTTTTAACACATGTTCCTACACCATCATGCTCCCCTTTTGCATGTTGAACCTCAATGAAATTTAAAATATGTTGAACACCACTCATCCTATGTATTTTTCTCAACTATCAAAACATCTTTGACTTCTCAAATTGTGATGTAAAATTATTTAATCATATGATGTGGTTACCAAATATGATTTTTTGGTTACTCAAATTACCACAGAAGATCTTAAAGCAACCTTGCACAAATTATTTAGAATCTATACAATCATCACTAATCTAGAAATGATACTCCCACAAGATCTTTTTGTCTTCCTCTGTGCTATCAAGAGCATGATTGAATGTTATATGCAAAATTATGGAAACCTAAATAGAGTTGTACTATGGTGATTAGACTTCAATATGTGGTTATAGTGTATATTTATCTACAAAATAAACAAGTGACACAATGGTACCCAGAGGAAATGTATCCTTGCATAACATTAATTTCAAGTCTAATCATAGAGATCTATGTGTATGCCTTGCATACTCATACACTATATTCTCTCAAAATATAGTCATAAATTTTGATACACTTATTTCTTCACTCATTAAATCATACTTGTTGGAATTTTTTCCATATTTTAAAGTGTATGTCAGTGATTTGTATTTCCTGTTGTCATGTGCATCCAGCACTCCCTATGAGTTTCATGACATAGACTAACCACCTCTTGTGGATCCTAACTCTAGTGATTATAGTGAAGATTAACCCCTGTGGGTTTTGGTCTAACGGAAATTGTTGTCCAAAAAATGGTATCAGAGTGAGAAGTCTAGAGTTCAAAACTCACCAGGGTAATGCTAGGGGGGATGATTGTGTTGACCAAATATGATTTTTTGGTTACTCAAATTACCATAAAAGATCTCAAAGCAACCTTGCACAAATTATTTAGAATGTATACAATCATTACTAATATATAAATGATACTCCCTCAAGATCTTTATGCCTTCCGTTGTGCTAGCAATAGCATGAGTGAATGTTATATGCAAAAATATGGAAACCTAAATAGTTTTGTACTCTTTTGATTAAAATTCAATATGTTTTTGTAGGGTATAGTTATCTACAAAATAAATAATTGACACAATCGTAGAAAGAGGAAATTCATCCTTGCATAACATTAATTTCTCATCTAATCATTGATCTCTATATGTATGTCTTGCATACTCATACACTAACTTCTCTCGAAATATAGTCATAAATTTTAATACACTAATTTCTTTACTCATTAAATCATACTCGTTGGACTCTTTGCCTTGTTTTAAAGTGTATGTCATTGATTTGTATTTCCTGTTGGAATGTGCATCCAACGTTCCCTATGAGTTTCATGACATGGATTAATCGCCTCTCATCGATCCTAACTCTGGCGATTGTATCGGAGATTAACGAATGTGGGTTTTAATGAAAATTGTTGTCCAACAAATGGTATCAAAGCGAAAAGTCTAGAGTTTGAAACTCGCCTGGGTAATGTTGGGTAGAATTTTTGGCATATGTTTCCAACACTCCTCATGATTTTCGTGACATGGAATAATTGCCTCTCGTGGATCCTAACCCTAGTGATTATAGTGGAGATTAACGCTTGTGGGTTGTGGTCTAATGGAAATTGTTCTCCAACATTTTCCAAAACAAACTAGTTCATTTCTAATTTCATGTGTATTAACTTCTTATATATAATCTTACAAACATCATAAACTACTAGAACTATCATAGGTTCCATCTAAGCATAATTTCTTATTAAACAATTGTCCATAATCTCTTTTAGAAAATAACATTTGAGAAGAAATATCTTACTGATCTAGCTGGAACATTTATCATACACTCCTCCAAAATATCTTCATTATGTAAAGTAACACATATGCCATAAAACATCATAAAGTATATAAAATTCAATGTGAACCCTATAATAAGTAGTGCACAAGTGATTTATTTAAACATTAAAAGGTTTTTTCATTTCAGAATACCTTTGACTAATTTTGATTTTAGGATTAATGTGTGGAAACATATTATAAATGTAGTTTTTGTTGTATCCTAAAAAATTTAGGATGTGATTCACAATTTCAACAATCAGTTCTTCTTTTTGAAATGTCTTTTTCATTATGTCAAACCCTTGTATTAGTTTTCCAAAATTCTTCAATTTTGGATTTTAAGGATTCAACTATGTCTTTGTCTTTTCATGGGAGTCTACCAGAGAATTCCCATGAATCACTTTTATTAGGATCCTCAACTCTTTCACATCTTCTGATAGCTTTCAATAGTTTTTTTCTATTTATTTTTAGCTCACTAGTTATTTTTCTAATTAAACCATATTTCTTTGTTACTTTACTTACTATAATTGATATAATAACATGTCAGGTAGCATTACCATCTTTGATACATGAGGTCAAACTTATTGCTAGTATGCATTCATTAGATTTATTAGAATAGTTTTTTTATTGTTGATCTTAGATGTTCTTAGACCAAGGGTCTTCATTGTGGGCCTAAACTTAACATTTCTCAAAAATTCAACAAAAAATTGACATATTCATGTTTCATTTAAATTTTCAAAAATCATTTTTGATATATTATTAGTTTTTCTTCTACAAGTGCCATCAGCAATCTTATCACTGATTTTGTTTAAAATATTTTCATCAATTTCAAGTAAAATCCTATATGTTTTACGTAAAATTCTAACTGGAAATCTAAATGGTAATGTTAGTTAAACATTGGGTAATTTTTACTCATTTATTAGACATTGGTCATCTTCATCATTTGGTAAATTTTGTGTGTTTTGAACATGTTGATCATTTGGTGTAACTTCTAAGTTTAAATATGCAATTATATCATCATCCGTTCTTTCATTATTTATTTATTCAATTAGAGTTTGAGGATTTTTTTTAATATCAAATTCATTTGGAAGAGATGACATAATTTCACCTCTGGAGATTGATGTCTTTCTTGCACAATTTTTTTTTAGCATGTGTTCCCTTTTTTTCTCATTTTCTCTCTTTCTTGGCTCTAGTGGGTGATAGGTGAATTTTTTTAACATCTAATTTCCTTATCAAATATGTGGAATTTAGTTTATGTTTTTCACACACTTTTTTCTTTTGTTTATTTGTTTTATCCAGCTCCTCAAGTGTTTTTCTTCGTGGTCTTCTCCCCATAATTATCAAATATAAACTAGTATATGAAAATTGGTCATGTTTATTTTTGAATAAACAATTAAAATAATTTCAAAGCATATAAGTGTGTCTCACTTTGTGGCCAAAAGAAATAAAAAAATAGCTTAGTAAATAAATCTTTTAAAATATTTATAAAACTTAAAAAAATTAGGTAAAATATGAACACACTATGCCTTGGCATATTTAAGCTCTTAAAAATATAATTTTGGTCATTTTACATGTGTTTTTTCAAGTTTTGGTTGTCTTCCATGTTTTGCTAAATGTACAAAACATGAAAAATATTGGGACACAATTATATGTTTTAATGTCACAATAAGAATGTTCAAGGAATGTTAGGAATATAAGAAATATAGAAAAAATGCTCAGTTCTCAAATAATGATAATTTTTTGGTAAAAAACATAAAAACAATGATTCACTATATCAATATAAGGCAAATGATACAATACGAATGTTCTATGAATGTCTTAGGAATATAAAAAACATTAAAAAAATACTCAATTGTCAAACAATCATATGAAATTTCTCAAAAGAATAAAACAATTTAGAAATGTATAGATAACCATACATAACAAATTTTTTGGGAGCAAAATTATGAGTATTTGACATTTGTATTTGTTGGAGCTCAAACTTGCATCCATCTCAGATCAGGTTGAACTAAGTCATTGAGTTAACAATGGGATTGTCTCTAAGTTGTGGGACCTTGCACGCTTAAGATAGACCTCTGTAGAAGGTCGGTTCCTCTACCTATTTCTACTGTTACTACTACTCCTAATGCTGAAGGTAAATCCTAAGCCAATGATGTCAAGGGACCAGGGATAAAAAGGAGAACATGAAAATGAAAAACTAATTTAAGGAAGGTGATAGCACTAGAAAAAGTGGGATGGATACAGTTTGTTTTGAGTGAAGGTGAAGGAGAAGGCATAAATGCAAGCTAGCATGTGTAGCGCATACCAGAACACACTCACACAATCAATTCAAGGAGGCACAATAAGAAATCGGATGTGTAAGGGACATAAAATGGCTAAAAAATAACACAACATAAGGGAAAGGCAAGAAATAAGAATACAAACACGTTAAGGCAGGAGATAGCCACAAAATAATGCTTCTATTACTTCTAGATATGCACAATCTATTACACTGGTGTATGAGGTTGATATTCACATGCAAGGACTAGATCTAGAGGCCTACAACTCAAAATGTAAGAAACATAATCCTTAGAAAACAGTAAAGGATAAAAAATGTCCAACCCTTTACAATGAGCCATACTCTTTCATTTATAGATAAATCAATGAGAGAAGAAGGGGAAAATGAGGGAAAATCTGATTTGAATATTTAACCTCCAACAACCAACAATGAAGTATTGTAAATCCACCTACAAATTTGTCAAATGCGCTTCCCCAATATATGTTTTGGCGTGTAGGAGAAGGAAGGAGGAAAGATCTAAATCAAATAAGGTAATTAGAGCAATCAAATCCTGCATTAATGGTGTGAGGGGTGTTTCCCTATTTTTCACCTACCAAATCCCGTTAAAATTTGAATTTGAATGATCTATAGTGTAGCCCATGTTAGTAGATTTTAAATGAGATCAAGAATGCATGTGTCAGAGCCTTGTAGTAAACGTTATGGTTGTCATAAGTCTACAGTGCAAACTGAACATGCAAGACATGTGGCACGCACTGATTAACTAAAATATTGGCCAATTGTGCATTTGTTTTGTCATTTTCTGCCACGTGTTACACACTGGTTCATTACAAAGATTTAACACGTAATTGGTGTGCTCTGATTGGTTACATGTAGTACACTCAATGTTTGATAGATTCCACATGGCACATAATGGCGCAAAAGAAGGTGAAAAGGTACATGCGTGGAAGAGCGAGGTACGGTAGGAAAACAGAGGAAAGTTACACATAAATGTAATGTGTGTGGTAATAATGGGAGGAATACTTGCAGGAGGTATGTATGGAAGAGGCACAATCATTACAAAGTAATGTGCGGAAGTAAGGAAGGTGGCATGCAGTAATGGTAGGGACTTAGCTAATTTTACAAAGCAAGTTTGAAGTGTGCGTGAAGGGTGCATGAACTTCTGGGAAGAAGGCGAATGCACAGAGAGTGTATGCAAGGAAGAGTATAATAGAGTGAAAAATAAAAAGGAAATATGGAAGGTGCAGAAGAAATGGAACATGCTTATGCACATGAGGAACGACAACTAAGGAGTTGTGATAAGGGAATAACTAAAGTGCGTCCAACCTAGAATATTAGGTCTCAAAGCCAGAATGAGGAGGTGAGTTGTCAAAATAGTTAGGGAAGTTATTTTAGACAAGATTTTGGTGAATTTCAGGGCCATCTACCTGCTAGATGAAGGAGATTAGTAGCCTAAAGCATCCATTGGGCATGGATTCAGTGTGTACATGAGCTTTTGATCTACAATTTTGAAGAATTGCCCCTGAGTCACTTGAAACATGTTCTGAACTCTGTTATGAATCCTCCAAGACTGTTGAAAACTATTGGAACATGACTAGCATCCTGGAAGCAAAAAAAAGCATGCGTAAGAGGCACACGGGAAGAAATAACTTATGTACAAATAGGATAATGTGCATGCAACACACTTGGAGGAATTGAAACTACACAAATAGATAAAATGATGCATCAAAAACTTAATGAAAGGGTTTCTTTAGATAAATCTCATTGACTATGAATAGGTAGCGCACCTCCATCAAGGTGATTCAACTCAAAGGAGTTAGCCTCCTTGTAAGAACTGATAGTGTATGGGTCACTCCAAAATGCATCAAACTTTGAATGATGCCCTGGTTTGGCTCTATCAGAATCCCATTTCAAAACTAAGTCACGAAATTGAAAGATTAAGGCTTATCCTTTCTGTCAAACGATTTCTTTATTGATTGTTGATGTTTTTCTAGCTTGATCATGCCAGAGTTTCTGAGTTCTTTAAGTTCAACCAGCTTTGTCATCCTGATTTCTCTCTGGTCTGCACCCTCAAACTCTAACTACTAAGTAAGCTCTAGTTAGGTTAATTCAATAGATAAAGGATGTCAGGATTCCTTTCCATAAACAAACTTGTATGTAAAAGTACCTAATTCCTTTTTCATCATGATTTTGTCTTCCTAAAGTGCTTGCGAGACCTTTGTATGCCACTATCTTTGGCTAATATTCGTTTTTTTCTTCATGATTTTGATCAAGTTCTTATTTGTTGATTATGCTAAACTATTACCTTGAGGGTAATAGTTAGAAGAATTCTTCAAGTATATGCCCAGACTAAGCACCCAACTACAAATCTTAGTGCCAAGGAATACCTTTGCATTATCATAGATAATGGTTTGAGGAATGTTAAACCTTGTTACAAGAATTTCAAGAAAGTCAAGGATGGCTCACTCGGTTGATTCCTTAAGCACAACATATTTTTTCCATCTGGTGAAGTAATCTATAGCCACTAATACCCATTTATGTCCTTCATTGTAAGGTGGATTGATCATGCCTATGAAATCCAAACCCCATTGTAAAAAATCCTGATCCACTGGGATTAGTCAAAGGAGAAGCACCTCTAATTTCTTCTTACCTACAAAGAAAGTGTAATCTTTGTATTTCATGACCCCCTTGTGTGCATCCACAAAGATGGAGGGCCAAAAGTATCCTTCATTGATGATCTTCATCGTTATAGCTTTGGCAGAGAAGTGTCCACTAAAGAATCCTTTGTGAAATTTTTCTAACACTTTGTCAACTTGAACATTATCAATACATCTCAATAACATGCCATCAAGATTACTTTTAAAGAGATGGATATCAATCAAAACATATGGAATAGATTGTAGCCTCAAATGTCTTCTCTTTTATTTGTTCAAACCAAGAGGGTATGTTCCCTTGGAAAGGAATGTGATCATGTCCTTCATCCAACTTCACATGCCAGGATTTTTATTCTACTCAAGTTCCACATGCAGGAGCTCTTCATCTAGAAATAATTAGGTCTCAGGTTCATTCTACACGTCATCAGCAAGTTGTTTCCAGAGCGCACTACCTTTGACCATATTTTTGGATTTTATAGTCACATCATACTCCATGCTTTTGGTCACCCACCTTGCACTTTTCTCACCAATTTCTACTCCCATGATGAAGTATCTCACACTAGAGTGCGAAACTAACACCTTAACATGATTTTTGGAAAGTATACTCTTAAACTTCTTGAGTGTGCACATGATGGTGTAGACCTAATTCTCCATGTGACTATATTTGAATTTGTAATATTTGAGTTTTTGACTAAATAAATCCACTGACTACCCTAGTCCTTGTTCATTTTCTTGTGTTAGGACAGTAGCAACACTTGCATAAGCTACATAAGCATAAAGGATAAAATCCTTGGCATAATCTAGGTTGAGAGTGTTGGCACAAAAGAAATATATTTCTTGATCTTTTTGAAGCTATCTTTTTCTTCTATTTTCCACTTGAAGGTTGTGTCTTTCTTGAGCATGAGGATGATGAGCCTTATGAGTCCTACAAAGTTAGGAATGAATCTCCTAACAAAATTGATTTTTCCTAGGAAGCATAATAAGGTTTTCTTATGCGCCATTAGGGAAAGATCCATGATGGTGGAAACACACTTAGGATCAATTGTGATTTCATACTTTGAGACCACATGGCCAAAACAATTTCCTTATGCCACTGTGAAATTGCACTTATTAGGGTTGAGAGACACCCCAAAATTTCTACATCCCTCAAATAATTTCTCCAGGTGTGCTATGTGATCCACACTCTACTTTGAGAAGATAATTATATCATCAAGGTAAATGAAGATGAACTCATTAATGTATCCTTTGAAGGAAATATCCATGACATGCTGAAATGTCACACTTGTGTTTTATAGACCAAAGGGAATCTTCTGATATGTATATGTTCCCCAATTGGTTGTGAACGCCATTTAGAATTGATCCTCTTCCTTGACCGGGATCTGATTGAAGCCAAAATACCCATCCAACGTAGAAACTTTCTATGTGCCAACCACAGTCTACAGGATCTTCTCCATGGAAGGAAATGGATAATGACCCTTTAGGGACAACTTATTCAAATCTCAGAAATCAACATAGAGTTTTATTTCACCATTTTTCATATGTATTGGAACTATATTCAAAACCCATGTAGAATATTTGATGGTAAATATTATTTTCACCTTAATGAGTTTAGATAACTATTTTCTCATGAGGGTCTCTATGCTTGGATTAATGGGCCTTTATTTTTGCCTAGTGGGCTTGACACTAGGATCAAGGTCAATGGAGTGTTAAACAACACTTGGATCAAATCTTTTTAAGTCTTCATACTCCTAGGAGAAGATGTCACTATATTTATGATAGAGATATATGAAGGCCTACTTTTCATCATGTGCATAAAATTTACTGAGTAGTAACTCTTTACCACATGCAACAGTGACCAGAGTATAGTCTTCTTGCACCACATCTTCAGGGATAAAAATTTTCTCTAAGGTGAACAACCCTTTAGGAAACTTGTCTGTCTTTAGTTGGATCACTTGGTCACCATAGTTTTCATACAAGTCATTTTTCATACTTGAGGATAATTCTACTTCATTTCAAATGAACTAGAAAATATGTGTGTCACTATCAAATAATTAACAGCTAGTGTTGTTTTCTAGGATGGATGATCTGATTACCATCTTAACATGTTGTATGTTTCCCTTGAAAAAATCCTCCTCAAGATAAATTTGTGAACCGAGCACAACCATTCTATCAACTGCTTTATTCATATTCTTTTACATAGCCTATAGATTTAGAGCATCAAATCTCTAAAAGAGGTCCTAAACTCTGTGTTTATAATATTTGAGAAGCTTATTCTTTTCGACACACTTTTTGGTAACTTGGTGGATAACCAATTTTTTGTCTCCAAAAATATGCAGCCTCTTAATCCTTTTCTTCTCAGTAACAAGAATATCATGCACCACTACTTAATATTCTGCTACATTGTTGGAGCATGTAAACTTCAAACTTTTTGTGAAGAAGGAATTCTCAATATTTGGGAGAAATGAGAAGAAGTCTTGTGCCAGTGCGTTTTTACTTCTAGAACCATCAGAGTAAAACTTCAACAAACCGTAATTTTCTTTATTTATCTTGAGTGCGCACGGTAGCACAATTTCTTCTTCAAGGATTCATTAAGTTCCAAGCCTAGTTTCAAAAGCTTCAATCTCTTTAGCATATGCATAAAATTTTTGGTGCCTTTATTCCCAATTATATAACATTAAGTCAGGTAGAGGATGAGGAATATGATGCTCTTTAAAACACTTTCTTGGCCTTCTTGGATCAGGCAACTGGCTTGGAGAGGAGATGGATCATATGAATCAACATGTTAGGAAAATATTGGCTCAACTTTTATGGTAAACTTGGTACCATACCCTTTTCTTTAAAACATATGAAACCAATCAAAATACAAGTAACCACCCACTTTAACAATAAAATCCCTTGATAGACATAAGACAATTAAAGGAGTTAGGTCAAAGATTGACACATATTGAGTTATAGTGAGGCTTGGACATGCATGGAGGGTTAACTCGAGATATTTTATGCCTCCCAAAGCTATAAAATTTGAGCCATCAAGCTTCAAGAATCCTTTGGAAAAAGGAGTGTACTTAAGGCCTAAGACATCAACAATTTTCTTAGGCATGACAAAATTACTAGTGCCTGATTCAATCATACAATTATGCACAAGGTGTTTACCTATGATCAAGGACATATAGAAGTGTGGGTTTTTGAAATCCTTACTTAATTTATTCTCCTTTGATTGAAAAATATTTACAATAGCACACAGTTCAACTGGATCAATACATGGGAGCTAGACCAGAGCTTCATGTAATAGGTCACACTGAGATTGAATGGCCATGGTGTCCCACATTGTGACATTCACATTTTTATTCTTCATTTAATCCATAATGTCAAATGGAAGGCTCATTGATTTTTGTATTTGGGGTACAACAACATCTTTCCTTAGTTGTTCAGGTGCAGAGGCAAGAGCCTTAGCTGGAGCATAGGCTTGACCTACCAACGTGGGGGGCGCACTGGTTTAGAAATATAATTATGCAGGACCTTGCACATATCATCTTGCCCAAATTTATTGATAGATGCCTTAGCTGCATCTCTTTTATTTTAAAGATTTTCTAGTGTGATATGAGCTGAATTTTGTTCGCTTGAGACCAACATTATTTTCTTATACCTTTTATTATTATCAACTTAGGTGTGTGGTATCTCAGGACTGTCTACAACTTGATTTATTACACAAAATTCCTTGACATAAAAAAACACTAGGTTGGTCTCTGTAGGAGCTTTAGGAATTTCTTGGTTTTCTCCTCTTCTCCTCCACTGGTGGAAGGTTCAAAGGTAGGAGTATTTTGGATCATATAATCCTACACATGCATTTCATTGGTGCATTGGTATTGACTATGAGTCATATTGTAAGGAAAACACCATTCTGACTCTCAAGGCATATTGTTCTAAATTGGAACTAGTGCTTGAATTGTGTTGGGTGTTAGAAGAGGTTGTGCAGGAGGAACTACTTGTAAGGGTAGATGTGCGCTAGCATGTCATCTGTCATTCTGTTGTCTCTTCCCATATATTTGATTTGCATAATTATTTCTAAAGGGTTAATGGCATGATTGTATCCTTGATTAGAAATATTTTTAAATGCTTGTGCCTGTCATCTCTCTAAAAAAATAACTTTATTAGATAAATTCCTAATCAAGGATTTCATATCTTCATATTATTTTTGCTGCATGGGAGAGTATGATGTGGATGCAATACTTTACACACTCTTCTTGGGAGCAAGAGTAATAGAAGCCTCGGGTCCCTGAGACATTTCTGGAAATAACGACATAGGCAGTTTAGGAGCTAAATTTCCCACTTGAATAAGACTATTTTCTGCCCTTATTGTAATATTATAAGAAACGGGTAAGGTTCTACATCCCATGGACTGAATCATGACTGAAATGTCATTATTCAAGGCTCTTAGATAGTACAAAAAAGCATGCCGGGATGTAGGCCTTATCCCTTAAGGGATTCTATCCCAAGTCTTCTGGAATCTGATATTAAAATCAGTCATTTGTTCATTGGGAACCCTCTTTGTTGTAGTTAGTTGCTCCACCATAGAAAGTTGATCTTACTTGTCTTCAAAATAGTTCTATAGAGTTTTTCCAAGATCATCCTAGGTGGTAATAGATGCAGGTCTAAAACCTATGTACCACTGGAGCACTTTTCCTTTGAATGAGGCTACACGTAACTTGACTGTTACATCATCATGTGTGATTAGATAGACAAAACACACATTTTCTACATACTGGATGTGCTCAATAGGTCTGAATTGATTCTCATTGGTAAAGTATGGAATACTCTTGAGTGCAGCTACTAGCATATCATGTTGTGCATTTAGAACAAGAGGGCTCCCGCAAGTGAAGTTGGCAAAGTTCCTTGGAGGAGGAGGCTATAGTGCCATTTTAGGGTGTGCAAGACTGTTGTGAGGAGGAGTGGATTACATGTAGCATGCTGGAGGTGGGGATGTGTGTGTAGGTGTTCTACTATGTTTTATCCTTAGAGATAGATGGAGGTACTCAAAAGACACTTTAGCTACTATTTTTTTTCTCGTATGCACTCTTCTCATGAAAAGCACTCAGAGCTACTAAAAATAGTAGATCTAGAAATGTTGGGATGGTTACAAATGTGTTGGAATGAGCCTCTAAAGGATAGAAATCACTAAGTCACACACTAGATCTTAGCAATGATGAAATTTAAAATTTTAATGTGGGTATCACCAAGCGTGCCAGAAATAGTTGGAGCTCAAAGTTGCACCCATCTCAAATCAAGTCTAACAGAGTTGTTGAGGAAAAAATGGGATTGTCTTCAAGTTGTGGGACCTTGCACTCTTGAGATAGACCTTCAGAAAAGGCCAGTTCCTTTACCTATTTCTACTGTTACTGCTACTCATAATGCTGTAAGTAAATCCAAAGCTAATGATGCCAAGGGACCAGAAATAAGAGTACATGAAAATGGGAAAACTAATCTAAGGGAGGTGATAACACTAGAAAAGTGGGATGGACACAATATTTTTTGAGTGAAAACAAAGGAGAAGGCATTGTAGGAGGCTAGGCATTAACATCATGGACTAGAATGCACTCACACAATCAATTTCATGAGGCAAAATAAGGAAATGGAGCTATAAGGGACTTAGAATGACACAACTAGCACACAATATAAAGGAAAGGAAAGAAAGAAGAATACAAACACATTAAAGAAGGAGATATCCACAAAACAATGCTTCTATTATTGCTAGATATGCACATTCTGTTACAATGGTGTATGAGGTCAATATTTACATGCAAGGACCATATCTAGAGGCTTGAAACTCAAAATGTAAAGAATAGAATCCTTAGAAAAACTAAACGATCCAAAATGTCCAACCCCTTACAATGAGAAAGGCTATTGCATTTATAGAAGAATGAGAGAAGAAGAAGGAGAAGAGGAAAAATTTGATTTGAATCTTTAACCACCAAAAATCATTAATGAATTCCTACAAATCCATCAGATGCACCTCCCAATGTCTGTATGGCATGTAGAAGAAGCAAAGAGAGAAAATCGTATCAAATATGGATGGTTGAAGAAATGAGATATGTTTATTAATGGACAGAAAGATGCTTCCCTATTTCTCACCTATCAAATCACTTTGAAATTTGAATTTGAATGATCAAGAGTGTATCCCTTGTCACCATATTTCAAATGATATTGGGCACACATGTGTCAAAGCCCTGAAGAAAAAGTTATGGCTGTCCAAATTCTACAGTGCAAACTGAACATGCAAAACATGTGGTGTGCACTGATTGACTGAAAGATTGGCCAACTGTGCATCCATTTTGTTGTTTTCTGCCACATGTCACACACTAGTTCATTCCAAGGATTCAGTTTGTAATTGGTGTGCTCTAATTGGTTGCATGTAGCACACTCAACGTTTGAAAAATGTTGCATGGCACATAATGGCATAGAAGAAGTTGTGAAGGTACGCGTGTGGAAGAGTGAGGCGCATAAGGGAAACAAAGGAAAGTTGTGACTAAAAGTAATGTGCGCAGGAGGAATGGGAGGAATACTTGCATGAGGTATGTATGGAAGAGGCACAATCATTACAAAGTAATGTGCAGCAATAAGGAAGGGGGCACACAATAATTCCAAGGAATTAGATGATTTTGGAAGCAAGTCTGAAGTGCACGTGAAGGGTGCATGAACTGCTGGGAAGAAGGCAAATGCACAGAGAGTGCATGTAAGGAATATTATAATAGAGCAGAAAAGCAAAAGGAAAGATTGAAGGGAGCACGCTTATGTGCTTGAGGAACTGCAACCAAGGAGTTGTGCCAAGGGAATAACTAAAGTACATGCAACCTACAATATTGGGTCTCAAAGCTAGAATGAGGAGGTGAGTTGTCAAAATAGCTAGGGAAGTTATTTTAGAAAATACTATTTGTTATTGTGTTTTTTCATAGAGAATATAACACAAGTGTGTTATGTTTTCTTTGGCTTGGACATTACCTGCGTTTTCATCCCCACTTATTTTGGCCCACAAGTTACGACTAAAACAAATTAATTCTTTTAAATAATAGCATAATGCATGTCACAACACAAGACCACACATCTAATTTTCAATTTTTAGAACACATCTTGAATATAGCTTGCCACGATGACTATGTTACACATAAAATAAACATAACGTCACTAGTCATACAAGTTACAATATTATTTACGCACTTAGTGCATATTTTACTACAATTTCAATTCGTTGTTTATGACATTTACGCATGGAAGGTTACATAGAACATTTTGCAATGATCCTCTATCTAAAAACCTTGGTCTTCAATTACATTTATTTAATTCTTTGTTCTCATGGAATGCCTACAAATCCAATCTTTATTTCAAGTGGAGTTGTAGAAAAATACATATATCATAGTAAGAAACTACACATCATTATGTACATAGGGGGTCTACCTAATCATGAAGTCATGAATTAGTAGTATAAAGTACTATATTTATCATAAATAACATTCATTCCAAAAATAAATGATTCCTTTTTAAAGTATATCAATGAGGTAAAATCATAGGTGTGTTTCACATGAATGGATGCAATGTAAATTCATTCATCATAAAATTTAACACCAATACCATATCCACAATTATCAAGTCTCGCATACAAACAATATGATTCCATTATATCACAATGGAACCTAACAACATGGGGGATAGATGTAACTGTCTTATTCAAATGTCATATTCCTTTTAGAGTTCCATATCTATTTTATTTCCTATAACTCTCACACAATCAAAACCAGCACCCCACATAAGTATGATATTGCAATCATTACCAAATAAACCTATCTAACACATTGTTTCAATGTAACCTTTGAAAACCAGACAAGTAATCAAGAACCATAATGTCATTCAATTGTCATATCCCACTCCTAGTTCCATATACAATCCTTTCACACTAGCAAGGAGGAAGGAAAACCCCATGACAACCATGGTCACAAATCCAATCAGCAAGTAAAAAATACGCTAGCTCTAAGATATGCAATAGGAATCGATGGAGAGACCCTGTGTCTCTAAGATAATCCATAACCAAGATAAAATTGATAATAGACAACAAAAAATACTAGGGTAACTTAAGGATGGGAGAATGAAATGGTCATGATATTTCCACACAATTTTGTTGAATCAACCATAATCATGAACAAAACAAGTGTTTTCTAGCACTATTACAAGTACATAAACCAAATGTCACCAAGAGCTCCAAGTGTTACAACATTGCTCAATTTGTATGTGTCCCGATGTAACTCTTCAAGCTAACACAATGCACTTGTATCATTCTAAATCTTATTTGCATGAATCTTGTAGCACTCAATAATAATAAAATATTGTACATGTATCACTTCTTTGAATCTTAACCATTGTACATGTATCAATCTCAACATTCTCCCAACTTAAAGATCATGATTTTGTAAAATAACACTAGTCTTTTCAACCAAAAAACAGCTCATTAAATGTTAAAGTTTTCTTCATAATCAATGCTTGATGAGCCACTCCAGACTCCTACCTTCTGAATTTTTATGATTTGAACATTTTGTTTGATAACATGAGACATCATAACAATGTTTCCAATATACACATGCATTGACTGGAATTGATTTAGAGGTGAATATTCAGCTTTGTTTTGTGTGTTGGTTGTAGGAGGACCACTTAGTGTTGTGAGCTCATTTTGGAGTTTTCTGATTATTTTATGCTTGCAAATTGAGGTTGATATGTTTTGACCTAGTTCATTTTTATTTACAGATTGGAAATTGTGACTAATAATGATTTTTTTCATTTCATTTCGGGAAGCATGTTTCCCATGTTGCAACAATACCTCCTTGATCATGTTTGGTGCTAGTTGTGTGATCTTGTTAAGTTGATGACGTGTTAATTGGAAAAAATATATAATTATTTACATCAAACTATATTTCAAAATATATATGGAAAATAATATGTCAAAAGTCGTTTGGTCCATTGGTGCAGTTGTTAGACTCTCAAAGATCCCACAAGGATCAATTCTTGCCAAGTTCAAAGGCCTAAGGTGGCTTCAAAAGGGATGAGGTCGAGATCGTGCCCCAAGCGACTTTGGTGGTTAAAGAAGACTGGATTTAGTCCAAACCTTCAACAAAACAAATGGCCATTACATATAGCTAGGCTTGAATTTGGCTTAGATATCTAAGCATAAGGGTTGGATTGTCTATTATGTGCTTTAATTCGTGTTTTGCAAAAAAATGTCAAAAAACATACAAATCTCGAGTGTGCTCCATTAGCTCAGACGTTTTAAGATAATATTTCAAAAAACACCACTACAACATCAAACTCCATCTTAGATTTCTAACCATGTGTTTCTTTTTAAAATCCAAATAGTTTAAGGTTTTCATCCTTAATTAATTATATTAGTGTCTTCAAATTTTGCTAAAAACACGTGTATTATATTTTCTACGTAATTTTTGATATGCTTATCCAAAATTTTAAACAATTATATTGTCAAAATATACACTTCAGTCTACACTATAGACACCAAAATTGGGTCACACTCCCCTTGACCCCTTGTTAAATAATAAACTTGAACACACTCACCTAACCATGGCCCCTTACACCCACACTAATATTAATTTAATTAATTAATTAAATTAATCCATGTCCTCACAATATTTATTATTTAATTATCCTAATTAAGATAATTCCCACCCCACCACCTCACCTATACACCTCACCTAGCCACCTCACCCTAAGTCTATTCTTAGTATGTTGCCATAACTAACTAAGACCTAACTAAACCCTAAAAATCAAAGCCTACATCCCCTCTAACCACATTCCTGCATAAAAAAAGGTAACTCCCGCTCTTTCCTGGATGAATAGAGAGATCTGGTGGAAATCATTGCCATGATCTCCTATTTTTAGTAAACCTAGGGAATCCTGCCCTAACCGACACCGGTCACCCCTGAACCAACGCCGGTCAACCCAGAACCATCGTCGGTTACCTTTTATTCCCTTTGGTAACCTTATTTCAAGGTTGGCACATTTCTGAGAGCAAGAAAGGAGATCAGAGTTGCATGCAAGTGAAACAAGCATCCTTTTACGCATCCAGACATTCAGAGCCATCACCAAGATCAATCAGAGAGCCATTACATTCACAGGAGCACTCCGGGAAAGCACCACTACATGACCATACACGTTATTCTCCAATCAACCACCTCCACCACTCAGCCATCAGATCCTTAACACAGTAAGTATGGCCCTAACCAGTATGGTTTATTTGAGTTAGTAATCTTTATTACTCCTGTTATTAATCTATTCTTTGCATGCTTATTGCTTCATCACCCACTTGCTTGTAAACCCAAATATCCCTTCACCCATATCACCAAATCACTTATTCTCACCTGTTGTATACTTATGAGCATACCTAAGATCTCTACAGACCTCCCCATTCACTCTCCCAAACTTTATTTGACCCCAGATCACCCCTGCCATTTAATCTATTTTGAGTTTCTTTTACCTTGACCATACCGACGTCGGTTATCCACAACCGTCACCAGTTCTACCTAAACCAGCATCAGTCACATTTAGCTGACGTCGGTCTCTATGTTTTACACCTTGACCAATAACAGACCCAAAAATCACCCTACCAGTTGACCTAAATAACCCAGAATCTGACCCTGACCAGTCCCAGTACCTTGACAGACACCTCACCTCTCAGATCCAACTATAGCCTAGCCTATTGTGATTGGATTTGTTATTGTATTTGAATGAGATACCTAAATCATATCAACTATAGTAGGACCTTGTTTATTTCTCACATTAACTTGTTTTAAACAGTGGATTGACAGTCATCTAGGAAGTATCACACTTCCCAGAACTAGCATACGCTAGGCAGTCCACTGTCATATATCATTTAACTATCTTTTTGTGGTCTTGTTTTCTATTACAGGTAGTTCCTCCTAGCCAAAAGGAAGCTCTCACATTCAGTTTGTGGATCAAGAAGTCAGAACATCACGCAACAACCATCAACCAACCAACATTTAACAGGTATTCCTCCTTGGCCCTTACCCTTATCTGTTTCATCATTTCGAAAAGGTAAAGAAAATGGTGAAACATTTTGGCACGCCTGGTGGGACCCATCAGGGGTTCTTTTGCATTTATTCATTCCTAGGTGAAAGTTGTGTGTTTGTTTCCCTTCGAAAAGCTTCCACATTAATTTTTCTTCTTTAGAATCATTCTCCTTCTTTCTATTGTCTAAAAAACAATCATGTTTTTGGTGCTTTAAAAAGAACACATCTTCCTTTCTTTTGCATTGCATTAGTGAAAGAGCATCCCTCTTCCTGTTCATCTCTTGCTACATCGAATATCACACTTCGATTTGGGTTTAAAACATTTGCATTGCATTCTGATTTATTGCATTATTAGCTCACATTAAAACTGAGGGCAACCTATATGCTGGAAGTCATGCCCAGCTGATGGTTGACACAAAGAATCGTAGAAAGCACATTTTTCTCTCTCTCTGTGTGTCTTACCAAACTTGCACAAAATCAAATATACACATCTTTCTTAAACAACATCTTACCTAGAACATCTGTCAGTGATCACATGATCCAGTTGGCAGGTACTCCCCAGCTCGTTGCCTCTGTCGAGTCATCATCTCAGAGGACGGCCCACCCCCGCCATAACATACCTGAAACCTCTCCTTTTAGATATCCTTCTTCGTAGGATGCCTTCCCAACCAAAAATTCTGTTCTAAATACACACAGTTAGTCCTAAATAGCATAAGCTAAACAAACATAAGAAAATCACTGTTAGGATCATGCTTTTTCTTAGCGTTCTTCTTGGCTTGTGTTTTGAGGTGTGAGACTACGAATCCCCATTTTTCTTCTTCCTTGCACACTCCACCATCATAGTTGGAGTATTCTGACTTTGTTTGAGTGTGTCAGGGCCCCATCTCCTCATTCTCAGGCTTCTGAGTTTGATTCTTCACTTAATTTAATTCACAAAACCAATTTTCTTCATTTCTTTCTAATTTCATAGTCACCAACATCGGTCCAGCGACCGTCACTGGTTCACATCTAACCGTCGTCGGTTAAACCCTAACCGGTGTCAGCTTCTAGGATTTCTAGTTACTTTACCTAGAATAGCTTTCATCACTGCTTTTGTTCTGTTTCTGGCCCTCAGGGCATCATCATATTTCTCCCTTATTGATATTTACTGTCATACACAGTTTCACCAGTACAAATCCAACATTCCCACTTCATTTTTTTTTGAGACTGGTTTCTTCCACAGTGACCGGTATCGGTTTCAGAAACCATCATCGGTGTTGTCCCAACCGTCATCAGTCATCCTTCCCATCATCGGTTTTCCCATCCGTCACCGTCAACCTGACCATCGTCGGTTGCCTGTGTTTAATTTTTCAAAATCTAGACATTGACCAGATTCACCTCCCAGACCCCATTATTCTCTATTTTTACTATTTTCTGTGTCATCTACAGAATACAGTCTTACCAGGTCAACACTTGTTCACATGGTGTTGACTCGTAGCCAGACTAACACCCTCATATTCCACACTAGTCATCAACCACTCCCACCTAGTCCCTCACCGCCTTCCGTCCTATCACCCATGGATCCAACCTTACCTACCACCATTGCTGCCGGTGATGAAGAGTTTGCACGACTCCTTGATCAGAATCCCATGGCCTTACAGTTCTACCTTTCCCACTCTTCCACCTGAGACTCCTCTGGTCAGTTGATATACGACATGCCTGTATCAATCTCTCCTTGCCCTTATTCTTGTTGCTGCATCAGCCCCTAATAATGCAGCGTTACCCTCACCTTACTTCCCCCTAGTAGTTTTGTAGCTAGGACCCATACCCGCCATGACCACTACATCGGCAGTTTCCCTCGCACCTGTCGTATCTATTGTCCCCTCGTCCACCACCCAGACCATAGCACAATCCACACCCATTGTCTCACAAATACCCATTGCAACACAACCACCCATGGTGTCGGTGACCCCTACTCCATTCCAAAATCTCATCCTCTCCATCCCACAAACACTGCCCCCAATCACTACCAGAGTCACGACAACCATCCCACCTACATACACCTACTATCAACAACCCCCTATCTCGTCTGTCACCCATTCTGGATATGTGCCTTCCATGTTGGTTCCTTATTCTCAACCTCCCTATCAGGTTCAATATCCACCTCCTTATGCCACAAGAGGTGTCCCCCCATCACAACCTACCAATGACCTCATCAAGTTGATGATGGAAAAGATGCAAACACTAGAAGCATCGGTTTCTGGCTCACGCAATTCCCTCACCTATGATGAAATTTGTAATGAGCCTATTCACCCATCCATTCCCATTCAACCATACCCCGTACATTGGGAGATGCCAAAATTCAACCGCTTCAATAGCAAAGAAGATCCGCAACAACATTTGCAGTCCTTTAAACATGGGTGTTACCTGATTTCCCACGATGACACTTTACTTTTGAGGACTTTCCCAATGTCCCTGACAGGACCTGCATTGGACTGGTACAGTGGACTACCAAGACACTCCATTTACTCATTCAATCAAGTAGCCCAAGCCTTCCTAGATCACTTCTCCATCAACATTGTTAAGAAGGTTACCATGACTGATCTTTATTCCACATGACAATATGACGACGAGTCTATCGCTAACTTTGTCACTCGTTGGCGCAACCTCATTAACCATCTCACATTCCAATTGCCTCAAACTGAGCTTATAGAACTATTTACTCGGGCATGTGCTAGACACATCTCACCAACCCTACAGGTGCAAAACTTTTCACACTTTCGACGAGGCATTCACCATGGCACGGAAATTGGAAATTCGTGCTATCGAAGAAAAGAAGATTCAACTTCGTAACAAGAACATCGCGTTCAAATCAAATGATACTTCTTCATCTTCAAAACCTCAAAAAACTATTCAAATCCCAAAGGGTCTGCTAATGTCGTAGTTCTCAAATCAGCCCCCCTCATCAATCAAACCCAGCCAAACCCCCTTCTAATCTCTCTCCTATCCAAGCTTTCCAGTTCAGATGAGAACAATGAAAGTACACTTCCCTAGGAGAATCTTATTCTTCCATTTTGGAAAAGCTTGTTAAGGTTGGTGTCATTACCCTTCCACCTATAAAACCACATACTGGTTTCGACCCTGAGCGACCCATGCCTGCGTGGTATAAGGAACATGACTTTTGTAACTATCATCAGGTCAAAGGTCACAACGACAATAACTGCATTACCTTCAAAAATATCATTCAAGAAATGATAGACAACGAAGACTTAGTCTTGGATAGCCTGAATGCACCCACTAACCAAAGCCTACACATCTTCAAGAAGCCATTCCCTAATCATGCCCCATCTTCCAACCAAGGGGGTGATACCTCAAACAATGATAGCACTGTCCGCGAGGTCCATGCTATTTTCAATGACGCACCAGTTGCTTCCCAATTGCCTCATATTCCTTCCATAGATGAAATCTTAGCCCGCGCTCCCCTACCTACACCAGAACCTATTTCATCTACTCCTCTACCCACAGAGGAATCCCCTTCATCTTCTCCTTCACCCGTGAAAGAGCCTATAATCAGCACACCACCTTTGACCCCTCAAAATTCTGAGCAGTTGTCAGTGGACACCTCTCCTACTCATAGAAGATGTAGGTTCACCACCTACACCAATGCAAAGGAGAGCCCACTTTGGCTGGCCCGTCCTCTCCTCTACCCATGGAGGATACTATAGAAGTACCACCACCTGTAGATGACCATTCACCATCAGACCTTCAAGATCCCATTGATCTGCTTTCGGCTCTCTTACCCACAGAGTTAGAGGCTAGCCATTTCCCTGTATCTCAAACACATTTTACGGGGATTGCCACTCGGTCCACATCGGCTCCACTTACAACAGTACCATTCTCACGCTTGGCTGATCACCTAGACTATGTCGATAGAGCCTTACTTTGGGGGCATCTTCTACTTCCTGTTTCAACACAAATGCAGTTGTCACTCACTGACACCTCCACTATCTATCCAAAAGTGTTTCAACCGACCAAACCAAACACAACCAAAACTATCACAAAACCTCCCACGACACCACTCATGGCTCAACTCACACCTCTACCCATAACCCAACATGCATCTACACCCAAACCCATGCCTATATCATCTCCCTTGCCTAAACCTATCACTACCTTAGGGGTCATACCAATAGCTAGCCTTACTCACCCACCCATCAAATTAGATTTAGCTACGTCTTCCAAAACTAACACCAAACTTAACCCAGACCCCTAAACAGAAGAGCCAATCTCCTAGATCTCATACCCCAACCTTGCCAACCACACCCTTATCACCTTCACCCTTTCCGTCCATCCTAGGACCTCACCCCTCGACCCTAGCCAAGAAACCCCCATCCACCAGTAAACCAAGAACATAGCAACCCATTTCCCCATCACAGACCTCTAATATACCCAAGCAACCCACACAACCTCCGCCCTCACCTCCTAACCTTCTTACCACCCATACCTCTAATATCGTCAATAACTTCTTCACTACCCATGACACTTCCTTCTCTTTCACTCACGCCTCCTGCCCAACCTACACCACCTACCTCCACAGCACCTTGATTACCCCCATGGGTAACCCGCCCTCTTCCACCATTGCTTTTCCCTCTACATCTCGTGCACCTGTATCACCTTTACCCAAAAAGATGCAACTCTAAAGCTAAAAATCTGCTACCCTCCAATAAGGTAGTTAAACCAACCACACCTTCTATTGCCAGTTCATCTACCATGCCCACTACCCAAGTAGATACGACCAACACCTAAGACCACACCACACACCAAACTAGTAGCCCAACCTACTCCCCCTCTTGTAAATCCTCTTCCTACACAGTCCACCTGTACCCAAACCCACATTCACCTCCCATTGTGATCCATTAGCAGGGTCCTACGCCAAAATCCTAACCAACCTCCTCAAAACTTCTGTCATCACATTACCACCTCTTAGACCTTACAACCCACTCAAACCCAAACCAAAAGGGTTTGACGAAACCAAAATTTGTGCCTACCATCGTGTGCCAGGACACGATGTAGAGAACTGTAAGGATTTGAAAGCCGCTCTTGTCCAATTATGTCCTCTTGAAGAAAACTTTGACGATGATGATCTTCTTGATGAGGACCCCATTTTACCTTCACCAATTTCCATAGATCTTCCCTCATTTCCTACTCAGCAACCAAAATCTCCACCCCCACAACTCTTAGATCCATCCCCGAGATTCAAAATTAACATGGTTCACATAAGAGAGTTGGCCAAACCACCACCCAAATGTCAATGCACCCTACTCATCTCACAAGGTTCGTATCCACCACTAGGGTTTTGTCCCTCTTGCCGTTATACCTTCCATGACACACCCTCTTCATCCACCTCCCCTCAGATTAACATGATCAACATTGCCACCCGTGCTCAGAAAGACAAGGGCAAGGAGAAAGCAACTGGCCCATCAACCAACCCTGTACCCAATATACCATCTGCACCCACACCCAAAGTCATCATTCGAGGTCCTGCATATCCCATTTCCGACGGGGCCACACATCACACAATGCTAAAATAACTACACCAATCCCCCCTCAAAATGTCTTTATATGACCTCATCCAGACCTCAGAGTCACATCGTCAAGCCCTCATGGAGGTCCTTCAATCTATCAAAGTCTTACCAAATGACCCCACACCCGTAGCCTCCATCATTACCCCTCACCATGTAGCCTCTCTCACTAGGTCTTCACCTTCCTCTACACCTTCACCCACTCACCAAGTGGCTACCCTCAGTTTTGCAGATGAAGAGATCGCTCCCTTTCAGTCTGATGACCCCAACCCCACTCTTTTCATCTTGTCTTTATCGATAATATATGCATACGATGTGTTATGATCGATGGTGGTGATAGCATTAACATCATCTCCTCCCATGCGTACGCCCAAATGCAAATACCTACCAATTGCATGCATAGTAACCCCATTATGTTGCACTCCTTCAATGACACCATAACCTCTACACTAGGTACCATTGTTCTCCATGTCCGCGTAGGTCCCCGCACCATCCCAAAACTTTTCTATGTCCTAGAAGGGGAGTTCCAGTATAACTTGCTACTTGGCTCGACCTTGGATTCATGCTATGGGTTGTGTCCCTTCGACATTACATCGATGCCTCAAATTTGAACACAAGGGACATAATTACACCATCCCTGCTGACCCCTCACCTTTCAAGACCTATAACATGCTATATCACCCAATGATGTGCTTGTACCGGTCAAGGCATCCACCACCAAAACCACTTCACCTCCACCCATGAGCCCATCCACCAAAATTTCCACTACTTCTACTGCGTCTAACCTCGCTATCCCTACTGCAGTTGTAGCCTCTACCACTAGCGCCCCTGCTTCCCCTTCATCTAGTGAGCCATCTATACCCGCTACCCACATACCAACTACTGATCCCTTAGAAGGTGTTTTTCAATGCCTCACTCTGGGGGAATACTGCCTATACAATATCGATACCTTCCTCACCCCACAAGAGTACGGGAATCTACGTCAACACCCCAGTTATGACATTCACATTGGTGACGTTTTTCCCTTATGGCCCTCCCCACCTTCGCACCAACCTAACGTATGGGGGACTTGATATGGCCACCTATAAACCCAAACCTCCATCCCAAACCCAACCATTTTCCATCCGACCTACACTCCCTCACTAACCATCCATTTCGCTCACACTTTCCTCCATGGTGCATGTGGAAAGGATTTGGCTTCGGTTTTTATGAACAAGGCCGCCACACTGTCATCTCTTGTACCTCTCGCATAAACACAATGACCGTAGTGGCATTGGTTTTGACGCTCCATCTTCTAAGAAGGTTCGCATCAACCTTATTCAGGATGAGAAATCTTCCCCCTCTCATTCACCCACATTACCATCCTCACCCACAGAGTCCATAGATCCTGAATCTATACCTCCTAACTTTTTTTTGTAAACACCATTTCCCTGGGACCGCTGACCTATCAACACGATGGTGAGGCTCCCTCTTCTCTCCCATTCCTGTATCCTGACATGATCGATGATGATATGCCTTCAATTAACATCGTTCAATGTCAGGACAATGAGTCCATCCTCACCTACCTTGGTGTAGAAGACTCTTATATTCACCGGTCGTTACCCTCCGAGATGCAAACCATGTTGAACGAATCGACCATCAAAATCAACATTAATACTCAAGATGACCCACACATTCTAAAGATCGGCCAATCTTTAGATGCTACTGAACAGGAAGCCTTCACCTCTTTCCTTCGGGACCATAGCGATGCATTTTCTTGGTCCTATGCCGATATGCCTGGTATCAATCCTAAAATTGTGGTTCACAATATCGTGACCATTCTTAATGCCAAACCTATCAAACAAAAGTTGCGAAAATGCATCCTCGCATTGCTCTTCCAGTCAAAGAAGAGCTTCAACCTTCTCTTGGTTTCCTTCATTCTACCCATTGATTATCCCCAATGGATTTCTAACATCATTCCTGTCACGAAAGCAATAGGGGGACTCTGCATTTGCACAGATTTCTGTGACCTCAACCTTTCCTGTCCCAAAGATGATTTCCCACTACCAGGCATTGACCAACTAGTTGATCTCACTACTGGCCATGAAATGTTATCACTCATGGACGGTTTCTTGGGCTACAATCAAATATTACTAGCTCCCGAGGATCAACACAAGACTGCCTTCATCACCCCTTGGGGGACTTTCTGCTATCGAGTCATGCCCTTTGGTCTCAAAAATGTTGGTGCTACATATCAGTGGGACCATGACTTACATCTTCCATGACATCATGCATCACATATTGGAGGATTATGTAGATGATTTGCTTGCCAAATCCAAACATCGAAACCAACACCTACCCATTCTTAAAGTCATCTTTGACCACCTCATCAAATATTGTGTTCGTCTTCAACCAAAAAAATGCGTCTTTGCAGTACTTTCAGGGAAACTCCTAGGTTTCATCATTTCTTTGCGTGGCATAGAAGTTGATCCTGCTAAAGTCAAGGCTATCCTTGAAATGTCCCACCCACTAATCTCCATCAACTTCGCAGCCTACAAGGAAAGTTACAATCAATTCATCATTTTATCTCCCAGCTTTTGACCGTTGTCAACCATTCCATCATCTTCTCAAGAAATATGTTTCATTCAAATGGGATGATGACTGCCATAAAGCCTTCAAAGCCTTGAAACAATACCTACTTCAACCACCAGTGCTCATTCCTCCTAAGGATGACCATCCCTTCTACCTATATATTTCCACCACTGACCATTCTCTAGGTGCCATGCTTGCTCATCGCAACGACCAACACCGAGAGCAAGTGGTTTATTACATAAGTCATACCATTCTTGACTATGAAACTAGATATACCCACGCCGAAAAACTTTTCCTAGCCTTAGTTTTCATCGCCACCAAACTCCACCATTACCTACTCAACCACAAAACCTTCATCATTACTAATACCGACCCATTACACTACATGTATGCCAAACCTTATCAAAATCAATGTGCCGCACATGCTGTCTTATGCTTCTGGCTGACCTCGACCTCGAATTCATCCATCAAAATTCCATCAAGGGCCAAGCTATCGCTGACCAATTGGCTGACGCACCTATTTCTAGGGATCAACCCTCTAACTTCAACTTTCCAGATGAGTCTATTGCTACCCTTTCCCTGGACGAACCCGCTTACCAAATGACACTCTTCTTCGATGGCTCCAAGTGTCAACGTGGGGGTGGGGCTGGTGTTATCCTCATTCTACTTGATGGTGAACCTATGCCTTTGTCTTTCAAACTCAATTTTGATTGTACAAACAATATTTTTTGAATACAAAGCACTTGTATTGGGTCTCTAGGCTGCTTATGCCTTAGATGTTAAGTCAATCAACATCTTTGGTGATTCTCAGTTGGTCATAAACCAAGTCAATGGTATATACCAGTGTCGTAATGAGATACTTCAAAATTATAAGCATCATGTGGACATACTTTTGACCACCTTCGACCATTATGCCCTTCAAACCACCCCATGCTCTACCAATAAATTTACAGATACCATGGCCTGCTTAGCTACTCAGATACCTGCTTCACCCGCTGACTCTAAAATATTTGTCACCATACAAAGACTACAATCACCCTCTTATTTGCCTCGTGAAGTTTACTCTATCGGAACCGTTGCTCCTGACCCGAGTGACCTTTGGTATAAACAATACACAGACTATCTTTCCCTCTCCATTTTACCCACTGATCTCACTCGTAATGGACAACGTGCCTTTCTTAAAAGTGTCTCTCGTTATGTCATCATGGGTGGTCTTCTTTACAAATGTGGTTTTAATGGACATTCTCTTAGCGATGCCTTACGAGTTCTGAAATTCCTTACACCATTAAGGAAGTCCATGATGGAATTTGTGGAGGTCACTTTAGTGGTCTCGCTATCGCAAAGTGCATTCTTTGCCTAGGCTATTACTAGCCAACCCTGAACCGTGACTGTTGTCATTATGTCAAACGCTGTGCATAAAATGCCAACAACATGCTAACCTTCATCACACACATAGTCACGCCTTATAGGTTGCGCGAGACCTTTGGCCTTTCTCTCAATGGGGTTTGGATCTTTTCAATGAGATCAACGCCCATTCTTCACAACGCCACCTATAGATCATAACCGCTACTAAATATTACACTAAATGGGTAGAATGCCATTCCCCTCATTTCCACCATAAGTCAAGAAGATATGTGAATTCATCAACCATCACATCATCTTTCACTTTGGTGTCCCTCACCACATTATCATTGATAACAGAAAACAATTCAAAAACAAAACCCTACACAAACTATGTGATGCTTTTGACATCCAACTTAGTTTCTCATAACCTTATTACCCGCAAACCAATGGTCAGGATGAATCAACCAATAAAACCTTGAAAAAAATTCTTATGAAGGTATTCAACGATACTGGGAAAGATTGGCATACACACATTCCTTTCACCTTATGGGCTTATCACACTAGTATTCACACTTTGATTGTTGCCACCCCTTTTTCTCTGGTCTACGATACTGAGGTTCTCTTACCTCTCGAAGTCCAGATTCCATCTCTCCACATCTCACTACAAGACATGCTCAACGACGATGAATTTCGCTAGGATTATTTTGTGCAACTTGAATTATTAGATGAATGTCATCTCAATGCTCTTGACCATCTCCAAATCTACCAAAAACGTATCAAATGTACCTATGACAAACATGTTCATGAACGAACCTTTCAAGTTGGTGACCTCGTCCTGAAGGAAAATCAACATGTAACCAAAGAGGAGAAAATTAAATAGGGAAAATTTGCTCCTAATTCACTTGGACCCTATATTGTCACCCATGCCTATGGATTAGGTGCTTATCGTGTCTTCACTCGAAGGTAAACCCAAATCCTGAGCCCCTTAATGCCTTGCATATTCCACCATTTTATTGTTGATATCAATTCCTATATCACTTTCTATCAATTGATCACTCATCCCTTGAGCATGGTTCACCTTCCATAATTACCCATGTTGAGGATCCATGACCAAACAAGAATCATGTGGTTACCCATCACCTTTTAGCCTTCTCTTCAATATGAGTACCACAGCTCTACTCATAGCATGATTCTCATGGATACTTTTTGTCTTCTTCAAGATGGAATCCCATGGTCGTTTATCACTCGCAACCACCTCTTTCACAATTAATTATGGTGTACTATGATCTTGCCTTCTAAAACAAGAACCTAATCGTCCTCTATAGTCTTGTCTATGACTTAAACGTCTAGTAACAAAAAGGGATACAACTCCTTGAGTCAAACTTCCAGCAAAATATGAATCCCTCAAAAGGGACATCTCTTCTCCATATTCTACCACTATCAATAGACGAATCCCTCAAAGGACAACTATATATGGTCATTACAAAAATAATAACAAATATTCATAAGATTCCTGCATCGATCAGCTTCACGAAGACCTCAAGGAGATGATATATTCATCCCATATAGACTTCCTGCATCGATTAGTCTATTAAAAACAAATAAAAATAAAGAAAAAGATGAAATTTTTGTCATGGAATTTCCTATTTTGGATTATGGGTTTCTTGTTCCGAAAATACACGTTGTCGTACACTAAGTTACGCTAAACCTCTCATTCTCACCTCCTTGTATTTTTCACCTAAATTCCTTGTTACTCAAGGAACTTGCTGCAAGCGCGACATTTCATGATCATGTGACTTTTCTTCACCCTTAAAATAGTCCATTATGCAAGGCTTGTAGGGTCTTACATTCATAAGCCCATCTAGGGTATGGTAGACTCATCTGGGTTCTTATCAATTAAGTAGCTCTTTTTCCACCTCTTACCATTCACCTTCCTCATTACCTATTGATTATCCTATACAAGACCAGATCCTCAGACATATGTATTATAACCCAATCAACCATACCTACAACCTAAACTCAATCATGCCTATGACCTACATCACCCATGCCTAGACACCTATCATACTATTCCACTATTTCACCTTAATCTTCCCTAACTTATGGGAGAACTACATTGGCCTGAGGACCCTTTTTCTCCAAGACTATGTAGGTAGCACTCTGAGGGCATGGGGCCCTTAGAGGTTAGCTTGGCCACTCTCTACCCTAACCAATTCCTTCTCCCCCTATCCTAGTCACATTCTACCCTAGTTAGCTTCCTTTTTATATCAATAATGGGAAATTAAACCAAACAAACAACAATTGCTTCACATCTTTAGCATCATCACTCATACATTCATTTCATGTCTACCATTTCTTTACCATTATCATACATTTTTCTACAAAACATCTTAACATGATCCAAATAATCATTAATTACACAAATTAATGAATTAAAAACTCAATCATACC
Source organism: Taxus chinensis (assembly GCA_019776745.2). NCBI lineage: Eukaryota > Viridiplantae > Streptophyta > Pinopsida > Cupressales > Taxaceae > Taxus > Taxus chinensis. The sequence continues at coordinate 611,466,637 of CM034152.1, read as the reverse complement.
TAAGTCAACCTGACTCAATCCATGCCTATGACCTGACTTCATCCATGCCTATGACCTGACTCCATCCATGCATATGAGTTGACTCCATCCATGCCTATGACCTGACTCAATCCATGCCTATGAACTGACTCCACCATGCCTACATGATGCTGACTCCATCATACTTAATTCACCTAGTTTCCATCACATACACAAATAATAATGGAAATTAAAACAAGTACACCATCCATAGTATAAATATCATCATCTATAAATCATGACATCTATGTATACATACATATGTACACAGATACAAATGAATAGAAAAATCTCAAAAACTCTTATATACATCTTCACCATCTTTGGCATGCAAGCTGGTATATGATCAAACTCAATCAAATCTCATATACATCCTCACCATCTTCGGCACGCAAGCTGGTATATGATCAAACTCAATCAACTCTCATATACATCCTCACTCTCTTTGACATGCAGACCAATGTATATCAAAAATGAAACAAATACATTAGAATGGAGGTCCACATGGCTATTAGGCATCATCCCACCAGACATCCTCCATCTCTGTCTCCCCTATCTCCTCCTTGACTCTTGTACGGTGGCTTGCTAACATCTCACCACCCATCATGGGTCGTGGCTGGGTCCCTGATGGTACATCACCTGAGATTGACCTCCATGAACTGGTAACCTCACCCTGACCCTGAATCTGGGCTCATTGCCCCCCTGTACTCTCCACACTATTGGTGTACGACTTGGTCCTCTCACTTGAGGCATGTTATGCCCTGTACTCTCCATAGGATAAGAAATATATCCCTACCACCATTAGCTAGTCCTGATAATACTTGGCCTCACCTAGGGCATCCCGCAATCTAGCTACAGGTACTGTCTATGGTGGCCCCATCAGCCTCTGACTCTGAACTTTTCCCAGTTCCTGTGCTTATCCTGAGGGACCCTGTCCCGCTCCTTCCTGTATCTGGTACTGAAGAGTCACAACCTACACCTGTGCAGTGGCCAATTGACCTTATAAACTTGTAACCTATGCCTATAGGGTGGCCACTTGTATAACATCACCACCACCACCCTGTGCGGGTGCCTATCCCTGTGCTATCAAGGTCTCTAAACTGGCCACATATGCCTGTAAAGTGGCCACCTTTTCCTTTGCACATGTCAACTTCCCCTGCACTATCTCCAGCTGTGTAATCAATGTGGCTCCCTTCCCCTATAGGGCATCCCTCTGAACAGTTATGGTGGCTGAATACGACTGCCCCGGCCTCGGCAGTACTGCTCATAGATGTACAGCCCACCACTGTCTATATCTGTCAGTCACCTCGGCATCATCGATTAGGGCAAAGGCAATGGACTCTCCACGTCATCCCTCCTGTACTATGGGAAGGGTGGAGGTATATCCTACGATAGCCCGAACTATCGTCTAACCTTGTCTACGGGTATCATCTCGTGCTCTTCGGCACATCACCCCTCTATCCATCTAAGAAGCTGCAATCCATCTAGCTCCACATCCATCTGCCCATATGATGGATAACCCACATAGGGCCTCCAAATGATGTCTACATCGGATAACCCCTCCAGTAAATTCCTGTAGTAGGCGACATCATGCATCACCCTGCCCGATCGACACTCTCCAATAATAGGCACCCATCACCTATAGCCCACTCGAACAAAACCTGGCTCAAATGCATCAGCATGGGGCATACCAACTGGGCACACACACACAATGTGCTCATATGCCCAATAATGTAATAAGAAAGTGAAGCACAAGTTGAACCTCCGAAGCTGCCCATACGCCCATAACTCCCTGTATAACTACACTAGGAATGTTAGCACCCATGCAAAATGGGTATGGTCTATCAGCATATCATGTAGGATCCCCATCAATGATCGCAGGAATCTCCCACCCTTTGCATCTGGCAATGTAAAGCAGCAAAATGCCTCCATCAACAACACAACTAGCTAGTCTCCTCTGGACTAGCCAAGTACATCTCTCCATAGCTCATGCTGGCACTATGAAACGTCATCTCTGCCAACCCCTTGCCAAAGACTGTCAACATCAACTCCTCAGAAGCCTCTGAAGAGATCAAATATACTGGAGCCCCCACTATCAGTAACCGTAGGATCCTATACACATCCTCCAGGGTGACTGTGATCTCACCCGTTGGTAGATGGAATGTGTTAGTCACCGAATCCCATATGTTGATGAGGGTGACCATCAAACTAGGCTACCAGACTACATGCTAGTAGTGTCTGACCCTAATCAGGCCAACCTCTGTAACATGCTACCAATCCACGGTTTTCGCACCTCCTCGAACTGTCACGAGCAGGGGCGGCACCCTATCTCGCATCCACAGCTGGTCTCTTGCCTGCATCCAACAAAACATCACATTAATACACCTTGATCATACCCACAATCACTCTTGACACTTCACCTACACCTATTACCCTCCCTCCTTTTCCCCTCACAACTTACCATCTTATCACATATTCTATCTACCCACCCCAATCCTAACCCACTATCGATCATACCAAACCTCTTTCAACCTCTTACCCATGCTTTGTTTTTCATCAACAGCATCTTCCTTTCCCACTATTTATCTCACCCAACCATCCTAGGGCTCTTTTGACCCCTTTTTCTCCACATGAGGACCAGTACCGGTTACTTCTAACCAACCATAGTCTATCCAACACCGGCATCGGTCACCTTATCTATGACTAGTACTGGCTCGACACCACTGACGTCGGCCACCCCTGGACCGATGCCGGTCACTGTCGCGTAGAAATCTGTGACACCCAAACCATCTTTTTCCTAAAACACTTCCTCTTTCTCACCCATTCATACTTAACTCTACCCTCAACTCCTCCCCACCCCTCATACACCTAACCACACCTCTACCCATTCCTATTTTACCTAATTTGCCTTCCCAAATTCAAATCCCTTTTTTCCCCCGAAAAGCTTGTATTCCTTCCCTAACCTATATACCCAATTTACCTCCCAAATCAATGTAAGAGATTGAATCTTACCTCATCGTGCTACCGTCTCTGTGGTGGCACGTCGGACCACTGCACTAGTGGTCCACCTAATCCCTCTCTCGCCTCTTCCATGTCCAATCACCAAATCCAATCCTCCTGCCCTCCACCCCATCATAATCGATCTCCCTATGCTCATGAACCTGTCTACCTGGCTCCTCTAACCAACCAAATCCCTCCACCTCAGCTGGATATCGTCCCTTGTCCTTGTTTTCTCCCGACAAAGCACAACTTGTTCAGTGCTTTGTCATTTTCACAAAAGCCAAAACATACAAATGAATCCAAATATATGGATTTTTGCTTTTTATATTACCCATGTCAACCCAATGACGTTGGTCGTATACCTAACCACAATGCGGTCTACGTTATGCCCTCAGCTCACTGTGGGTCGGTTCATACTGCGAACGACATCAATCGCTGCCTCCAATAAACCATGACGGCGCTCTACTCCAATATCATCTGTTATATATGACAGCATCGGTTACCTGTCTTATCTGCCATACACCTTTGCCCCTTCAATGACCCCCTAAACCACACCCTGAGCCACCATTTGAACACCTTATGCCACCCTATTGTACACCATGACCTCATGCCCTTACCTTTACCTTATACTGTCCTTAATTAATTTGGGCACATGTTATTTTACCCATTACCTCGGCCGCCCCTACCGTGCCTAGTGACCTAGGACTGGACACCGGAACATTTTTAGTGACCTGTGAACTCATGCTGATCACACATAACTTTGCGACACCATTGCCGTGTTATTTGACCTTAATGACCTCTACCTTGCTCTCTCTTTTCGTTGACCATTTATTCCCTAAAACCACCACCTTGGGTACCGGAATTACCGTAAACGTTCCTGCAAATGACGTATGGAAGTGCCTTCCACACCATATCCTCTCCTTGGATACCGAATCACCTCAAACTTATTTGGATAAACCTTATACCTAGACAATTAGAGTTTGGCATGCTCTTCAATTGCTACCGTGCTGCAGTTAATACAATATGCCTGCGTTGAATTTCACGGAGCTTTGACCCGAGCCATTACCTGGATTACTCGATTGCCCTTACCTTACCTCCGTTGTCCACCTTCCTCTTCATCAACATTCACCTTTTATCAACTACTCATGATTTGTCTCTACCAAATCAATTCCTAGTTTGGGGGGATCCTTTCACCCCACAATGGGACAACCACATCGTCTGTTTGTCAGCATCACTTAACAATAACAAGCTATGCAACAAAAAAGGGGTAAAAGCTGGAGACACCAAAATTAGGTCAAACTGCCCTGGACCCCTCGTTAAATATCAACGTGAAATACCTCACCTAACCATGACTCTTGCACGTACAACAATATTAATTTAATTAAAAAATAATCCATGACCTTCATAAATTATGATTTAATTTTCCTAATTAGGACTAATTTCTCACCCCACCACCCTCCTATACACCTCACCTAGCCACCTCACCCTAAATCTATTCTTAGTATGTTGCCATAACTAACTAAGACCTAACTAAACCTAAATCAAATCCTAATCCTTTCACAACATTCCAGCTAAGAAAAGTATCTCGCGCTTTCCCGGCTGAAATAGAAAGATCTGCGGAAATCATTACAATGATCTCCTATTTTTAGTAAGCCTAGGGAATTCCGCCCTAATCGACATTGTCACCATGAATCGTGCGGTCAACCGGAACTGGTCGTTGGTAACCTTTTATTCCCTTGGTAACCTTATTTTCGAGGTTGGCACATTTCTAAGAGCAAAGAAGGAGGACAAAGCGGAATGCAAGTGAAAGCAGCATCCTTTAAACTCCAAACATTCAGAGCCCATCAATAGAATCAATTAAGAGGCTTGCATTCACGGGAGCACCACCAGGAAAAGCCACCACTACAGGATCATCACGTATTCTCCAATAACAACCTCCACCACTCAGTCATTGATCCTTAACACAGTAGTATGGCCCTATCTATTGACTGTACGGCTCACACCCAACTGACGTCGGCCACCCCTGGACCGATGCCGGTCACTGTCCGCGTAAGAAATCTGTGACCCCAACACAACATCTTTTTCCTAAAACACTTCCTCCTCTTTCTCTCCTCACCATTCATACTTAACTCTACCCCTCACTACAACTCCCCCCCCTTTCCCTCCCCACCTCCTCAACACCTAACACAAAACAAACCTCTACCCCATTCCTTTTTTACGTAATTTGCCTTCCCAAATTCAATCCTTTTTTCCCCGAACACACAGGCTTGGATTCCTTCCCTAACCTATATCCCAATTGACACCCTCCCAAATTCAATGTAAGAGATTGAATCTTACCTCATCGTGCTACCGTCTCTGTGGTGGCACGTCGGACCACTGCACTAGTGGTCCACCTAATCACCTCTCTCGCCTCTTCCATGTCCAATCACCAAATCCAATCCTCCTGCCCTCCACCCCCATCATAATCGATCTCCCTATGCTCATGAACCTGTCTACCTGGCTCCTCTAACCCACAACCAATCCCTCCAACCTCAGCTGGATATCGTCCCTTGTCCTGTTTTCTCTCCCGACAAAGCACAACTTGTTCAGTGCTTTGTCTTTTCACAAAAGCCAAACATACAAATGAATCCAAATTATATGGATTTTTCTTTTTATATACCCATGTCAACCCAATGACGTGGTTATAACTAAACCAATATCGGTCTTATGCCCTAGCTCACGTGGTCGGTTATACTGCGGCCGACATCAATCATCTGCCCCCAATAAACCATGATCGGCTTACCTCAACTATCACTGCTTTATATATGACAGCATCGCGGTACCTGTCATATTCTTGGCCCATACCCTTCCCCATACTGACCCCCTTAACCAACCCAGCCACCATTTTGACCTTATCACCCTGATTTGCTAACCAACCTCATCATGCCTACCTTACCTAATACTTGGTCCTTAATTACCTTTTGGCGACATGTTATTTTACCCATACCTCGGCCCTACCCGTGCCGTGACCCTAGCTACTGGGACCAGGACATTTTTAGTGACATTGTGGAACTCATGTGCTCACTATACTTTGCCGACCCACTATTGCCCGTGTCGTGTTATTGACCCTAATGACCTACCTTGCCTCTTTTCGTGACCATTTATCCTAACCCAACCTTTGGTGTACCGGAACATACCTAAACGTTCCTGCACCTGACTTATGAAGTGCTTCCACACCATATCCTATACCTTGGATACCGGAATCACCTCAACCTTATTTGGATAAACCTATCAACCTTAGACAATGTAGAGTTTGCATGCTCTTCAATCTGGTACCGTGCTGCAGTTATACATATGCATGCGTTTGAATTTCACTGGCTTTGACCCTAGCCCATTACCTGGATTACTCGATTGGCCCTTTACCCCTTACCTCCGTTGTCCACCTTCCTCTTCATCACATTCACCTTTTATCAAACTACTCACTGATTTTGTCTTCTACCAAATCAATTCCTAGTTTGAGGGGGATCACTTTCACCCACACATGGGGCAACCACATCTTATGTTTGTCAGCATCACTTAACAATACAAGCTATGCAACAAAAAGGGGTAAAATGTAGACACCAAAATTAGGTCACACTCCCCTTGACCCCTCGTTAAATAATCAACTTGAACATACTCACCTAACCATGACTCCTTGCACCCTACACTAATATTAATTTAATTAAATTAATCCATGACCTCATAATATTTATTATTTAATTTTCCTAATTAGGATAATTCTCACCCCACCACCTCACCTATACACCTCACCTAGCCACCTCACCCTAAATCTATTCTTAGTATGTTGCCATAACTAACTAAGACCTAACTAAACCCTTAAAATCAAATCCTACATCCCCTCTAACCACATTCCCGCATAAGAAAAGGTAACTCTCGCTCTTTCCCGGATGAATAGAAAGATCTAGCGGAAATCATTACCATGATCTCCTATTTTTAGTAAGCCTAGGGAATCCCGCCCTAATCGACATTAGTCACCCATGAACCGATGCTGGTCAACCCGGAACTGTCGTTTGTTACCTTTTATTCCCTTTGGTAACCTTATTTCGAGGTTGGCACATTTCTAAGAGCAAGAAAGGAGACCAGAGCTGCATGCAAGTGAAGCAAGCATCCTTTTACACATCCAAACATTCAGAGCCATCACTAGGATCAATTAGAGAGCCATTGCATTCACGGGAGCACACCAGGAAAGCACCACTACAGGATCATACACGTATTCTCCAATCAACCACCTCCACCACTCAGTCATTAGATCCTTAACACAGTAAGTATGGCCCTAACCAGTATAGTTTATTTTAGTTAGTAATCTTTATTACTCCTATTATTAATCTATTCTTTGCATGCTTATTGCTTCATCACCCACTTACCTGTAAACCCAAATATCCCTTGACTCATATCACCAAATCACCTATTCTCACCTGCTATATACTTCTGAGCATACCTAAGATCTCTACGAACCTCCCCATTCACTCTCCCAAAAATTATTTGACCCTAGATCACCTCTGCCATTTAATCTATTTTGATTTTCTTTTACCCCGACCATACCGACGTCGGTTATCCATAATCGTTGTCGGTTCTACCTAAACCGGCATCAGTCACATTTAGCCATTGTCGCTCTCTGTGTTTTACATCTTGACCAAGAACAGACCCAACAATCACCCTACCAGTTGACCTAAATAACCCAGAATCTGACCTTGACCAGTCCCAGTACCTTGACAAACACCTCACCTCTCATATCCAACTATAGCCTAGCCTGTTGTGATTGGATTTTCTTATTGTATTTGAATAAGATACCTAAATCATATCAACTACAATAGGACCTTGTTTATTTATCGCATTAACTTTTTTTAAACGGTGGATTGACAGCGATCTAGGAAGTATCACACTTCCCAGAACAAGCATATGCCAGGTAGTCCATTGTCATATATCATTTAACTATCTTTTTATGGTCTTGTTTTCTATTACGGGTAGTTCCTCCTAGCCAAAAGGAAGCTATCACATTCAGTTGTGGATCAAGAAGTCAGAACGTGTGCAACAACTATTAACTGACCAGCATTTAATAGGTATTCCTCCTTGGCCCTTACCCTTATCTGTTTCGTCATTTCGAAAAGGTAAAGAAAACGGTGAAACATACACGTTCAAAAAAATTGATTAGTTTTCTCAGAATTAGGGGGAACGCACTTAGTTTTTTCATTTTTTGGGATGTGTCGACTTTGAAAATTAGTTGAAAATAATATATTCATTAAAATATTGAAAAAATAATAGGGCCAAATATTGATCTTAGCTAACTTTCTACTAAACAGAGTTGTAAAATAATCAATTAAACTCAAAAAATAGGGGGTGGGGGGTGTTCCACACGTGACACTATGTTATATTTTTGCGACAAAAACAAGACCAATTTGTGTGCATACCACATTTGACCCTCTTAATCTCCATCATTTACAAAAAAAGTAGGTTAAAATATAGATTTTGAGTACTGTGATTCTTGTTTTATCAAATTGTCAAATTTTGAGCGTAAATATGTCAAATCACATGTTGAAATTCACCTTTTACTGATTTCAGGAAAAAAAATGACCAATTTTGACCCCCATTTAGTCCCTCAATTCCATGCACTTACCCACGACCATAGTGGGTGTAATAATAGTAACCATAGCGATATTGGACAATGTAGGGTGAGGCACATGAAAAATAGACTCATATTTCTAATCATAAACAAGATTAGAGGCAAGGAGTATCTTGATAAATTTATCAAGATGATGGGAATAACCACAAAGATCATGATAACCATTAAAAAAAATGATCTTGATCTAAATTTTTTAGTTCAACATTGGAATTAGTTGGATGAGGCTCGCCTTGTGTATCAAGGGGATCCAAAGGCACAACATCATCATTAGAAATAAAATGGATACCATACAAAAGAATAGGGGAGGAAGTTATAGGGATCTTATTCTTATGGGATGTAAAAGAAAGATCAACAAGCATTATCCTGGGAATGACCTATGTGGTAATTATAGTGGAGCAACTTCCGAGAACCATAAATTTTGCACTGTTGCTCTAATTGGCTCCATTTAAAATGCGAAGGAAAACTTGGAACACACAGAATATGATGGAAGGGTGCGGGACTATGTTTGGAAAAGTTTGACACCCAAAATCTGCATCTAAAGACCTAAAATGGAATTTTGTAGTGATGTCTAAAAATAGTAAATTCGTGAAATGGTCGCCTATGTATTTCACGGAAGATGGACCACCTCATCTCCCTCGAGATTGGTGAACTTCCACATTCTTCTAGGTTCCTCTTCATATTTTTAAAATTAGTATATAAATAGATATAACCCAAAAGGGAAAGATAGACATCTCCTCACAAAGGTAGCTATTATAATTCACAGTTTTTAAGTAATATATACATCTTTTTCCATAGATCATTTTAAGCATTATACATCTTTTTCCATAGATCATTTTAAGCATTATACATCTCTTCACAATGATAGATTTTTTGTTTAAATTTGGCACAATTTTTAATCTCTCCATTAATTCAAAAATTGAGTTTTGGATAAGTGGTATCAGAGCGAAGTTGTCTTAAGAGTGTATGATTCCCACGACGAGTTTGGGATATAAGAAGCTTGGGTGGTCCGCACAAGATCCTGTGGAATATTTGACTTCTCGTTTCAAGAGTCCTCAAATGGCAGACAACACTAGGACAAATGATCCTCTCAAGAAGATGGTGGATGAAGCTCTCGTGGAGCAAAGGGAGAAAAATTTACAACAATTATCCCAGATACTTCAACAGCTACAAATGGAAAATCCTACATCCTCCTCTGCAATCCAGTCCTCTAGTACCCCGACACCCTTCAAGGTTAGATTAAATCTTGATTTTCTTATGCAGTAGAAAATTGGTTGGACCAATTAACCTCCTATTTTTCTGTCAATAAATTCAATGATAAAGAAAAGATAACATTTTCTCTCCTAAAATCGTCACTTCCTATCAAAAATTAATGGGGGTGTAAAATAACAAACTAAATGGGGATGATTTGGGCATTGTAGAGGATCCCACATGGGATGATTTTTTGGATTCCATAAAGGAGGAATACTACCCTGTTGGAGCCCATGACGATATGTATATATTGTGGCAGCAATGTCGCCAAGATAAGGACCAATCGGTTCAAGATTACACTGATATTTTCCATTCTCCTTCTGAAATATTGGGCATTTAAGATATAGAACAACACAAGATCCTAAAATATCGTAGTGCCTTGCAATGGTACATACGGGAGGACATGCACCTCTTTTAATTTGATACCCTCACCAAGGCATACAAGTTTGCAGTCAAGATTGAAAAAAAGCATCGAAAGAGAAATACAAAGAACCAGCCTCTAAAGAGGAAAAGAGATGAAGAAGGCCAGACACGCAGTCAAGGTGGGAGACAAAAGGAGAAGATAGGGAAGTGGTGTGACCTCCACAATACTAATTGGCATTCCAAGAAAGAATGACAAGCCATCAAGTCTTTTCTCGTTGATTCATCATCTTCAATGCCCATTGGTCCACCGGCAACACACCTCGAGGTCAAAAATGAAGAAGATGAAATTATAGATTGTGAACCAGATGTGATCGTTAGCACCACACAAGTCAAGTAGATGGATGATAAGGAAATGTTATTTCACTCTAAGCTCTGGGTAAAGGGTAAGCCTCTACATTTTATCCTTGACAGTGGAAGTAAAAAGAATTTAATTTTTGCTGATGTTGTGAAAATTTTGAACTTTCCTGTAAAGCCACATCCCCATCCATATAGTGTCGGGTGGTTGAACCCAGGAAGACATCTCCCCATCACACAATTGTCCTCCTCTCATATGCAATCAAACCCTTCCAGAATGAAGTTTTATGTGTTGTTGTTCCATTGTATGCTTTTGATGTGCTCTTGGGCCAACCATTCATGTGGGATAGACACAACATCTATGAGTCACAACCTTGAACGGTCACCATTACCATTGGGAATCAATGCTATCGGATACCCGAGGTCATTCCCTCCAACTCTATTTCCCTCCTTGGTGTCAAGCAATGTAAGGAGCTGATGAAGAAAACAAATCAGTCTCTCATTCTAATGATCAGGCCAGAAAAAACCTAGGAAGTTGTTACGGCCACCTCGTACATACATCTAGTGCAACAAAAGAAGCAGACTGACCAAATCATAACTGAGTATGATTATTTATCTTAGTACACTCAAAAACAGGTCCACAATATTCTATAGGAAGTGAAGGAAGAGCATAAACGACTCCATGTTCAATGCAGGTTATAGATAAAAAAAAAAATTCACACTTTAGAGGACCACTTAGCGAAATGGGGACCATTTCTTTTTAAGGAGGGAGGAATTATCCAGGCAACGTCCCATATGGGAATTATAGTGGAGCAACTTCTAGGAACCATAACTTCTACATCGTAGCTCCAATTGGCTTTGTTCAAAATGAAACATAAATCTTGGAACACGTAGAATATGATGGAAGGGTGCGGAACTATGTTTGGAAAAGTTTGACCCCCCGAAATCCGCATCTAAAGGCCTTAAATGCAATTTTTTTGGTGTTGTCTAAAAATAGTAAATTCATGAAATGGTCGCCTATGTAATTCACGGAAGATGAACCACCTCATCTCCCTCGAGATTGGTGGCCTTCCACATTCTTCTAGATGCCTCTTCATATTTTTAAAATTAGTATATAAATATATGTAACCCAAAAGGGAAAGGTAGACATCTCCTCACGAAGGTAGCTATTATACTTCACAGTTTTTGAGTAATATATACATCTCTTTCCAGATATCATTTTAAGCATTATACATATGTTCACAGAGATAGCTTTTCTATTTACATCTAGCATAATTTTTATTCTCTCATTTAATTCCAAAACCCCCTTGAGTTTTGGATCGGTGGTATCAAAGCGAAGTTGTCTTGAGAGTGTATGATTCCCAAGATGAGGTCAAGCTATACGAAGCTTGGGTGGTCCACACAGGATCCTTCGGAATACTTGATTGCTCGTTGCAAGAGACTTCAAATGGTAGACAACACCAGGATAAATGATCCTCTCAAGAATATGGTGGATGAAGCTCTCGTGGAGCAAAGGGCGCAGATGTTACAACAATTCACCCAAATTCTTCAACAACTACAAATGGGAAATCATGCATCATCCTTTACAATCCAGCACTTCAGTGCCCGACACCCTTCAAGGTTCAAGTAAATTTTGATATTCTTATTTTTTAGGGTAAAATAAATAAGGATGCGGTAAAAAATTGGTTGGACCAATTAACCTCCTATTTTTATGTCAATAAATTCAATCATAAAGAAAATATAACATTTGCTCCCCTGAAATCGTCACTTCCTGTCAAAAATTGGTGGGGGTTGTACAAGAACGGACTAAATGGGGATGAACTGGGCATTGTAGAGGATCCCACATGGGATGATTTTTTGGATGCCATAAAGGAGGAATACTAGCATGTTGGAGCCTATGACGATCTGTATATTGTCGCACTATCTCCGCAAAGGTAAGGACCAGTCGGTTAAAGATTACACTGACACTTTCCATTCTCTTTCTTCAAGATTGGGCATTCAAGATACAGAACAGCACAAGATCCTCAAATATCACAATGGCATGCAATGGTACATACCATAGGACATGGACCTCTTTTAATTCCATACCCTCAGTGAGGCATACAAATTTGCGGTCAAGATTGAAAAAAAGCATCAAAATAGAAATACAAAGAACCAACCTCTGAAGAGGAAAAGAGATGAAGCAGGCCAGACACGAGGTCAAGGTAGGAGACAAAAGGAGAAGACAGGGAAATGGTGCGACCTCCACAAGACTAATCAACACTCCAAGGAAAAATGTCGAGCCATTAAGTCTTTTCTCGTTGAGTCGTCATCTCCAACACCCACTGCTCCACCGGCGACACACCTCAAGGTCAAAAATGAAGAAGATGAAATTATAGATGTTGAACCAGATGCGATCGTCGGCACCATGCAAGTCAAGAAGATGGATAACAAGGAAATGATATTTCACTCTAAGCTCTGGGTAAAGGGTAATCCTCTACATTTTATCCTTGACAGTGTAAGTCAAAAGAATTTAATTTTTACTGATGTTGTGAAAAGTTTGAACCTTCCTGTAAAGCCACATCCCCATCCATATAGTGTCGGGTGGCTGAACCCAGGAAGAGATCTCCCTGTCACACAATAGTGCCTCCTCTCATATGCAATCAAACCCTTCCAAGATGAAGTCTTATGTGATGTTCCATTGGACGTTTGTGATGTGCTCTTGGGATAACCATTCATGTGAGATAGACATGACATCTATGAGTCACGACCTCGAAGGGTCACCATTATCATTGGGAATCAGTGCTATCGGATACCCGAGGTCATTCTGATGAACAAGGGATACACTCAAATTGTTCTCAAAGAGGTATTATATGAACATTAGTCTTTAAATGAAAACTTCATACACTCAAGATTCCAAATGTTTTATTACAACTCTTTAGATTTCCAAAACCTTCAACTTATACCCCTTGCTCTAAGGACCTTTGTCTCCATTGATCAAGTATGGCAGATGGACTATTTTCAGCTTACCTTATAACATTGTCATCTACCTCAAGCATATGTGAAGGAAACATGAAATTCATACCTTAATATACTTTGGTCAATCTCCCCTGATCTGGGTACCATCTCCACATTCCAAGATCACTGTGCCCTGTGCAAAACACCAAACCTTTCTATACATATACTCCTCTCCTTCGTACTTTTAATCTTGGTTTCAAGTTATGGCCAGTGGCAATATATGAACAACCATTATAATAAAGGTGACCACCATCACAGCCCGGTCGATTTCTATGTATGTAATTTTCTTCTCACTTCACAATTGAAATGACACTGTCCTCTAACAATGCTAAACCGTAAGTATTAAATTTAGATTAAATTTACATTAAATTGCACTCACCCAGTTCACTGTAGAGCTCCCACGACTTCAAGATTTTCTGTCATTTGCTGCTCGCTGCACAGTCCACTATTTGCTCTAAAATTTTGTGAGTCTCTTCATTAAATCGGGGCAGAGATATGTTGAAATTTTCAGCGAATTTCATTGGACCAATCTTGAGAGATTCGACACCCTAGTTAGGGCCTGCGTATAAGCAAATGCATACCACATGTAAACGATGTACTTTCAAAACTTTATTTAAATTGCAATACCTTCTTAAACATGTCCTCTTCCTCTCTACACTTGCAGTCAAATAATTTAACACGGATTTTAAAGGCTAAGGTTTTCTTCTTGATTTCCTGGCATAAATCTCAAAAACACAGTTACCTGAAATATACAATATATTTCCAAAAACACATGTAAAGCAGAATTATTATTACTATGAAGAATTTGTACATGCCCCATTACATTGAATTCATACCGTATTCATAGTTCCACCGAGTTATTAAGAAAAAAGCATGGATTACTTACCATATTTTCTCCTTTATCTTCTCCTTGGAAAGCTTAACAACTTTCTAAATTGACCTAGTCTTCCTACTAAAGCTCAACTATATCCCATTTAGAGAAATTGGGATAAGATTCATTTGTAACTTCTATCGTATGGCCTTATCGACCCAATACAACTCACTCGCACATAATAGACTCCTTTTACTTGGTCAAAATTGACCATTTATAATTTGTAATAAGATTATTATTATTATTTTCACTCTTACAAGTATACTTATATACACATAATTTGAATTTGAACATGAGATAATGGAGGGAAAAAAATTCTCTATATTAACCCACAATATCATCTACCAGGCTTTCTCTCATGCAAAGGATGCTCTTGCATCACATTCCTTCCAACTCTATTTCCCTCCTTGGTGTCAAGCAATGTAAGGAGTTGATGAAGAAAACAAAGCAGACCCTCATTTTGATGATTAGGCCAAAAACTACCCAGGAAGTTGTTGCGGCCACCTTAGACACACTTTCAATGTAACAAAATAAGCAGACGAACCAAATCATAACTGAGTATGATTATTTATCGCAGTACACTTAGCAAAATGTCCACGATATTCTACAAGAAGTGAAGGAAGAGCATAAATGATGTCATGTTCAATGTGGGTTGTAGATACAAAAACAATTTCCACACTTTAAGGGACCACTTGGGGTAATGAGGACCATTGCTTCTGAAGGAGGGAGGAATGATCCAGGGAACAACTCAGGTGGTAATTATAGTGGAGCAACTTCCAGGAACCATAACTTCTAGATTGTATCTCCAATTGGCTCCGACCAAAATACAACAGAAAGCTTGGAATGCATAGAATATGATGGAAGGATGCGGAACTGCCTTCGGAAAATTTTGACCCCCGAAATTCACATCGAAAGGCCTAAAGTGCAATTTTTGAAGTGTTGTCTAAAAATAGTATATTCGCGAAATGGTTGCCTATCTAATTCACTAAAGATGAACCACCTCATCTCCCTCAATATTGGTGACATTCGATATTCTTCTAAGTGCATCTTCATATTTTTAAAATTAATATATAAATATATGTAACCCGAAAGGGAAAGACAAACATCTCCTCATGGAGGTAGCTATTGTAATTCACAGCTTTTGAGTAATATATAGATATCTTTTTAGAGATCATCTTAAGCATTATACATCGCTTCAAAAAGATAGCTTTTATGTGTACATCTGGCACAATTTTTAATCTCTCCTTTAATTTTGAAACCCCCTTGAGTTTTGGATCAGTGGTCTCATAGCGAAGTTTTCTTGAGAGTGTATGATTCCCAGGATGAGGTCGGGATATAAAAATCTTAGGTGGTCCACAAAGGATCCTTCGTAATACTTTGTTGCTCGTTGCAAGAGACCTCAAATGGAAGACAACAATGTGATAAATGATCCTCTCAAGAATAGGGTGGATGAAGATCTCGTGGAGAAAAGGGAGTAGATGTTACAACAATTCGCCCAGATTCTTCAACAGCTACAAATGGGAAATCATGCATCTTCCTTTGCAATCCATCACTTCAGTGCCCCGACACCCTTCAAAGTTCCAATAAATTTTGATATTCCTATTTTTGAGTGTAAAATAAATTCGGATGCAGTAGAAAATTTGTTGGACCAATTAACCTCCTATTTTTTGTCAATAAATTCAATGATAAAGAAAAGATAACATTTTCTCTCATGAAATTGTCACTTCCTGTCAAAAATTGGTGGGGGTGTATAAGAACAGACTAAATGGGGACGAACTGGAGATTGTAGAGGATCCCACATGGGTTGATTTTGTGGATTCCATAAAAGAGGAATACTACCCTGTTCAAGCCTAAGACGATTTGTTTATACGGTGGAAACAACTCTGCCAAGGTAAGGACTAATCAGTTCAAGATTACACTGATACTTTCCATTATCTTTCTGCAAGAGTGGGCATTCAAGCTATAGAACAACACATGATCCTCAAATATTGTAGTGTCCTTCAATGGTACATATGGGAAGACATGGACCTATTTCAATTCCATACCCTCGACAAGGCATACAAGTTTGTGGTCAAAATTGAACAAAAGCATCGAAAGACAAATACAAAGAACCAGCCTCTGAAGAGGAAAAGTGATGAAGAAGGTCAGATAAGAGGTCAAGGTAGGAGACAAAAGGAGAAGATAGGGAAGTGGTGCAACCTCCACGAGACTAATTAGCATTCTAAGGAAGAACATCGAGTGATTAAGTCTTTGCTCATTGAGTCATCATCTCCAACACCCACTGCTCCACCAACGACACACCTTTAGGTTAGAAATGAAGAAGATGAAATTACAGATGTTGAACCAGATGCGATCGTTGGCACCACGCAAATCAAGAAGATGGATGAGAAGGAAAAGTTATTTCACTATAAGCTCTAGGTAAAGGGTAAGCCTCTACATTTTATCCTTGACAGTGCAAGTTCAAAGAATTTAATTTATGTTTATGTTGTGAAAATTTTAAACCTTCTTGTAAAGCAACATCCCCATCAGTATAGTGTTGCGTGGTTGAACCCAAGAAGAGATCTCTCTGTCACATAACAGTGCATCCTCTAATATGCAATCAAACCCTTCCAGGATAAATTCTTATGTGATGTTGTTCCATTAGACATTTGTGATGTGCTCTATGGCCAACCATTCATGTGGGATAGACATGACATCTATGAGTCATGACCTCAAAGGGTCACCATTACCATTAGGAATCAGTGTTATCGGATACCCGAGGTCATTCTCTCCAACTCTATTTCCCTCCTTGGTGTCAAGCAATGTAAGGAGTTGATGAAGAAAACAAAGCAATCCCTCATTATGATGATCAGGAAAAAAACTACCTAGGAAGTTGTTGTGGCCACCTCAAACACACATTCAATGTAACAAATGAAGTAGACTAACCAAATCATAAATGAGTATGATTATGTATCTCAGTACACTCGGCACCTGTCGACACTAAAATTTTCCTCCATAATTTCTATTTCATTAATGTATGTATTAGGAATAGGATGTTGTTAAGTATAATTAGTAGTAGCGTCTGATAGAAGGTAACAGCGCCGTCAGTACGGTGTCGCCAATAATGTGGAGTACGGTAACAGTCAAAGTACAATAGGAATGTTGTAAAACGTAAATATTTGTCGTAAGTGGTCCGGTAATGTTAAAATGTCAAAGTTTGGGTAATTAGAGAAGTAGGGTCTACATGATTAGGAATTAGAAATATTATATTGGTAATAAGGACAGGGAGTGAGGTCATAAATATTTTGTGTATTTTATTTGTAAAAAGTCTAAAAATGTGGAACCCATGTAAAATGATAAGGTTTATCTTATCTTAAGAGATAAGCTTATATATACAGATAAGAGTTAAGGTATAGAATATGATTCGTCAGAGTGGATTTCTTATCCTATCTTAGATATAGGATGGATAAGCCTGGAAGTTCTATAAATAGAGAGGGCCACCCCCCTCATTTAGCATAGAAAGTAGTAGTGAGAAATATTGTAAGAAGTGTGCAAAGGAAGCCATCAGTTAAAGGTGTGTTGAATAAGCCATCAAGAGGTGTAATTGTAAAGTTTCTCCCATAGTCTTGTTGAAGTACCTCATGGGTGAAATTGTAACAATTTCATGTTAATATTATAATTTACTTTGATATTTCAGATTTGTCATCATTCTGTCTTATCATAATCGATGGTATTCTTGTGTTCGGTTGTTGTTTTGTTTCCAGATTACATCCACCAAACTAAAGGCTGTGCATTAGTAAATAATCATAGCACGAGGAGTTTCTGGTGAAGAATTATCATAGTGCCGGATTGATGATGACATTTTGGTTCCGTTGTCGAGACCATTCCTCGTTGGTGGATTTTCTGGAGAGATATTCCCACTTAGTCAAAAATCAATTGGAGGGTAACTTTGTTTTTACTGTGCATAGTAGTTACCATGGTAAAGTCATTTTTACCGTGAATAGTAGTTACCATGATAAAGTCATTTTTGCTGTGAATAGTATTTATCATAGTAAAGTCACTTTTACCGTGAATAGTATTTACCGCAGTAACTTCACTTTTTACCGTGAATAGTGTTTACCACAGTAAAGTCAGTTTTTTACCGTAGTAAGTCAAGTTTTACCATAGTTTACCGTGGTCATTTCTATAGTAATTCCAATTATTTGTGCACATAAGTCTTGTTGATTGTACTTGTGGGTTGGTATTTCACGGTGGTTACTTTTGAAAATGGGAAAGATTCCTATTTTTTCAGCTCAATCTAATGAAGATGCTTCTTCTTTCATTCAGAGTTTAAACGATCTTGTATTTGTAATGGCCTCATAAGAAGGGAACAATGGACTGAATTTTTTCCTACCTTTTTGGATGGTTTAGCACTTAGGTGGTTTGAAACACTAGGTGATAATGTGAAAAATTCATGGGATTTATTAACTGAAAGTTTTCTTGAAGAATTTGGTGAACAACATAAATATGCAGATCTCATGATCAAGATCACAAATCTATCCCAAGGAGAGAATGAGAAGATAAGGGATTATCATGCTCGTGTTCTAGAGCTAAGGAGGAAGCTCGATGCCCAGATCCGGAAGGAAGGACTAGCGGATGGGTTGATGAATGGCGTGGATAATCTCCTTTGTAAGCACTTCATTCTTGGAATGAAGCCGGAGATCAGATAACGAGTGAAGTATGACCGCCCAGCTACCATTGAACAAGCAAAAGAGATTGCAAGAAGGCAAGAAGAAAACATGGAAGAGGAGCCCAAAGAAATTGTTGTTAAAGTAGAGCCTACACCAGCACCTTTGGTCCAGAATCCACAACCACTCCCGGTGAGCACAAATATTTCTCCTAGTACATCTACTGAGTATGAAGATCTGCTTAGGAAGATGGGCTAGTTAACTATTAATCTTCTTCAAGGAAATGAATTTAGTTCTCAGGGAGGAGATAGAGGTCCAAAAAGAAATATTTCTGAAGTTGTTTGTTATGGTTGTTATAAAAAGAGTCATTATAAGTATAATTGTGTAGATAGAGCTTCTACATCTGGTACAAAAGATAATGATAAAGGAAAAGCACCTATGAATTCTCTTGATGTAGTAGATAAGAGTAGAAATAATGAAGTAGATGTGTTTATAACAAAAAGAAAGAAAGAAAAAGATAATCAAGATGGAACTGATCTTAAGAAGATGAAAGGAGAAACTAGTAAGAAACATAGGAGAAGAAAGTTGGGTGTGCAGGACTTTCTGATTTCACAGGGGCAAGGACCATACTCCATCTTGGAAGATCTGTCCAAAAGGCCTGCAAATATTACATATGGTCAACTCTTGGCTATGTCTTCTGAGAAGAGGCGGGAGTTGCGAGGTGGACTCAATACTCGAAGAAGGAAGGAGGTTGTAGGTCCCTATTTTGGAGGCAGAGGCAGATCCCTATGCTCCACAAGCTGAGGTATTATGTAATGGTATTTCAATTCATGATGTCTTAGTTGATGGAGGTGCTGCAGTTAATGTATGACCGAGTCTGTAATGAATATGTTGGGTTTAAAAATTGATCACCCTTCAACACTTATGTTAAGGTCATTAAATAAGGGAAAAACTAAACCAGAAGGTGTAGTTTCAAATGTGACAATATCTGTTATGGGTGTTGTATGTGTGGTAGACTTTCAGGTGATGAAAAATGGTATTGTTGCGTACCCAATGCTGCTGGGAAGACCATGGCTAAGGAGAGTTCATGTAAGAAACTACTGGAATGAAGGTTTCATGACACTTGGACGTGGTAGAGAGAGGGTGAAGATAAACGTGATCCCTCGACATCATAAAGCAGAACCTGTGGATTCAAGTGATGAAACTGATGAATGGACATCCTCTGATTACTCTAGTACCAGTGAAGTGGACACTGAAGATGAAGAAAGTGAGGTTGATGTTTCAGTCATGGATATTCTTCCAGTCACACCAACCCAAGACCCCATAAAATTATCTGAAGAAGAAGTTGATGATCATCTCCAATAAATAAAGATTGGTGATGCTGTGATGGAGAGTGAGAAGGAATCCTACCTCCAGCTCTTTCGAAGGTACATACACCTATTCACTTTTGATTACAAGGAACTCCATCAAGTAAGTTGGGTAGAACATTCTATTGAGCTGGTAGATGGTGCTAAGCCCATAAAGCAAATGCCATATAGAATGAATCCTAATTTTTCCAAGACTGTAAAAAAGAAATAGATAAGTTGTTTGATGCAGGATTCATATTGTTGTGGAGAATTCAGAATGGGTTTCTCCCATTGTGATCTCAATAAAAAGAATGGGAAGCTACGCATTTGTGTTGACTACAGCAAGCTCAATAAGGCAACAAAGAAGGATCATTACCCTCTTCCATTTTCAGATCAGATCTTGGACAAAGTAGCTGGCCAGGAGTGCTATAGTTTTGCTGATGGATATAGCGGCTACAACCAAGTTCGTATAGCAGAGAAAGATCAGCTGAAGACCACGTTCACCACTCCTTGGGGAACATTTTGCTTATAGAGTTATGCCTTTTGGGTTGTGTAATGCTCCAGAAACATTCCAGCGTTTGATGAATAGGGTGTTCGAACCCTACATTGGGACCTTCATCAGAGTATTTCTGGATGATTTTTTGCATCTGTGGGAGCAAGTTGGGACCACCTGCACCAGATGGAGACAGCATTTCAAAGATTAGATGAAGCACAAGCCTCACTAAACCCTACAAAATGTGTCTTTTGGATGTTCTAAAGGCGTTTTGTTAGGGCCATGTTGTATCCAGAGATGGTATTGGTACTGATCCTGATAAGTTTCAAAATCAAAGATTTACCATTTCCTATGAATAGAAGTAAGTTGAGATCATTTTAGGCCATGTGGGTTACTATAGACGGTTCATCAAGAATTTCTCAAAGATTGCACAGCCACTAACCAGTTCTTGAAGAGGATGTTACTTATGAACCAAGAAATAAGGCGCATGAAGCTTTTGGACAACTGAAGGAGCCCTGGTGTCTTCACCTGTTTTGAAGAATCCAGATTGGAAGCAAGCCATGTCATTGTGTACACTGATGCCTCAGATACAGCACTAGGAAGTACTTGAGCCAAAAAGATGAAAATGGGAATGAACATCCAATTTACTTTGGGAGCAGACAAATGAGCAGTGCTGAGGTAAACTATACTGTAACTGAAAAAGAGGCTCTGGCTATCATTTTTGCTGTAAAAAAGTTTAGAAAATTACTTGCTAGGGCAGAAAATTTATCGTTGTAATAGATCATTAGGCTCTGAAATATATTGTCAATAAGCCTAACCCATCAGGGAGGATAGCAAGATGGATAATTTTACTACAAGTAATTTGAATTTGATATTATAGATAGGCCAGGAAAGAAGCATGTCCAATGCAGATGCACGCTCTCGAGCCTATGATGGTTTAGGGATCATCTTGTGAGGATGATGATTTTCCCGATGCAACATTGAACTCTCCCTTGACACAATCCCTAGTGAATACATAGATATTGGGAATTATCTGAAGGAATTCAAGTTTCCTGATGGTGCAATGCAAAGACTAAGAGAAAAATTAACTCAAGCCAGTCGTCCCATATTCTATTCTAACATGGAGCATTATTTCGAATAGGACCTGATGGACAGTTACAAGAGGGCAGTTGGACGTGATCAAGGAAAGGAGCTGCTAGAAGAATTCCATAATGGTACATGTGGAGGGCACTTCTATGGACAACTTACAAGCAAGAAGGATCTTGGATGCAGGTTATCACTGGCCCACTCTTTTAAAGATTGTTATAATTATTGTAAGACATGTGATATTTGGCAAACACATGGTAACCGTAAGACTTCATCAGCTCCATTATGTCATATTCTTCCACTAGGGTCCCTTTGAAAAGTGGGGAATAGACATTGTAGGTCCACTTCCAACTACATCACGTCAAAATAAGTATATTGTAGTTGCCACAGATTTTTAACCAAGTTGGGTTGAAGCTAGGCCATTGAAAACAACTTCCATGAATGAAGTGGCAAGGTTCATATATAAACGCATTGTCACCAGATTTGGGTGTCCATTAGAAATTGTAACAGATCAAGGAAGCCACTTCATTATGAGGTGGTAGAAGCCATAGTCAATAAGTTTTCTATTAAGCACAGGAAGGCAACAACATACAAGCCAAGCATACAATGGACAGGTTGGAACGAACAAATTTTGTGCTGTTATCAAATTCTAGCAAAAGAATGCAGCCTGCAGGTACATAAATGGGGATAAAAGGATTCATGCAGCATTGTGGGCATATAGGGCAACATCAAAGTCAGCAACAGGATACTCCCCATTTCAGTTGGCCTATGGCATTGATCCAGTTCTTCCTATTGAGTTTGATATTCCCACTATGAGAGTTATGAAAAAATGAAAGGATGGATGAAAGTGAATTCAGTAAAAGAAAGGTTTGGTACATCTTCATGTGTTAGAGGAAATGAGGGAAATAGCAAAGGATACAAGCCATAAGAAGAAAATGAAACAGAAGGAATACTTTGATCAAAAGATCCGATGGTCTCCATTTCATGTGAATGACCTTGTCCTAGTATATGATTCCAGATACAAAAAAAGAAGACAGAGAAATTTTCTTCCAAAATGGATGGGGCCCTACAAAATAGTAGCTGTGCATGAAATGGTACGTACCGACTAGAGGAATTGGGATGGCACTCCCATTACGAAATGGGTCAACCACGACAAGTGAAGATTTTCCAAGTACCAGAATAGTCCTACTTACTCCGAGGGACGGAGTAGAAGCTAGGAAGGGGGAAGATGTCGACACTAAAATTTCCTCCATATTTCTATTTCTATATGTATGTATTAGGAAAGGATGTTGTTAAGTATAATTAGTAGTATGTCTGATAGAAGGTAACACGCCGTCAGTACGGTGTCGCCAATAATGTGGAGTACTGTAACAGTCAAAGTACAATAGGAATGTTGTAAAACGTAAATAGTTGTCGTAAGTGGTCCGTGTAATGTTAAAATGTCAAAGTTTGGGTAATTAGAGAAGTAGGGTCTACATGATTAGGGAATTAGAAATATTTATATTGGTAATAAGGACAGGGGAGTGAGGTCATAAATATTTGGTGTAATTTTAGTTGTAAAAAGTCTAAAAATGTGGACCCATGTAAAAATGATAAGGTTTATCTTATCTTAAGAGATAAGCTTATATATACAGATAAGAGTTAAGGTATGGAATATGATTCGTCAGAGTGGATTTCTTATCCTATCTTAGAGATAGGATGGGATAAGCCTGGAAGTTCTAATAATAGAGAGGCCACCCCCCTCATTTAGCATAGAAAGTAGTAGTGAGAAATATTGTAAGAAGTGTGGCAAAGGAAGCCATCAGTTAAAGGTGTTGTTGAATAAGCCATCAAAGGTGTAATTGTAAGTTTCTCCCATAGTCTTGTTGAAGTACCTCATGGGTGAGATTGGTAACAATTTCTGTTAATATTATAAGTTTACTTTGATATTTCAGATTTGTCATCATTCGGTCTTATCATAGTCGATGGTATTCTTGTGTTCGGTTGTTGTTTTGTTTCCAGATGACATCCCCAAACTAAAGGTTGTGCATTAGTAAATAATCATAAGCACGAGGAGTTTCTGGTGAAGAATTATCATAGTGCCGGATTGGTGATGACATACCAGGTCCACAATATTGTACAGAAAGTGAATAAAGAGCATAAACGATGCCTCTTCAATGTAGGTTGCAAATACAAAAACAATTTCCACAGCTTTAGGGGGATGACTTGGTGTAATGGGGGGAATTAATTCTTAAGGAGGAAGGAATGATCCAGCCAATGACCCATGTGGCAATTATAGTGCAGCAACTTCCAGGAACCACAACTTCTGCACCGTAGCTCCAATTGGCTCCATTCAGAGTTAAGCAGAAATCTTAGAACACGTAGAATATGATCGAAGGGTTGAGGAACTACATTTGGATAAGTTTGAACTCCAAAATCTGCATCAAAAGGTCTAAAATGAAATTTTTAGGTGTTTTCTAAAATAGTAAATTCGTGAAATGGTCACCTATGTAATTCATGGAAGATGAACCACCTCATCTCCATCGAGATTGGTGACCTTCCACATTCTTCTAGGTTCCGCTTCATATTTGGTAAAAGTAGTATATAAATATATGTAACCTAAAAGGGAAAGATAGACATCTCCTCACGGGGAGCTATTGGATGCAAAGTTTTTGAGTAATATATAAATCTCTTTCCAGAGATCATTTTAAGAATGACACAATCTCTTCACAGAGATGCTTTTTGTTTACATCTGGCACCATTGTTAGTCTCTCAATTAATTCAAAAAAACCCCTTGATTTTTGGATCAACTATATCAAAGCAAGTTGTCATTGAGAGTGTATGATTCCAGGATGAGGTCAACATAAGAAGCTTGGGTGGTCCACACAAGACCCTTTTGAATAATTCACTTCTCAGTGCAGGAGACCTCAAATGGCAGACAACAATGGGATAATGATCCTCTTAAAAGATGGTGGATGAAGCTCTCGTGGAGAAAAGGGAGCAATGTTACAACAAATTCACCCAAATTCTTCAACAACTACAAATGGAAATCCCGTATCCTCCTCTATGATCTAGCCCTTTAGTGCCCCGACACCCTTCAAGGTTCAATGTAAATTTCGATATTCCTATTTTTTAGGGTAAAATGTAGGAGGCAATGAAATTGGGGGGGGGGGGGAACCAATTAACCTCCTATGTTTCTGTCATTAATTGGCATGATAAATAAAATATAACATTTTCTCTCAGAAATCATCACTTCTTGTCCAAATTTGGTGGGGGGGGGGGATTTACAAGAACAGACCGAAATGAGAAAATGGCATTGTAGAGAATCCCACAGGGGATATTTTATGGGCCATAAAGAGGAATACTAACCCCCTATTCGAGCCTATGAACATCTATATATAGTGTGGCTCCACTCTGCCAGGTAAGGACAAGTCGGTTGCAAGATTACCACTGAATACTTCCATACTCCTTTTGCCAGGTTGGGTCATTCTAGATGAAATGACAACCACACAACTCCTTCAATATTGGCAGTGGTTGCAATGGTACTACGGAATAACAGGGACCTCATTGCATGCCATACGCTCCTCAGCATACAGTTTTCGATCAATAGTGAACAAAAGAATCGAACAAAAATCAAAAGAACTCACCCTCTAAGGGGAAAAATGATGAAAAGGCCATACGCAGGGCAAAAGTAGGACCAGTCCGAGTCAATGACACTGATCCTTCCATTCTCTTTATGCAATTGGCATTCTAGATACAAAACAACACA
Organism: Taxus chinensis; assembly: GCA_019776745.2. Taxonomy (NCBI): domain Eukaryota; kingdom Viridiplantae; phylum Streptophyta; class Pinopsida; order Cupressales; family Taxaceae; genus Taxus; species Taxus chinensis. The sequence goes on along the minus strand of CM034152.1, from coordinate 611,440,808 downwards.
GAACCTCAAATATTGTAGTTGGCCTACAAGGGTACATATGAAGGACAGGGACCTCTTCAATTATATAACGCTCGGAGAGCAGCAAGTTTTGCGATCAAGATTGAACCAAGACTCGAAACCCAAATACAAGAACCACCCTCTGAAGGGGAAACGTGATGAAGAATGCCAGACAGGAGGTCAGGTAGTCTCACAAAGGAGCAGACAGAGTGGTGCGACCATCCACAAGACTAATAACATTCCAATGAATAATGTTGATCGTCAAGTCTTTCTCCCTAATTCATCATCTCCAAACAACCATTACTCCACTAACTCCACCGGCAAACACACTCGAGTCATAAATGGAGCAGATGAAATTAGATAGGTTAACCATATGTGGATTCGTGTTGGCAGCCACACATCCCAATATGGAATTAGAAGGATATGTAATTGCGCGATAAGCTCTAGGTAATGGACGCTACAGTTTTATCCTTGACAATGGAAGTCAAAATTAATTTAATTTTTTGTTGATGTGAAAAATTTGACTGTCCTGTAAAGCCACGTCCCCTCCCAGAGAGTGTCGGGTGGTTGAACCATAAGAGATCCCCTTATCACACAATGTGCCTCCTCTCGTTGAGTTTGTGTACGCTCATTACTTCAATTCGCATGTATATACTTGCAGTAAAGCCAATATCAAATCAGGGTGTTTTATGAGGGGGACCGCTCGGTTAGTGCTAACTGGCATCAGTTACCTGTGCGTGAGTTTTTTATTATTTAACTCACTCAGGAAAATTGATCTAATTTGATCATTAAAGGAGATTTCTCATTCATGTGAATGACCTTGTCCTAGTATATGATTCCAGATACAAAAAAGAAGACAGAGAAAATTTCTTCCAAAATGGATGGGGCCCTACAAAATAGTAGCTGTGCATGAAAATGGTACGTACCGACTAGAGGAATTGGATGGCACTCCCATTACGAAATGGGTCAACCACGACAAGTTGAAGATTTTCCAAGTACCAGAATAGTCTACTCCGAGGACGGAGTAGAAGCTAGGAAGGGGGAAGATGTCGACACTAAAATTTTCCTCCATAATTTCTATTTCATTAATGTATGTATTAGGAATAGGATGTTGTTAAGTATAATTAGTAGTAGTGTCTGATAGAAGGTAACAGCGCCGTCAGTACGGTGTCGCCAATAATGTGGAGTACGGGTAACAGTCAAAGTACAATAGGAATGTTTGTAAAACGTAAATATTTGTCGTAAGTGGTCCGGTAATGTTAAAATGTCAAAGTTTGGGTAATTAGAGAAGTAGGGTCTACATGATTAGGAATTAGAAATATTATATTGGTAATAAGGACAGGGAGTGAGGTCATAAATATTTTGTGTATTTTATTTGTAAAAAGTCTAAAAATGTGGAACCCATGTAAAATGATAAGGTTTATCTTATCTTAAGAGATAAGCTTATATATACAGATAAGAGTTAAGGTATGGAATATGATTCGTCAGAGTGGATTTCTTATCCTATCTTAGAGATAGGATGGATAAGCCTGGAAGTTCTATAAATAGAGAGGCCACCCCCCTCATTTAGCATAGAAAGTAGTAGTGAGAAATATTGTAAGAAGTGTGCAAAGGAAGCCATCAGTTAAAGGTGTGTTGAATAAGCCATCAAGAGGTGTAATTGTAAAGAATAGCCTATTAAAGAAAAGAAATGAAAAGAAAGAATACCTTCGGCAAGGTTGATGGCATTGCAACGCTGGGCAAGATGAGAAAGCTCCTGAATTGGTGAGGGTTTCAACGTTAATGATCGCTTTGATAACTTTCTCTCCATTCTTTCTGCTTTTCTTTCTTCGCTTCTGCTCTTCTTTCTTCGCTTCTGCTCTCGCCTGTTCTCTTTCACATGTTCTTTCTTTTTGTGATTCTATCCAGTATCTTTTAAAGCCTGGTTATCGTTACATTTTAAATTCCTGCGAGAGGCAGGGCAGTACCTATACAAGGCATTTAATTAGTCGTCTTTTATTATTATTATTATTTATTGTACAGAAAGTGAATAAAGAGCATAAACGATGCCTTCTTCAATGTAGGTTGCAAATACAAAAACAATTTCCACACTTTAGGGGACAACTTGGTGTAATGGGGGGGATTAATTCTTAAGGAGGAAGGAATGATCCAGCCAATGACCCATGTGGCAATTATAGTGCAGCAACTTCCAGGAACCACAACTTCTGCACCATAGCTCCAATTGGCTCCATTCAAAATGTAACAGAAATCTTAGAACACGTAGAATATGATCGAAGGGTGAGGAACTACATTTGGATAAGTTTGAACCTCCAAAATCCACATCAAAAGGTCTAAAATGAAATTTTTAGTGTTGTCTAAAAATAGTAAATTCGTGAAATGGTCACCTATGTAATTCATGGAAGATGAACCACCTCATCTCCATCGAGATTGGTGACCTTCCACATTCTTCTAGGTTCCTCTTCATATTTGTAAAATTAGTATATAAATATATGTAACTTAAAAGGGAAAGATAGACATCTCCTCACGGAGGTAGCTATTGTAATTCAAAGTTTTTGAGTAATATATAAATCTCTTTCCAAAGATCATTTTAAGCATTACACATCTCTTCACAGAGATAGATTTTCTGTTTACATCTGACACAATTGTTATTCTCTCAATTAATTCAAAAAACCCCTTGATTTTTGGATCAACTATATCAAAGCAAAGTTGTCTTGAGAGTGTATGATTCCCAGGATGAGGTCAACATATAAGAAGCTTGGGTGGTCCACAAAAGACCCTTTTGAATAATTCACTTCTCATTGCAGGAGACCTCAAATGGCAGACAACAATGGGACAAATGATCCTCTTAAGAAGATGGTGGATGAAGCTCTCGTGGAGAAAAGGGAGCATATGTTACAAAAATTCACCCAAATTCTTCAACAACTACAAATGGGAAATCCCGTATCCTCCTCTACGATCTAGCCCTTTAGTGCCCCGACACCCTTCAAGGTTCAAGTAAATTTTGATATTCCTATTTTTTAGGGTAAAATATATTATGATGCAATAGAAAATCGGTTGGACCAATTAACCTCCTATTTTTCTGTCAATAAATTTAATGATAAATAAAAGATAACATTTTCTCTCATGAAATCGTCACTTCTTGTCAAAAATTTGTGGGGATGTACAAGAACAGACTAAATGAGGAAGAACTGTGCATTGTAGAGAATCCCACATGGGATGATTTTATGGATGCCATAAAGGAGGAATACTACCCTGTTAGAGCCTATGACAATCTATATATATTGTGGCAGCAACTCTACCAAGGTAAGGACCAGTCGGTTCAAGATTACACTGATACTTTCCATTCTCTTTATGTAAGGTTGGGCATTCTAGATAATGAACAACACAAGATCCTCAAATATTGCAGTGGCTTGCAATGGTACTACGGAAGGACATGGACCTCTGTTAATTCCATACGCTCAGTGAGGCATACAAGTTTGCGATCAATATTGAACAAAAGAATTGAAACAAAAATACAAAAGAACCACCCTCTGAAGGGGAAAAGTGATGAAGAAGGCCAGACGTGAGGTCAAAGTAAGGACCAGTCGATTCAAGATTACACTGATACTTTCCATTCTCTTTTTGCAAGGTTGGGCATTCTAGATACAAAACAACACAAGATCCTCAAATATTGTAGTGGCCTACAAGGGTACATATGGAAGGACATGGACCTCTTTCAATTATATACGCTCGGCGAGGCATACAAGTTTGCGATCAAGATTGAACAAAAGAATCGAAACAAAAATACAAAGAACCACCCTCTGAAGGGGAAAAGTGATAAAGAATGCCAGACATGAGGTCAAGGTAGGAGATAGAAGGAGAAGATAGGGAAGTGGTGCGACCTCCACAAGACTAATAAACATTCCAATGAAGAATGTTGAATCGTCAAGTCTTTTCTCACTAATTCATCATCTCCAACACCCATTACTCCACCAGCAACACACCTCGAGGTCAGAAATGAAGAAGATGAAATTAGAGATGTTTAACCAGATGTGATCGTTGGCACCACACAAGTCAAAATATGGAAGAGAAGGAAATGTAATTTCGCTCTAAGCTCTGGGTAAAAGGTAAGCCTCTACATTTTATCCTTGACAATGGAAGTCAAAATAATTTAATTTTTGTTGATGTGAAAAATTTGAACCTTCCTATAAAGCCATTGTCCCCATCCATATAGTGTCTGGTGGTTGAACCCAGTAAGAGATCTCCCTATCACACAATAGTGCCTCCTCTCTGTTGAGTTGTGGAGCTCAATTACTTCAAATTAGCATGTTATATGAAACTTGCAGGAAAGCACAATAATCAACATCGGTTATGGAGGGACCAGGCATCGGTTAGGGCTAACTGGCGTTAGTTACCTGTGCGTGAGTGTTTTATTTAACTCATGAAAATTAGATCTAATTTTATCATTAAAATAGATCTATTGATTGTAATTGCATGCCTAAGTGCCCTAAGTTTGTATATATCTATAAAAGCATGAAAGCTAGGGTTTATAAACAAAAAAGAAGATTGTAAGAATTAATGATTATTGTGAGAATAATTGTGAGAGAGAGAATTCTTGGAGAAAAAGAAGAAGCTTGAGAGAAAGAAACTATTGTACATCTGAAGATGTGTGGAATATTTTAGATCTTCAATTGTATATCTTTTGAAAGCTTTGAATAATAGATTGGCTTGTTTCTTAGTGGATGTAGCCCACACTGGGTGAACCACGTTAAATCTGGTGTTGATTTATATCTCTTGTTTTGTATATTTCTTCTAGTAGAATATCCGTTTTTATTGCATGTATGCTTAAATCTAATATATTATATATACAACCTTGTGTTAACCCCAACAACTGGTATCAGAGCTTTGTTTGAGGGTTTTGTGTGTTGACAGATTTACTCACAGAGAGCTTTTTGGTTGAGTGGGAGCTACAACAATGGCAGAAGAATTCAAATATAAGGTAGAGAAGTTTGATGGCCGAAATTATCAATTATGGAAGATGCAGATTGAGGAATATCTATATCAAAGAGATTTGTACTTACTGTTGGATGAAAATTCTAGACCTACGAATATGATTGATGAAGAATGGAAGATTCTTGACAGAAAGGCTTTGGGATCTATAAAATTGAGTCTGACAGCATCTGTGGCTTCCAATATTACAGAAGCGACTTCTACGGTAGAGTTATGAAATCTCTTACTAATTTATATGAAAAACCTAGTGCTTCAAATAAAGTTTATTTGATGAAGAAATTATTTAGTTCTAAGACGCATGAAGGTGGATCTGCATCTAGTCATTTGAATGATTTCTGATCTATTGTAAATCGGTTAAAATCGGTTGATATTCCATTTGATGATGAAGTGAAAGAACTTGTATTCTTATGTTCTTTGCCTGATAGTTGGGATAACTTGGTAATGATTGTTAGTAACACAACATCTACTAATAATATTTTGAAGTTTGATGATGTGGTTAGTATAATCTTGAATGAAAAAATTCGTAGAAAACGTTCAGAGGAATCGTCATTGGGAATGCTTTGAATGTAGAAAAAATAGGCATGAAGAATGAGAGATCCAAGAGTAATAATAATATGAAATCAAAGTCAATGGATGGTAGATCTAAATCCATAGGTAAGGGAATTACCTATTGGAAATGTGGAAAGAAAGGACATGCAAAAAAATATTGTTGGTCAAAGGATAAAGAGAACCAACATCCAAAAAAAGGAAAAGAGTCAAATAAAGAGGCAAATATTGCAGTAGAGGTAATGCAAGATAGTCTTATTCTTTCTTTGGATAATAGAATAGAATCATGGGTTTTAGATTCATGAGTATCTTTCCATGCAACCCATAATAAGGGTTATTTCAGAAATTATGTCCAGGTCAATTTTGGGCATGTTTATTTGGGTGATGATGAACCTTGCAGTATTACTGGTAAAGGGGAAGTTAATCTAAAACTGCAGAATGGAAATACATGGGTATTGAAAGATGTGAGGCATGTGCCAAGCCTCAAGAGAAATCTTATTTCTACAGGGAAACTAGGTGAAACTAGTTGCATGGTTACATTCACAACAAACTCTTGGAAAGTCACCAAGGGTGCCTTTGTTGTGGCAAGAGGTGATAATGTAGTAACATTATATTTATCTACTTGTGTTATTGATTCTTTTTCTATGTTGTCTACTTCAGATTTAGATGCATGCATGTGGCATAATCGGTTGGGCTATATGAGTAAAAAAGGAATGCAAATATTAAAAGCTAAAGGTAAGTTATCAGATTTGAAAGATTTAGATCTTGATTTATGTTAGCATTGTGTCTTTGGAAAGCAAAAGAGTGATATTTTTTAAAGTTGGAGCAACTAAGAAAGAGAAAAAGTTGGAGCTTGTGCACTCAGATGTGTGGGGACCAGCCCAGGTAGCTTCTTATGGAGGATCCCAGTATTATGTTTCTTTCATTGATAATGTTACAAGAAAGGTATGGGTTTATTGTATTAAACATAAATCTAATGTTTTTGAGACTTTTAAAATATGGAAATCCCTTGTTGAGAATGAATCAAATTCAAAGTTAAAGTGCCTTAGATCTGACAATGGTGGTGAATATTGTAGCGAGGCCTTCAATGATTATTGTTCAATGAATGAAATACGCAGAGAAAATATGGTTCAAAGAACACCACAAGATAATGGTATTGCAGAAAGAATGAACAGGACAATCATGGAATGTGCGAGGAGTATGAGGATACATGTTGGATTTCCCTTGCAGTTTTGGGCAGAAGCGGTTGATACAATGGTTTATTTGATTAACCGTGGGCTTTCAAGTTCACTAGATGGAGGAATACCAGAGGAATCTTGGAACGGAAAAGAGGTAGATCTTTCTTTTCTTAAAGTTTTTGGTTCATAATCTTTTGTGCATATTGATAAGGAACATGGAAAAAAGTTGGATGCAAAATACAAGAGATGCACTTTCATTGGTTATAGATCTTGTGATTTCGGATTCTATTTTTGGGATTTAGAGAATTCTAAAATTATTAGGAGTCGTGACATTGAATGGAATGAAAAGAGAATATACAAGGATCAAATTTTAGTATCCAAGGACAAACCGGTTGAGAAGTTTGTGAATGAAAATGAACTCTCGAATTTAAAAATAATATTGACAAGGTTACACAGTAACTGGTGTCGATTGGGCCCTGACCGGCATTGGTCAGCGGAGGTGGTATCGGTTACAATAGAACCAAACAGGCATCGGTTAGAAGAATTGGCATCGGTTATAGGTGACCGTCATCCGTCATAGTCAGAATTGGAAACAAATGTCTAGGAGGTCCAAAATGAGCTTCCGTTACCCCAAACTTCTGTAAGAAGGTCACAAAGGGTAAGTAAAGCCTCTAGAAAGATTTACACCTTTATCTTATTTATTATTGATTGATCATGGTTAACCATAAAGTTTTGAAGAAGCAATGCAGGCTAAGACCCACATGCAGTGAGAGCATGGCATGGATGAGGAGATGGACTCCTTAGAACAAAACCAAACTTGGGATTTGGTTAAGTTGCCAACAAGTAAGAGGACATTACAGAACAAGTGGGTTTACAGGATCAAGGAAGAAAAGGGTGGACAGAAAAGGTACAAGGCAAGGCTTGTAGTAAAGGGATTTGTATAGAAATTCGGTATTGAATTTGGTGAAATATTTTTTCATGTTATTAAAATGACTTCCATACGTATTGTATTGAGTATAATTACAGTACATGATTTGCATTTAGAGCAACTAGATGTGAAGAAGACTTTCCTTCATGGTGTTTTAGATGAAGAGATTTATATGTAACATTTGCTTGGGTATGAAGTCAAGGGTGAGGAGAAATTAGTGTGTAGGTTGAGAAAGAGTCTATATGGGTTCAAGTGAGCTCCAAGGCAATGGTACATGAGGTTTGATAGTTTTATGCATAAGCATGGTTACTTAAGATGTGAATCTGATCATTGTGTTTAATTAAATAAGTTTGAAAATAAGAGCTATATTATTTTGTTATTGTATGTGAATGATATGCTTATTGCAGGATCTAGTATGCAGGACATTGGTGAGCTTAAGGGAAAGCTAGCTCACACATTTATTATGAAGGATTTAGGAGCTACAAAAAGAATCTTTTGCATGAAAATACACAAAGACAGAAAGAACAAGAAATTGTATTTGTCTCAAGAGGCTTATATCAATAAGGTGTTGGAAATGTTTAACATGCAAGATTCAAAACCGATGAGTACACCTATGGTCGGACACTTCAAATTGAGTAAAGATCAATGTCCTTCATCACATTAAGAGGTCAAATACATGACATGAGTACCATATGCTTCAGCAGTTGGGAGTCTCATGTGTGATATGATTTGTACCATACCAAACATTGCACAAGAAGTGGGAATTATGAGTAGATTTATGGTCAATCTAAGTAAAGAGCATTGGAAAGTATTCCAATGGATACTCAGGTATTTGAGAGGGACATCTAGCACGCAGTTATGTTATGGAGGTTCAGATTTTTTTTATGTGGCTATGTTGATTCAGATATGGCTGGAGATTTGGATGGTAGGAGCACTGCTAGATATATTTTCACAATAGGTGGGACGACAGTTAGCTAGATTTTGAGATTGCAGAAGGTTGTAGATTTGTCTACTACAGAGGTAGAGTATATTGTAACTACAGAGTCTAGCAAAGAGATGATATGGATGAGAAAGTTCATGGAAGAGTTAGGAAAGGAGCAAGATGATTAGAAATTGTTCAGTGACAGTTAGAGTGTTATTCATTTGTCAAAGAACTCAACGTTTCATTCTAGAATGAAATACATTCAGTTGAGGTATCACTTCATACGGAAAATATTAGAGGATGGGCAAAGAAACTGGAGAAGATTCATACGAGTAAGAACCCTATGGATATGCTAACGAAGCCATTAGCAAAAGAGAAGTTGGATCTACACTCCACTTTTGTTAATCTTCAAGTTTGAGACTTGAAGAGGAAGAAACAAAGCTAAGGAAAGGATTCAAGAATAACGTTGTACAGGTATAGTGCAGTAATTTATCTCCAAGTGAGAGATTGTTGAGTTGTGGAGCTCAATTACTTCAAATTAGCATGTTATATTAAACTTGCAGGAAAGCACAGTAACCGGCATCGGTTATGAAGGGACCGGCATCGGTCACCTATGACCGGCATCAATCAGGCAAGTAGGAACCGACATCGGTTAGGGCTAACCGACATCAGTTACCTGTGCATGAGTGTTTTATTTAACTCACGGGAATTAGATCTAATTTTAGCATTAAAACAGATCTATTAATTGTAATTGCATGGCTAAGTGCCCTAAGTTTGTATATGCCTATATAAGCATTAAAGCTAGGGTTTAGAAAAAAGAGGATTGTAAGAATTGATGATTATTGTGAGAATAATTGTGAGAGAGAGAATTCTTGGAGAAGAAGGAGAAGCTTGAGAGAAAGAAATTATTGTACATCTGAGAAGTGTGGAAGATTGTAGATCTTCAATTGTATATCTTCTGAAAGCTTTGGATAATAGATTGACTTATTTCTTGGTGGATGTAGCCCACACTGGGTGAACCACATTAAATTTGGTGTTGATTTATATCTCTTGTTTTGTATATTTCTTCTAATAGAATATTCATTTTTATTGCATGTATGTTTATATCTGATGTATTATCTGTACAACCTTGTGCTAACCTCAACACTCTCATATGCAATCAAACCCTTCGAGGATGAAGTCTTATGTGATGTTGTTCCATTGGATGTTTGTGATGTAATCTTAGGCAAACCATTCATGTGGAATAGACACGACATCTATGAATCACAACCTCGAAGGGTCGCCATTACCATTGGGAATCAACACTATCGAATACCTGAGGTCATTCCCTCTAACTCTATTTCCCTCCTTGGTGTCAAGCAATGTAAGGAGCTGATGAAGAAAACAAAGTAGTCCCTCGTTCTGATGATCAAGCCAAAAAATACCTAGGAAGTTGTTGTGGCCACCTCAGGCACACATTCAGTGCAACAAAAGAAGCATACAGAACAAATCATAACTGAGTATGATTATTTATCTCAGTACCCTCAGCAACAAGTCCACGATATTCTATAGGAAGTGGAGGAAGAGCATAATTGACACCATGTTCAATGTGGGTTACAGATACATAAACAATTTCCACACTTTAGGGGACCTCTTTTCGCAATGGGGACCATTCCTTCGTACGGAGGGAGGAATAATCCAGGCAACAACCGAGGTGGAAATTATAGTGGAGCAACTTCCAGGAACCATGACTTCTGCACCGTAGCTCCAATTGGCTCTATTCAATATGCAGGAGAAAGCTTGGAATGCATAGAATATGATGGAAGGGTGCATAACTATGTTCAGAAAAAATTGACCCTCAAAATATGCATCTAAAGGACTAATATGCAATTTTTTAGTGCTATCTAAAAATAGTAAATTCACGAAATGGTCGCCTATGTAATTCACGGAAGATGAACCACCTAATCTCCCTCGAGATTGGTGGGTGACCTTCTATATTATTCTAGATGTCTCTTCATATTTTTAAAATTAGTATATAAATATATGTAACTTGAAAGGGAAAGGCAGGCATCTCCTCACGGAGGTAGCTATTGTAATTCACAGTTTTTGAGCAATAAATACATCTCTTTCCAGAGATCATTTTAAGCATTATACATCTCTTCACGAAGATATCTTTTCTATTTACATCTAGAATTTAATTCCAAAGCCCCCTTCAGTTTTGGATCAGTGGTATCAGAGTGAAGTTGTATTGAGAGTGTATGATTCCCAGTATAAGGTCGCGATATAAGAAGCTTGAGTGGTCCACACAGGATCCTTCGAAATACTTGATTTCTCATCGTAGGAGACCTCAAATGGCAGAAAACACCGGGATAAATGATCCTCTCAAGAAGATGGTGGATGAAGCTCTCATTGAGAAAAGGGCGCAAATGTTAAAAACATTTCCACAAATTTTTTAACAGCTACAAATGGAAAATCTTGCATCCTCCTCTACAATCCAGTACTTCAGTGCCCTGACACCCTTCAAGGTTCAAGTAAATTTTGATATTCCTATTTTTGAGGGTAAAATAAATTCTGATGTAGTAGAAAAATTTTTGGACCTATTAACCTCCTATTTTTCCATCAATAAATTCAATGATAAAGAAACAATAATATTTTCTCTCTTGAAACCGTCACTCCCTGTCAAAATTGGTAGGGGTTGTACAAGAAAAGACTAAATGGGGATGAACTGGGCATTGTAGAGGATCCCACATCGGATGATTTTTTGGATGTCATAAAGGAGGAGTACTAACCTGTTGGAGCCTATGAGGATCTGTATATACGGTCGCAACAACTTCGCAAAGGTAAGGACCAGTCGGTTAAAGATTACACTGACACTTTACATTCTCTTTCTTCAAGATTGGGCATTCAAGATACAAAACAACACAAGATCCTCAAATATTGTAGTGGCCTACAATGGTACATATGGTAGGACATGGACCTCTTTCAATTCCATACCCTCGGCGAGGCATACAAGTTTGCAGTCAAAATTGAACAAAAGCATCGAAAGAAAAATACAAAGAACCAACCTCTAAAGGGGAAAAGTGATGAAGAAGGCCAGACACGAGGTCAAGGTAGGAGATAGAAGGAGAAGACATGAAAGTGGTGCAACCTCCACAAGACTAATCAACATTCCAAGGAAGAATATCAAGCCATCAAGTCTTTTCTCGCTGAGTCATCATCTCCAACAGCCACTACTCCACCGACGAAACACCTCGAGGTCATAAATGAAGAAGATGAATTTATAGATGTTGAACCAGATGTGATTGTTGACACCATTAAAGTCAAGAAGATGGATGAGAAGGAAATGTTATTTCGCTCTAAGTTTTGGGTAAAGGGAAAGCCTCTACATTTTATCCTTGACTTTGGAAGTCGAAAGAATTTAATTTCTGCTGATGTTGTGAAAAGTTTGAACCTTCCTGTAAAGCCACATCCCCATATGTATAGTGTCGGGTGGTTGAACACCAGAAAATATCTCAATGTCACACAACAGTGTCTCCTCCCATATGCAATCAAACCCTTCTAGGATGAAATCTTATGTGATGTTGTTCCATTGGATGTTTGTGATGTGCTCTTGGGCCAACCATTCATGTGGGATAGGCACAACATCTATGTGTCACGACCTCGAAGGGTCACCATTACCATTGGGAATCAACGTTATCAGATACCCGAGGTCATTCACTCCAACTCTATTTTCCTTCTTTGTTTTAAGCAATGTAAGGAGCTAATGAAGAAAACAAAGAAGTCCCTCATTCTGATGATCAAGAAAGAAACTATCGAGGAAGATTTTATGGCCACCTTAGACACACATTCATTGCAACAAAAGAAGCAGACGGACCAAATCATAACTAAGTATGATTATTTATCTCAGTACACTCCGCAACAAGCCCTTGATATTCCACAAGAATTGAAGGAAGAGCATCAACGACACCATGTTCAATGCGGGTTGTAGATTCATAAACAATTTCCACACTTTAGGGGACCACCTAGCACAATGGGGACCATTGCTTCTGAAGAAGGGAGGAATCATCTAGGAAACGACCCAGGTAGAAATTATAGTGGAGCAACTTCCGGGAACCATAACTTTTGCATTGTAGCTCCAATTGGCTCCGTTCAAAATGCAATGCAAAGCTTGGAACACATAGAATATGATGAAAGGGTGTAGAACTACGTTTGGAAAAGTTTGACCCCCAAAATCTGCATCTAAAGGCCTAAAATGTTATTTTTTGTAGTGTAGTCTAAAAATAGTAAATTCACGAAATGGTCACCTATATAATTCACAGAAGATGAACAACCTCATCTCCCTTGAGATTGGTGACCTTCCACATTCTTCTAGGTGCCTCTTCATATTTTTAAAATTAGTATATAAATATATGTAACCCAAAAGGGAAAGGCAGACATCTCCTCACAAAGGTAGCTATTGTAATTCACAGTTTTTGAGTAATACATACATCTCTTTCTAGAGATCATTTTAAGCATCATACATCTCTTATAGAGATAGCTTTTTTGTTTACATCTAGCAAAATTGTTATTATCTCGTTTAATTCCAAAACCCCCTTGAGTTTTGGATCAGTGGTATCATAGAAAAGTTGTCTTGAGAATGTATGATTCCAAGGATGAGGTCGGGATATAAGAAGCTCGGGTGGTCCACACAGGATCCTTCGAAATACTTGACTGCTCATTGCAGGAGACCTCAAATGGCGGAAAACACTGGGACAAAATATCATCTCAAGAAGATGATAAATGAAGCTCTCATGGAGCAAAGGGAGCGGATGTTACAACAATTCACCTAGATTCTTCAACAACTACAAATGGGAAATCTCACATCCTCCTCTACAATCCAGCCCTTCAGTGCCCCGACACCCTTCAAGGTTCAAGTAAATTTGGATATGCCTATTTTTTAAGGTAAAATAAATTCTAATGTAGTAGAAAATTAGTTGTACTAATTAACCTCCTATTTTTCTGTCAATAAATTCAATGTTAAAAAAAGGTAACATTTGCTATCCTAAAATCATCACTTCCTGTCAAAAATTGGTGGGGGTGTACAATAACAGACTAAATGGGGATGAACTGGGTATTGTAGAGGACCCCACATGGGATGATTTTGTGGATGCTATAAAGGAGGAATACTACCCTGTTTGAGCCTATGACAATCTGTATATACGGTGGCAACAACTCCGCTAAGGTAAGGACTAGTCGGTTCAAGATTACACTGATACTTTCCATTCTCTTTCTGCAAGATTGGGCATTCAAGATATAGAACAACACATGATCCTCAAATATCGCAATGGCCTGCAATAGTACATACTAGGAGGACATGGTCCTTTTTCAATTCCATACCCTCGGCGAGGCATATAAGTTTACAGTCAAGATTGAACAAAAACATCGAAAGAGAAATACAAAGAACCAACCTCTGAAGGAGAAAATGATGAAGAAGGCCAGACACGAGGTCAAGGTAGGAGACAGAAAGAGAAGAGAGGGAAGTGGTGTGACCTCCACAAGACTAATCGACATTTTGAGGAAGAATGTCGAGCCATCAAGTCTTTTCTCGCTTGAGTCATCATCTCCAACACACACTACTCCACTAGTGACACACCTTGAGGTCATAAATGAAGAAGATGAAATTATAAATGTTGAACCAGATGCGATTGTTGGCACTAGGCAAGTCAAGAAGATGGATGAGAAGGAAATGATATTTCACTCTAAGCTCTTGGTAAAGGGTAAGCCTCTACATTTTATCCTTGACAGTGGAAGTCAAAAGAATTTAATTTTTGCTGATATTGTGAAAAGTTTGAACCTTCCTGTAAAGCCACATCCCCATCCATATAGTGTCGGGTGGTTGAACCCAAGAAGAGATCTCCTTGTCACACAATAATGCCTCCTCCTCATATGCAATCAAACCCTTCAAGGATGAAGTCTTATGTGATGTTGTTCCATTGGATGTTTGTGATGTGCTCCTTGGGCCAACCATTCATGTGGGATAGACACGACATATATGAGTCACGACCTCAAAGGGTCACTATTACCATTGGGAATCAGTGCTATCAAATACCTGAGGTCATTCCCTCCAACTCTATTTCCCTCCTTGGTGTCAAGCAATGTAAGGAGCTAAAGAAGAAAACAAAGCAGTCCCTCATTCTGATGATCAGGCCAAAAACTACCCAGGAAGTTGTTATGGCCACCTCAGACACACATTTAGTGCAACAAAAGAAGTAGACAGACCAAATCATAACTGAGTATGATTATTTACTTAGTACACTCAGCAATAGGTCCACGATATTCTACAAGAAGTGAAGGAAGAGCATAAACAATGCCATGATCAATGCAGGTTGCAAATACATAAACAATTTCCACACTTTAGGGGACCACTTGGTGCAATGGGGACCATTTCTTCTGAAGGAGGGAGGAATGATCTAGGCAAAGACCCAGGTGGCAATTATAGTGGAGTAACTTCTGGGAACCATAAATTCTACACCGTAGCTCCAATTGACTCCGTTCAAAATGCAACGGAAAGCTTGGAATGTCATAGAATATGATGGAAGGGTGTGGAACTATGTTCAGACAAAGTTTGACCCCCGAAATCCGCATCTAAAGGCCTAAAAATTTAATTTTTGTAGTGTTGTCTAAAAATAGTAAATTTGTGAAATTGTCGCCTATGTAACTCACGGAAGATGAACCACCTCATCTCCCTCGAGATTGGTGACCTTCCACATTCTTCTAGGTGCCTTTTCATATTTCTAAAATTAGTATATAAATATATGTAACCTGAAAGGGAAAGACAAGACATCTCCTCACTGAGGTAGCTATTGTAATTCACAATTTTTGAGTAATATATACATCTCTTTCTAGAGATTATCTTAAACATTATACATCTCTTTATAAAGATAACTTTTTTATTTACATTTAGCACAATTGTTAATCTCTCCTTTGATTCCAAAACCCCCTTGAGTTTTGGATCAATGGTATAACTACTATGATTACTATGCAGAAATGACATTGAAGAAAAGCATGCACAAAGTGAACATGAAACCCCAGGGCACCTATAGTTTGAGCAAGGCGAGAGATTCAATCAAGGGTCTGGTTCACCAAATGATCACACCTTAAATAAATGGGGGATGTTATGATGTTGTTCTTATTTATTTAAAGGCATAGGGGTAGTACAATTTGTATATTCTGAGTGATTGATAAACATGAACACATAAACCAGAATATAGTTGTAAAAGCAAATCACAATATATAAAAACAAAAACAATTACTCAAAACACAAGATGAGAAGTGTACTTAGCTGATTACAGGAGTAGAGAAGATTGACAATGACCTAGAGGTGCTTCATCCTTAGAAGTGTGACTGTAAACTAAGCTGGTAATGGCATGTCGTGGAATGTGATGTGGTTTGGTCTTGAGTTGTACAGTTTCGAACTAGGATGTGTTAACACTCTGTAACTTTCTAGGTACACGTGACACCGTTTAATGACCTTTGCATTATAACCCTAAGTGTTGCACATCTACAAAACCCTATATGTGATGTGAAATATCCTCAAACCCTAGCCATGGCTAAAAGACCCTTGCAAAAAGTTTAGTGTTTAGGTTGAAGTACCCATGTGCTACCTATGTTGGCACTATTCTAAAGAGGCCTCAAACCACAAGTAATTTTACACCTAACATGTGATATCTATGTAGATGTAACTACTTTGGCAACTTGATCTTTTGCTAGTAAGTGACAATGGTTTTGAAGCACTTAATCTTGGCTTGGCTTGGCTTGACTTAGAAGGTCTATATAATGAGAAACATGGCTCTTGATTGTATGTGATTAATGAATGTGCTCTTGAGAGTGTGAGATGAGTGCCAAATGCGGTAAATAAGTTACTTGAACTTGATTTTATAGGAATTTTTAATTTAATTTTGCATTAAGGCTAACCTATGGGATGTGAACCGACCTACAAAAAGATATCAAAATGAAAAACAATTGTTGGGAAATGAGAAATAATACCGTTTGTCTTGGGATTAACCATGGGACAGTTTGGTCCCAACTACGCAATTACATACAGGAAGCTAATGAGACTATGCAAGATTATGGGTGAGATGTATGCAGATATTATATTGTTGTGGTTTATTACAAATAGTTTTGTAAGTGATTGAATCATGTGTGTAGATAAACATGTCATGAAAGGGAAATACAAATAAGTCACTTGGGTTTGGAATGTGCACACAAGTCATGCTTAAGGTGAAAAGGCAAAGTTGTCATTTCCAAATGATGAATTGTAAATGTAAGGTGCCTACACTCACGTAGATAACACAATTATTTCAGGTAGACTTCACATCAAGTGTGAAGACACACCCCCAACTTTTAAAATAATAAATAGGTAGATGCAAACCTCTATTTGCATCTTTTTTCATGCCATCACCCAAAACATAAAGCATGAGTGTTGAAGACACTAACTACTACTTGGCTTTTAAGATTTGTGATGAAGACAACTTAAGGCGGGACATCAAGCATATAAAGAAGGTCTTTAAGAGGAATGGGTATAACGGTAAGCAAATTGTTGAGGCTTTGAGACAAGAAAGAGATGGTCACAAAAAGAAACAAAAGGTGGAATATTTAGTTGACGACTCAAATGGCACTCTTAGCTTTACATTGAAGGGGTGTCCAACAAGATTTCAAAAATCTTAAGATGTTGAAACCATTTTCTAACCCAAAAACAAGTTTAGGAAATCTTTAAAATCAGCTAAGGACCCCTACTTGGATCTTGTTTAAAAGAAGATGTTTACAAAATGGAATTATCTTGTGGTGCCCCCTATATTGGAGAAACAAAGAGGTCTATCCAGACAAGAATTAAAGAACATATGGTAGACAAATGGGTCGAGAAGAAAGTTAAGTCATAATTGGAGCACTCGTGCAAAACCAAACACTCCATTTATATTGAGGTCTCAAAGGTACTTGTTATGGAAAATCATTATCAAAACCACAAGTTGAGAGATGTTATGGAGATACGGAAGCATGTGCATAATTTAAATAGGGATGGGGGCTTAGGGTTAAGTCATGCATGGAAGGACATCATGTTAAGTATGTGTGGAAGGTCGTCATTACTAAAATTTAAAAAGAACATTCATATTTAGGGGATAAGCCTCTTTACTCACATAGAAATATTATTAATGATTTTCAAATTAAGAAAAAACCAGCATTGTGATTAGTTTATTGATTTTGTAGATTTTTACTCATAATTTTAGATATTATCCAAATGTCCTTAGTGTGTCGTCATTACTTGAATCACAAGAAAAAAGGGACCCGCCCAAATGACCTCCATGAGTAGTCATTACTCTAATTTCAAGAAAAGAGAGCCTAATTTAGCACACAAACATCGTAAGAATTTGTTAAAAAATAAGAGAGGAATGGTGAATATAATTCCAATTTGAATTTTATACCCTCGAAAAGAGGCTAGAGAGTAAAAAACTTAAAGTAGTGAATTATATTCATTATTCCTCCCTTACTAAGAAATGTGTGTGGGCTAAAGTGTGTCTCTTTTCCTTGTAATTACTACTAAATACTAAGAATATACAACGAAATTTCAACTTAGCATAAAATAATGATTAGTGTGTAATTAGATTAATCCCGCATTTGTAGGGTGATTTATTAGATAACCAACCTATATGCTAAAATAGATCCATTTTTTATAATTATTACCAAAAAATAATCACACCACTAATATTCTAAAGAATCAATAATCTAAATAAATTACGTAAATTGCTTGTGAAACCCATAACAACAAAAAGATTGTTTTTAAGACCGTAGCAAAACATCGAATTAATATTTGAGACCTCTTTATGAAATCATAAGAATATCACTTCTAAAACTTAAATAAACCGAAATTCTAAACTTTGTTAAGCCAGGGATATCTTGGCGGGAAAGATTGAGAGGATTTCCCATATTAATATCCAACGTCTATTCGTGCTCTTACAATTATAACGGCTCTTTCAATTATAAAATAGACTCCCCTTCTTTCACCCTCTTCACATTTTTGTTGGGCAGTACCGAACCTGTCCTTGAGCTGCATTGGATATATTGTATGGGGGCAGCCTGACAACCGAATTCATTTGCTTGAATTAAGGTAATTAGCCTCAACAAATTCATTTACACAAAACCAGAGCCACTGTAAATTATAAAATACGATTTTGGTTCTTAAGAGTTAAATTGTCTTTCTGGAATTTTGCAGCCTAGCTGAATACAACAAGATGGCTAATGGACCAAACCAAGCAAATCGAAAAACCCAAGTATGTCGACCAAATCAAGCAAAAGGTGTGTGGTCCTTTTACATTCCTCTGAATTGTTTCTTATTATAACTTGTTTGTAAACGATGAACTGATGGGGAACTCAGACAGACTTCATGAAGTCTGGGGAGATTTAAGATTTTCCCCAAGTCTCTTCAACTTGACCGTATGAGTGATCTAATGTCCTTTCAGTTCCGACAAAAAGGTTGAGGAACTCAACAGACTTATGGAGGTTGGAGAGAAGTTTCCTGAATCTCCTGAACTTGAAGGTTTAACTTTTATCATACCCTATTTGTATAGAAGTCCAAGAGATTGAGGAACATGGGGATTATATTAGGTTGAGGAACTTTGGAGGATTTCATTAGATTTAGGTGATTTAGGAATCTCCTGAATCTCTTTGACCTGAGCTTATGGGTGACCTAATGTCAGTTGAGGTTCTGCAAAGAGGTCGGGGAGCTCAACAGACATAAGGAGGTTGAAGAGATCCATGAGTTTCTTAAATCTCCTTGACCTAATGTACGGGTGACATCATACCGTTGAGATTTAGACTCGGATGATATTTGACAAGCACATTTTAGACTTGGGTTCTGACTCGAAAACATGCCAATTACTCGGCAATACTTGATAAAATAAAAAATCTTAAATTTAAATAAAATAAATTTTAAAACATGAGAAATGATCAAAAGTTTAAAAAACTGAATGTATTTATACTAAGATAAACAATTGAATTTCTTCTAGAGAGATGTATTTATAATGTAATAATAATTTTAACATTGTTAAATGTAAAAGCTACGAGTTAAATGTCAAGGCTCTAAAACTCGCAGGCCCCAACTTGGCTCTGGACTCTGCAAATTTTTAATAAATTTATCGATTCTCAAGAGTATAGGTTACATAACTGTGTAAGCCAAGGTTGAGTTGGTCTATCAGTCCAAGGAAATTCACAATCTACTGATACTGAATGATTAATGATAAACAACATTATGAAGGAAGACTTCATAGTGCCAGAATCAATTGCTTTATGTCTTTCAAATGATCTTTGTTCTTTTTGGCCTGTGGATACTTGCAACAGTTCTTTAAATATATAAAACACAAAAAAAAATAAGCACTTCTTGTTGCAGAAGCCCAAAACCAGAAGGCCTTCAAAGGAGAAGCCCGCAACCGGAAGACCTCACAAGCAGAAGCCCGCAACCAGAAGACCTCACAAGCAGAAGTCAATAACCGGAAGGCCTCACAAGCAGAAGTCCATAACCGGAAGGCCTCACAAGCAGAAGTCCGCAACCGGAAGACCTCACAAGCAGAAGTCCATAACCGGAAGGCCTCACAAGCAGAAGTCCATAACCATAAGATCTCACAAGCAAATAATAGGATAGTTCTGGCAGACATTGGGAATACTGTGGGAGATATCAATGGCAGATTTAATTTCACCAAGAAAGAAATCAATGGGTATGTTTATTAATTCAACAACAAAAAATTTTATACAAGAGGAATTGTATATAGGTGTGAACAGAAGTTTTCTATGAATTTTGTGTCTGATGGTATTTCTGTTTTACAGCAAAGCTGGTCCTCAAGGCCGTCGCCCCATAACAAGGTTTGTCATTTATGCTTCACAATCAAGCAGTGCCTGTCCCCATGGATTCTGAGGGTTAAGGACTGCCATTTAGAGTATTTTTATAAATATCTACACCCAATATATTGTTATAGAATGTTTAGCCCTTTGTTGCAGGAGTTATCGAGCTCAATTACTTGCCAATACAAGAGTTGTTGCAACCAATGGAATCGCTGCCACTGATAAGGTTATATGTTTTACCACTCCAATAGAACATTTGTATGATTATGTTCTTCTCTGCATTTTTCTCATGCTACTTACATTATTTTTCAGCATTCTAAGGCAGAGGTTGTGAATATAAATAAACAAGGGAGGACCAAAAAGAGCGATGATATTCCTCCGACAATTGTAGATGTAGGGGATGGTACAGGAGATAAAACAGTGGTTGCTGAACACACACCCAGGGTAAAGGCAGCTGGCAACCGCAATGTCCGAGCTGTAACAACAAAAGGGAGACCTCTAACGCTAACTGCAACTCTCACAGCTCGAAGTGAAGTGAGTACAATTTCTCTCTTTATTTTCTAAAAACCGTTGCTTCCTTTGAATTGATTTCAAAGGTACTCTTATTTTTTTTTGGCTCTGTAAAACTTGGATGAGGTAATGGGTTGGTGTTGTGTAAACTTGGTTTGCAAATTTAAGAATTGTTTATTTGAACCGTATACTTGTTACTTCACATGTCAGCTGAAGTTATGGGCTGTCTTATTGCAGTGAGGGATTTGGACCTGGGTCATGGCTCTCACTTCAAAATTAACCCCTATTATTAATACACCATCCCATAAATTTTCTTCTATTGGGCACAAGCATATTTAAATAATTGATACCAAAAAAGTTTCTAAGAGGGTGTTTTTCAGGCATTCTGTTGCAGATATTGTGCTGAAAAAACTGAGGCAGAGGTCCTCTTGCCAAACATTGATAAAAGAGATCATGGAAATCAGTTGGCAGTGGTCGAGTATGTGGAGGATATCTATAAGTTCTATCGTGAAATGGAGGTAGTTCGGCTTGTTCTTTTCTTCTGCTCACATCTCAAACCAAGAAGTGGATGTTTGGATACTTAGCTATGGCTAACTTATGATCTATTTATTTTCAGAGCCAGAGCTGTGTGCCAGATTATATGCCCTCGCAATCAGAGATAACTGAAGAGATGAGAGCAATCGTGATTGACTGGTTGATTGAGGTAAGTGCTTCTCCTGTGTCTAAAATTGTTAGTTTAAAGCTCATGGGATATAATTACATTGATAAAAATGATGAGAGTTCCTCTGTTTGGTACGTGATGTGTCTAATCTGAATTTGTAGGTACATACGATACTTGAATTGACATCAGAGACATTATTTCTGACCATAAACGTGTTAGATAGATATCTCTCCATTGAATCTGTATCACAGAGAAAATTACAGTTAGTTGGTATTACTGCAATGCTTTTAGCGTCCAAGTATGAAGAAATTTGGCCTCCAGAGGTAGGGTTTAGATTAATGGTTAAAGCAAATTCCTCGTAAAGTAATGAAGCATATACTAGAGTGAAGTAGTGTTTTTAAACGCCTGATTTTTTATTACAGATGGAAGATTTTGTCTGCATATCAAGACAGAGATATAACAGACAGCAGATACTGACCGAGGAAAAGACCATGCTTAACAAACTCAAATTCCATCTCACAGTCCCCACTCCATTTGTATTTGTCATTAGGTTTCTTAAGGCTGCTGGCTCAGACAGTCAGGCAAGATCATTTATTTATATTTATACTTATATTTTACCTGGCGATGGCCCAATTAGAATACTGCTTTTGTCCCCTCTAAAAGCATGTTTGGTGTAATTCACAGATGGAAAATGTGGCGTTCTTTTTGTTAGAGTTGAGCTTGCTTCAGTATACGATGACCAAGTTTAGACCATCGTTGCTTGCGGCTGCAGCTGTCTTCACTGCTCAGTGTGTTTTGAAGAAGCAGACAATCTGGAATGATACTCTTAAACGTCATACAGGATACTCTGAAGCAGACCTCAAGTAACATTCCTGGTCCTTTTCTTTGGGATTCAACTAGCTGTTATGAAATGAATATTAAAGATCTAAGGCCAAATCTATTGTGATTATCATTACATATCCATTGAATAATCGGAATTTAGATTTTCAAAAACAAAGGCGGGGATGCTTTCTTTACGTTTTCTTAAGTTTTTTGTTGTGATGGGGGCTGGTCCAAAAAGCTGTGTGCTTGGGTTAACCATAAATTATTTTAGCAAGTTTTTTTGTGTATGGATTATTATTAACATCAAGGATGGTGTATTTTTTTGTTCAGAGAATGTGCTAAATTGATGATTGAATATCACCAGATTTCAGAACAAAAAGAAAATGGAATGGTTCACAAAAAGTACTCTTTAACCAAGTTTGGAAGTGTGGCCCTTATAAGTCCAGCTCAGCTTCCTGCATAGACAATTTTTTTGGAGATCCGCAGTTCCAAATGTAGCAAATGATGAATTGAGATATAGGAGCTACAAAACTCAGTTGTGTCTCTAACAACCGATGATTATTATGTTGACCACAGATGATTTCCATTAATCTCTTTATACGGATAACTGTACACAGTTTGTTTCCATTCATTGTAATTTGTTGCTATCATCATAAACAGTTTAGGGGTTCTGGTTGAGAAACAGAATAATGGATTTGATACCTTTCATCACTTGTTGCTGCAGTATCCTGTCTTAGAATTATGGCATGGCCTTTTTTGCAATTGTAACAGTTTAATAGGTTAAACTTTCTCTTCAATAGAATGAATTATTTTGCTTTGTTGTATGTGCATTCAAATAATTAGCTTGATTGAGCAATCCTTTGTTTAATTGTATACCTCTTCAAACAATGGAATTGATTTTTTTCCCATAGTGTTCCATGGTTGTGCTTAGTGTCGCTTTACAAATATATTCCTATATTTACTCAATATAGGTAATCTCTCATCAAATGATCATTGTTTATTTCAGCATCATTGACTTCTTACTAGCTGAAGTGTAAATGGCTAATTCTATGGTGCTAAATAAACTTCTTCCACAATGAATTTTTCCAGTAGATTCCTCTTGTTTTACAAGTGAATGAGGCCGTACTTAAATGGTTTTTGTTTTCTTTCCCAACCAGTTTTAGTTGTATGAGGTTTAAAGATATATTTTATTACCTCTGGTACACATGATTCTGAGCATGTTGTAAGTTTATAGGGTTAAAAGGTGAGGCTTTCCGTATATAGTCTTTATTTAGAAGATTATCCCTTAAGCAAAATCTCATTTTTTGGGTCTGAATGGGTAACTAATCTTGGATCCTCCATTTCTCTGGGAACTTTAGGTTGGAGTGTTTCTTTTAAAAATCCATCATCCCTTCCCTACTTTAAGATTACCTTGGAAAATATAAAAATGTTATGGTAAAAGCATTATATTTGTAGGCCCGTATGCTATGACCATCTAATGTTGGATGTTTTTATTAGATTTTCAGAAGCTTTGTAATTATAGTGTATTCATATGGATTCCTACTACGTAGGAATGGCAGAGATGTGGTAAGCATGTGCTGCTTCCAAACCTCCTGAAGAATGACTGACCTTATGATCTTTTTCTTTTAGCATGGACCTCTTTATGTGCCTGCTATAATTTGTACTGCTAGCAGTCCCTCCAAAGCATATTTTTTACAATAAGTACTACTGAAACTTAGCTATGTATAATATAGGCAATCAAATAGAACCGAAAACATACAGTAGGGAGTGAGCAAGATTTGATAAGACCCTTAATACAGCGAAAAACAATTTTAAGTGATTTTTTGCTATGTTGCCAGGAAACGGAAACGGAAACAGAAACGGAAACGTGTACGAAACGCGTGTGTGTGTGTGTGTGTGCGTGTGTGTGTGCGTGTGTGTGTGTGCGTGTGCGCGTGTGCGTGTGCGTGTGTGTGTGTGTGTGTGTGTGTGCAGAAACGGAAACGTGTACGAAACGCGTGTGTGTGTGTGTGTGTGCGTGTGTGTGTGTGTGTGTGCGTGTGTGTGTGTGCGTGTGTGCGTGTGTGTGCGTGTGTGTGTGTGTGTGTGTGCAGAAACGGAAACATGTACGAAACGCGTGTGTGTGTGTGTGTGTGCGTGCGTGTGTGTGTGTGCGTGTGCGTGTGTGCGTGTGCGTGTGTGCGCGCGGGCGCGCGCGCGCGTGCGTGCGTGCGTGCGTGCGTGCGTGCGTGCGTGTGTGTGTGTGTGTGTGTGTGTGCATAGTACTCATTTTAAAATTGTACTCCATACACCATAAGTGATAAGAATAACTGATAAAACACTCAAAATATTTTGTATTCATTGAAATTATACATTATTATCATGTATACTTATCTCTAGAAGACTAGGACGTTTCGAAGGAGTTTCCGTTTCTGAAATGTTTCCGAAACGTTTCGGAAACGGAAACGGGGGGGCCCTAGGCGTTTCCTGGTAACTACTACTTATCTCTTGAATTTTGTTGATATGCTCTTAAAATATCGATATCTGCCTGAATATACATAGCTAAATATTTCCTCCACCTTGTACAAAGGATGCCTGTCCTGGTGAAGAGGACAATGCCACGATGGAAAACATGTTGATGTACATGGACGCTTTACCTACTATGGATTACAGTAGTTGAAACTTGAACCAATCTGACAGTGAAGGATAGGTAGCATGTTTTCTTCTATCTAGATTGGGGCATTCAATTCATGAATAAAAAATTTACATAGTGTTTTACAAACACAATGGCAAATGTTGGATCAAAATGCCTGTAATAATTTAAATGTGATATGTGCATCCAACTTAAATGCTTAGCTCTAGATGGGAAGAACTTACATTATAGTTGTTGGTAAGGTAAAAATTAAATCACTGTGCAGGCTTGAAGTAGAATTTTGCCAGAAGTTCTATTGATGGTCTCTCTAAGAAACCACTAATTTGCCTTTCCAGAATACAATAAAGAACATTTCCATTCAACTAGATGCACTTGAATAAATAGCATCTGTATAAGAGCCTTATACACACTTTATTTACGTTGAGCCTCGTCAATGGATTGAAAACTTGAAACCTAAAGAGGTACAAATTTTAACAATATGCAAGGTAAACAGAAGAAAACTCCAAGTAGGATTTTTAAGGTGGTCTCATAAGCCAAACTGGCATCTGGACTAGCTGTGACCGAGAACCCATTTTACACTTTTTAGAACTACCATCCATGTCATAAACAATTCCCACCCTCAGGAAAATCTGCCTTCCTACCAGAACTCTAAAAAGTGTGACTAACCGCTAATTTACTTATAATACATTTGGATGATCAGAGGGCTATATGGAAAGTAGTGGAGGCAGAATCATGATAGATCTCTTCTTTGTCATGAGTCGAAGACCTTGTATGACAAGGATAGACCAAACCACTTTATTTCTCCAAGGATTAAAAGAACACGGGGATTGAAAAATTATTAAGATGGCAGGTCATCTTGAAATTAGGAGTGATTTTTCAGTCCAGGCTATGTTTGCTTGGTGCTCAATCATAGTCTTCTTATCAGGACAGACTGCACAATTCCAACTTGAAGAATGAAGTGTGTGCCATATGCCAAAAGGAGGAAATATTGCAACAAATTCCTAGGCATTGTTAAGTTGCACAACTGTTCTAAAGTTGTATATTGTGGTAATATGTGCACTTGTTTGTCAATTGGCATTGGAAGGAGGCCATTACATTGGATTATGGACAAACAAGAAAAGTAGCAGAAAAATCTACAGAAAAATGCAGGTGTTGGGCAACCTTAAATGATTTTGCCTCGAACTATTTTTTTTAATTTGGTAATTTCTCCATGTGGGGTAACCTTAGGCTTAGATTGCACAAACTCACCTATGACTCACATCCATCCTCGTCCATTGGGTACTTCACACTGAACATGTTGGATGTATTATCCCAATTTCAACACTTAAGCATCACCTGGGGATTGAAATTGGGACTCCACTTAGGAAGCCCTGATGCTTTTACCACTTAAGCTCATCCCATTCAACAGTGATGCCTCTAACCTTAACCTAGAAGGATAATCAGGTTCTCACTTCTCATATTAGCTAGACTTAACATATTAAAGATATATGTTGATTATCCCGGAGTGGATGCTAGAGCCGCCATGTTGACCCCCCAATAACCTATGTTGATAAGAACTCACGATAAATTTTACTCAAATTACCTGATGCGCCAATATTGTTTAATATTTATATCCTCTAATGTAATATGTGATGCATGTCTTTCAAAAAAAAGCCACAAATAACAGAGATGGGTTTCAATTTATTACCCTCAACTTATGAACTTAAAAGGAACCCACCCATCAAAAATTCCAGGAAATGTTGCTTTATATTGTAACAACAATCACTCTCGGAGAAACTAAGCTTACTCAGTATTTATATACTCCTAAGACTAGGATACAAGAAGAGAAAAGGGCAAAAAGGGAATAGAATATGAGAGAAGCCCATGCCCTCTCCGTAACAAACCCTTTTAGTTCCTCAATCCAAATCCGCAAGAGTAATAGACCACAGCCAATCAGGCTATTGAGCCATCCCTTGGAGGAGGCCATGGCCTTTTCCATGAGCATTGATTTTAGGTATTGTCTCCAATGGCACTACCCAAAGTTGCAAAGAGAACCCACAACAATTTCTTCAATATCATGCTCAACAAACTATTTCCAGGTCAAAGTTTCAAACGAGGACAGAAAATGGTTGTTATCTCAAGCTTGAAGCATTCCAAAAGTCTCATTCACCGTTGATGAAATGAAAAATAGGCTTTGGTTACTCAAAGAAAGAGCTTTAAAATGTAGATTGATGGGAGCTCTCTGTGGCCCAAAAACTCTTGAATGATGAGTCCATAATAACTGGCAGTCGACTGGTTATGTAGATGTTCTCATGATGCAAATAGGGTATTTCATGGCTATCTTTTCATCAAAGCAAGAGTGCGATCACACTTACTAAGGCCCCCCTAGCTCATGAGCAAATCGGGTCTTTTCATGAAACATTGTTCTCCAACTTTTAAGTTTTAAATTTTCCTACCACTATTCCAATTTGGATTCGTCTACCTTACTTTCTACTGAATATTGCCAAGATCATATCCTAAAGAAAATAGGACCAGCCATTGGAAAATACACTAGCATAGATATCTTAAATACATTTATCTCAAAAATGCTGATATATATCAATCTGATCCATCATTTTCTTTAGGTAGCAGTCCCATGGAGGGGGCAAGCCACAAATTTTTATGCGGGTACTGCTTCTAAATTTTTGGAGGATTTTTGTAGAAAAGTGGTCTCATGCTTCGTAGAAAATTCCAAAATAGCTTCTATATTTTAGAGATTGAAACAAATATGATAATATTTTTTTTTGTAAAATACAATTAAAATTTTTCTTAATTAATGTGCAGTTAAAATTTCACAAAAAAACCCCTAAAATCTCTCTGCAGCTACAGAAAATTCTCAGCCCCCCACAGCTAGCTGGGGCTCATACTACTCTTCCTAAGGAGCCCCTACTTCAAAAATTTAAAAGAAGATTCTATTATTTGCAGTTTTGCAATTAAAAACTTACATCAGACCACCTACAACATAAATATAGAAGCAACAACCCCCTCCATGGGACTGGGAAGTGGTCCCATGGGAGGGGGGCTCCTAAATTTATCTCAAAACGGTGATATATATCAATCTGAATCCATCATTTTCTTTAGGTACCGTTCCCATGGAGGGGGCAAGCCACAAATTTTTATGCAGGTACAGCTAAAATTTTGGAGGATTTTTGTAGAAAAGTGGTCTCATGCTTCGTAAAAAATCCAAGTTAGATTCTAAGTTTTAGGAATTGAAACAAATATTATAATTATTTTTTTTGTAAAATACAATTAAAATTTTACTTAATTAAATGTGCGATTAACATTTGGTAAAAAGAACCCCTAAAATCTCTCTGCACCTGCTGCAAATTCTCAGCCCCCCACAGCTAGTTGGGGCTCATACTACTCTTCCTAAGGAGCCCTTACTCCAAAAATTTAGAAGAAGATTCTATTATTTGCAATTTTGCAATAAAAAAATCACATGAGACCACCTACAACATAAATATAGAAGCAACAACCCCCTCCATGGGACTGTATAAAATTCTTGTTGACTGGTGATAGATTGTGTCAATCTAGCCACACCACTGCATTGGACTTGAAAAATCTTTTTTGGGAAATAAAAGGACTCCAAACTCTATCCTATGCCTATGATATCACAATTTTTCAATGGCTGTCTCTAGGGTTTCAAAAAAAAGCAGCCTTACGATGGTTAGATGGACTTCAAATTTAAGGTTGTCATTTGTCAATTATTTGTTTACACAAGTGCATTACAGCTCTCCACCACCACCCGGCTGTGATTGTAGGATGCCTGCGCATGCACATGTATACTTGAAAAACACAAACCTCTATAAGATCACCTGATCTTGGATATGGGAGGTATTGACTATGATCAACTCATTGATTACACAATATCCCCTTATGTTGCATATCTTGCCATGAGCATGGCCATCTAGAGGGCATGCCCTAAGTTACTATCACATGAACCCTCTCGGGCATTTTCACAACCTTTGAAACCACATGTAGAGAAAATAACAAATCAACAAGCAAAAGACATAGAAACAACACCAAAATATCTGAAGGAATCAACATACAACAAGAGAAAGAAAATCAGGAGAAGATTCCGTGAGTGAAGACAAAGAATCAGCTTCCTGACGTAAACCATTTAAGGACTCCCCACCAAATCAGGGCTGATTGAAGGATTCTTCCCTTAGCCGTTAGAGTCAGCATAGTTGAGAAATTGGGGGCAAATGGTCATTGCTAATAATAGAACAAGTAGTGGAAAGAAAATCATGAGAGGATTACGTGAGTGAAGACAAAGAATCAGCTTTCTAGTGTAAACCATTTGAGGACTCCCCACCAAATCAGGGCTAATTGAAGGATTCTTCTAGGTATAGTTGAGAAATTGGAATTAGGAGGGAATGGTTATTGCTAATAATAGCAGTTGTTTGTAACTGCTCGGCTTTTGTGGGATAAAGGGAACAGTTGTAATTTATTTTGCTATTTTAGGTCGAAGAGTCCAAATAGGACCTTTTTTACTCACTGATGCCTTTACCTATATTTAAAGAAGCATTTTAGAAGTGGAGGCAGAGAGGGGATGTAATGTTCACTAATGAATAAATAAGGTCATGGTCCCATGGAAGGGGGCTCCATAAATATCTCAGCCGGTGCTGCTGAGAAAATTTAGAAGCATTTTTGCAGTTTTAAGGTTCCATGTTTTTTATTACTTTCCTTAACAATACCTGTTGAGATATTATAGGATCACATTGCACTATTATGGTAATTTGCAGGTAAATAAAAATCTAGACTGTTTCGGTAAGGGTATGGTACGTTGAAACAACAAACTTTTTTAAAAATTGGGTACGGTACTCTGTGGGTATGTATATATGTGTGTTTATATATATATATAGAATTGAGACTTGAGTTTTTATTGATTCATAAAGTTCAAAACATAATAGTTAATAATAATAACTTAACACATTCAAGTTTTCAACTTGCTTCACTTTCAGTTTCCTGAAACTCATCCTCTTTGTTGTCTGTTGGCTTGCAGGCTGCAGCTGATCCTTCTCTCTCTCTCCTTCAAAGTCAGAATTAACAAAATGCCAAAATATGAACGTGTGAATTAACAAGAGGGGCTGAGTGTATAAACAGGTTTTGTGGGGTGTCTTTTAGGGTGAAATTAAGGTCAAGTTATGTTTTTTTTTAAGTTAGGGGCTTTTATTTTTTATTTGTTAATGATTTCAAGTTGAAAATGGCAAACTTTGCAGCGGGTACGCTGACCGGGACGTACCCAAGGCCTGCAGGTACGTACTCGCAGCGTATCCAAACCATACAAGTACCCATACCCATACCAGCTACGTATCAGGCCTGGTACGGGGGTGTGCCAGGCATTTCCGGACAGTGTACATAAAAATCATATTTCCCTCTAAAATCACAAAAAAATATTGGCAGAAATGCATGTTATGTTCCACATGGACCAAAATCAGCCTAAATTGTAGGGGGAAACACCCAGACCCCCCTCCCCAACAACCTCTTAAGTTTAGGGAGCAAAAAAAGTGGAGCTCCTGTTTTTTAGGCTTGGATTCTTTTAATTCCTGTTGCTGGCTTCAAAAATAATCATGGGACCTGTTGCTGGAAGAAAATAGGAGCTGAAGCCCCTCCATGGGAACATGCTCTTAAGAATCTTGGTTTGTGTACTTTTCAGACTCCTCCTAACCTTTGCTGTTCACTGTTCCTCTCCAAGCTGCCTCTCTTCCTTGTTTCTGTGTATAAACATAACAGTGTGCGCTGCACTAAATTTGCTTACATCAGATCTGAGATTGCAGGTATAAGGTATTGAGATTTGTGTTGTAGGCTTGATCTGAATCACTTCCTCAGTGGCTCAACGTTTCCACCAAAACCCCTTTGAACTATTAGCAGATCTAGGTGGAGATGATTTGGATCGAGCACAAAGCACCCCAGAAGCTTCACTCCCCAACAAAACTCATGCAAAGCATAAAACTAAATAACAATCAGTAACTAAAAGGTAAGTCTCCTCTCCCTATCGCTTCTCCTTCAAAGTGAATGACACCAAAACTTCCATGACAATCATAACAAAAAACAATAATCATCTTAATGTCAAAGATCCTTATCTCATAGTTCTGGTCCCAACCAATCTCAATATTTGGTCATAAAAGAAGGCTGTCACTCCATAGTAAAAAAGGAAACCTTTAGATTATAAAACAGAGAAAGAGGGCAAAGCTACGAAAATGGATTCCGAAGATCTCATTCGCGAGAAAAGGACATAAGGTATGTAATGCACATTCTATTGTGAGATGCAAGAGAGAGAAGCTCAGAACACATATGGTGCAGCGTAAGACTTGAATTATTTGTGTCTATTTAGTAAATTTCATCTTTAGTCTTAATTCTTCATCCTTCAAGCAGTTGGGTCCCCTTATAGATCGTTTCCTTTGTCCCCAAGGGTCCTACAGTATGTTGGTGGTTTCAATGTCGTTGCCCAAGTATGAACAAGGTTATTTTTGTGTTCTTTTGTCCTTGCCATCTTCCAAGCTAGTATGTCCCCTTTTACCTGCCATGCTGAACTATCGTTGCATTTTTCACCCTAAGACCATATCTTTACTACTCCTTCAAAGTATTCATACCTGACACTCGTCCCTCTTCCTCCTTTAGATTCATTTCTCCACACAGTCAAAGAAAGAAAGGATAGATCATAGTGTTTGGGACTTCATCATAAATGGCAGATTTCTTTACAGTACTCTATCGCAGTGTGATGGTCTATCTTATCTATCAGTCGCCTTCATAAAGGTAATCTGTGACGGATTGAAGTTAAGAGTTTGCTGTGGAGATTTGATTACTTAAATTGCATTCAGTAAAGGAAAGTGCAAGACCCTGAACAGCTCCTCTGCACAGTTGGTCCTTCCATTCAACATGGCTAGTTGGCTGTCAAATATATATGAAACATCAAAGCAGTGGATAAATTTTTAATATGGATCCATTTTTAATATGCAGTCAGAAATGCAAGGGGGTCGGCAGGAAAGCTGTTGCTGCAGTAATCTCTTCCATCAATGAAGTATGACAATAAGGAATGTATTAAGTTGGTAATATCGTTAGTTATTCTTTCTTCTTGAAGAATACTCCTTTTTTAGGCTTTATAAAATCCTTAGAAATAACGATTATGAAATTTCACAATTGGAGTATTGCTGCCTTTCACATGCTTCAACCTTACAAGTGGAAAATCCCCTTTTTAAGATCATTGAATTGGCTTCATTCTTCCCTTCCCTGGAGATGGAGCCAGTAGTGGGATCTGAAATGTGGAACAAAAAAAAATTGCAGTCAATTCAAGAA
The DNA here is from genome assembly GCA_019776745.2 of Taxus chinensis. NCBI lineage: Eukaryota > Viridiplantae > Streptophyta > Pinopsida > Cupressales > Taxaceae > Taxus > Taxus chinensis. The sequence continues at coordinate 611,408,459 of CM034152.1, read as the reverse complement.
GAGAAGATCTTTATCTCTACTTTGCATGTATAGAAAGCTTTGAAGCCAATGCATGAAGATCTTGCATGGAACTACCCTGTACAGTGACAATTTCTTGGCGAACTTATGTTCATAGTCATAGGAATCCAGAAAACTCTTCACTTGAACATTTCCTTGCAAGATGAACAAGAAAACAAAGAATCTTTCCAATTTACATATTCTTAACATCATGCATGCACTAAAAAGGGGGAAAATTGCAGGGGCATGTTCTCTTATGATTCGAGTGTCAGCCTTCTGTGCTACAAATTAAATAAATCAAAGATATGGAAGAGATGAAAGAGAAAGCATCGCCTATATTAGTAATACATATACTCAGAGCACATATGTAGTGACGCATCAAGCCAGCATTTTGAATGAAAATGACATAAAATGTTCCATATTATAATATAATAATTTTCTTTCTTCCCCCGTCAATTAATAACATTAAGCAGCTCATGAAGCTTCTAGATTCGATTTAAATACAAAACAATCTGGCCAGAGACAAACCTGGTTTGTTGACAGATAATATTAAACCATTGAAATAAATCAGTGATTACTGGAGTTTTTCAAGCTCATTCTCCATTTGTCTTCAAGTAACCATCGCCGTCTCTGTCCATGAAAACTGTAAAATCTTTAGTAGCTATTCTGGGTCTGAATCATCTTAATCCATCTTTGTTCACCATGATTAGCAGCATTACAGCGCTCCTCGGGTGCAATATGAGGAAAACTCTGTTGAATGGTGGCCTCCAAGTAGTCCTCGGATGGACCTGATCCTACTAGGGCATCAGTGACCCAATTATTCATCTTATGGAAGGTCATTTTCCAGCCAGAGTTTTTCCGGAACAAATTAACGGAATACGTTAACATGCAGTTGGGTTCGTTCAGGTTCAACTAATGGCTCCCAGGGGCGGTTAGCAGGAAGCAGATGTTACGATTGGCCCTCTGGCATCCTCATTTTAAATGATTTGAGTTCAAACCTGTCACGACTCGACAACAGATAGTATAAAATGTTTGCCTTTCATGGTAAGGTTTCCTTATGGTAGTTTCAGGCGGTGATCAACAGCATTGAACGCAACAGAGCTGTCTGCGTTTGAGGAGTTGGGTAGTGGTTCCATTGAGGGAGTGGTTCTGCTAATATCGATAAAAGAATACGAAGGTCAAAACATTAAATAAGCACAGAACAATAGAACCCTTCATCGGGCAACAGGATGAGACAGTAAACAAACAGCGCTCGTAAAGGGCGAAAACTGAATCATGTCCATTGAATTTTGAGAATCTTAGAGCACTCTCTTGTAGCAATTCTTTGCAGATGTTTTCGGGTGCAGAGCTTGTCACCATTTATCGTGTCGATCAAGTGTAGCTGCAAACATAGAAAGGATAAACCATGAGCTCGTTGTATGACAAAAGCAATACCATTTCGAAAGTACTACCTATTCTTGATAGTGATTTTCCTAAAGATGAAAGAGGATGACCAAGTGACAAGTGTTCCAAATGAGAGAGAGCAGGGGGAGAAAATGCTCGACAAATACACACACACACACACAAAAGAGAAAAATGGAAGAAAGATCAAAGTTGAGAGAAAAGTGGGTAATGCCAGAAAAGGTGGGGAATTGTTTTACGGGGGGAACAAAAGGCACATTCCTCTTCAGTAAGATGAAGTTTTGTGGTGCACACAAAAACACCCCTTTATTAATTATCTGACTTGCAATAAATAGTAGCCATCATTAGAGGGGAGTAGTGGACAAATACAACATTTTTTTCAAAAGGAAAAAGAAAATTCTCTATTCTGTTCTACTAACAATTCCACCACCGTATCTCCCAACTCCTTGTCTATCTCCTTCTTCCTTGGAAGATAATCCAAAAAAACAAAAAAGACAAAACAAAGTCTCCTACCTCCTACGGAAGCTAACTGCCTCCAAAACAAGCATGCAAAAGTCTATTTTTTAGTATAATAAACACCTGAAGACTCTCAGTTTGACAATTGTTACAGCAAGACAAAACAAAAACAAAAACAATTAACTACAAACACCTAAAGACTCTCAGTTTGACAGTGGTAACAACAAGACAAAACAAAAACAAAACACAATTACCTACAAACACCTGAAGACTCTTAGCTTGATAGTTGTAACAACTAGACAACACAAAAACAAAAACAATTAACTAATTCCCTTTTTTTGGTGATGTTGATTATGTGAACCTTGTGGATGCTCCTGCATCAGACACCCATGGTAACAAAACATGAGCTTCGCTCATGTGCCCACTGTGAGATCTTCAATAGTTTTCTTATACGTCACAACTTTGGATTCAGACATCCAAGTTACATCTTCTGTCGTTCTTCCTTTCCATTTTATCAAATACTCGCAATAGTTTGTGTTTGATGTTCTTGTTGATTATGATGTCGATGATTGCTTCCATTTCTTCATTTACTCCCTCGGGCATTTGTGTTTTCCAGTCAATTGTTGGTACATCCTCCTCTTGAGTCTCCTCACTTGTAGAACCTTCAATATACTTATACAAATCAGAAACATTGAAAATTGGTGAAATGCTTATCTCATCTAGTAACTTAATTTCATATGCGTTTGGTGAAAATTTGTGTAAGACCTTACAAGGCCCAATCTTTTTCGTCTTCAATTTACTATACTCACCTTTGGGAAACCTTTCTTTCCTCAAATGAGTGAGTATCAAGTCTCCAACCTCAAAATTTTGTTCTGTGTTTCTGATCAGCAAATTGTTTGTACTTTTGTCCACTCTCTTCCAATCTCTTTCTGACTTATGTGTGTATATCTTGCATGGCCTGTGCATATTCTTCATCTTCAACACTTCGCTTATTCATCTCAGTTATGCTCCTCAACTCACAAATTCCTCTTGGGTTGTTGTCATACACAATCTGAAAGGGGCTCATCCATGTACTCCTATTTACCGAGTCATTGTAGGAAAATTCAGCTTGTGACAAGGCTAAATCCCATTGTTTGTGCTTGTCATTGATGATGCACCTTAACAAGTTTCCAAGAGGCTTGTTCACAACCTCAGTTTTTCCATCCATTTGAGGATGGTAAGCTAAGCTAAAATTCGGTCTTATGCCCAACTTCTTCCAGAGCGTCCTCCAAAAGTGGCCTACAAATTTTGTGTCTTTATCCGATACAATGCTCATTGGCAGCCCATGCAATCTCATAACTTCATGAAAATAAAGGTTTGCAATATTTTTGGCATCATTACACTTTTTGCATGCTATAAAATGAGTCATTTTTTAAAATCTGTAAATAACTACAAAAATAGAATCATTACATCTCTGAGTGCATGGTAATCCTAGGAGAAAGTTCATACTTACTGCATCCCATGGTCTACTTGCAATTGGAAATGGCTGATATAGTCCCGTGTTTTGGGTTTTCCCTTTGACATGTTGACATATTTTGCACTTCACCACAAATTTCTTCACATGCGTACTCATGTTTGGCCAATAGTATTGTGTACTCAATTGAGCCATTGCTTTATCTTACCCAAAGTGACCAGCTAAACCGCCACTATGTTTTTCTCTCAACAAATTTTCTCTCATGGAACCTTGGGGTATGCACAATCTTTAACCTTTGAACAGTAGTCCCTCTTGTATCATGTACTCTATGTTAGTGTAGGTTATTATTTATTATTTTTATTTATTTATCAAGATAATTCTTACACTTGTGTTAGCCCTACACTTGTTGGGTTAGCTTGCTTAGGTGTACTAGTTGTGTGGAGTTAGCTTATTAGTTGTGTTGAGTTAGCTTTTTAGTTATGTCGAGTTAGATTACTAGTCTTTTGGAGTTAACTTAACTACCATTATCAGTTAGTGGGAGTTTTTCACCACTAATTTAGATAGTAGTTGCACTTCCCTCCTCCTATATGTGCATCTTTCTTATTGAATAATTCAAGTCATTTTATTGTAATGTATTGAGCATTATGGATTATGATGGATTTCCATATATGGTATTTTAGCTCTTCTGCTTTGCAAATCTAATACAGTGTGCTATTATCATATGAGATCGCGACTTGGAACAATATTATTTTCGTTCCTTTCATGGTATCACAACTATAGATGATGTAGACATCCATCTTCTCTCTTGTGGGGGAGCTATTCTGTTGGAGCCCAGTGTTAGTTTGTCAGTGTTCGAGTAGTTGATTTTGACAACTCATACAGATCTGTGGTGTCACTCTACCCATTCTGCAGTATGAGAGGGTATGGTGTTGATATTGATTCTTTGGGTTTCGTGTCCTTGTCTTGTTACGTATTGATACTGCTTCTTCGAGTTTCATGTCCTTGCCTTGTTACCTTGGCTTTTCTTGGATCGTGACACTCCTATTTATTTGGATATTGTGTCTGCCTTGTTGTCTTAGTTGTTCTTGGATCGTGGCAAAACTATTTGTAGGAGTTGATCAAATTATGTTTAGTGTTTGTTTTTCACTTTCGACATCACTCTATTGATAGTCTCCTTGCATGGAGCTATTATGGTGAAATCCAGTGTCAGTTGTTTTTGAGTTCTATGATCGAACAGTGGATACAAACCATAATGCGCACCACACTTCTTCAACATTATATGAGTTTTTGGAGCCGAGCTTCTGAGGATATCTTGCAACAAGATTTTTCCCTCTCTACTTTGTTATTACTAGTTTTGGGTACCTTATGGTGTCTAATTTTCCCAATGTTGTACGTGGGTACCTCATCAGGCCTTGTTGTCAGGACCCACCTTATTTTCCACCCACCTAAGCTATGTTTACGGAAGGGTGTTAGTGTAGGTTATTATTTATCATTTTATTTATTTATCAGGATAATTCTTACACTTGTGTTAGTCCTACAGTTGTTGGGTTAGCTTACTTAGGTGTACTAATTGTGTAGAGTTAGCTTACTAGTTGTGTTAAGTTAGCTTCTTAGTTGTGTTGAGTTAGATTACTAGTCTTTGGAGTTAACTTAACTACTAGTATCAGTTAGTGGGAGTTTTTCACCACTGATTTAGGTAGTAGTTGCACTTCCCTCCTCCTATATGTACATCTTTCTTATTGAATAATTCAAGTCATTCTATTGTAATGTATTGAGCATTATGGATTATGATGGATTTCCATATATGGTATTTTAGCTCTTCTACTTTGCAAATCTAATGTGGTGTGCTATTATCATCTGAGATCACAGCTTAGAACAATATTCTTTTCGTTCTTTTCATAAATGATATTTTAGCTCGTACCAAGAAATGAACGATAACCAGATCGTACCATAAAAGGAACGATAACTAGATTGTACCAAGCCAAGAACACAGATGCTAATCAAACACCACAATCTATAAGATGAAAACAATTCACCAGAATAACTTTACATAAACCCTTTGCAAACAAATGAGCAACAATATCATATATTATTATGGAACTCAATGCAATACATTAAGAATGGGCCTTGCTTAAATAGGCAAGGAATAACAATAACAATCTAAGAACCAGTCAAGGTCGTAGATTAAGCCATAAATCAAGGAAATAACTAGTCATCAAAGAACTAGTCAAGACCATAGATTTAGGAGAGAATTAGACATCAAGGATCTAGTCGATACCATAGATCAAGGAAAGAATTATACCTAGCAACTAGATAATATCTCATAATATCTAAATAAGATAAAAGAAATATTCACACACATAAGTGGGTGAAGATAAATACAATAAAGGTAAATAAAGTACTTAGGTGAACATGAGCTAAGGTAAATGCCTACTCTAACACCCCCCCTCAAGTGAAGCTAGGGGCCAAAATAGAAGTGGCATGTCCATAGTATGAGTCCCGACAACTAGTTCTAAGACTAGTAAGCTAACTACTACTGAAAAAGTTATAGGTTGCTATTTTTGGCAAACAAAGGTCACTGTCTAGATAGTCCAAAAATAGTATTTTTTACCAGAAGAGACTATTGGATGTGACTTTCTCAAAAACACGTGACACACCCCAGAATAAGAATAACAATCTAAGAACCAGTCAAAGTCGTAGATTAAGCCATAAATCAAGGAAATAACTAATCATCAAAGAACTAGTCAAGACCATAGATTTAGGAGAGAACTAGACATCAAGGATCTAGTCGATACCATAGATCAAGGAAAGAATTATACCTAGCAACTAGATAATATCTCATAATATCTAAATAAGATAAAAGAAATATTCACATACATAAGTGGGTGAAGATAAATACAATAAAGGTAAATAAAGTACTTAGGTGAACATGAGCTAAGGTAAATGCCTACTCTAACACCCCCCCTCAAGTGAAGCTAGGGGCCAAAATAGAAGTGGCATGTCCACAATATGAGTCCCGACAACTAGTTCTAAGACTAATAAGTTAACTACTACTGAAAAAGTTATAGGTTGCTATTTTCGGCAAACAAAGGTCGCTGTCTAGATAGTCCAAAAATAGTATTTTTTACCAGAAGAGACTGTTGGATGTGACTTTCTCAAAAACATGCGACACACCCCAGAATAGTAAGTTGTGCAAACACCCATTAAAATCCTTAGCCCTTGGTCATATGGCATTATCATATGAGAGCTTAAAAATTGTGATTCCTACTAGTAGGTGCTTAACTTCAGCCCCCTTTAATTTTATTTGTGTGGTGAAGGCAACAACAATTTATTTTGTTTTAGTGGCAACTAAAATAAATAACAGAGCAAAAATATTGAAAAGCTTGTAACTTTTGATCGGTAACTCGATTTTGAGTGCCGGTTTTTGTAAAAGTGTTTGTTTTTTCATACTCTTTCCATTGGAAATATTTATTTTAAGACTTGCACTGTAATTATAAAGTGCCAAATATGGAGGAGTATTGTAATCAATTATGGATGTAATTTCAACTGAACTTGACATCCTAAACTTTTGGGAGTTGCAGTTTGTACCTATCACGAATCTTATGCAATCACTCATTCACAATAAGGATACAATAATAGACTTCCTCCAGAACAAACTTGCTAGCCTACAACATCACCATCATATTGTGGAAAACCATATTCATGCTCCTAGTCCACTTGCAATTATTACTCCTGAACCCAATGACATTGATTTGTCAGTCTTTGAGTCTGTTCTTGGCTTGGTACGATCTGATTATTGTTCCTAGCTAACTCCACACAACTAGTACACCTAAGCAAGCTAACTCAACAAGCGTAGGACTAACACAAGTGTAATAATTATCCTAATAATAAATAAAAGGATAAATAATAACCTACACTAACACCCTCCCATAAGCATAGCTTAGGTGGGTGGAAAAGAAGGTGGGTCCTAGTCATATTTCAAATGTCAAAAGGTACTGTTGCTTATTGTAATGTATTGAGCATTATGGATTATGATGGATTTTCATATATGGTATTTTAGCTCTTTTGTTTTGCAAATCTAATGTGGTGTGTTATTATCATCTGAGATCATGGCTTGGAACAATCTTCTTATTGTTTATTTCATGGTATTGCTTAAATAGGCAAGCAATAACAATCTAAAAAACCAATCAAGGTCGTAGATCAAGCCATGAATCAAGGAAATAACTAGTCATCAAAGAACTAGTCAAGACCATATATTTAGGAGAGAACTAGACATCAAGGATCTAGTCAATACCATAGATCAAGGAAAGAACTATACCTAACAACTAGATACTATCTCCTAATATCTAAATAAGATAAAAGAAATATCCACACACATAAGTGGGTGAAGATAAATACAATAAAGGTAAATAAAGTACATAGGTGAACATGAGCTAAGGTAAATACCTACTCTAACACCCCCCCTCAAGTGAAGCTAGGGGCCAAAATAGATGTGGCATGTCTACAGTATGAGTCCTGACAACTAGGCCTGATGAGGTACTCATGTACAATAACTGGAAAAAAAGGGACACCGCAAGGTACCAAAAACAGTAACAACAAAGTAAATAGAGTAAAGACTCGCTCTAAGGCATCCCAAGAAGCTTAGCTCAATAAAATCATGCAATGTTGAAGAAGTTTGGTGTGCACTGTGGTATGAATCCACTGCTCGATCACAAAACTCAAAAACAACTGACACTAGGTTTCACCAGAATAACTCCATACAAGGAGACTGTTAATGGAGTGATGTCAAAAGTGCAAAAAAATACCAAACATAATTTGATCAACTGCTGCAAATAGGTGTGCCATGATCCAAGAATAAAAATCAAAACAACAAGGCAAGGACACAAAATTCAGAGTGTCACGATCTAAGAAAAACCAAGGTAACAAGGCAAGGACACAAAACCCGAAGAAGCAGGATCAACACCATACCCTCTCATACTGCTAAATGGGTGGAGTGGCGTTACAAATCTGTATGAGTTGTCAAAACAAATACTCAAACATTGACAAACTAACACTGGAATGCACCAGAATAGATCCCCCATAAGAGATATTATTAACATGCCAAAAGTGTCGAAAATACAGATACAAAATCTTTCAACAAACAAGAGAGATACACTACACCTGCTAAAGAAAAATTCTCAAGACAAGAAACATCACAATGCATAACGTATAGAAAGTGGAGAAAGAGGTGGAATGGTGGAAGAGCCATGCCTGTAGATTCCTCTCAATGAATGTCTATGTCGTCGCCATGAGTGATCAGATATCCACCCCAAATCAACATGGATGGATGAAGAAGATGCCTGCATATGACTTGGTGCAAAATGCACAATGGGTGCATGTAAAAGAACATCAAAATGTGTGTCAGGTTGATCATGTCTAACAGATGAAATCTCAGGTTTCTTAAGCCAGAGTGAAGGTGCAGAACTCATGTGTTGCTCATGATCCTCAGAAAGAGTTGAGCGAACAAAAAAAGGAGCTTTTTCAATGTGTGATCCCAATGAAGTATCTGCTTGAAAACCAATGTCATGATGAGAATTCCACTTAACATGTGGAATAGAGGAAAAAAATACCCTGTGAATGTCTGCCAATGACTCCGCTAGTGAGACCCATAGAACAGAGCATGCAAGATCTGAATGCAGTGGTATGCTTCTCAAAAAAGCCATGCAGCTAAGCAGAAGTAGGATACACAACATGTGTTACTGTAATAGGCACAGATGTGGAAGCGCATGTAGTACCAAACCTCATAGGTTTAGAAGTATCAAGAGTAGGAACATGCTCAAAGACTAACAGATCAATGTTAGTGGGTACATGAACAATAACTGCAAGTGGACTAGGAGCATAGATATGGCTGTCCACAATATCATGGTGATGTTGTAGGCTAGCAAGTAGTTGCTGCAGGGAGTGGATTATTGTATCCTTATCATGAATGAGTGATTGTAGAAGAGAATTTCACTTCTTGAGTGATTTATTTTCTTCCAAAAATTTTACAATATCCTCTTGAAGTCCACACACTTCAGAGAAAATCATATCATTATCATAATCCATAATAGATAGAAAATGTAACTCCCATAAGTTTAAGACGACAGGCTGAGCCGAAATTACGTCCACAATTGATTACAACACTCTTCCATATTTGACACTTTATAATTATAGTGAAAGTCTTAATATCAATATTTCTAATGGAAAGAGCACAAAATACCAAGCACTTTTGCAAAAAATGGCACTCAAAACCAAGTTACCGATCAAAAGTTACAAGTTTTTTAATAATTTGCTCTGTTATTTATTTTAGTTGCCCCTAAAACAAAATAAATTATTGTTGCCTTCATCACACAAATAAAATTAAAGGGGGCTGAAGTTAAGCACCTACTAGTAAGAATCACAAACTTTAAGCCCTTATATGACCAATGACTAAGGATTTTAATGGGTGATTTCTTTTCTGGTGGGCACGAATCCAAGGTGAACTAGTGTGCTTCTCTGCAACAACAAAAATCCACAAAAAATGATTGTCTCCAGAAACGACCGAGTTTATAGTTGATCTTAGGGTTTTCATGCCTTCTGGATCCAATGGAAGCCTCTGTTTTGCATAAAACCACATGCATCAATAAAATATGACCAAATCCCAAATATATGAATATATAAAGATTTTATTTGTAAAATAAAACTTACAGACAAATGTCAACAACAATCTACTGCTCTAATACCATGAAAGGAATGATAACCATATCGTACCAAGCCAAGAATACAGATGCTAATCAAACACCATGTTCAATAAGATGAAAGCAATTTGCCATAATAACTTTACATAAACCCTTTGCAAATAAATGAGAAGCAATATCATATATTATTATGGAACTCAATGCAATACATTGAGAATGGGCCTTGCTTAAATAGGCAAGTAATAACAATCGAAGAATTAGTCAAGGTCGTAGATCAAGCCATAAATCAAGGAAATAACTAGTCATCAAAGAACTAGTCAAGACCATAGATTTAGGAGAGAACTAGGCATCAAGGATCTAGTCAATACCATAGATCAAGGAAAGAACTAGTCAATACCATATATCAAGGAAAGAACTATACCTAACAACTAGATAATATCTCCTAATATCTAAATAAGATAAAAGAAATATCCACACACATAAGTGGGTGAGGAGAAATACAATAAAGGTAAATAAAGTAATATATGATATTGCTGCTCATTTGTTTGCAAAGGTTTTATGTAAAGCTATTCTGGCGAATTTCTTTCATCTTATTGATCGTGGTGTTTGATTAGCATTTGTGTTCTTGGTTTGGTATGATCTTGTTATCATTCCTTTTATCTTATTGATCGTATTGTGTACTCAATTGAGCCAATGCTTTATCATACCCAAAGTGACCAGCTAAATCGCCACTATGTTTTTCTCTCAACAAATTTTCCCTCATGGAACCTTGGGGTATGCACAATCTTTAACCTTTGAACAATAGTCCCTCTTGTATCATGTACTCTAACCATGGAGTTCTCTCACCACTTTTTGGGTTCTTACATGCTTCCTAAGCTTCTCTAAAGTTTGTATCTTCTTCGTATAATTCCTTCATTTCTTCAAATCCAATGACCTCTACTTGAAGTTTGTTTAACACAAGGATTCTTCTACTTAAGGCATTGACAACCTTATTAGAATTACCACTTATGTGTTTCAAAACAAAAGTGTAGCTCTGGAGAAAATCCATCCATTTAGTATGCCTTTGGTTCAGTTTAGCTTGAATTTTTATATACGGAAGCGCTTGATGATCAGTGAATAAAACAAATTCATTGTGAAATAGATAATGCCATCATTTCTTAAGAGCTTGTATTATATCATAAAAATCTTGATCATAAACATAATACCTTCTTTTAGCTTCATTCAAATTTTCACTAAAATAAGAAATTGGCTTACCACCTTGACTAATCACTACCCATATCGTTGTTCCACTTGCATCACAATCAACCTGAAACACTTTGTCAAAATCGGGTAGTGCTAGAACTGGTTGTTCTGTGACTTTTTTTTAGCAATTGAAATTTCTCCTCAACTTCAAGGGTCCATTGAAACTTCTTTCTATCCCCTCTCATGGTTTTTGTGATAGGTGCATAAATATCACTGAAATTCCTTATGAATTTCCTATAAAAGCTTATTAGACCATGAAAACTCCTAGCTTCAAACATGGTTCTTAGTGAAGGCCATTCCACTATTTCTTTCACCTTCTCTGGATCCATCTTTAACCCATCTTATGAGATTATAAATCCCAAATAAACGATCTCCTTTTGCATAAAGTTACATTTCTTTAAATTGATCAAAAAGTTTGCCTCTTGTAACATACTCAACACTAATTTTAGATGAGTTAAGTGTTCTTCTTTGGAATGACTCAAAATTAAGATATCATCAAAATATACAATCACAAACTTACTCATGAATGGCCTCAGTACCTTGTTCATGAGCCTCATAAATGTACTTGGGGCATTAGATAAAACAAATGGCATAACCAGCCATTCATACAACCCATCATTGGTTTTAAATGTTGTTTTCCACTCATCACCTTCTCTTATCCTTATTTGGTGATACCCACTCTTTAAATCTATCTTGCTGGAGTATTTGGCTCCACTAAGATGGTCCATTAAATCATCCATCCTTGGCAATGGAAATATGTATTTTATCGTGATCTTGTTGATGGCCCTCGAATTCGTGCACATTCTCCATTCGCCACCCTTTTTTTTGCTAACACGGATGGTACTGCACATTGGCTCAATATTTCACGAATTAATCCCTTTTGTAATAGCTCTTACACTTTCCTTTTGATCTCATCATTATCTTGAGGTGTTAATCTATAAGCTTCCTTATTTGGTAAAGTAGCTCTAGCCATTAGGTCCATGTGGTGACTAATGCTCCTAACTGGTGGCAATCCTTTGGGTAACTCTGTGGATACAATATCATCACACTCTTCTAAAAAAATCTAAATTTCAGTAGGTAAATCATTTTCCTTGGTGTTTTTCTCAGCTTGTACAAGCTTTTTAAATCAATGCAAAACAAACCTCTTCTTTCTTGGTTTCCATCAAGAACTCTTTTCCGGACAGCAACATAACTCTTGGACTGCTTTTTGCCTCTTCTCCTTTATCTTTTAGTGGACTCAAAGTGAATCTCTTTCCATCCTTCACAACATTATAATTATTTTCACTACCATCGTGTATAACTCTCTTGTCAACCTATCATGTCCTACTCAACAACACATGACACACATCCATATGCATCACGTCACGTACAACTTCATCTTTAGATGTGTCAATTTGAAAATTTATTGAACAATACTCATTCACCAACACATGGTGACTCTAAAACAACCACCAAACCTTATAAGGACTTGGGTGAACTAACCTTTTCAGTCCTTACTTCTCTACCATTTCTCTAGACACCAAGTTGTTTGTGCTACCACTATCAACAATTAACTTACAACACTTACCTTCGGATTTGCAGATGGTCCTAAAGAGGTTCACTTGTTTCTTTAGCGGGTTTTAAGAGTACTCTCTTCATCATAAGGACCTCCCTATGCTCTGGTTCTTCAATGTGTGTGGGTGACCCAACACTTTTCTCATCTCCTTGGGTTATACAAGTTGTACCTTCAGTCCTCTCTTGTCATTGTTCTGAATATTTTCTAGGCACTCAAATGACCTGTGACCAACATACTTATTGCACTTGTAGCATTTTCCCATGAACCCTCTTCCTCTTCTATAGAATCCTCTTCCTAGGTGTGTAATCTCCTCTTCCTCATGCATTGTAACTTTGAGTTTTAGAGTTACTTTCATCCCCATCTTGAATTTTTTGTCCTTTATCATTAAATATTTTTCCTTTTCCTCTCAAAAACCTTCCTCTACCTCTTGTTGGTGAGAAAATATGTCGCTATGGAAAATTATGTGTCTCCACCAACGTTAACAGGGCTACGCCCCTTTACATTAAATGGTGTAGCTCCCATTATTAAATTAAAACTAATCTAATCTTATCTACTATTGTGGGTTGGCTCAAAAGTTCAAGGATCACACAGGGACATTCCACTGAACCTGTGGAAAAATTCTTGTATAAGAGTATAAGGGAGGAAATTACAGTGATGTAGGGAGAAGAAGGGAAATTAGGAAAGGAAGGTTATTGTTGTGAGTAGGCCAATTGCAGAGTTCACACCCAATAACCAGAGTAGTTCAATCATTCAATATAGAAGAACAACAACCTTGTTACTGACATCAAGACAAGATAAGATTATGAACACCAAGTTTCAGAGATCTCCTTATCAAGAAAAGAAACAAACTCTTTTCTCATGTATTGACATTCATAAAGTTGTATAATGAGAATGATGGAGAAACATATGAAAAAGGGAAATAGAAGAAATGTAGCTCTTTTTTCTTGTGCATTGATACAATGTTCAACTACAATAATCCATAATTGCTACAGAGTGAAAGTTTTCAAAAATTAGGAACTTTTTGGAATGGAGAGGCCATCCCAATTTATAACAATGTAAATTGTCCTCTCACCTCCCTCACATGACTCTTTGTGTTCCATATTCCACTTGTGACTTTTTCATTTTCCATTTAAGTATTTCTCTTATAATTTTGAGAAAATACTTTTACAATTTTAAAATAGGTCACTTAAGTGAATAGGATGAAATACAATGATGAAGTCCAATGGAGAATTAGAAATGAGAGAGAAGGAAAAGGGAGAAAGAGAGAAGGAAAGAGAAAGATATGCTTAGAAGCATGGATGAAGAACATTCCATCTCTGATAAAGATCAACTCCACCAATGAACTGTTGAAATGCTCTAATGCAGTGAACTTTGTTTCCTTGAATGCTTTACACCGTGAGAAACCTCCTTTTGATGACACATGTACACCCAAAATTAAGTGTTTAGAAACACTATTGAATGATTCCTTTGGTGACCATGAGTGTTGCTCATGAAGACCCCTTCTGAAAAAGTTGAAGCTGGAAAATGGACCCTGATGACCCTTACAACATGACCATATTGCTACACTGATCAAAAGGCTATGATGAAGTGCATTTGAGTATTGAAGAATTTACATTCCAAAATGTGAAACAATCACCTCAAACCATGAAGTGCCACTATTCCTTTGATCTTCATATTGCACAAATGGATGGGAAACTGGAACAATCACTGAGAAGAGGAAACCATGACAATCCCATGAACTTGAATTTCCTGGCTCCTGAGACACTTCCCTGCACCATTGTGTGCAAGAATTAGCTAGCTATGTAAATAGAATCAATGCTAACACCTAATAGCCTCAATATGATGCTAAACCAACATCTATACACCATCATGCTAAGAGATAAACAAATAATAAACATCAACACTATGCATTAAAACCTTGAAAATAAAACCTCAAGCTAACATGCTAACATTTATTGCTCTACTCTTTAGAAAGCTAAATCAATGAAATGGATCTAGATAGATCCTTTAGCTATCAAAGGGTTGATAGTTGTTACTTGATCCAAGAGGATTGAGGATGGAGGTTCATCAAGTCATGACAATAAGGCCTTTCTTGATTAACTCCATTAATCTTCACAAGATAGCTTGGATGAATTGAATGCAAATGGATGATGCCTAGCTCCACTCTAATGAAGAATTCCCTAGGATGATGAAATGGCTATAGTATAGGTTCTATGCTCGTTTAGGTGTAAATAGAAAGGTAGGAGGAGGGCTCCTTATATAGCCCAATGGATAAAATAATCTCTACATCCCTTTGTATGTGGAGTAATAGAGAGGTTGGGTTAGTTGTGGATAAGGAAGGTTTAGAGAGGGTTGAGTGAACCTTATGAGAGTTTAATTTGTCCTTTAGTGACCCATGGGAGTTATGGGTTCATATAATTAATCAAAGATGATTAATTAATGAGGAGATGGGCCTATTAGGCTAGTTTATAAGATAATCAACATGATTTAGGGGATAGAAGAGATTAAATTAGATAAATGAAAGTTTATTTATCTAATAGAGGAGGAAGCTTAATTAATTAGAATTAATTAATTAATCTAGATGGAATGAGGTTTAATTAACGGAAGGTCGTTAATCGTTGTTTTTTCCTTGATAGAGGAGTCAGTTTAACTAGCGTAATGTAGTTAATTGGCAACGATAGAAGATAGAATGGATGTCATTTGATGATTTTTCATCAAATTGCTAGGAAGAGTATAATTAGTGCAATTTAAGTATTTAAATTACTGGAGTTAAATTATAGGTGTCTACATTTTCCTCTCTTTGGGGTGGCATAAGTGACGTCACTTCAAAGATAGTAATCGGGTAAAATTTTTGAAGGGGTAGAAGACAAATTAGTAGAAGTGAGAGATGCCCCCTTGAGTGTCGATGGGGTGATGAAAGAAAACGATCAACCATCAAAAAAGAGGAGAGAAACGGAAATAAAATGAGGGTCATGATGCCCTAAGTGGAGGAGAAGAATGGGTAGGAGTAGGAGGCCCCAGACAAAATGGAAGAATGGTGTTGAGAGGAGAATGATATAGAATAATTACAAAGAAAGGGAGAGAAGAACTAGCCTTCACCCATTGTATTAGAACAATTGTATTGTCATCATATAGCCAAAGATCTACATCATCGGTCCTTATTAAATATATAAGAATACGTCAATGCATAAGATGACTTGAAAAGCCATGATACGAAGGTATTGTCCTTTACTGAAAACCAACTCAGTGCAACACAAAAAATGAAATGCAGGATGAGAAGCAAACAATCTCATTTAACAAGGAAACAAATACAAATACACATACTTAAACCAACAATGGTCAAGACTGTTGCACAAATGTTTTTATTATCAAGATGAAGATCCCAAATGTTTTTGATTGACGAAAAGGGTAAAAAATGATGCCCTAAGCAAGAATGCATGCGAGGGAAATTGATGGAGGATGCAACAGTCCAATGATAAAGCGTTGTGCGTAATGAAATAGTATCGGGCAATTGAATGTGCCCCAGAATACTGATGAAGCAAGCATGCTAGCTTTGTAGATGGTTGTAAAAATTGATGATCCGCGAGTCATGTGGTTTATGAACATGTGGAGATCCCAACAAGATATGGGAGAAGCACCATGCATAAGACATGAGTTTCAACCATTTTGGGTTGTTTACCTATTTTTGTAAATTTTTAGAACTTTTTACAATTTTTAGGGTTTAAAACTGATGTTTTTTAATTTTTAGAGTTTTGATAGATCATTGTAATGTTTATTGATTTTTGCATTTTTTAGATTTTTAGATTTTTGCTATTAGAAGAATTTAGAAGAATCAGAAAGAGTCTCCTAGAAGCAAAAGAAATGTCCCAAGAAGAAGAAAGAAAATGATAGGCGGAAAATAATGCCTTAGCATGGAAAAAAATTAATAAAATAATTATTTGTTGGAGTGTGTAGAAGAATTGATATCGCCTAGAAGTAATAAAAATGCTCTAGGGAGAAGAAGAGAGTGCTAGGTGGCAAATAATGCCTCAACACGACAAAAAATTAAATAAAATAATTATTCACGGTGAGCAGAAGAAGGTTTAGAATGAGAATGGTGGTCCAAAGATGCCCCTAGGGCATCACTATGGGTTAAAACAACTAGATATACCCCACTCGAGGAGGGGGGTAAATCATTATGATTAGTTCATTTGTTACAAATCTCTACCGAAAGTTACTGCGTGACCTTTGAGAGTGGCGAAGATGATGGTGAGAGCATGATCCTACAAGAGATGTGCTGATTGAGTCTGTGAGTACATCCATCATGCAGACGATGGCCCCTTCATGAGTAGCGTAACCTTTCCCTTTATTTTTGTGCATTTATTACTTTATTAATTATTTTCTAGCCTAGGATAAGTGTACGCGTGCACCCTTGGGGGCGCAGGAATCCTTGGTGGCGCACAAGCACGTGAAAAGTGCCTGCGTGCATGCACATATATGTCAAAATGTATGCGTGCACACACATATACCTCACCTATCTTGCACGTACATGTAATCACCATAAATATTGCACAAGCACACAAAAAAGTGGGATTCCCTCTAAAGGCATCATCAACATTTGATTTCTGCCACCTGTTAGGAGGATTTTTCCACCGCATATAAGCTCTAACAACATCATATTTTTGTGAAGCCAAATCTAAAGATAGAAATTTTTTCCAGTTAATACTGGTAAGGAGATCAATCTTAGAGTTACATAATTTGAACTATGAAGAGTTAAGGTTTTTCTGAAGAGAGATGATGATAGAGTTAACAACAACATCCTCCACACTAGAAGAGTCTTAAAAGATACATTTTTTTCTTTCCTTCCATAATCCCTAGAAAACATGGGGAGAAAATATTTCCAAGCCAAAGAGAGGCCCGAGTTCTAGAAGGGTGAGGGTCATAGTTCAAAGGTGTCCTTTATAGAACCCAAAAAAAATCCATAGGATTCCAAAACTGCATAGGATATAAGACCATATTCTGGAAGAAAAACTACACTAGATAAAGATATGATAGGAGTATTCAATATTTTTAAAGTAAATTTTACACCGAGAAGGGAGATATTAACCTTGTCATTGTATATTGGCACCAGTAAGTGTAACATCCTTCCAAACAAGCCAAGACAACATGTTGATCTTGGGGATGACATGAGCAAGCCAGAAGTGCTTGAGAGGGATTTCATTCATGATACAAAAAAGGGAGTTGTACACCGAGCTAACAAAGAAGAATCCTAAAGATGTATAAGGTCAAATGATATTATCAGTAGAGGGGAATAAGCCAATATGCATGGTAGATAGAAGTTGTGCTAAGGAGTCAACTAACCCATCTTAATTGTGATCACAACCTTTCCATTTAGGAAACCTCCATCTAGGACCGTAGGATAACCTATCTATGTAGTTAGTAACTGACATGCCTACCAAATGAATTAGATGAGGCATGATAGGGAGCTAGACAGGGTCATTTGGGATCAGGGAATTTGATAACCACTAGTCATTCTACAAGTTAATTTGATTACCATCTCCCAGGCACCATTCAACACCTTTATAGATAATGTCCCTACAATTGATAATAGATTTACATATAGCCGATCCAATGGGAATTTTCTTATCAAAGAGGAAATAAGAGTTGAGTTTAAAGTAATTATCCCTAAGAAGAGTCGCCCATGGAGCACTAGATCTCATGGACAAGGCCCATCCCAATTTTGTGAGAAGAGATTTATTTGTATAACCTATTCTTCTCATACCAAGGCCTCCCATTATTTTTGGTTTACAAATCGAGTCCTAGGCTACAACATGAGTTCTTTTCTTCTCTTCTGAACCTAACAAGAGGAAGTGGTTTTGAATTTGTTCAATTTTTTAGGCCACCACTGAGGGGATTTTTTAAGAGAGAGATAATATATTTTCATACTTTAGAGGGTGGATTTAATAAGTTGAAGTTTACCAGCTCCGCTTAGGAGAGAACCCTTCCAAAAAATGAGTTTCCTTTGAAATTTTTCTAGCATAGAATTCTAAATCCCCTTTACTGGTTTACCTTTGAAGAGAGGAAGACCTAAATAGGAGGATGAAAGATCGACAATTATCCATTCAAATATGTTTGTTATCTTTCTTTAATGCCTGGGGGAGTGTTGAGGAAGGAGATGTAACACAACCGAATTCACCTTTTGACTAGAATCTTCTTAGTAATATTTGAGGATGTAGACCATATTTCTAGCTTCAACAACCGATGTAGCTTCAAGGAGAATCATATAATCAACAAATTGATTGTAGGTAGAAGGTGGAATCTTGGCAGTAATGAAGAGGCCCAAAATAGAGGAGGATGACATAGGTGTACTGAGGGATCTACTAAGGGAGTCTACCATAAGGATTAATAGGAAAGGAGAGAGGGGATCACATTGGAAAAGTGCTCACTTTCTAAGAAAATAACCTTCTGGAATACCATCAATAAGAATGGAGAAGTGAGGGGTAGAGATGCAACATTGAACCCACCTTGTACATTTTTTGTTTAATCCCAATTATTTTAGAACTTTATAAGAAAGATTCAGCTGGCCCTTTCAAAAGCTTTCTGTATATCAAGTTTAAGCACATAGCTAGCATTTTTAGTGAGGTGAGCTGAGTGGATCACTTCATGGACAATGATGATGCCACCTTGCATTATCCGCCCTTGGATGAATTCATATTTTTGTTCTGAAATCAATTTGGAGATGAAGGGTTTAAGTCTATTAACCATTATTTTAGTGATTATTTGATAATAGGTATTATAAAGACTTATTGGTTAAAATTCGGATAGTATTTTGACTTCCGCATACTTAGGGGAGAGAGTGACCAAGGTGGAATTCCATTCTTTAAGATGAACATATTTATTTTGGTTTTATCTGATGGCAAAAAAGAGGTCCTACTTGATGATATCCCATAAATTTTGGAAAAATACATTAGGAACACCATCAATACCTGGTTATTTTTACCCATTCATCTTGAAGATAGCTTTTGTCATCTCTTTCATTTCAAAATTGTGGGTGAGGGAGTTATTGATCTCAGCAATGACAACCTATGGAATAAAAGACAACATTTCTTCCATTTTATCCAGGGAGTTGTATTCCACATAACCCAAGAGTGAGGAATAGTAGAAGGTGACCTCCTCTATGATGTATTTTTCCTTAGTGATTACTGCCCCATTTTTGTGGATCAACTTAGTGATAATATTGAGAGTCTTTTACTTTTGAACAGTTAGGTGGAAGAATATTGTGTTCCTATTACCTTTCTTGAGCCAAATGGTTTGATATCTTTTCCTCTGAGCAATCTCTTTTTCTCTGATAGTGTTGTGGAGATTTTCCAAGGAGGTTAGTTCTAAAGAGTTAAAATGTGTGAGCCTACCCTTGATTTAAATCTCTGGCCACTTTAACAAGGTCTTGAATGAGTGTGATTTTAATTTCCTTGATGTTTCCAAAAGATGCAACCTTTCATCTCTTAAGTTGTCTTTTAACCTCAAAAATATTCTTGGTGAAATAGAACATAGAAGAATCTATGACCTCCAGATACCACCACTTAGTGATCAAGTCATGGAGATCATGATTAGCCAATCAAGCCAAATCAATACGGAATGGGAAAGTAGAGACATCAATCCTTTGCCACATTGAGAAGTAGAGGTAATTAATCTGAGGATACTTTCGGTAGGGATTCCTCTTTGAAGTGAGAAATTCATTATAAATATCCCAACATCCTATTGAGTATCATTAAAATATGATTTTTACCTAGTTTTTTATTTGACAAAGTGAATTTATTGGCATGGATCTCCAAGTTGATAAGAGGGCTAGAATTGACAAAATTTTTGAGGTATTCCATGTTACTCATGCTCGTAGGAATGCCTCCATTCTTTTCATCATTGAACATGTGTTAAAATCTCCTGAAATAAACCCAGGTAGGGCACCCCAGTTTTGAACCATAACCAGGATGTCTTGCCATACTTGATATCTTAGTTGTTTAGAGTTAGGATCATAAATATTTATAGTTATCTAACCAAATTTTGACTCTATTTATTGGAAGAAGACCACCAAAAAGAAACTATATTTGAATATACAATCCCCATAGAACACTAAAGGATCCTAGAGAATACATAGACCACCCAAATTACCTAAAGAAGCTTGATCACCAAAAGCATCTTTGGGGAAAAGTATGTGGATATTTTTATCTTCCTTCAACTTTGTTTCTTGGAACATAATATTATTAGGTTTTTGCATCAAGAAAAATTCTTTGAAGATTATACCTTTTTGGGATGCATCGATGCTTATGATATTCCAATAAATAAATTTCATTTTGAAACTCTTTGCTTGAGGATACTAGATATTGTTAGGATAGCCTAAGTGGTATTGACCACTACTTGGTAGGATTCTTGGTGTATCTTAGAGGAGTTTAGAGGTCTGCCTTTAATTTTGGAGAATCAAAAATTGACGTTCTTGATAACACTTCTAGTCATTATGTGTTTGGGGTATTCACAAGGATGGGCACCAAATTTATTTGCTGACATGGTCAAAGGTTGGGAGAGCCAGAGGATCCAAGAGGGAAAAACAAGGCGAGGAGAGGGGGGGCAAAAGAAGAAACGATGGGCTCATACAGAGAGAAAGGCTCGAAGGAATCTCACCATCCTCTAAGGGAAATGAAAGAGGAGGGGAGGATGGATGCATAAGTGGAGAGGAGAGGGGTGGCATAGAGGAAGGGTGAATCGAGGTCAGAAATGGCTCTAGAGAAGATAGGTTAGGGAATTCATCCACCGAAAGAGTAGAAAAAGGATTTGACGTGAAGACCTTCGAGGAGGGCTGAAGAATACCCTTGCCCTTGCCACTTGGAGAGGAAATAAAGGGGATCATCTTTAGAGTGTGTTTAGATTTAAGTTTAGGAAAGGAAGGGCATGTTGAAGCATAATGACCCATACCTTTACAAGTAGAGCATGTTTGGGGGATATGTTTATATTTGAAGGGCTGAACCCATAAACCGAAGCTTGAGAGGAGATCAATAGATGAAGGGAGGGGTTTACTTAGTTTTGTAATGACAAAAAATATTGTATGAATCATGTGAGATTTGGATTTCATCACAGGATCCATAAATATCAGTTTCCCTAAAGAATTAGCAATACCCTCAATAACCGGTTTCTCCCAGAACTTGAGGGGGAGGCCTAAGAGATTAACCCAAATCAGAGCTTCATTCATCATTTCAATAAAGGTGTTTAATCTTGGGGACCATTTTCAAAGATAGAAACCTCTATGACAAAAAAAACCAAGGACAATTTAGGATAACATGGTTGAAATCATCTTTCAAACTGAAGGATAACATGGCGAATCCATTGGGAATCGCAGTCACCGAGAAAGATCCATCAGAAGCCCATTTGGAATGAGCCCATTTTTTATGTCATATAATAGGGGTGAATCCCCAAGATTTTACCAATCAAGGAGATCTCCCTATTGAAAACAAAAAAATTCGTGACCATAGGGGGAATGAATAAGGACAACTTACCATCCTGTAGCTCTGATTGTAGAAATAGAGACGACCCAGAAGCAAAAGATGAAGGGGCATCAGAGGTGACTGTAAAAACCCAATGTCCCACCAGGGGGACCAGCAATAACGAATCTGGATCCCTTAGGGACTAGGCCCAAAGGGTCCATTATTGTGGGTTTGATTCTACACTCAAGAGAATGCAAGAGACAATAGAAAAACAAAGTGTGTGCGTGGGCTCAATTCAAAATTTTAGAGCATCCAAAAAGGTCTTGGGAAGCCATGGTGAGGTATCGAGGTTTTCACGTAAAGAGCTACTAAATCACATGTAAAATAGCATAATCAAAATAGAAATAGTATCTTAGTTCATGCCTTAATTTTTTATTACATTATTATAGAAAAATGAATTATTGTGATGTTCCCTAATTTATATTACATGTAAATGGGGAAATAAAATTAGGAAGTTACCTTTTTCATGTATGTGGTGCAAAATTAAAGCCAAATTTGTGTAACTCCTTAACATCATTCTAACAAACTATTACACTAAAACCTCGAGGCATTAGTAAAATGCACACACCATGATCATATCATCCCATCATGCTCCACAACCCATATTGTGGGTTGATATACCTCCTTGTCATTTGTTCCACTCTACAAAATCCTATGGGAATTAAAATCTGGGATGATAGACCTCCTTATCACCCACTCTATGACTTGAAGCGAGGTGGTTGCTTTGATCCAAATGTGACAAACTGCTACATAAAAAACCTCAAGACATTAGTGAACTTCACACCGGGATCATATCAATCATTTTTGTGTATTATATGAACAAAAAATAAAAAAGGAGGCAAATTCACGTTGTTAACAATGTTAATTATACTTTATGTAGTTAAGAATCTTACCTCCAAAGAATTTCATTATTATAATTTAATTTGATGTTTTCTTTGTTGAAGCTAGAAACTTCCTTAGGATGGTCATCATAGACATAGATAGTGAGGATATGTTTTAAGGGTGGATTCAAACCAAATCAAATTTCTGAAGTTGTACAACATTTTTTCTTTCTTAGAAAATACACTTAAGACCATAGATCTATCCCTTTATGGAAATGCGACTTACCTGAAACAAATTAGTGACACGAATAAGTTTCGATGATTGCTTTTCCTTCTTTACACAAATTACCTTTGAAAAAAGTATTTGGAAAAGAACTATCAAAGAATTATGGTTTATTCTCTAGTGGCATATATGCTAAATGATTATTTTTCCTCCTTCATGCAAATAATCCTTATACAAATCCTTGGAACATTACTATCCAAGCATTAGAATAAATTATCATCACTATAATGATATGCCCTCTTACTAATATAATGGTTGATTGGTCATTGATGCGTTTTCTTATTTGTCTCCCCTCCTATGTGACTACACAATCTAAATAAATACGTCCTATATAATTACTTCTAAATACATGCCTTGTTATCCCAAATTAGATATACCTTTTTAGTGCATCCTACAATTCTAAAATCCTTACTTGTTAGTCATCTAAGTTATCATTGAAAAATATAGAACAAAAATGGTTATAATAAAATACATGTCTTACTACCATAAATTAGATATACCTGTTGATGGTGAATCACAGCACCCCTGAATGTCTGCAACTCGATGGGTTGAGACTCTCAGTGCGATTGCATAACATGGAGCTTTTCCCAAGTGTGGGACCTTGCGAAATCGGAAAAGCTCTCCGGATGAAGGCCGGTTCCTATTCCTCTGTTTAGATGCACACGTAAAAAATGCAGAGGGTTTACTCAAAACCTAAACTAACTTGCCAAGGAGAAAGGGTAAGAAGATGCATAAAAATAAACCTAAACTAACAAAGGTGATGCACCGAGGAATGAAGAACACCTATCTTGCCAATAAACACAAACCATCAAAATGCAATGCAAGATCATGCACAGATAAAAAAAATTGCAGTGAAAGATCATGAGGATGCAAATGAACACAGAGAGGGTTGAGAATCATCCACAGACATGCGTTATTTGCTTCAAATATTGATACAATACACTACAAAATGCCAAGAGGAAAAGTTGCATTACAATTTTAGATGGGAGGTTTGAACTCCACAAATTCACCTGCCAAAGAGAAGAAGAGAGGGGCAAAACAAGAATGTCCAACCTTTAGAAAGAAGCCCCTCCTTACAATTTATAGGAAGAATGAGAGAGAAAAGAGAGAGGAATTCCAAATCTACCCCAACCACCTCTAGGTTGCATTTAATTCATCTCATTATGGTGGTAGGTGAGAACCCTAGCAAACCCCAAAAGTGGCGAACTGTATTTTGCATTTTAAAGAATTTTTTCCCACCCAATTAAATATATCCAGTTGTAGTTGGACAGAGGACCTCGTAAGCTTTCCGAAAAGTCCAACCTTGCATTAATCTGAGTTCCCTGTGAAAATTTATGGCCATCTGAATATCTGGGTCAGGGTCTGCTTCCTGTCAGCGCTCAAAATGTTGAGCCTCCTGAAGGTGCGCCTTGCCGCATCCATCCTTATGTCGACATACCTTTATGTGCTTAGTATCCTTGACTGTTCTAACTCTCAATCTCAAACTAACTTCAGATCTCAAGTGACCTCAACAACCAACTAACTTGGCCATCATGCCTTAGCCATTTTGATCTCAGGAAAAAGAGTGAACCATGGATCCTTTATTCCACTTTACAAAGGTTTTCCACTTATCTTATAAGCCAGATCTTGAACCTTTTCACAGTGAATATGGGATTAATTCTCAAAGTGAATAAACAAAGTGACCATCTTGTGAAGTTTTGAGATAACAGTTTGGTGACAAGTATCCTTGATCTAATCAATAAAATTTTATGGTTTGTTGATTGAAGGAAAAAAAGGGTTTGAACATCAATTAAACATCTGAGATCCAAAACCACTTCAAAATCTTCCAAGATATTTAAAGAAATAAAATGTAACCATTTTTTTTAGTGTGTTAAAAAACATAAGGATGCTAAAACAAATAGTTTTATCACCTTTCAAGATCCATATTTAACTCTAAAACCCCAATATGAGGTGAAAATTTTTGGGTCCCAACAAGTTGCATATCATGTTCTCTTATTACCTAATGGTTCAGATCTACATCACCAATGGTTCAGATCTACATCACCATCTCCACCAAGGAAGAGGATGATCCTTATGAAACCCTTATTTCTTGATTTGGATCAATATAATCTTATTGTACGTCTCTGAAACCATAGATCTATCTATTTCTAACCTAAGAGTGTGTTGTGATACTAATTTAACTTCCAAATTCTTGTTATTACTTTTGGATTTTCTTTCTTTCACCCTCTCCTCTTGGTTGATGAGAAACCTTATAACATATTTCAAGTTCATACATATGGGGAGATAATGGCTCGTTTGGGATGGTATATGGTTTATGGTTTGTTTTATTCATGAGGCTAACTATGATTGCATTCTCATGCTGAGAAATTAATTTATTGTTCATGGTATTGATAGTCATTTTCCAACCATATTCCAAAAACAATTTCAATCAATATGGGGTAGTTAGTCTCACTAATATTCATTTTTATGACCTCAAATTCTCTCCTCAAGTTGAGATCTTCCACTAGAATTTCAACATCTTCCATCTAACCTAAAGGTTCCACGCACCCATTATTTGTGATGCTAAAAGTGACATGACTATAAGACAAGGTAGGATTGCCCATAGCTTTCTAAGTAGAGTAAGGTATCATGCTAATTGTGCTGCCAAAATCAAACACTACATTTTGGATCTCATAGCCTATGAAAATGGTATCTATTCTAGTCTACACATCCCATGGATTTTTATTTTTTACGGATAGGAATATCTTATCTTTGTTTTTCATGTCATAGGTTGTGGATTCTTAGAAGTTTTGAGTAGATTAGTGCCATTATATGAGTTATCTTCATTGCGCAATACATATACCATTTTGAGAAAATCCATTAGTGTATATACTACACATTATTGTTTGAGTGTGCACATAATCTTCCATAGACACGTGTCTTTGTATTTGTAATATTTTATTACCTAGACTCATGAGGAGATAAGGATTTGTTTGGATTTAAGAGTCTGCAAATATTTCATTGCGGGAGATTCTTGGAGATCTTATGTTGCAATTAGGGCTTGAGGTGCTGAGTAAGATTACGTGTAATTTTAAACTTATGGGTCTATTATCATTGTCGTTTCTTAGAGAATTCTAAAACCTTAGCGTACTCAAGTTATCTTGGTGTTGGATGAAAATAGAATGTTCTAAACTAACTAAATGTTTAGTGGCAAACCTCTTAAGGTAACCTATCCTAAAAGCTATAAGGATGTTGTGGTCAAATATGGGACTAAGGTCAAAGATTACTTCAATTTTGAGGAAACTCTAGGTCAATGGAAAATAATTGAATTGGATGGACATAACAACAATGATATCAATTCTAGTAACAAAAAATTAAGAGTTGTTATTAATGATAAAGATAGTTTAGAAGATGATAACTTATATTGGTCTAGAGAGGATAATAGAATCTTCTCAGTTTGAAGTTCCTACAGTTCCTTTTTCTTAGATAAAGTTGATCCTGACAACTTCAAATAGGAAAGTGTGTGGGTCAAAGAAGTTACGCCCAAGATCAATATGTTTTGGTTGTTGGTTCTCCATGATAAAATCCTTACTGTCAATAATCTTAATAAGAGAAATTTTCATATGGTGAATAGGTGTGTTCTATGTGAAAAATATATTGAAAAGTCTTTACATATATTCCTCCATTTCCCTTTTCTGGTATCGGTTAGAAACACCCTTCTTAACCTATTTGAAATCAAGTGGGTTTTCCTATGCTCCATTAAACAATAGTGGTCCCAATGGTTTATCCCTTTTAGGATTCAAGGACTCAAACATATTTGGACCCTTTCTATTATGCACCTGGCTTGGGAAATTTGGAAAGAGAGAAATAGGAAGATTTTTAAAGGGAAGAAGGAATCGGAAAATAAAGTTGGAACTCACTGTTTTAACGCTATTAATGCAAACTTCTCAACCATAGCCCCACATAACAAAATAATTCTTCAAAATGGGAGTAAATTATCTAATAATTGAGGTTTAATTCCTACTCAACCATTGACCTTCCTACACATAATCCTAGGCTTTAAGGTTGGGGTGAAACCTATCAACGAATAAATAAAGCTAAATTTTGATGGGGACTTCAAAGGAAACCCTAGAAAATCTAGTTGTGGAGGGGTATTATGTGATTTTGAAGGAAGATTCATTCTTGGGTATCATTGTAATCTTAGAATTGAAATGAATCATGATGCTGAAGCGACTACTACTTATTGGGGGGTCTCTATAGCTTGTCAACACATATTTGTTATATTGTAAGTGGAAGGAGACTCATTGAACATTATTAATAATATTACTGGTAAAGGTACTACTTCTACATCTTTCCAAAACTCTATAACTAGTATAAAGGAAATTTCTAACTTGTTTGAAGATATTACTTTTAAACATATATATAGAGAGGCAAACTATGTTGCTGATTATTTTTTCCAACAAGGGGGTTAATTTTCATGATATGACATTAATCAATGATGAAGAAGCTTTAGATACTAAGGTGCAAGCACACATCCAAAAAGATCAAGATGGACATGTCACCACTGGGTAATAATGAAAAGTCATGGTATGTTAAGGAAATAATGTATAAGAGGCATATGAATCATGTGAATTTATTATGGGATGATGCAAATATTTGGGCTTGGATACACTCATGTCACCTTAGGGCCATTATTTCTGTATGTGCTTGTAACATCAACATTGCTGGGACTGTTTGTTTCATTCTGAGTAACTTGTAGTTAGTATTTTCTGTGAACTGGTGCTTGTATTTTCAAATGGGGGGTGATCTTGTGAGAACTGAGCCTTTTGACCTATATGGAGTTAAGCATGAAGCCATTGAAGTGTTCGAGAGAAAGGGTTTCTCACATTTTCTCAAAATATTTGAAGGTCATTATGAAAATTTGAGTAAGGACTTTACCAGAGCTTGGAAGATGACCAGAAAAGGGGTAGTTGTGGACCTGAAAGGGGTGCACATAAAGAAAACTATGGAGTCTATTGCTAAATTGATGGGTGTATTTTCTATTGTTAGGGAGGTTTACAAGCCTAAAAAGGAAGCCACAGATGAGTTGAAGTTGTTGTTGCAAGGTGATGAAAAAATTACCACTAATTTTTTCGGCTTTCTTCGCTCTACTTTACTCAATCCTTTTAACAGTGTGGCTTTAAACCTTATTCACTTTCTTACCCCAGAAGGCCATCATAAGTGTATCTATGCCTACCATTCTCCTATGCTTAATTATTTCCGAGATGGCCATAGTTTCAGTTTCCCGTATTTCCTATTTCACTCTCTGAGTGATTCCATTTCCCAGTTTAAAAACAATAGAGTTGTTGTCCCCCTTCACCAAGGTTTTATTCTTGACCTAGTTAAAAGAGATGCTCTTGACATTGATAAAATGGGTACCCTCATGAAATCCCTTGAAGATTATGCCGAGGAATAATACTCAGACTCGGAGGAGGAGGATTGTAGCAAAGATTTAGAGTCTCATGAAGGCGATTCATCAGCGTATGATAAGGATGTCGTGGAAATTGATGTCGCTCAGAATATCAGAGAGATAAATTTGAAGAATGTTCCTAGTCGATCTTTCAAAACCAAAGGTGAATCAAACATGTAGGTGAATCAGGTTCCCGTGAATGCCCAATTGGAGCAGCAAATTGAAGCTTTAAGTCAAGTGGGGTCCTGAGAAAATGGATAACCATCTGGATAAGATGGTGATGGATAGCGAATAATTGAAGGGTGACTTGAGGCTTACAAATAGTTCTGTTTAGTTCCTCTTTAATGACTGGCACAAAATGAAAATATAGGTTGAAGATGTGGTGAAAATCAGTAATGGGGCTGAGCTTGAAATTATGAAAGCCAACTGTAGTAACCTCTCAAATGAGGTGGATCACATCAGAGCTATTTTATATAGCTATATGGAATGGAGTGTTGTTATTGTGAAATCCACTATGCAACATCTCCAAACCCTTGGTCAGTTGGCCAATACTTACAGGCTCATGGATGAGCATGGAAATTTAAAGAAGAGGAAAGGGGATGCTTCTTAATGTGACTTGGCTTCGTTGGGTGTCAATATCGAGTCTTTGTTAAAGGAATGGGAGAAAGTGTTAAATGGTCTGGAAAAGGCCAAAAAGTGATGTTTTTCTAGGTGGTTATTATAATTTACTTTTATTTTACTTTGCTATTAGTTAGATTGTGGTCTTATAGTTACTGTTATTACTCTTTTTTGTTATGTTTTAAACTAGTTTATATGCTCATGAAGGAGCTCAGATGTAATAGATGATATATTTGTATCTTTTTTTAAAGCTTTGTAATGTCTTATCTTCTCTTTTTGGAGATTTGAATTGTAAGGGGTAGGGCTCCCTCAACCATGCTTTAACTAATATAAAAAAACTCACACCATAAATATGTCATCACAAGAAAATGTGGCCCCGATGTTGGCGACTGACGAGAGGTCATTGATCGACCTCCAAACTCTAATGCCTCCATCCTCTAGTGAATGCTGCTACTGACTCAACTTGATTTGAATTTGAGGATATTTGAACAGTTCACCCCCATAAGATGGATGTCGTGTACAAGAAAAAATGTGTCCAATTATTAAAAAGTGAGGTAAATGTTTTTATTTTTACAATGTTTGACTACGAAATAAACAAGACACCTTGACATGACAATTTTGACACTTAATTTTCAACAATACAGATGAATTTTGATAATGAGAATACCACACAGAAAATACAATGACGTAACAATATTTAGACTCTTTTTTACATATTGACATACAATATTGTGATTTTGAAAAAGCTGACAAAACAAATTTAAATGACTAATACTTATTTTGTAAAAAAATGGAACTTAACCACTTTATTTTTCTAATAACAAAATATTATCTAATATACAAATGAGATGAAAACCTAGAATGAACCATAAGCAACCCAAATAATTTTATTGACACTTAGACACGACACTGTACGTACCAAAAATTATAAGGTATTGTACTACCGGAATAGTGTAACAAGTGCCCCAATGATGATACAGGTCTCCTCGCAAGGTGTTCGGGATCCGGAAAAGCCCTCGGAGTATGCGTTAACATCCTGCATGCCCCGATTAGCTCCCACGTCCTTTGTTTTCCCCTTTTTTCCTCTTTTCTTGGCCTTTTTCCCTTCAGTTACGAAACCGCCGCCCTGCCTGGGAGGCGGTTTCGTGACTGCCGCCCTGATCAGGGCGGCGGTCCTGTAACCGCCACCCTGCTCAGAGCGGCGGTCCTACACGTGTTTTCCAGAAAGTGCTTTGACGTGACTCACGTAAAATATCAACGTTTCACCAGCTTTTCTTTGCCGACTTGGGCTTGCATTTATGTTTTTGGTCCCCTGGAATAGTGTTTGACCATTATTTATGGTTTTTTAGAGTTCAGTTTGGTTTTGATCTTTGGGTGAATGAAAGCTATAAATAAATGGTTTGTGCACAAGCAAATGGTCTGCCCCTCATTCACTTTCATGCTCTGATTTTCATAGTTCAGTCCTTTTATTCTGTTTAGAAGCCATAGTTTTAATTCCTTGCATGCTTAGTTAGCATTGTTCAACTGTTGGTAAGCCACATATCCAGCTTGTGCAAACGGTGTTGTTGTTTTATCCAATCCATTGGAGTAGAATAGCTTAGGAAGCCATTAAAGTTGCAGGTTTTTCTCTTCAAACAGGATAGTTTCAGGTTCTGGTCGCTTTATGTTGCATGACTTGCAGTAAAATCTCGCTAGGAATTGCATAAGCCAAGCTCTGTACTCTTGTGCTATCCCTCTCCTACTCGCATTTTTAGTCTGCATTCTGAGCTGTCCTTGTCCCAATATCTATTTCTGTCAATGCTAGCATTACATGCTTTTTCTGGATCCACGTGAACATGAAAGAACGAGGAGATCACACTGAGGGGACAAGATCACATACACCATCGGATTCGCCACTGTTCTACAGAATCCAGGTTCTAGCTTTCAAAGTTTTAGCTAGAATCATATCAAATAAAGTAGTTAAAATTTCTTCATTTCAGTAGATTCTATTCTCGATATTGCCAGGGAAGCTGTGGGGATTGATAGTTTCTGAGAAACTATGATTCACTCTTCACTTTTGAGGCAGGATCGAGAATTTCGCAAATATATCAAGCAATTTATTTCATTATTTAGAATAAGTCTACAAATCGCACAGGCAAATAACTACACTCAGTTATCTTGTTTGTTTTAAATTGTTATTTAGCTGTTATTCCTAGATACGTTTAAATAGCTGCTTTCCTTAAATTCTTAAAAAGTTTCTCAAAAAAATAGAAGTTATATATGTTTTAGATTTATTCCACATAGTTAGAATTTGCTTTGTTACAGTTAGATTTACATTTTATTTTGTATGACAATCACGGGACCTCGGGAGCCCAGGGAATACATATTCGAGTCAATCATGCCTCAACCAAACCTCATCACAGCAATAGTTGACATAGACCAAAATCTCAGAATACAAGTCTTCCAAACAACAACAGATTTACAACTGATCAGTTCTCAGTTGAGAGGGTTAAATATAGAAGACGACCAAGCACACACGTTTTGGTCAAATCAACCAAACTACAGATTACCCTAGGCAAACATTCGCATGACTGTAGAGGGGTTCGAAAGAGAACAAACCTTTGGTTGTGATCCTTTGGTCCCACAGCCAGATACAGGAGACACTCTCACAGACATAGATACTAGTTTAAGGATCCAGGTTGCACGAACGCCTGTGAGATATTTTGAGAAAATCATGTAGTTGTTGGTCCTAAACATAGAAGATGAGAAAGCATATGATTACTGGATACTAGGAATTATG
Source organism: Taxus chinensis (assembly GCA_019776745.2). Classification (NCBI taxonomy): domain Eukaryota; kingdom Viridiplantae; phylum Streptophyta; class Pinopsida; order Cupressales; family Taxaceae; genus Taxus; species Taxus chinensis. Next base: position 611,376,222 of record CM034152.1, on the reverse strand, counting down.
ACTTGATTTCGTATATGACCATAACAGGACCGCAACAACCAAGAGTCTACGGTTGTGACCCACAAGTCCCCACAGCCTAACGAATCCATAAGTCAATTAGATATAACACTGGCCTACGCACACTATATTCCAATCCACTCCACTTCGACCCATCATCATTGAACAATTTTCCTTACTAGATATAGTGGCTAACGAAGCTAGAGAATTCTGGAATAGGCCAGAGAATCATCCGTAGAGTCAATTGTTTCCACCATCCACCATATGACCTTATCTGGAGACATACATGAAACTATCCAAGGTCATTTCCCACATATTCCACAAACCCATAGATCGAATCACACCAGAGCTCGATATTGATTGGAGCCTTCGAGCAGTCATCCTTGCCGATCTATCTATCACACCAGTCCAAGTTAGAAGGGCCTCTTGCCTTAGATTCACAAATTCCATTAGTACGTATCGAAGAAATGAAGATTGCCTAACTATTTTGTCTATATCCCACGCATATTCCAATCCCACCGGCGGTCTCGGCACGACCTCGAGAGGTCGGTACGCGGAAGAGTTCCTATAGATTCCCATGCTCGCTTGTCGCTTTTCTAGCTGTACAAAATTGGTGAACCCGACGTGAACCAAACAAAATTAGTGAAGGTTGAGCGTAAACTTCCTACTTTCTCGTTCAGAGTCATAATATCACGTGTTTCTTTCACAAATCACCTTCGCTCCTTCCCATTATTTTGCGGGGTATTCATATACCCCCGAATATGTTGGGATTCGATGCATATGGCAAGACCCCTCTTGGTCTCAAGGCATACTATGCCCAACAGAACAGAAAATCATCACCCTCACTCTTCAGTATGGGCGACAACTATTCAACTAATCAGTTGTCAACACAAACCCCAAGAAACAGATATAACTCGGTCTTTTTCAACGGGGAGTTAGATACCCCCCTCGACACGCAACAAAACAGAGCTCAGGTTGAACAATATGATGTTTACCAAAGAATATAGTTTCATTCTCCTCAGATGCTACTTAGACACCAAATTAGTAGACAATCTGACCCATACCTGGTCTTGGATGATGAACAGTCAATACGTTATCCTAGGAGTGAACAACATTTGGGGTATGTGACCCACCATAGGGGTTTACAAATACAACCCGAGATACTCTTTAAAGAAAAGACCAGTGTGCCACTCAAAATTCCCTGCTCTTAAGAAAGTGAATTTTCAAAATTTTGAGTTTAAGTGTCTTCTCTGTTGTACTGAAAATGTTAAAAGTCATGAAATTGAGAAAATCTACGTTTTTGGGTCATTTTGTGTGTTTTTCGGGCCTTTTTGGACATTTTTGTCCCACATGTCCCAAGTTCAAAAGTACGCTCTATTCCCCGATCAGCCGATTTCCCCGATAGTTTGCCTTTTTCGGGCCTGTCGGAACTTTTTGTCCCCAAATGTCCCAAGTCAAATCGGGCAAGTTGTTCCATTTCCGGCCGATTCACCCGAACCGTGTACTTTGCGCTTTCGCGTCCCAAATGTCCCAAACTCTTCCGGACCCATTGTCACCTTTTTGTCTGATCCGGCCGAGTCGTTTGTTTTGCGTCCCTTTCGTCCCGCATGTCCCAAAAGGCATTTGTGCATTTTTTCCCCGCTTCGCCCGAATCAGCCGAGCCGCATGTTTCACGCCTTCACGTCTCACATGTCCCAAATGAACCAAGCTCCATTCGTGCTTATTTTTCCCGCTCTACCCGAATATCATGCTTATTCAAATTGGTAGGTATGTATTAAATGCACATTCATTATCTTTCTCTCTCCTAATCGGCTATATAACGAGCATACCCCCTTTGCATTTTTTCACATTTCTTACATGCTATCCTTTGCTCGAACCCTTGCAATCTAAAAACCTACGTGTGTATCCCTTTCCTCTGTATTTCCTTCCCGAGTCTAGTTTGCGTCTCTGTCCTCCGAGTTACTATCAATATGAAGATCAAATTTCAGGGACAGGAACAAATCTCGCCACTAGAATCTACCATTCCCAATATTGGGGACAGTGAAGCTCGTCATCTTGACTTCGGTGATTTTTGGGGAAGGATGGCATATGCAAGCCCTACACCAATGGCGTAGATGATTCACGACAGCGGTTTGGCTTTTGCTGGAGGTTTCCCAATCTCGGTGCAATGTGCTGATACAGTGCTTTCATGCAGAGCCCACTTTCGACCCTGATTCGAGTGAATTAACCAATGTACACGGGGAACTCATCGCCAAGCTGGATGCTACAGCTATTAGCACTGCACTGAGGATTCCAGAAACAGGATAATGCCATAGTTGTTTCCCAGGATCAAGCACAGGCCCTGTTTAATCAAGAAAGTGACAAATACAAGGCGCGGGTGGCGAAGTCATGGCTTAAAAACCCTAAGAAGGGAGCATCTCGTCTTTCTAAGACTCTCTTCCAAGTAGATTTCAATGAAGAGTTGTCAGATTTCATAATCCTACTGGCTCGGGTTATGGGCTTACTGTTATCACCGAATCACAGCACCCTTATGTTTATACAAGTGCATAGACTTGAACTCATGGTGTGATTGGATAACATGGGTACTATCTCCAAGTTGTGGGACTTGCTACTTGAGATAGACCTCCAGAGAAAGCTGGTTCTTGCTCCTAAACTACCTGCCACAATCTACTCTAATGCAGGATAAGCTAACTATTCTAATCTAAATTTCCAAGGGACCAGGGAAAGAGAATGCATAAAATGAAAGCCTACACTAAAGCGGTGATACACCAGAAAAGGAGGATGTGAGAGTAGTCTCCACAAATGTGTGAAATACAGAGGCAAAGTGCACACTAGGAAGAGGTGATGATAGTTCACCATAATCTAGCAAAATGCATTCACAACAATATTCCAAGCATACACAATGATAACGAATCCCTGCAAGAACATAATAATAGACACAATATTCTTATAGAAAGATCAAAGGGGCAAGAAGAATGCAAGAAAACACAACAGGGGAAGATACATCCACAAATTGGTATTTTATTGCTTCATGATATGCACAGTTCAATCTATTACAAGATAAGGGCCTGGATCACCATGCAAGGAGTCCACTACAAGGGCCTGTAACACACTAGGCTTCACAAAGCAATTTTGGCAGAGCTTTGCTACCCAAAAACTCTCTTTACAATGAGCCCAACACTCCAATTTATAGAAAAATGAGAAGGAAAAAGAGAAGGGAAAATGGAAATCCCGAAATCTGTCCTTCAACCACCTATAAGAGGCATTAAATTGAGTGAAATGATTATATATTACTTGCAAAAGGCTCCCCATACTGTCCCATGTGCTACAGCAGAGAAAGAATGATAACCATGCCTCTTAATTGCACTCCTAGCTACCAAATAAAACACTTGTTCTGAACCCGGCCACATTTTCTTAAAAATATCAATCAAATTCTAATAAAATCTATAATTTATTTGATTTTTGTGCATCAGGCAAGGAAACCACGATTCCAACGGTACCAATTTTGTGTGATTTCGTTGAGAAATGCAAAAGTTATGGCCTTCTGAGTGTGGGCAGCTATTTTGGGCCTGAGCAGGCGTTTTCTGTCATTTGACGGGAATGAGCATTAACTGACTGGAGCTGAATATATTTATTTCATATAAATATAACTACCCTTTTTTGGGCATAGAGGACATCGTGCTCATTCTAGAAAGTCCAATTTTATGAAAATCGGAGCTCTGGAGTCAAAAGTTATGGCCGTTTGAAGTTTCTCAGGTCAAACGTTGACTTTTCTTCTATGCCTTCGGCCTGCTTCGGCTTTTCGCGTCCCTCGCGTCCCTTTGTTCCCATTTGTCCCAAATGCTGCATGGGACAAATCCTTCCGAAACCACTTGAAATGGGCTTCCATGTCCCTTTTCTACCGGTGACACGTGGCGTGATCTGATTGGCTTTCGGCTCCTTCGGCTATCCGCGTCCTGTGCGTCCCTTTGTCCCATTTGTCCCAAATGCTAAAGTTCCCTATTTCGGCCGAACCAGGCCGGTTCACGTACTCTCATCCAAACTGTCCCAGACTGTCTGGGACAAATTTTCCCCGATTCACCCGGTTCGGCCGGTTCGCACCCTTTTGTCCCAACTGTCCCGGTAAGAAAGTTCTCATTTCAGCTGATCCGGCCGGTTCGCGTACTCTCGTCCCAACTATCCCGGACTGCCTTAAATCTTTTCGGCCGACTTGCATCCTCCACGTACTAATTGCCCAGATGTCCCAGACTACCTGTTTCAACAGTTACTCAATGTTTCCACTTTTCAGCCTGTTTCAACAGTTAGTTTTTTTCCACTTTTCAGGTTCAGATTTTCCGCGTCCCACCCGTCCTTTTGGCCTCGGATGTCCCAAATGCTGCGCAGACCGCCTGGCGGCCTTTCGGCCGGTTCGCGCCCCAACGTCCCAACTATCCCTACTGCCTAGACTTGGGACTTAGCTGATTTTCATGATTTTTTCTGGCCTCAAAGATTTGATACGATGAACCTTAGCTCAACCCGAACTGGTACAACCCGAAACCCTTGAGACCCGAAATCCCTCAAAACAGTCCTGCAACCAATTTTTTTTTTCATTTCTTCCATTTTATCAACCTGTTGGGATTCCTTCTGATGCATGTTATCAAAATTTACCCTGGGAGGGTGAATTTTGGATAACACTTACCTTCTACTAACGAATTCCATTTCTGGATGTGCCCGCTCATCAGCATGGTGTGCGAGGGAACTCAAAATATTAACTGGGCGGAAATCATCAGCATGAATTTGGTGGAGCAGCTGTCCAATGTACAACAAACGAATAAGTTCTACATGACTTCATACCTGATGTATACTCTGGCGGCATCAAGACAATGGTTTGGTTTTTCTTACATTGATGCCCACAAGGATGATCCTATATATGCCTACTACCCACAGTTCACCCTAGAGACCAGCAATCGCAATTTCAGAAGAGTAAATGATGCTTTCACCATGTATGTGGTTAGGTTGCTTGAGGGTGACACTGCTAGAAGGTTTTCAGATGAAGCCATGAATCTGATATCGCACTACGGTGCTTATTTTATCCAATTCAGAAAATTCTCTTATATCAGGCTTGCTGGCTATGAGAGCACCCCTTTGAGGCTTCCCAGGTTCTGCAGTGATAAGATGGCCTTGATAGAAGTATGCAGGTAGTTAGACAAATTACACAGAACCTGCAGAGACAAGAAGATTTCTGGTTTGCATTTTCCCATCTCTTTGGGAAATTACACTTGTAAAACAGCCCTGGACGCACAGAACATAGAAAGAGCCCTGGTTCCTATCACTGTTCATTTCTTCAAGCCAAGAACTTGCTTCGACTTGAAGAATTTCATTTAACAGAACATCAAGATAATCTATCATCATAGGGCAGATACTAAAGACTACTGGGCTGACTGTGCAGATGATTTTGAAGCTAGAAGGAGGCACTATGGCAGGTTCTCTCTGCAATTGATCCAAGAACTCGACTTGTACCAAGTTCCTGAAGGACTCCAGGATGAAAATTCTGATCTATACTCATATGAGTATGACAATGTGGTTAAGCACACTCCCTTGGAGGACTTGGATTGGAACAGGAAAGAAAAAGATGATCTGGCTGAGATCCTTGCTCCAGTCTTAGTCAGGACTAAGGTCTGGTTTGACAGGAAAGTTCGAGAGCTCAGAAGGCACTCAGGAGAATCCTCTTCCAAGGATGTTTCAACACCAAGGAGGGAAGCATCGACTCCCATATCAGACACACCTGTGCAAACCCCTCCTGCCTCATCAATGCAAGGACCTGCAGCTTCCACTCCTTCTTCATCCACTCAAGTGTACCAGAAGAAACTCAAAGAAGTTAAGAAGGAGCCTATGGAAAAAGATCCTCAAAGAAAGTAGGTAGAAGTGCCTTTGGGACCAGAGAACATCATTGTTCTCAGTGAAAGTGAAGAGAGTGAAGTGCCAGCCCCTGCAAATGCTCCTGAAGATCCAACAGATAAAGATAAGGAAGTCCAGAGCACTGAACTTCCAAGTGCTATTGATTCCTCTGCATTGATTGTCTCCAGCGCCCCACTCACATCTCAACTTGAGACCACAACTGTGCAAACCTTGAGCATCATGAGCTCTATGTCTCTTGGTCCTCTTGCCCCTCCTGCTGCTTCCTCTTCCTCTTTTGCATGGGTTCAACCTTTTGTTGACAGTAGAAAGAGGAAATCTTCCTCTCGGAGCTCAGGGCCAAATTTTGATGTTGTGGCAGCCATGTTAGGCACTACTCCTTCTCGTGCCAAGAAATCCAGAACCACCTCCAGGATCGTGTCTGATGCTCAGGGTCAGCAATTCCTGGAGATTGCTAAGCCTACAGTGGACAAATCAGAGCAGGACTTGCAGGCATCTGACTTAGAACTCTCAAGAATTCCAATGGGAGAGTCTACTCTTGAAGGTGAGATCCACAACCTCCAAGAAACGGTCACAAGAGTCATTGGGAGGGTAGAGAAAGGGCAGCAAACTATTGAACAGTTGGAGGAACAAGCCCAGATTCTCACAAGTTTATCAAATCTCTTTTGTCTAAGGACAAAGTTTTGGACCCTACCCCATTGACTACTCTTCCACCACCTGTAATTTTGAGCCAAGATGAAGTACAGAGTATCAAAGACATGCACAAGTATTCTATCTATGGCAGAGCTATGGAGGCCATGGTGGAAGATATGCTTGTTGTAGGATTGAACTTCATCGATAAAGCTTTCAAACTCCACGGAAAGGTGAACAATTTGCAACAGAAGCTCTCCTCCACTATCGGGGTCATAGATAAAGAGCTCAAACTCTGGAGCAGTTGCATAGTAGACCTCTGTCTCATGGGACAGACAGATGAGAAAATTTTATTGGCAAATAAGGTTTTTGATGATACAAAGGATAATCTGTCAAAGTCCTGGGTTTACAGCGTGGAGTGGAAGATCAAAGTCTTGGAGGAGGCTTTGGGAGAGCTGAAGAATAGCTGGCAGAAGGGTGAAGCTTTCAAGACACTGGTTGTATCAGCTTTCAAAGATATACATTGTCATCTTCAGGATGAAACTTCTGGTGTGTCTCTTTCCCTGCAAGAAATCAAAGCTCAATTCAGAGATTTTTTCAGAGATAATCTATTCAAGGAAAGCTCCATTTCCAAAGAAAAAATGAAGGAGATCTGCTCTCTTCAATCTATAATTGAAGAAGCAACTAAAGACTATCATACTCATGTCGAGTTTGATAAGGAAATGGAGAAGTGCCTCGGATTTTGGGCTCAGTCTACAGCCAACACGTCAGTCCCTCGTGGCAGAGACATAGCCGAGGCATTAAAGAGATTCAGGCAGCAAATTTTGAAGTCAGTGGGTCCCTCCCAGTCTTAACCACCTGTCTTCTTCTCCGTTTTCTTCTCTTCCTTTCTAATTCTTTTTCTCGAATTCATTGTAATTAGTTGAGGTATTGCAATTGGCAATCCTTAACTAATCTTTAGTTAAAAGAAGTAGTTACAAAGAGTAACTGATTTGTAAGCTATATAATGGCCTCTCCACGCCATTTTGAAGGAGAGGAAGAACTTGGTTTATTTTCTGAAAGTGTAAATAGATCATAAAGAAATCAATACAGAAGGGCTTTCCATTCTTTGTCTATCTGATCTCTGTTATCCCTAAGCTTTCATTTAATTTTTGTGAAGATCATTTGTCTCTAGTTTGTTAGTCTTGCCGATTGCATACTCTCCAACTTTGCAAGCATGGTGATCTTGTATAACCAAGAAGGAACTTTGTGTCCTTGATTAATGAATCTGTGTTATGTTAAGAAACTTTGTGTTCTGGCAGATGTTATTTACAGAACTTTGTGTCTTTAAATTCCATCTTAGTTATACGATACAAGTGATCTTGTTTCAATTCACTGTAACTTCGCATACATAAAGAATTACTCTGTTATCTATAATTCTGCATGTTGCCTTTCTGCTCATTCTCATATTCTCATTCCTCAGTCCTTTTGTAATTGATGATCTTTATAGAAAACACTTTCGTAATATCCAAGTTTAACCAGAAAATCATGTTTTGTATATTTGTAAATAGGTTCATTTCTGAATAAGGGAACCTCTCCCATTAAAGAGGAGGGACTTCTTGTCCCCTGACTGTTGCTCTTCGTAAAGTCCTATTTGACGACCAACACATATCAATTGAAGCAATCCCGTGAGAACAAAATCTTCTCACCAATTTGATAGCAACCTCAGATAACATCAGAGTCTTAGGAGACTCACAATTAGTGATAAAACAGGTTTCTAAGGTATATGAAACCAAAGCCGAACACTTGCAGCTTTACAAAGAAGCCGTATTAGATTCAAGCAAGGCGTTTATCTTCATATCCGTTGAAGCAATCCCGTGAGAGAAAAATCTTCTCGCCGATTCAATAGAAACTTCAGCATCACGTTTTACTCCAAGCAATGAGTTAGAAGATACCCATTTCACGGTGTCCATTCGTGATGAACCATTGATAAAAACAATGAAAAATCCCCTTGCAAGCGGAAGTGAATCTACCACCCCAGACCATGTCAATAATAATATGGCCACTTTGGAATACTTAAACACCTATGCGGCATTACATCTCTCCTATCATATGCTAGATTTGTCCTTAATTCCACATTCGTCTTCCTATTTCGGAAATCCCATGATGGATCTCCCCTCACAAATAAAACCTAGCATATACACAGTAGAAAATGGGGATGATTTGGATTTACCTCCAGCACCACTTGAGTTCAAAGAGGGTAACGCCTCTTTGATCGAAGAAACAATCGATGTCAACATTGGGACAGATGACGAACCAAAAATCTTGAAATTAGGATCATCCTTAACCCCAGAAGAAGAGGAAATACATACGCGGATCCTCAAAGAACATTAGAAGGCGTTTGCATTTAATTATAAGGAAATGACAAGAGTTGCACCCCACATTGCGGTGCACAACCTCATCACTAAATCAGATGCAAAGCCAGTTAAGCAAAAATCAAGACCTATGAAACCCAAAGTAGCTCTCATGGTAAAGGAAGAGGTAATAAAACTCCTTCAGGTAGGGTTCATCAAGCCAGTCGACTACTCCCAATGGGTATCTAACATTGTTCCCGTTCTCAAGAATAATGGAAAGATACACATCTGCATAGATTTTTGAGACATCAACAAAGCATGTTCTAAGGACGACTTCCCATTACTATCCATAGATGTCATTGTTGATGTAACAACTGGATTTGAAATTTTGTCTCTCATGGATGGATTCTCGGGATACAATCAAATCAAAATATCTGAGCAAGATCAAGCTAAAACTACGTTTATAACTCCTTGGGGAACCTATTTCTATGCTGTTATGCCATTCGGTCTCAAGAATGCCGGTGCTACGTACCAGCGAGCTATGACATATATATTCCACGATTTAATTCATAAAATCGTGGAATTCTACGTTGATGATTTATTGGCTAAGGCCAAGAAGTGTTGTGACCATCCGGAAGTACTCCGCATCATTCTTTCATGCCTAATAGAATACAAAGTCACACTAAACCTAGAGAAATGCATCTTTGGCGTAACAGGAGGAAAGCTCCTAGGTTACATCATATCATCACGGGGGATAGATTTTGATCCAACCAAAATTTGGGCTATCCTCGAAATGGTCCCACCTTCGAGTGAATCTGGAATCAGATCATTTCTCGGAAAGCTGGGTGCAATCCGGAGATTTATCCCAGACTTAAGCTTCACCGTTCATCCAATCAACAATGTACTCAAGAAATACTAGCATTAATTGGACCAAAGATTGCAATGAAGCCTTTGATGCGGTTAAGCGTTTCCTTTTGTCACCACCTATGCTAATGCCACCTAAGTTAGACCACCCGTTAATTCTATATTCACGAGCTACTGATGTCTCGCTGGCCTGTATGTTGGCCCAAGAGGACGATGACAAGAAGGAACGCGTAATTTATTTCATCAGCCGAACACTGCTTGACTATGAAACACGCTATACATAGGCAGAACGAGAATGCCCTGCCATAGTCTTTGCTACTAAATGCCTAAGACATTATATGCTGAATCAAGAAACGAGGGTCATGGTAAAAACGGACCATTTACGGACTTTCCTCACACAAGGGTCATTGTCTAAAAAGGATGGACGTTTTATAACCTTAATGGGAGAATTCAAATTAACATTTGTAAATCAGAAGTCAATTAAGGGACAAATCATTGCAGATTGGTTAGCCGACAACCCATTAGATGGAGGCGATTTAGTAGATTTAGACTTTCCAGATGAGTGCGTATACTACATCAAAGCCCGACCCTCTATCTCTGAGTGTCTTTGGTACACTGATATCATCAATTATATCATGGACCATACGTACCCAGAAGGAGTTACATCGCAACAAAGAAGGCGGTTACGCATAATCGTAGCTAAATACGTCATTATAGAGCAGGTGCTCTATCGAAAAGCATTCGATGGAATGCTCCTAAGATGTGTCGACATGGAGGAATCCAAGAAGATTCTCCATGAATCTCACAGTGGAACATGTGGATGCCACTTCGGTGGCCATGCCACCGCTTGAAAAATACACCGAATGGGCTATTTCTGGCCCACTCTAGAACATGACGCGATAGAGTTTGTACGCAGGTGTCATAAGTGCCAAGAATTCTCCCATGAGATTCATATGCCGACATAAGCTCTGCAACCAATCGCTACTCCATGGCCCTTTTCTACATGGGTTCTGGACTTAATAGGGAAGTTCTCTCCCTCATCCACGGATGACCATAATTTCATAATCACGGCCACTGAATATTTTACCAAATGGGTAGAGGCTATGCCTCTTACCACTATACCTGGTTTTGTAATCGCCAAGTTCATTTTGAACCAAATCATTTATAGGTACGGTATCCCGCAAATCATTATATCTAATAATGGAACTTCTTTTAAGAATGAAGAGGTTCGCGAACTATGCAATAAATTTAAGATAAGCCATCATACGGCTTCCTTGTATTATCCCCAAGCCAACGGACAGGGTGAAGCAACAAACAAGACACTGAAAGCCATTCTCCTTAAAACGGTAAAAGAAAATAAACGAGATTGGAATTTGAAGTTATATCCGGCCTTGTGGGCCCATCAAACCTCAATAAGAACACCAACGGGAGTAACTCCTTTCTCGCTGGTATTTGGGGCAGAAGCAGTTCTCCCGCTTGAGGTCGAAATACCCAGTCTCCGCATTTCACTACAAGGGATTCTGGATGAAGACGCTTACAGAGAAGCACATCTTTCCCAACTAGAAAGCCTAGATGAAACTAGGTTAGATGCTGAACAATGACATAGAGCTTATGCTGACCGAATGTGCTGGCAGTATAACAAGAAGGTCTATGAATGCGACATATACGAAGGTGATCTAGTTCTAAGGCTAGACAACCAGATCGACAAGAAGACCGGCGAAGGAAGGAAATTCCGACCCAAATGGTTGCGCCCATACCGAGTCATGAAGGACTACAGAAATGGTGCTTACCTCTTATGTACGTTAGAAGGTGAGGAATTTGGTGAAACAGTCAATTCCCTGCACCTCAAGCGGTTCTACGCATAAGCAACTATCACTACTTGTATAATTATCTACATTGCATCTTCATATAGATTAAGATCATTTTGTCCACTTGTTTCTTACATAAATTGTGATCAAGGAATCTATTCTCAAAGCAATTCATTACAAACTCATGATGTTGTTGTCATAAAAATCTTTAATCATACCTCTTCATCTTCATGATATCATCAAATCATCTCGGAATCTTTTATCAAATAAAGCTAGATATGAAAAAGTCTTAACAGTAACCATACCAAGATCTGCAAGTTTATTCTCGCTTTGATTTCTTCTTAGGATAGGTGTCTTGCCTATGGTCTGTTCTAGAAGCTTCATGGTGTCACATCTATCCCATATGTATATCTCTTTGGAAATAAGCACATACTGACATTCTACTCAAGAAAACAAGTCAACAAGTGATTAAACAGAAAATTTTAATTTTACACATTTCCTTGCCCCACCAACCTTCGGTGATGAGCTTGCGTCTCTTACTAGTGACGTAGGGTTGGAAAAGGATGGAAATGCCCTTACTCGCCTATGCCTTGCCCACGGTGATAAACCCACGCTTCTTACTAGTAGCATGGGGCAAAGTGTAGGGGGTCCTCTTGACAAATAAATGCAAATAGTCATAAACAAACAATTCAAACTTTGAGTAAAAAATGAATGAATCAGATGTTCAAAATTCCAAGAGAGTTAAAATCCTAAAAACTCAGATTTTGTCTACTATGTGGCCATCTACAGATCTAAGTCTAGATAAACCACAAAGTAAGTTGCAGTCTAAACTATGAAGTCACTCGGGTGGAGTAAGCTTGTAGTTTCCTATTTGGTTCCACCAAATCTTTGTCTGTCTTTCATCACTATCATTTCAGCTACACCTCATAACTTGTGCCCTTTCTAGCTCTCGGTGAAGAGCCCTTGCATCTTACTAGTTACGTGGAGTTAGGAGTGGGGAAAGTTTATCTGTTCATCATACTGGTTATATTCATCACTTTGCAAAAAAAACATGAGGTATCCAAAATTGATTACGGAAGCTAAGATTCAAAATCACATTACATCTACATATATCAGCATCATGAAATACACAAAAGGAAGCAAACATTTACATCATCTGTTCTCCATTGCATACATTCTAAAAAGCATACAAATATACATCGTAGTATACATAGAAAAGCTGGAAATAGAAAGGAAACCATGAGTGCCAAGATTTTGATCCAAAACAAATGCATATATATAAATGATCAACATTTATATACAATGCCATCATGCACTAAGCATGGTCAAAACGCTTAAAGAGCCCGTGATATACAAAGAAATATATAATACAAAATACACGAGAGCCAAGTGGCCTCTCAATCCCTACGCAACCCCTCTGAAGGTGCACGCCCATGCCTAGGACTCCGGCTATGCCGGCGCTCTGAATGTATGGAGGGCTCAGGATCTCAAGGAGCAGCTGCAGTCTCACCACGAGAATGGCTCCTCATAAGGTGCTCAACCATCCTATAGCCTGCTAGCTCGGTGCGAAGGGTCGACACCATCCTGGCCACGTGCCAGACAGGAGCAAAAACATCGGTATGCCTACCGGCTGCTGAAGGCTCCCCAACGTCCATAGACAGCTCCACGCGAGTCCTATCCATGGGGATCATCAGGGAATCGGTACATACCCTACGGATCAAATCCCGCCACTCATCAACAGTCTCTGCAAACAAAGAAGAAAACGAATTAGAAACTAAGCAAGAAACTAAAAGATACAAAATAACAACTAAGGAGAGCCTACAAATAAAAATTAAAAGGGAGAAAGGGTAACTTACTCGGATCCCCAGGCATCCAAGATGGGTCGCTGGGGCCGGCACCTGCCGCAGATGCTGCTGTCGACTGAGGGGCTGCTCCTGTGGCAGGGGCAACATGTCACCTTGCAACTGACTCATCCTCTCCACCATGGCCCTGAGAGAGTGGCTCCTCTAAAACTAGAGTGTCCTTCTCTGCGCTCTGCTCAGCCCTCTCTGCCTGCATAATATCCTGAGTGTCATGCCACTCAGGATCGCTGTCCTCGGTCTCCTCCTCTGTCCCTCCCTCTGAAAACTCCTCAGACTTGGAGTCAATATCAATAGGGTCATCGCTGCTATGAGTAGAACCCATGGCTATCTGAAGCAAAGGTGCCCGAGGTGCACCGGCTCTCCCTCTAGCACGAACTATCCTCCTGGCTGCAATAGGAATGCCAGGAGTAATCACTGTCTAACCTTGGCCTCTAGGCCCCCCTCTGGCCTCGCGAACTGATCTGTAAACTAGTGCCACTGGGGGAAGCATACCCATGTATGGAAGACCAAACTGCTGAGGAACTCAGCCAAAGGGGTGCACCTCCACTCGTCCCACTCGATCGATAAGCTGCCCTGTGGTGGAGTAGGAAATCAAGGTAAGGGCCTCCTCGCCCCATATACTAGCCATGGTCTGGTATGGTGTCACCTCCATATCGGCGATAGTCAGAGAGGAAACTGGCTGATGAGGTGCTCTAAGCACCGACATGTCTGTCCATCTGGCTGCCCTAACAGCTCCAGGATCTGCTACCTCCACACCCCTGCCATAAGGGATGAAGTGCTCATAAACCCAACTCATGACTAGAGTCGGGTGTCTCAACGACTGCCCCTGTAAACGGACCACCCTGTATAGATCATGGTAGGTGGTCCCAAGAATATCTGCTCCCCAAGCATATATCCGGCCGTGGCCCTTTATCTGTGCAATAATGGGGCCCCAGTAGTATAATAACGTGTCACCTCCCTTGTCCCTGATCAATCTCGAGGCAAGGATCCCCATGATGGCCTGGCGAAGTAAGGGGATAGGCAAAGAAGGAATGGATCAAACTCTCACCCCCTTCTTCAACCCCATGGAGATGACTGCATCTCCCATAAATGCTACCCACTGTGCAATCTGTGCCCGTGAGCCTGCTGTCTCTAATGAAAGTCACCTCCCGATGATCGGGACCCCCAGAATGTGGTAGACGTCCTCTAATGTAATGGTCCACTCACCATGGACCCCTGGAAATCGGAAGGTGTTCCGATCTGCATCCCAGTAAGAGAATAAGTCACAAAGGATGTGACTAGATGGTGCAACATGGGGCACACACGATATGCACAATATGTCGGCTCTCTGTAGTGTGTCCTCCTCATCCTGTGAGAGGGCATCTAGTACCCCTGAGAGCCAATCACACACTCTCTCTCTGCTCCATCTGATGTACTCCTCTCTCGCCTGCGTACACCCAAAAAAACACAAAATAGAGCAAGTTAGCATCCAGGAAATGCTGAGAAAGTCATAAAAACACGTAGAAATGCTAAAAATACAAGTGCAATCTCAAATATAAGTTCCTTTTGCATTCTGTGCAAAACCGCCGCCCTGAGCAGGGAGGTGGTTTTGTAACCGCTGCCTTAAAGGCGGCGGTCGTGTAACCGCCACCCTGGCCAGGGCGGTGGTCGTGGTTTGAAAACCCACGTGGGTTTTTAATCTAAAAAAGCCTAAAACATGCAAAAAATGACCATTTAACCTAAAAATGGAGCCTACCCAGTAGGCACCCCCCCTAGATGGACCTTTTAACACTAGCATTTTCAAAAATGACCTCCCCCATTACAACAAATTTAGCATTTCAAATTTAAGGGGGGAAAACAAAAAATTGAAGAAAACCAACCTGTGATCTAGTGGGGCAGTGTTCCGCACGTGGAGGCATGATCACTATCTCGCTGCGGACGTTTCGACTATACTCATGCAAGAAACCGTCACCGTGGGTCCCAGAGCTCAAAATCAATCAAATCAACTTGCGCAAATGAATAGGAAAATGGGCCCACTTTCATATATATAGCACCCTGATTCATTTTAATTGACTTTTTCACAGCTTTGGAGCACTGATGGAGGTAAATTCCTATCCCCGCACAAATGGTACGTTCTTATTTCCCTGTTATTCTTAGCATTTATTTTTTAACTATTGTATCTATCTGCACTTGAGTTCTCTTTTCATTTTGCAGGTAGCGGGAATTTTGGATGGTGTCACTTCAACACATGGATGTGTCAGGTATAACTTCTAACTTCCCATTTCGGGACTGCCATACTCAGACCCACCATTTTACGCCTCTTCATGGCTAAAAAACTTCTTCGAGGGGGCAATATGTACGTACCCTAAATTGTAAGGTATTGTACTGCCGGAACAGTGTAACAAGTGCCCTAATGATGATACAGGTCTCCTCGCAAGGTGTTCGAGATCTGGAAAAGCCCTCGGAGTATGCGTTAACATCCTGCATGCCCCGCTTAGCTCCCACGTCCTTTGTTTTCCCCTTTTTTCCTCTTTTCTTGGCCTTTTTCCCTTTAGTTATGAAACCGCTGCCCTGCCTGGGCGGCGGTCTCATGACCGCCGCCCTGATCAAGGTGGCGGTCCTGTAACCGCCGCCCTGCTCAGAGTGGCGGTCTTGCATGCATTTTCCAAAAAGCGCTTTGACGCGACTCACGTAAAATATCAACGTTTCACTAGCTTTTCTTTGCCGACTTGGGCTTGCATTTATGTTTTTGGTCCCCTGAAATAGTGTTTGGCCATTGTTTATGGTTTTTAGAGTTCAGTTTGGTTTTGATCTTTGGGTGAATGAAAGCTATAAATAAATGGTTTGTGCACAAGCAAATGGTCTGCCCCTCATTCACTTTCATGCTCTGATTTTCATAGTTCAGTCCTTTTATTCTGTTTAGAAGCCATAGTTTTAATTCCTTGCATGCTTAGTTAGCATTGTTCAACTGTTGGTAAGCCACATATCCAGCTTGTGCAAACAGTGTTGTTGTTTTATCCAATCCATTGGAGTAGAATAGCTTAGGAAGCCATTAAAGTTGCAGGTTTTTCTCTTCAAACAGGATAGTTTCAGGTTCTGGTCGCTTTATGTTGCATGACTCGTAGTAAAATCCCGCTAGGAATTACATAAGCCAAGCTCTGTACTCTTGCGCTATCCCTCTCCTACTCGCATTTTCAGTCTGCATTCTGAGATGTCCTTGTCCCAATATCTATTTCTTTCGATGCTAGCATTACACACTTTTCTGGATCCACGTGAACACGAAAGAATGAGGAGATCACACTGAGGGGACAAGATCACATACACCATCGGATTCGCCATTGTTCTGTGGAATCCAGGTTCTAGCTTTCAAAGTTTTAGCTAGAATCATATCAAATAAAGTAGTTAAAATTGCTTCATTTCAGTAGATTCTATTCTCGATATTGCCAAGGAAGCTGTGGGGATTGATAGTTTCTGAGAAACTATGATTCACTCTTCACTTCTGAGGTAGGATCGAGAATTTCGCAAATAGATCAAGCAAGTTATTTCATTATTTAGAATACGTCTACAAATTGCACAAGAAAATAACTACACTCGGTTATCTTGTTTGTTTTAAATTATTATTTAGATGTTATTCCTAGATACGTTTAAATAGTTGCTTTCCTTAAATTCTTAAAAAGTTTCTCAGAAAAATAGAAGTTATATATGTTTTAGATTTATTCCACATAGTTAGAATTTTCTTTGTTACAGTTAGATTTACATTTTATTTTGTATGACAATAACGGGACCCCGGGAGCCCAGGGAATACATATTTGAGCCAATTGTGCCTCAACCAAACCTCGTCACAACAATAGTTGACATAGACCAAAATCTTAGAATACAAGTCTTCCAAACAACAACAGATTTACAACTGATCAGTTCTCAGTTGAGAGGGTTAAATATAGAAGATGACCAAGCACACATGTTTTGGTCAAATCAACCAAACTACAGATTACCCTAGGCAAACATTCACATGAATGTAGAGGGGTTCGAAAGAGAACAAACCTTTGGTTGTGATCCTTTGGTCCCACAACCAGATGCAGGAGACACTCTCACAGACATAGATACTAGTTTAAGGATCTAGGTTGCATGAACGCCTGTGAGATAGTCTGAGAAAATCACGCAGTTGTTGGTCCTAAACATAGAAGCTGAGAAAGCATATGATTACTGGATACTAGGAATTAGGACTTGATTTCGTATATGACCATAACAAGACTGCAACAACCAAAAGTCTATGGTTGTGACCCACAGCCTAACGAATCCATAAGTCAATTAGATATAAACACTGGCCTACGCACACTAGTATTCCAATCCACTCCACTTCCACCCATCATCATTGAACAATTTTCCTTACTAGATATAGCGGCTAACGAAGCTAGAGAATTCTGGACTAGGCCAGAGAATCGTCCGTAGAGTCAATTGTTTCCACCATCCACCATATGACCTTATCTGGAGACATACACGAAACTATCCGAGGTCATTTCCCATGTATTCCACAACCCATAGATCGAATCATGCCAGAGCTCGATATTGATTAGAGCCTTCGAGCAGTCATCCTTGCCGATCGATCTATCACACCAGTCCAAGTTAGAAGGGCCTTCTTTGCCTTAGATTCAAAAATTCCATTAGTACGTATCGAAGACATTAGATTGCCTAACTAGTTTGTCTATATCCCAGCATATTCCATCCCACCGGCTGTCTCAGCACGACCTCGGGAGGTCGGGTACGCAGAAGAGTTGCCTGTAGATTCCCATGCTCGCTTGTCACTTTTCCAGCGTACAGACACAGACTTTAAACTCACAACCAATCTTTAAAAAAACACTTATATGACTGACTTGACACATATATGAGACCAACACATATGAAATATTTAAACTATTCTGACAAGACTATGACATGTAGATTTTGATAACTGTATTTCATCAAGATTGATAAGTTGGCCGAGGTAGAAGACTATTTAATTTAATATAACTTTGTAAATGGGAACACGGATCAAGAGGGTGCAGACTATCAATTTACTATTTATGACGCTCTTGTAAACCCATAATATCCACGTGTCAGCAAGTTGTGCACAAAAGAAGAATGCAGAAATATTTCTCTAAAAAATGAAGATTCTGGGATGAACATATGTTGTGGAGGTCAATAGCCAACTTTTCATCAATTGATTAGTTGGTAGTCAAGATTTCCACAAAGAGAAAAAAAATACACCCACATCTCAACTACACGTCCACGTCTAAAAAAGAGTCTTCCATTTTGAATCAATTCATCCACGTAATGACTGTTCTTAAAAGACAATATAGATCAAGAAAAATAAATAAAGGAGGATTTGAAAATAGGGATGACCGAATGTATAAGGATATGACTGCGAATGAATGTGGAACGAAGTACCTTATGGATCAGATCACAATTTACATATAAGGCATGTAGGTAACTATAACAGATTCGAACATAAATGCCTTTCACAAATTAGAACGCATATTGCCACTAATGATACAAGCTTGAATGTTGTGAATGGATACTTAATTTTTAATGATAAAAGATCCTCACATGAACATAACTTCAAAGACACTCATATGTTGGGGGAATGGAAAACAATCTCCACCCCTCAAAAGCCCATCTCACTCCGGTACAAAATGAAAGAACAAGTGCATCTCTTAACACGAATGCAATTGATTTTAACATACCAATCTCAATTTATTTCTATCATTCAAATAATACAATTATATAAAGAGATGATTCCCTATAAAATAGGAAACCATTTTTCCCACAAACCAATACTATATGAGTTTTTAAAACTCACTCAACCATATAACCTCTCTAGACTAAATACATGAGTTGGTTAGACTACCCTATCTCACAAAAATATATGATTTTTAATCAAACAGATCATTTACAATCAACACAATATTAATAATGTTAGCACTAATATAATATATTCCTAACAATGTATTTATACGATTTCCTTGTTTGAAGTTCATGATTGACAACTAGAAGGTTGACCCATAAGTGAAAAGGATGCAAAAAAGATTAAAGATACCTAATATTTGCAAAGCTGAAGGAAGAAGATCTTTCTTTTCTAAGGACCGTGCTAGGACATTGTTTCCAGAGCTAGGAAAAGTAAAATCAGAAGGAAGAAAAGCTTGGAGAGCTGTTGGAGATCAGCAGACAAAGAGAGGGATCTCCATTCATGATAGTGAATGGCCTATCATTGAATATTGCCATTCAAGTGACTTTGAATCAGGTAGCCTCTTTGTCGAATTGAACTCTCCAGCTGGAGAGGGGCCTTCATATAAATTTGAAATGTTTTTTTTCTCATTATACTACCCTGTGTTTTCTGAAGGTTAATAGGGGTTTTCTAAGATATAAGGCCTTTAGAGGATTTTCCATTTTGAAAGTTATACTCCTGTGTTCCAAGGACCCTCTGCCCCTTATCAATTTTTCACCCCCTTCAGGGTCACCTCCTTAAAGGTAGTCATGGCCCAGC
This sequence comes from Taxus chinensis, assembly GCA_019776745.2. Taxonomy (NCBI): domain Eukaryota; kingdom Viridiplantae; phylum Streptophyta; class Pinopsida; order Cupressales; family Taxaceae; genus Taxus; species Taxus chinensis. Next base: position 611,356,334 of record CM034152.1, on the reverse strand, counting down.
CCCCAACCAGACCCCCTTTTGTTGTAAACACATTTGGACCTATAAATTTTGTGGGAATGGCTGGATTATCCAAATGCAGTGCCTCAAGATGTAAGGAACAAAATGCCAAAGTTCCAGGGAAACAATGTTATTACTGGTGATCAACATCTAAAGCTTTTTATCAATATGATGGAATATTTTGAGATTGAACATGAAGATGTATATATCAAGATTGTTTATCCATACCTTGGAAGAGGATGCTAGGGAATGGTATAAAGCATTTCCAAATAACTCTATTGATTCTTGGACTGAGATGAATAATGCATTTAGATTGCAGTATGGTGATAGAACTGACCCTAGGTTTCTTTTAACAGAATTTGAAAACATCAAAAAGAATCCTAATGAGTCAGTACATGATTTCAACACAAGGTTTAATAAGACCTTAAGAAGATTGCTTGTTAAGATAAGACCTTGTGATGAGTCATGTTTAATCAAATATTCTGATGCATTTGATAAAAAGGCTACATATTGCTTAAGAGAAAAGAACCCCACAAATTTGAGGCAGGCCTTCACCATGGCTTTGCAAATAGAGAAGAATATCAAGGAAATTGGAAAGCCTCCCAAAAAGGGAATGGTGTAAAGCTGGTTAACCCAGAAAAACCTCAAACAAGTAAAGGCTACTGATTTAGAGGAAGTTGTGAAGACTTTGGCAGGGGATGTCAAAGAAATTTCCTATAAACTAGCCTGAGGCTGAGAAAGGAATTGGGCAGAACTCACAAGGTCAGCACAAGCAACAAGGCCAAGAAAGATTTACAAATCATCAAAGATTTGATGATAGAGGCAAAGGGACCTATTGGATTTGGAAATAGTATAGCCCCAAGGTAGGGAAAACAGAATGGTACCTGATCCTTTGGCTTCCAGAGTTACTATTGTGGAAGAGACATATGTCATTGATTGGTGTGACAAATGTTTCATGCCTCATGCTCCTTATGAAGAAGATCAAGCAAGAATAAGAAGAAGCTGATAGATGATAATGATGATGATGTCTGCATGATGGGTTGCTCCATGAGCTCACAATCAGGGAGCAACTTCAACTGAGGTGATAAGTACCCAGAACCACTGCCACTTTTTGGGACTGCATTCATAGGGTACCTATTCTTCCTCCCTCTCATACTTTTAGAAGTAGATACTATACAAGATTTTGAATTGCCCAATAATGAATTTGAATATTTAAGGGCTTTAATGATAAAGAAAGTATGATGGAGGAATCCCATCTGAGGAGGATAGAAAGTTACTGATGAATGTTGTTGTGGCTCAAGAGAAGGAATATAACATAAGAAGTAAGGTAGTCAAAGGGACAGGGCCTCAAGCCAATCCAAAAGCTCCCTTACTTTCAAACATTCCTAAAGAGGCTCCTAAGAAAGATGCATCTCCCAAAAGCCTTGCAGTTCCAAACAAAAATCATACCCCTCCTCATGCCCAAGTTGTCAAAAATCCTTGTACCACCTAATGAGTGTGTTGGCCTTCCTTCCAATGCTACCTTGCCAAAGAGTCTGTCCCATATGAAATTTCCCAAGTCTTGAGTCAAATCAAAGTCTCTGTTCCTAATTGTTGATTTTCTTAAGATTCCTAAGCACAAGAAAAGACAACATTTGAATACTTTGGATTGAATGAAGAGAAGACTGCCCTAGGCAGAAATGTAAACATTGTGGAGACTCCTCTAGTCATTGAAGAATTAGAAGGCACCACCAGTTTTGGAGGAACTAGGTGAACCACTTGAGGTTTATTTAGGGACATCCTTCATGGGCTCTCAAATAAATGTAGATCCATTCTTCACCACTTTGATCATAAAGGACATAGACTGTTGCACAACTGCATGTTTGACTCAAGGGCATCATGCAATGTCATGCCTTTAGAAGTCATGAATGAGCTAGACATCATCAAAGTGACAACAAACATATGGGAAGTGCACTGCCATGGACTCTATGAGGAGTTCCAGTAGTGGGATGTGTAAAGGCTTTGGTGGTGCAGCTTGCAACTTACCCAAGGTAAAAACTTTAAAACTTGATGTTGTCATTGTTGATTTCCTAACCAAGTGGGGCATGTTGCTATCTATAAAATGGGTTGTAAGTGTCAGTGGGAGTTTTCAAATGGATATGTCCTATGCTACCATTCCAATTGAGGGCAGCCTTGTCAGGTTATATGGGTAAAAGAAGATGCTACACCTCATTGAGGATCCCAATAATGCATCCTATGAAGGTATTATACACAAATGTTGATGCAAATAACTTTGTAGGATTTGCTGATGTAAGGGAGCACAAGATTGAATATTTTAAGTGCCTTGGATAAAGAAATCTCTTCCTAGGATTTTACTATTTCATGGATCTTACTCCAAGTTTGGGAATGGTTCTGGTGTTGTTCTTCTTTCTTCTGGTTGGCCAGGCAAAAATTGTGTTTTTTCCTTCAAACTCAACTTTGAATGTACTAAAAACATTACTAAATACGAGGCACTATTGTTAGGTTTACAGAATTGCTTGGAAATATGGTGTCAAAGAAATCATTGTTAAAGGAGAATTAGAATTAATTATGAAGCAACTTAGAAAACTATGTATGCCTCAAACAATTAGGGAATGAAACAATAATACAAGCATATAGTTTTGGGATCTTCATTAATATGTTTGATTCATTTAAAATACTGCATCATGATAGAAAATTCAATGATTTGGTAGACAAGCTTGCAGTGTTGGGGTCTCGGTTTGAAAATTGCACATTGTCCCCATATTGTGAATATAATGGTTGAGGTATTAATAAGACCCTTTTGTTCCTAACAACATCAAGCATAGGAAAGTTTTTGATGATGATACTGAGATCAGGATTATTCCTACAAAACAAGGAGGGAGAAATTTCTAATAGAATTATTGATTGGGAGCCAATGGTTGTGTGCAATAGAAGGGAAGTGAAACCTTGTTTAGAAAGGGCATCATCCAGCTAAAGACCAATACCATTCCTAGAGGGATTGGTTGATCTTGAATTGAACTTTGATAAAGCTGATTGCATTATTAATAGATGCATATGGCAGCCTTAAGGGATGTTGAGGAGCATGATCTTAGTATAGAGAAGAATCCAAGGAAGATTTGGGTAGGGAAACAATCTTAGCAAGGAGGAGAAGTAGTCATACATGTAGTTGTAGAAAAAATACCAAGATTGCATGGCTTGGACCTATTCAGAATTAAAAGCATTTAGAGAAGAGATCTATTTCAACATGAGATTCCCTTGGAGCCCAATGTAAGACCATTCAGAAAGAATCAGAAGGCCAATCAATCCACTTCTATCTTTTAAAATGCAAAGAAGGAACTGAAAGAAACTAAGAGATGGAGGGATTATTCAGCCTATAATGTATTCGTCTTGAGTAGAAAATTTAGTACCAGTTAGAAATAAAAATGGTGACATCAGGCTCTGTTTGGACTTCTAGGAATCTGAACAAGAGCTTCAATGAAGGAAAACTAATCCTTTACCAAACATGGCGCACATGCTTGCAGTTTAGCGAATGGTTCTGAATTACTCTCTACCTTGGATGGCTTCTTTGGTTAAAACCAAGTTGTGGTGAAAGAATCAGAAAGGATCAAGACAACCTTCACTACTCCTTGGGGAACATATGTGTACGTTAAGATGCCCTTTGTTCTAATGAATGTTGGATCCACCTTTCAAAGAGCAATGGATGTTGCTTTTGTTGGTTACATCAACGATTTTATTGTTGTGTACCAAGATGATGTAACAGTGTTTTCTAGGAAGAGAATTGACCATTTTCTGCACTTGGAGAAGATGTTGATAAGATGTAGAGAATATGGCATCTCACTCAATCCAAAGAAATGCCATTTTGGAGTGTAGAAGGCAAAGTTTCTTGGTCACATTGTGTCACAAGAAGGAGTGATGATTGATCCAGAAAGAGTAGAGGCCATCAGCAAAGGTCCCAATTCCAAGAACCAAGAAAGGAATTCAGTCCTTCTTTGGGTAGATAAACTTCATTAGAAGAGATTCATATCAAACTTTGCTGAGTTGACCATTCCAATCACTTCCATGCTAAAGAAGACCAGGTCATCAAATGGGAGGAGGCTTCCATCCAAGATTTCAATGGGATTAAAGAGGCATTTGAAGCATGCCCTGTTTTTAGCAGCTCCAGATTATAAGAAGCCTTTCCAACTATTTTCTTTTTTGCTTCAGAGAACACTATTGCTTTTTTCCTGCTGCAGAAGGATGATGAAGGGGGGAGAGGGCCAATTGCCTTTTTCAGTAAGGCCTTGCAGGGGGCTGAGCTGAAAGTACACTATCATGGAAAAGTAGGCAGGCATTTTCCTTGGTAAAAGCAACAAAGTTTTTTCAGGCCTTATATTTAAGTTCTAAAGTGGTTGCTTATGTTCCCCCACACCATGGTGAAGGACATCTTGTCAGAGATGGAAGTCTCAAGAAAAAGATGTAGGGGGGTGAACAAATTGCAAGAATATGATATGGACATCCAAACCACAAGTTGGTGAGAGGTTTGGGCTTGGCTAAGCTTATGGCTGAGAGAGAACTTGCAAACTATTGAGGTAAATGAGGTAGAAGAAAGAAAGGGCAGGTTGTTTTTGAAAGATGATGATTTCTGAGTGGTACAAAGATGTATTTTTTATCTCAGACACTTAAACTACCCTGAGCATTTAAAGTAAGAACCAGAAAAGAGCCCTTAAGTTGGCTTCCCAAAAATATGTCATCACTGATTATGGAAAAAAGAATGGAGAAATCCAATTATGTGTGGATTTTAGAGATCTTAACAAAGCTTCATTAAAATATCATTATCCCCTGCCAAACATGGATAAGATTTTAAGAACAATTTCAGATTTAGACATGTTGTCCCTTTTGGATGGTTATAGTGGATACAATCAGATTCTTGTGCATGAGGAAGACATATACAAAATAATTTTCACTACAAAGTGGGGCACTTATGCTTACAAAAGAATGCCTTTTGGAATTTCAAATGTCAGTGAAACATTTCAATGTGGAATGGGAAAGGCTTTTCACATCTTATTAAATAAATGCATATTGGTTTATTTAGATGATGTTACCATATTTTCAAAGAATTTTGATGAACATATAATGAATTTAAGGTAGACTTTTCATCTTTGTAGACAATTTGGAATATCTTTGAATCCTAATAAGCCCATTTTTTTAGTACATCAAGGTAAATTGTTTGGTCACATTGTTTCTGAACAAGGTTTAGCTATTGATCCTTTCATAATCAAATCTATTTAACAACTATCATTTACTCTTCATAAGAAAGCACTACAAAGTTTTCTTGGAAAATAAACTTTTTTATAAGGTTTGTTCAAGATTTTTTAGCATTAGTCAAGCCATTAACAACCATGTTAAATAAAGATAAGGCCTTCTCTTGAACCAGCGAAGCGAGAAAATGATTTGAGGCCATCAATTTAGCCATTTCACAAGCTCCTACTCTTGAAAATCCAAATTTCGATAAATATTTTACAATGTATGAACTTGCAGGAGCTAAGACTATTTCAGCTATATCAACTCAGGTTAATGATGAAAACATTGAACAACTAATTGCTTTCTTTGGATAAGTTTTTTCATGACTACGAGACAAGGTACACCTTTCTTGAGAAATAGGTACTTTCAGTAGTTAGAGGATTGAAGAAATTAAAGTACATGCTTTCCAATAATAAGATACATTTATTAGTCTTTCATCCAAATTTTAAAGCATTCTTGTTAAACAAAGAGTTGAATGAGAAGAGAGCAGACTGGATTACAAAGGTTATGGAATATGATGCTCACATCCATGATGCTAAAATAGTTTGAGGAAAAGGTTTATGTGAACATCTAATTTCTTATATGGAAAAACAACATGCTACAGAATCAAAAGATCCAAAACAACATGTTGAAATTACATATCAACAATCAGATATCATGATACAACTAGAAAATCAGTAACCTGAATTCAATCAAGAAGTCTAGGAATCAAGATGGATTATTGATTTGGTTAACTACTTACAACATGGTACTTATCTAGAAGGTATGGACAAAAATAAATGAATATATTTTAGGTTACAAGTTGTACCTTATGTTTTCGTTGATGGCGTGTTATTTAAAAGAGATATAAATGGAATTTTGTTGAGATTTATTGATTATGATTGAATTTAGCAACTATTATCAAAATTTCATGAAGGAATTACAGGAGGTCACTTTTTAGCACGTACTACAACTTTGAAAATTATGAAAGTTGGTTGCTATTGGCCCAACATATTCAAGGATTGTTTCTAATGGATCAGAAAGTGTAAGAAATGTGCTTTCTTTGTTAGAAAGGAATGATTAGCCTTTCTAACCCTATAGCCTATTTGAGTAGATCAGCCATTCATGTAGTGTGGTCTTGACTTCATTGTCATGATAAATCCACCTTAAGCATAAGGACACAAGTGGATCTTTACTGCTACAGATTATTTTACACGTTGGACTGAAGAAATAGTCTTAAAATAAGCTAACGAGACGTCAATCCTATCCTTTTATGAAGGTATAGTTTACAGGTTTGTTGTTCCAACAACTATCATTTCAGATAACGCCTTAGCATTTCATGGTACAAAGGCAACAAAGAGCTATCAAGCATGGAACTTATTTAATTACATCATCTAATTATTACCCACAAGGTAATGGATTAGATAAAAGCACTAATAAGAATCTTTTGAGAATCATCAGAAGGACACTTAAGGATAATTAAATATCTTGGAATCTGATGTTAAATTCAACACTTTGGGCTGACAGAGTGACTCCTAAAATATCAGTTGGCAATTCACCTTAAAATCTTATTTATGGAAGAGAGGTAAGATTTCCTATCTCTGTTGAATTTTCTGCATTGGATTTACTACACCAAATGGAATTACTTGAGAATGAACCATTGCAAGTTCGATATGCAGAGTTAATGGAGTTACATGAGCTAAGAGATCAAGCTCATTTGAACATGGAAAATAATAAAAAATAGATAAAGAAAACATTTGATAAGAAGGTTAAGTTCAAATTCTTCAATGAAGGAAACATTGTGTTAAATGGGATATTGATTATACAAAGCTATGAAACCACACAAAGTTTGATACAATCTGGAGTGGTCCTTACATGCTTTTATCATGTAAAGAAAACAATCCATTTCATCTTTCAAGGTTGAATGGAGAGGAACTTCCCATTCCTGTGAATGGTATGTTTCTTAAATATTGTTATTGAAAATCTTACAAAGTTTGGTTAGAGTAGGATTTCCCTTTTAATAGGTGCTTTCATGCACATTGCAATGTTTTCAATTCAATAAAAGTGCATTCATGCACGTGATCTAGTTTCCAGATCCTTTCCCAACTTTAGTTTGTTTTTTGGAAAGGTAGTTTTGGTTATATGATTTAAACTCAATGCCCAATAGACAAGAGAAAGACACTGGTCTACAAGTTAGCAGGAAACTTTCCCCATAAGATCACCAAAAATGTTGACAGTTTTTGCACTTTGCAAAATTGGCAACTCAAAACTTCATTACGATGGAAGGCATTGATGAAGTGGACCTAACTAAAAGATGTATTACAGTTCTCTTATGTTTTTAGTTGCAATTATTAATTAACTACATGTAATCTGCATCTATGTGTGTTGTTATAACATGTAACACCTCAGATAGACTGTCGTTTCATGTTCATCTTCAGCAAGGAAACACAAAAGCCTTGACCGAATAATGCATTGCTTTTATGAAGGCATGAATCATAGTTTAGGTGAAATTTTAAATTTGCGAACAACAAATAGAATTGTAGTTTACAAGAAAGAGAGTTCATTATTAAAGTTATACATATTTCAAAACTTATTATTTCTACACTATAAATACATTTAATTATGTGATTGATTTGTTTATTTCGTTAAACAATCAATATACATGTCTTAAAGATCAAAACATAAAGAAGTATACAAATCAAGTACATAAATTAAATGTTATTTATTCGTGAAGAAGTACAATATTTCCCACACAAGTTGTGGGATGTAACTCATAACTACTGAAGAAATAAGTACATGTGCATGAAGTTAAAACTAAAAATGTATACAATAAACCCATCATTGCCTTGGGATTTTATTCTAAGTCTTCTTCACTTTATATCCAGCTCCATCTTTCATCCATCTCTCCTAGCACTCACAATGTACCTGAAAAATGAAAAGAAAAGGCACCAATATTGAGCTTAACGTTTGATATGTACCCATGTACTAACTAAATGTAGATGGATTTCTAAAAAAAAAACCATAAGGTACATCATACACAGATACACAATTGATAAGAGAAGTATTCTACATCAATACATATGATTCCCAGAACCATTATAGAGGAAGAAAGAGAAAAGAAAAACTATGGAACATAAAAGAGACCAAAAGGCCTAAATATTTTCTAATTATTTTCTTAAGTGCAGGTACAAGGTTGCAGTGAAGGAGAAAATAAAAGCATGTCTTATAAACCTCACTGTTAGATAAAGATTGCATAAAAACAAAGTTCAATGAATTCCATCCTACGGTATATCAAATTGCAATAACTCACAATTGCATAATGGCATGAAATAATAATGTGACTCAGAGTTTAGTAGTTTCTCTAAAAATAGAAAGAGTTATAGTGAAAATCAGAAGAGGGAACTTGAATGCTTACTTCCAATAAAAGATAAGAGTATATCTCAAAAGAAAATTAAGATTGCAACAGATAAGTACATAATATCATAAGATGAGAATTGCAAAACATCATTTGTTAAGTTTAAAAGAATTCATTTTCATATTTCAAGGAAAGTTATTCATTCCAAATCAAGATGCTACATCATTAGAGAATAACAAAAGATCAGCAAAGTGCTTCAAAAGGTAACAGATGCATCAAGGTTGTAGATTATAAATAAAATAGAAGTATTCAATTACAAAGTTTATAGAAGTATTCAATTACAAAGTTTTCTCAAATATGATTATAATAGGACTCTAGCTGAGGGAAGAATCAACTTGTATAATATATATATATATATATATATATATATATATATATATATATATATAACTCAGAGAGGATAAAAGAATTGGTACAAGATTATAAATGGAGATCATTAGAGTCATGAAAAGGGAAGAATTTTTCACACTTCCGAGTGTAGTTTTTGGACTCCTTAATGACATCTACAATAGTCGTGAGAAAATTTGCATAATCTAAAGTGTTTCAGCCATCATGATGTACTATCATAGTTTGAGCATCATAAGAACTACTAGTTTGTAGAATCAACAAGAAAACATGAACAATAAATATTTATAGAGAAGTACCAAGATGAGCCATATTGATCAAAATGCAATTAGAGCCTATATTTCTTCAAAAATTAAGTTACTCCTCAACATACATAATTCTAAGTTTGCAGACACATACTCCACAAAATAAAATAGATGATCAAGTATGGCTGAATCAGGAAAGGTTGGAGTGGTTTCTTTAAGAATAGACTATTCATAAAGATACAACAGAGTAGAATATGTAGAAGTACAATGAAAGGAAATGTTATAGAGAGTTTTGGTATAAAGAAAAAAGAATGAAACCCAGATTCAGTCTAAGACAAAGAGAACTAACTAAGCACAACATATACAATTAGGTTCCAATATCAATAAACAACCAGCTATTGAATATCTCCTACAGATGAAAAATAGAACTAGTTTAATGATAATAATTTCAAGGATCAAGTACATTCAGGGTGTTAGTTGTAGATCTCATCACCTGAAGGTGAGCATTAGACTTTAAATCATAACACATGATGATCCAAAAGGTACATGAATTGATATAAATCACAGTTCAAGGTATCTTCCTCTAACCAAGCTACAACTACTTTTTCTTCAAATTGAAATCAACAAACTACATTCATGACCCCGGTGTATCAAAGTTTCATGAAGATTAATAGAATAAATAAGGATAAAAAACTTTGAAGGAATTTATTGACATTTTTGATAAAGATTTAACTAGCCACAAGAATATTAACATTCAAAGAGATTCTGGACATAAGTCCTACTGAATACATAGATGAAAAGTCAACATCGCATATAATCTTGTACATAATTTCTTTTGAGGAGGAGTACATTCAAAAAAAATTCATCATAGTGAAATACATTTCTTACACTCATCAACAAGTTATCCAAAATGAAATTTCCTAAATATATAATTGTTTTCATTAATGGTTTAACTGCAAATTATGGAAGGTTCAAACTTGCATTGGAAGGAAACCATTATTTTACACATGAAGAAGCAAAAAATGAGGCAAAGATAATTAAATTTATCATACAATATTTCTACTTTAACTGGAGTAACAAATGTGTAGATCACAAATAAATGCAAGAAACTATAGGATAATGGCGCCACGACTTTAAGAATTTCTCATAATTTATGATACGGAGCAAACAATGAATGCTATGGGTAAAATACTGAATATCTAGAACTCAAGAACATTTCATCTGATATTTCGAGGTGACCAAGTGTGATAAACGATGAGTTTAATGAGTTAGATCCTCAAGAAAAATGAATATAGTATGCAGAGTTTTTCATATACCCATGAAATATTCAAAAGGAAAAGTCTCTATTTTCCATAGCCATGAAAGAATATTCAAATATTAGTGAGAGAACAGAAGGAAATAACAAGAACTTACCATTTATTCCGAAGCATTCGAAACCTTTGAAGGGTTGAATGTTAGAGACAAAATGTGAAATACTAAGAAGCTTCTTTGAGCTCATTAAAGTGTTGCAGAATCAAAGAAACAAGAAAAACAAAAAATGGGTTCATTATTAAAGAATGCAGAGACCATGGCTAAAATTTTTCATCAAAAAAGTAGGCATTAGTTATAAAAACTTTGCAACTCACCTTCTTAATGAATGGCGACGATTTTTGTAGATAGAGGAGAGGCATTTGAATGAACAAAGCTTTCAAATCAATTTAAAAGAAACCCTTTCATGGTAACAATGAATCAATCACATTCATTTTATAAGCTCTAAGATTTCATGAAGCTCATCATAGGAACACTCACAGTGAGCTTAAAGGCTTGTTCGCAATTTTTGCACTTTTACAAAAATGGGCAACTCAAAACTTCATTACGATGGACAATATTGATGAAGGGGACCTAACTAGGGGAATGCATTACAATTTTATTATGTTTCCACATGTAATCTACAGCTATGTGCACTGTTAAAAATTGTAAGACCTCACATAGACTGACATTCCATGTTCATCGTCAATAAGGAAATACAAAAGCCGTGAAGGATTAATTCATTGCCTTGATCAAGGCAGGAATCACAATTTAGGTGAAATGCTAAATTTGGGAACAACAAAGAGAGTTGCAGTTTACAAGAAAGAGAGTTCACTATTAAGTTAAATGTATTTCAAAACTCATTGTTTCTACGTGTAAATACATTTAATTATGTGTTTGAGTTGTTTATTTCATTATACAATCAATATACATGTCATAAAGTTGAAAGCAAAAGGAAGTATACAACTCAAGTACAAAAATTAAATGTTATTTATTCATGAAGAAGTAAAATTATTTCCCACACAAGTCGTGGGATGTAACTCATAACTATTGAAGAAAGAAGTACATATACATGAAGTTAAAAGTAAAAGAGTATAGAAGAAACCCATCATTTTCTTGGGTTCTCTTCTGGCTTCTTCACTTATGCTCCAACTCCATATTTCATCCAGCTCTCCTAACATCCAAATTATACCTAAATTTTGAAAAAAGAAAGGCATCAAATTTGAGCTTAGGGTTTGATCTATACCCTTGTACTATCTAACTACATGCAGATGGATTTCTAAAAAGTAGAAGCATAAGGTACATCACATAAAAATACACAATTGATAAGAGCACTATTCTACATCAGCACATATGATTTCCAAAATCATTTTAGAAAATAAAGAGAAAAGAAAAACTATGGAACATAAGAGAGGCCAAAAAGCCTAAATATTTTCTAACAATTTCTTAAGTGTGTGGGTACATGTAGCAGATTAAAAAGTAGAAATCCTTTGTAAAAAATGATTACTGTACAGGAAGGAAATACTTGCTGAAGGAATCTACATGGAACAAATTTATGATTTGTTCCAAAAGAAAGGAAAATGAAAGAATAAAATATTAGTTTTTCATCAAAATACAGCCAGGTATAAAGTACGTAATGAATATCAAAACTTATAGTTACTGCTCAAATAAGATATGTTTTATGGGATTTAAGGCACTGAAACACTGAATTGTAAGTAAAGAAAGTAAAGTACAATTATAGATTTCTTTCAGCACTTAACAGTTTTAAGGAAAAAATGGAAAGTTCATTTATGCCTTAAACAATGATCAGTGTAAAGGAGTACAAGTATTCTAGGACATAAGATATTTACAAAGTGCAAAGAATAGCAAGATAGCTAACTAGAGTTTCCAAGTGGTGAATATGAAATTTTCTAGATTAAGGACACTTTCAAGGAGGGATGAGGTTCAATTTTAAACTAAAGGCAATCACAGAATCTATATGCCACAACACACTAGATAGAAATCATACATGAGATGAACAGAATATATCTCAATCTGGAAAAATTCAACTATCAGAAGGAATTTCATAAACAGTGTTAAGCTCCAATCATCCAATAAGAAATACATCTCTAATTATAAAAGTGGAAGACTTGGGAAACGCCACTACAACTTATGAATTTTAGGTGCAAATTAGAAAGTACAAGTTTTAGTTGTCAAACAATTCCATAAAACTCATTCAATAACATCTATAGTTAATATAACATCTACATCTACATATTCCATTTCTTTTAAAGCATAAAAAATTATTAGCAATCAAGGTATATCAACTTAGAAAGAGAATAGTGTTTCATAATAATTTTCAGAAAATTATGTGAAGAGTCAGATAGCAAATGTAAAGATTCCTGGATCATGATAATAGTTTCCATTTATGCAGAGTTTGAATTACCAATAGCATAGTAAAATTTTGATGCAAATTTCAAAGAATGCAAAGCACAGGTACTGGTAATGCTTTAAAATTTACCATGTTTTATAATCAATTCCAAATCTATAAAGAATCATTTCAAGGAAAGAAGTAATTCTCAATACAAGAAATGGTTCAAAGCTTCAGTCTTAAGTTTTCAAAAGATATATTATGCAAGGATTCCCAATTTCCAACATGATTGAAGATCAACAGTAGATCAACTTTCATGCAAAGTTATACCTCAGATACATTTCAAATTATATAATATTGATGCTAGAAATTATAACCCTACATTCATGAGAATCTTTAAATATCAATCTTCTAGCTACAGTGGAAAAGGGATAATCAAATTCCATCAAAATTGTAGTAAATAGATTCTCAGAAAATGATTACATGAAGAAATTATGGAATACCTACAACTTTTCAAGAGTAAAACTCCTCCAAAGGTCCAAAGGAACATTTTCTGTATCTCATATAACATCAATAGTAAAAGGATTGAATTATATTATCCAAGTAATGAACTTCTAGATATATAATCCCAATGGTTTCATTTTATGCAATCAAGATGCTCTCAAAATAATATTATCTTTTTACAAAGAGTTCTAAGCTATGAAATCATCGGGTATGTTTTTTTAAAATCAATGCATGATATATCTAAGGTGCACAGTGAAGTTGCACTTTTAGCTATACAATTTTCAGAGGTTAAAGCAATAAAGGACATTCAACTGTTCAAGAAGATAAAACTCAGATGGAGTCTTTAATAGTTTAGATAAACAACAACAGTGGCATGAGAACACAGATCCCAACATGAAAAAAAATTAATAGGCATCATATAGATTACAATCATCAAGAAGAAAGACAACCATTAAGCTTCACGATACAACATTGATGAGCAATACTAATGTGTTGTTTTAAGGACATGTATGTGTAGCAAGAATTCACATGGCCATGGGTATAGTTTATTAAATGAAAGAAAATTATTAAGAAAAGCCTCCTATTCATAATAGTTAAGAAACTAAGAACAACTTGAAAGATGACAAAGTGTTGATCAAAATAGAGCCACTCATGCTCATATCGAGAATTCATCAGGTGACACTTACTTGAAAGTAAAAATCTGGAATGGCAAGGGCCTCAACAAAAGACAACAATAAAACCTTAGTTAAGGAAGATTCATGGCGGCCATGTTTGATCATAATGAAATTAACAAGGTTCAATATGAAAACCCCCCACAAGTCTCCAAGGGAGCCGATCAATGAAAATGAGCAAGGTGTGAGTAGTAAGCTCAAATAAGCAGGTTATTTATCATAAATGGAGAATCATTTTAGACAGAGAAAATACAACATAAATTCCCTATTATGGGCTTGAATCAAATTGTACATTAAATTGAAGAAAGGATCGTGAAAAACCTAGATGTGGGTAATTTTGAATGATTAAAAATAGATTTTAATTCCACATCCATTAAAGGTTTATCAGTTTGTAGAGATACTTGATTAGTAAATAAGAACTTACTATTTCCAATCATTCGAAGTTCAAACCCTCATCTAGATCCAAGAAGCCACAAAATAACAAGCACCCAAAACCAGATCCAGGCTCACAAGGGCACATTATCAACAAAACAAGTGAATGCCCAGTTATATCGTAAGTTTTATCAGAATAATGCACATGAAAATATGTTTAGGACAGTAAGCTCAAACAGCCAACTTAAAAATCCCTACAATAGCAATCAAAGTTCAAAGATTTGATAATGACTTACCGGGAATAGAAGAAAAGTCAACGTTTAAGAAGACAAATAAGGAAAAATGGCTACCCAACAGCGCTTGAAATAAATAAGTTATGGCGGCATGATCTAATGAGACCTTGAAGAAAAAAACACAAAATCTCAAAAAATTTCAGAAAGAAAGAGAGAAATAATGCGCATAAGCTCAAAAATAATGAAGTGATAACATTCAGAACCTCATAAAATCAATCTTCTAGATCATTCATTAATGGCAACCTAAATAAAATTTGCCAGGGATTTTCCCTCCAAAATAGGAATGCAAATGAAATGATAGAGTTCATGTTACGAAAATAAACATGCTCACCAACCAACTCACGGTAACTAAACTCAACCATGGTGAAGAGATCATTGTTCAAGAATCATAAGTACCAAGATCGATGATTCACATCAAATCCATAGTTCACCTACCCATCTTCCATTTCATAACATCAACGAATGAAATCAAGTTGTTACCGAAATCGATGGTCAAGAATTGTTCACCAATTTCAATGAAAAAATCTAACCTTGATCATATTTGCATGAATTATACTACAGACAAAGAGTACAGACATGGAAAGCATAATGAAACACTAATTAGGGTTGTATTTTCACTAATAAAAGATCACAAAGAGTCGAGTCATCGTCACAAGGGGGTTGGCTCCATGTTTTTATAAAATCATTGCATTGATTATTCATAAAGGTTTGAACCTTATGTCTATGCCTTGGAAAATAAATGAACATGATCAAGGAGGGACCGAAGACCATGGTAAAGGTGGAAAATAATTGGAAAGGGAGTTTATTAATCACCTTTGTTAGTCAAAACTATGATGCATGCCTTGTCCAAATGAAAAGTGTCGAGTATAACCAAACCAAAGGTGATAGTAATCAAATCAATGTGCAATGATTTTTTAATCAAATTATATGACATGGTTAGGGAAAACAGTGCATGGAAGGCTTTCAATAGCATGGTGTAAAATGGATTAGTGAAAGGGACTAAACTAGAATTTTTCCAATCACCTAATTTTTGCAAGTGGTCCCCACAGTGGGAGAATTTTGAGTTGAATGAATTTTACTAAGTGAAAGGAACAAAGAATTATTTCTACTTGTAGAGAAGAATCTTTTCATGTCATCCACTAAAAGACAAAGCAAAGGAAAGACAAAAGTTAAACATGTGCACATCAAACGTGGCCCCCACAGTGGAGTTGGGTATTTTGCTAGAGTATTGCAAATAAGAGAATTATTTTTGCTCACACAGAGAGATTAATTTTTGCATGTGCATCCAAGGGGTAAAATTAAAGAGTGATAAATTTATCATTGCAAGTGGATCAAATTGTAAGTGTCACATCAAGCACTAGAAGACAGAGATTGCATGCACATGGGAGAATACTTACATAGAAAGCAAGGGCTATTATTAGCCAGATAAAATATGTGGAATAGTCCCTCACAGAAACGTAAAAGTAGAAACTAATATGTAAAAAATATTACAGATTTGAAATAAAAGTGCAAAATAAAAATAACACAACACAAAGAGACAGTATTTAGTGTGGTTCACCCAATTTGGGTGATGTCCACCAAGAATCACTTGCTCTGATTTTACTACAAGCCACCTCTCTCTCAATACAATACCTAGATATTTTTAGAACTATGCTCAACAAACTCTACATAATTCACACCTGAATTCATACACATATGTAATGTTACATAATCCCTACCAAATGCACAAAACCACATAAGTAGACAACTTCTTAAGTAGATTTACAAAATCGTGGGTATCAAAGCCATGGGCCAAAACTATCCCAAAAATCTATGGGTCAAAAATCCCACCCATATGAGAAAATGTACTGTCATCACCAATCTGGCACTATGATAATTCTTCACCAGGAACTCCTCGTGCTATGATTATTTACTAATGCACAACCTTTAGTTTGGTAGATGTAATCTGGAAACAAAACAACAACATAACACAAGAATACCATCGACTATGATAAGACGGAATGATGACAAATCTGAAATATCAAAGTAAATTATAATATTAACATGAAATTGTTACAATCTCACCCATGAGGTACTTCAAGTGTTATTGACTTCACTTGCCTTTCACCAATGCTATGGGAGAAACTTTACAATTACACCTCTTAATGGCTTCTTCAACACACCTTTAAACTGATGGCTTCTTTTGCACACTTCCTACAGTATTTCTCACTACTTCCTTCTATGCTAAATGAGGGGGGTGGCCTCTCTATTTATAGAACTTCCAGGCTTATCCATCTTATCTCTAAGATAGGATAAGAAATCCACTTTGACGAATCATATTCCATACCTTAACTCTTATCTGTACATGTAAGCTTATCTTTTAAGATAAGATAAACCTTATCATTTTACATGGGTTCCACATTTTTAGACTTTTTACAAATAAAATATACAAAATATTTATGACCTCACTCCTTGTCCTTATTACCAATATAATATTTCTAATTCATAATCACGTAGACCCTACTTCTCTAATTACCCAAACTTTGACATTTTAACATTACCGGAACACTTACGAAAAATATTTACTTTTTACAACATTCCTATTGTACTTTGACTGTTACCGTACTCCACATTATTGGTGGCACTATACTGACGGTGCCATTATCTTCTATCAGACGCTACTACTAATTATACTTAACAACATCCTATTCCTAATACATACATTAATGAAATAGAAATTACGGAGGAAAATTTTAGTGTCGACATCTTCCCCCTTCCTAGCTTCTACTTCATCCTCAGAGTAGACTTATTCTGGTGCTTGGAAAATCTTCAACTTGTCGTGGTTGACCTATTTCGTAATGGGAGTGCCATCCAATTCCTCCAGTCAGTAAGTACCATTTTCATGCACAGCTACTATTTTGTAGGGCCCCATCCATTTTGGAAGAAATTTTCTGTCTTCTTTTTTTGTATCTGGAATCATATACTAGAACCAAGTCATTCACATGAAATGGAGACCACCAGATATTTTGATCAAAGTATTCCTTCTACTTCATTTTCTTCTTATAGCTTGTATCCTTTGCTATTTCCCTCATTTCCTCTAGAAAATGAAGATGTACCAACCTTTCTTTTATTGAATCACTTTCATCCATCCTTTCATTTTTCATAACTCTCATAGTGGGAATATCAAACTCAATAGGAAGAACTGGATCAATGCCATAGGCCAACTAAAATGGGGAGTATCCTGTTGCTGACTTTGATGTTGCCCTATATGCCCACAATGTTGCATGAATCCTTTTATCCCACTTATGTACCTGCAAGGCTGCATCTTTTGCTAGAATTTGACACAACACAAAATTTGTTCGTTCCACCTGTCCATTTGTACTTGGCTTGTATGTTGTTTCCTTCCTGTGCTTAATAGAAAATTTATTGACTAGGGCTTCTACTACCTCATTAATGAAGTGGCTTCCTTGATCTGTTACAATTTCTAATGGACAACCAAATCTGGTGACAATGCGTTCATATATGAACCTTGCTACCTCATCCATGGAAGCTGTTTTCAATGGCCTAGCTTCAACCCACTTAGTTAAATAATCTGTGGCAACTACAATATACTTATTTTGGCATGAGGTAGTTGGAAGTGGACCTACAATGTCTATTACCCACTTTTCAAAGGGACCAAGTGAAAGAATAGGGCATAATAGAGCTGATAAAGTCTTACGGTTACCATGTGTTTGACAAATATCACATGTCTTACAATAATTATAACAATCTTTAAAAAGAGTGGGCCAGTGATAACCTGCATCCAAGATCCTTCTTGCTGTAAGTTGTCCAGAGAAGTGCCCTCCACATGTACCATTGTGGAATTCTTCTAGCAGTTCCTTCCCTTGATCACGTCCAACTTCCCTCTTGTACTATCCATCAGGTCTTATTCGAAATAATACTCCATGCAGAATAGAATATGGACGACTGGCTTGAGTAATCTTTCTCTTAGTCATTGCATTGGCACCATCAGGAAACTTAAATTCATTTAGATAATTCCAAATATCTATGTATTCACTAGGGATTGTGTCAAGGGATAACAATGCTGCATCGGGGAAATCATCATCATCACAAGATGATCCTAAACCATCATAGGCTCGAGAGAGTGCATCTGCATTGACATGCTTCTTTCCTGGCCTATCTATAATATCAAATTCAAATTCTTGTAGCAAAATTATCCATCTTGCTATCCTCCCTGATGGGTTAGGCTTATTTACAATATATTTTAGAGCCTGATGATCTGTTAAACCTAGAAATTTTTTCCCTAGAAAGTAATTTCTAAACTTCTTTACAGCAAAAATGATAGCCAGAGCCTATTTTTCAGTTACAGTATAATTTACCTCAGCACTTCTCATTTGTCTGCTCCTAAAGTAAATTGGATGTTCATTCCCATTTTCATCATTTTGACTCAAAGTACTTCCTAGTGCTGCATCTGAGGCATCACTGTACACAATGAATGGCTTGCTCCAATCTGGATTCTTCAAAACAGGTGAAGACACCAGGGCTTCCTTCAGTTGTCCAAAAGCTTCATGCACCTTATTTCTTGGTTAATAAGTAACATCCTTCTTCAAGAACTGGGTTAGTGGCTGTGCAATCTTTTAGAAATTCTTGATGAACCTTCTATAGTAACCCACATGGCCTAAAAATGATCTCAACTTACTTCTATTCATAGGAAATGGTAAATCTTTGATTTTTGAAACTTTATCAGGATCAGTACCAATACCATCTCTGGATACAACATGCCCTAACAAAACTCCTTTAGAACATCCAAAGACACACTTTGTAGGGTTTAGTGAGGCTTGTGCTTCATCTAACCTTTGTAATGATGTCTCCATCTGGTGCAGGTGGTCCAACTTGCTCCCATAGATGCAAAAATCATCCAGAAATACTCTGATGAAGGTCCCAATGTAGGGTTCGAACACCCTATTCATCAAACACTGGAATGTTTTTGGAGCATTACACAACCCAAAAGGCATAACTCTATAAGCAAATGTTCCCCAAGGAGTGGTGAACATGGTCTTCAGCTGATCTTTCTCTGCTATACGAACTTGGTTGTAGCCGCTATATCCATCAGTAAAACTATAGCACTCCTGGCTAGCTACTTCGTCCAAGATCTGATCTGAAAATGGAAGAGGGTAATGATCCTTCTTTGTTGCCTTATTGAGCTTCCTGTAATCAACACAAATGCGTAGCTTCCCATTATTTTTTATTGAGATCACAATGGGAGAAATCCATTCTGAATTCTCCACAACAAATATGAATCTTGCATCAAGCAACTTATCTATTTCTTCTTTTACAGTCTTGGAAAAATTAGGATTCATTCTATATGGCATTTGCTTTATGGGTTTAGCACCATCTACCAGCTTAATAGAATGTTCTACCCAACTTACTTGATGGAGTTCTTTGTAATCAAAAGTGAATATGTGTATGTAGCTTCGAAAGAGCTGGAGGTAGGATTCCTTCTCACTCTCCATCACAACATCACCAATCTTTATTTTTTGGAGACGATCATCAACTTCTTCTTCAGATAATTTTATGGGGTCATGAGTTGGTGTGACTGGAAGGATATCCATGACTGAAACATCAACCTCACTTTCTTCATCTTCAGTGTCCACTTCACTGGTACTAGAGTAATTAGAGGATGTCCAATCATCAGTTTCATCACTTGAATTGACAGGTTCTGCCTTATGATGCCGAGGGATCATGTTTATCTTCACCCTCTCTCTACCACGTCCAAGTGTTATGAATCCTTCATTCCAGTAGTTTCTTACATGAACTCTCCTTAGCCATGGTCTTCCCAGCAAACATTAGGTATGCAACAGTATCATTTTTCATCACCTGAAAGTATACCACACATACAACACCCATAACAGATATTGCCACATTTGAAACTACGCCTTCTGGTTTAGTTTTTCCTTTATTTAATGACCTTAACATAAGTGTTGAAGGGCGATCAATTTTTAAACCCAACATATTCATTACAGACTCGGTCATTACATTAACTGCAGCACCTCCATCAACTAAGACATCATGAATTGAAATACCATTACATAATACCTCAGCTTGTGGAGCATAGGGATCTGCTTCTGCCTCCAAAACAGGGACCTCAACCTCGTTCCTTCGTCGAGCATTGAGTCCACTTCACAACTCCCGCCTCTTCTCAGAAGACATAGCCAAGAGTTGACCATATGTAATATTTGCAGGCCTTTTGGACAGATCTTCCAAGATGGAGTATGGTCCTTGCCCCTGTGAAATTAGAAAATCCTGCACACCCAACTTTCTTCTCCTATGTTTCTTACTAGTTTCTCCTTTCATCTTTTTAGGATCATTTCCATCTTGATTATCTTTTTCTTTCTTTCTTTTTGTTACAAACACATCTACTTCATTATTTCTGCTCTTATCTACTACATCAAAGAATTCACAGGTGCTTTTCCTTTATCATTATCTCCTTTACCAGATGTAGAACCTCTATCTGGACAATTATACTTATAATGACCCTTTTTATAACAACCATAACATACAACTTCAGAAATATTTCTTTTTGGACCTCTATCTCCTCCCTGAGAACTAAATTCTTTTCCTTGAAGAAGATTAATAGTTAACTGACCCATCTTTTTGAGAAGATTTTCATACTCAGTAGATGCACTAGGAGAAATATTTGTGCTCACCGGGAGTGGTTGTGGATTCTAGACCAAAGGTGCTGGTGTAGGCTCTACTTTAGCAACAATTTCTTTGGGCTCCTCTTCCATGCTTTCTTTTTGCCTTCTTGCAATCTCCTTTGCTTATTCAATGGTAGCTGGGCGGTCATACTTCACTCGTTGTCTTATTTCTGGCTTCATCCCAAGAATGAAGTGCTTACATAGGAGATTATCCACGCCATTCATCAACCCATCCACTAATCCTTCCTTCCGGATCTAGGCATCGAGCTTCCTCCTTAGTTCTAGAACATGAGCATAATAATACCTTATCTTCTCCTTCTCTCCTTGGGATAGCTTTGTGATCTCGATCATGAGATCTGCATATTTATGTTGTTCACCAAATTCTTCAAGAAAACTTTCAGTTAATAAATCCCATTAATTTTTTACATTATCACCTAGTGTTTCAAACCACCTAAGTGCTAAACCATCCAAAAAGGTAGGAAAAAATTCAGTCCATTGTTTCTTTGTTATAAGGCCATTACAAATACAAGATCGTTTAAACTCTTGAATGAAAGAAGAAGCATCTTCATTAGATTGAGCTGAAAAATAGGAATATTTCCCATTTTCAAAAGTAACCACCATAAAATACCAACCCACAAGTACAATCAACAAGACTTATGTGCACAAATAATTGGAATCACTATACTAGAAAGTGACTTTACACCTTTCTACAATAAAATAGAAATGACCACGGTAAACTATGGTAAAAATTGACTTACTACGGTAAAAACCGACTTTACTGTGGTAAACACTATTCACAGTAAAAAGTGAAGTTACTGCGGTAAATACTATTCACGGTAAAAAGTGACTTTACTGTGATAAATACTATTCACAGCAACAATGACTTTATCATGGTAACTACTATTCATGGTAAAAATGACTTTACCATGGTAACTACTATGCACAGTAAAAATAAGGTTACCCTCCAATTGATTTTTGACTAAGTGGGAATATCTCTCCAGAAAATCCACCAATGAGGAATGGTCCCGGCAACGGAACCAAAATGTCATCACCAATCTGACACTATGATAATTCTTCACCGAGAACTCCTCGTGCTATGATTATTTACTAATGCAAAGCCTTTAGTTTGGTGGATGTAATCTGGAAACAAAACAACAACATAACACAAGAATACCATCGACTATGATAAGATGGAATGATGACAAATCTGAAATATCAAATTAAATTATAATATTAACATGAAATTGTTACAATATCACCCATGAGGTACTTCAAGTGTTATTGACTTCACTTTCCTTTCACCAAGACTATGGGAGAAACTTTACAATTACACCTCTTAATGGCTTCTTCAACACACCTTTAAACTGATGGCTTCTTTTGCACACTTCCTACAATATTTCTCACTACTTCCTTTTATGTTAAATGAGGGGGGTGGCCTCTCTATTTATAGAACTTCCAGGCTTATCCATCTTATCTCTAAGATAGGATAAGAAATCCACTCTGACGAATCATAGTCCATACCTTAACTCTTATCTGTACATGTAAGCTTATCTTTTAAGATAAGATAAACCTTATCATTTTACATGGGTTCCACATTTTTAGAATTTTTACAAATAAAATATACAAAATATTTATGACCTCACTCCTTGTCCTTATTACCAATATAATATTTCTAATTCATAATCACGTAGACCCTACTTCTCTAATTACCCAAACTTTGACATTTTAACATTACCGGACTACTTACGAAAAATATTTACTTTTTACAACATTCCTATTGTACTTTGACTGTTACCGTACTCCACATTATTGGCAGCACCATACTGACGGTGCCGTTATCTTCTATCAGATGCTATTACTAATTGTACTTAACAACATCCTATTCCTAATACATACATTAATGAAATAGAAATTACGGAGGAAAATTTTTGTGTCGATAGTACATTTCCCAATATATCAGGCGTGCTTTATTTTCAGGAATAAAAAATTCAGGGTCTGCGCCCCCAAACCCCTGCTACCGAGGTCTACTATCCATTGACCCTCGCTCAGGGCTTGGCCTGGCCCTGAACCCTAGAGAGACAACTGTGGAAATTTTACATTACTCTTAGTGTCCAGTCTTCAACACTTTCACACATGAAAATAGGCTCCACAACCTAACAATCTCCCACTTGGAGACTAGTTTTCCTCTGAGAAAGCTTCTCAACCCTTCACTAGTTTTTCTGTGAAGACCAACCAAAGCTTAATACAGCTTCAATTTTTCCCTTTTGACCACCTTGGTCATCATGTCTATAGGATTCTGACTGGTATGAATTTTTTCCAGCTTCAACTTCTCTTCCTGCAAAGTTGTCCTGATGAAATGACACCTTAACTATATATGCTTCATCCTAGAGTGGAAAGCAGAGTTCTTAGCTAGGTGTATGGCACTCTAACTATCACTATGTATATTTAATTCCTCCTTATGCCCCAACTCCTCAAGCAATTATTGTAGCCAAATCATTTCTTTACTTGCCTTTGTGGTAGCAACAAACTCAGCCTTCGTGGTTGACAAAGCCACCAACTTATGTAGTCATGAAATTCAGCTTACTGCTGTCCCACCTACAATGTAAACATAACATGTTGTTCTCCTCCTAATGTCTACATCTCTAGTCATATCTAAATCTACATAACCACACAAAGTGGTGTCTAATCCATTGTAGCACAAAACCATCCCCATGGTCCCTCTCAAATACCGAAGGATCCACTTTACTTCCTATCATTGATCTCTACCTAGATCACTCATAAATATACTCACTGCTCCCACTACATGGGCAATATTAGGCCTGGTGCATACCATGGCATACATCAAACTACCAACCGCTGATGAGTAAGGTACCTTTGACATGTGGTTTCTCTCCTGCTCTTTCTTGGGACACTGCTCCTTTGATAACTTGAAATGGCCTGCCAAAGGAGTTCCAACTGGTTTAACATCCTATATATTAAACCTCTCCAAGACCTTTTTAATGTACTCTTTCTAAGATAAAGTCAACGTATGTTCCTTCCTATCTTGAGATATCCTCATACCAAGGATTTTTTTGGCTGCCCCCAAATCCTTCATAGCAAAGGATTCACTTAGCTGCTTCTTGAGTACTTTTATTTCCTGCATGTTTTTACCTGTAACCAACATGTCATCCACATACAAACACAAGATTATACAACTGCCATCCTCAAATTTCTTTGTATACACACAATGGTTAGAATGACATCTAATATAACCTTACTTCATCATGAAGCTATCAAATTTATTATACCATTGACGAGGAGTTTGTTTCAAGCCATACAAGCTCTTATTTAGTTTGCACACCATCTCCTCTTTACCTTTGACCTCATAGCCCTCTAGATGCCACATATATAGATCCTCCTCCAAATCACCATGAAGAAATGTAGTCTTTACATCAATCTGCTCTAAGTGCAAGTCTTCTACTGCAACTATTCTAAGAACAATTCTAATACAAGTCATTTTTACTATAGGAGAAAAAATCTCATCAAAATCTATACCTTTTTTCTGTGCAAACCCCTTGACCACCAACTGGGCCTTGTATCATTTCTTGCATCCTTATTCCTCTTTGACTCTGAACACCCACTTGCTTTTTAATGCTCTTTTTCCTTTAGGTAGCTTCACCAAATCCCATGTTTGGTTCTCCATGAGAGCGTGATGCTCTTCATCCATTGTTTTCTCCCACTTCTTCCTAGCATCTACCTGAATTACTTCATCAAATATTTTTGGCTCTCCACTGTCAGTGAGTAATAAATAATAAAGAGAAGAAGAAAAATGTTCAGGTTCTCTTCTTACCCTAGAAAACCTCCTCAATATAGGAGTTTGGGGTTCCTATTGAGGAGGTTCCTGAACTGATTCATGTGTTACTTTCCCACTCGGAAGATCCTCTACCACTCCATATTCTTTCTTGGATTCTTCCTTGTTTTCCTATAATTGTTGCTTATACATGACTTTCTCATTAAATGCCACATCCCTAGATCGAATGATTTTCTTGTCCTTAATACTCCAACATTTATATCCAAATTCATCACCACCATAAATAATGAAAGTACATTTTTCTGATTTATCCTCTAGTTTGGTCCTATCATCCTTGCCTATATGGACAAACACCTCACATCCAAAGAATCTAAGAAATGAATAATCAATTTTCTTACCATACCAAGCCTCCTCAAGTATGCCTCCATCTAAGGAACTTGAGGGTCCTTTGTTTATCAAGTAAACAATTGTACTCACCTCTTCTGGCCAAAAAGAAAGAGGCAGTCCTGCATATAACCTCATGATCCTAGCACGTTCCATTATTGTTCTGTTCATCCTTTTTGACACCCCATTCTACTGTAGATTTCCTGGAACTGTATTTTTCTTATGGATTCCATTCTTAGAATAGTAATCATCAAATTTATTGTTGTAATACTCCCCTCCATTATCTGACCTGAGACATTTTAGCTTAAGACATGTTTCATTCTCTACCAAGGCTTTCCATTTAACAAAAGTGTCAAATACATCATATTTTTTTCTAATACAATAAACCAAAACTTTCCTTATTGCATCAGCAATAAAAGTAACATAATAACTTGAAACCCCAAGAGATGATACCTGAGTCGGCCCCCACATATCAGAATGCACTAGTTCTAACTTACTCTCTTTCTTTGTAGGTCCAACCTTGAGAAAACTTACTCGCTTTTATTTCTCATATATGTAGTCCTCACAGAACTCCAAACCTATTTCTGTATATCTAGGAAAATCCTTCTTTATGATCTCCATGCCCTTATGGATCATATGACTGAGCCTATAGTGCCATAATGTTGTATCTACTTCTGAAGCCACAAGATTACAAAAATTAGTGATATAAGTGGTTAAATACAAGGTTCCAACCTTCTTACCCCTTGCCACCATAAGAGAACCCTTGAAAACCTTCCAAGAGTATGTTGTAATTATCACAGTACAACCATCACTTCCCAACTGGCCCGCTGATATCAGATTTCATTTTAAAGTAGGAACATGTCTAACATCCTTCAATGGCCATGTATTCTCATTCTACATCTTAACCCAAATAGATCCTTTTCCAACTATACTGCAAGGCTCATCATCAAGAAAAACATGCCCAAAATCCCATTGAACACAATCAAGAAAATAATGCCTATGTGGCATAGCATGGAAAGAAGCCCCCAAATCTAACACCCAAGATTCAACACTATTGTGTAAAGAAAGAATCAAAGCATCCTGACATACATTACTCGTTGCCACATTTGCCTCATTTTCTTCATGTTGTTTCTTCTTATCCTAAAGCTCACAACAGTTCTTCTTTGCATGCCCAAACTTTCCACAGTGCCAGCATACTATCTTGCTTTTAGATTTTGACCTTTCCCGATCTTTCAATTTTCCATGGCTTCCTCTATTCTTCTGTCTCCCTCTAGTGTCTACTATCAAAGCATTTCCAGAAGTAGAAGATTCCCCAAATATTTTTCTTCACATTTCCTCACTTAGAATCACCCCTACAACATCCTCAAACTTCAACTTTGAGTTAGCTAGAACCGAGTTGCTTACCGCTATTACCAGGCTATTCCAACTCTCAGGTAAAGAGCGCATAATTAATAAATCCCTAACTTCTTCATCAAATTCTATTGTAACCGAAGCTAGCATATTCACAACTGTATTAAAATAATTTAAATGATCTTCTACCGAACCATTCTCATACATCTTCATATTAAACAAATTTTTCATTAAAAATATCTTGTTAGAGGAAGAGGGTTTTTCATACAACTTCCCTAATGCATCCATCATGTTTTTTGTATTATTTTCCTTTGAAATATTAAATAATACCAAAGATGCAAGGCACAACCAGATTGTCCCAAGTGCCTTCCTATCCAGTAAATCCCATTCCACATTTGGAATGCTCGAGGGTTTGTTCAACTTCTTAGACAATGGAATATAAAGATCCTTCTGATAAAGGTAATCTTCCATCTGCATCTTCCAAAGACTGAAATTCTTCCTGTTGAATTTATCAGCCCTTGATCTTCCATCATTTGCCATAGATCCCACTCAAGCTAAAAATTTCCCTATGATTCAACACTTCAGCAAACCATACCTCACTCTGATACCAATTGTTAGGAAATAAGGGATAAAATATGTGGAATAGTCCCTCACAGAATCACAAAATTAGAAACTAATATGCAAAAAATATTACAGAGCTGAAATAAAAGTGTAGAGTAAAAATAACACAACACAAAGAGACAATATTTAATATGGTTCACCCAATTTGGGTTACATCCATTAAGAATCACTTGATTATATTTTATTGCAAGCCACTGCTCTCTCAATACAATACCTAGATTTGTTTGGAGCCATGCTCCATAAACTCTACAGAATTCACACATGAATTCATACACATCTACAATGTTACATAATCCCTACCATATGTACAAAACCACATAAGTATACAACTGCTTAAACAGTTTTACAAAACTATGGGTATCAAAGCCACGGGCCAAAACCGTCCCATAAACATATGGGTCAAAAATCCCGCCCATATGAGAAAAAGCACATTTCCAGGTATATCGGGTATGTTTTATTTTGAGGCCAAAAAAAAAATTATGGGCTGCTCCCCCAAACCCCTGCTATCAGGGGCTACCACTCTTGGGCCCCCGCTCGTGGCTTGGCCCAACCCCAAACCCCGACGAGACAACTGTGGAACGTGCACATTACTCTTAGTGTATAGTCTTCAACACTTTCACACATGAAAATAGGGGCTCCACAACCTAACAAATTATTCATCCAACTTTATTAAAAATAGACTAGTCAACTGCAGTTTGACTGAAATGTATGTTTGTAACCAAGGCTATTAATGCCTCATTGTATTAGCATGTCTATTTTTATTCCTTTATTTATTCATAATAAAGGGGTAAAAATAGGATGCACGGGCGAGTACAAATTTTATCCTATTTTTTAGGATGGGATGGGTAAATAAACTTGCTATATATTGTGTGAAATTGTAAGGCACAAGGAGGAATTTTTGGACACAGGAGTGCTGAAGAAATTTTTGTCAGTTTTGCCCCTTGAATGAGAAATGATTTCTACCTTTCCAATTATTTTTAGTGGTGTGTATATCTCATTAATTCTTGTGAATGTCATATTCCCTGATTTATCATCTTATCTTGCTGCAAATTTATTAATTTCTGCATAATATTAGTGTGCATGTATTCAGTCAAAGCCCTCGATAAGTTTGGTGTATCACCCTTTTTAAATTTTAGTTATAGTCATCTTTTACCCTCAAAACCAAAAAAAAAAATTAGTTTAGGATACACCAAAAAGGAACCGGCCTTGATACCAAAGACTCACCTCAACAATAGGTATACCCAAAGACCTGAGGTGTTTCCATTGTATCTACAAAATCGAGAGATCCAGAGCAAGCTTAGAACACCTACATTTATCTCTCAATAGGGTGCACTTTTGAGAGAACAGTTCCCCCATGGCTGTGAACTATTTTCAAAACATTGCTGAAGAACTTGAAGATAGAACAAAGCTTACCAAGTTTAGGCTTAGTTGGAAAACCCTCAATGTGCAAGATGAATAATGAATTCACATGATGAGCCTCAAACTCGAAATTTCCATAGAAGAGGAGAATATTTCGAAGACTCAGTGCTAATAAAGCAAAAACAATAAAGGAAGAAATTGTTATAGAGTTATAAAATCAAAGGCTTACCTTCTTTCATCTACAATGACTCAAAATATCAGAGAAGTTCGAGCTAATCTCAAAATAGAGCTTGAAAATTAGAATAATAGCAGCCAAGAAGATTCAAAGAGACTATAAACTTCATTACAGAGCTTCACAGAACTCCCAAAGTTTAATAATATGCATGCACAAAACTCTCAAAGTTTTTTTTCAAAGGAATCGAGCTCGAAGAATGTCACAAACCTCACAGTGAGATCAAAATGAAAGAATAATGGTGGTCACCCTCTTGCAGATCTCGAACCATAAGAATAATGATAAAATGTGCAAGTATTAGCACATACAGAGCCTCAAAACTACAAAAAGATTGATTTCGAGCTCGAAATGTAGAACAATAGCAACACAGGAAGAAATTACCAAGACTTCACCCTATTTTTTCCATCATGTAATGAGAAATGAGTCAGGTTTCACTTGTTTACTCAACTACCACCTAACTCATCAGAGAACCCAGAGTTACCCATCGACAATCGAGAGATGAAAGTACCAAGATTGATGGTGCAGATCAAAACCACATACCACCTACCAATAAAATTCTTAATAGTCGAGATCAAATGTAACAATTGATCAATGATCAAGATTTTTTCCCAATTCAATGCAAATCCCATAAATATTAGAGCTCAAATTATCGATGGTTCAAGATTACAAGTACAAGATCAAACAATCAAGTTTCTAAACCACAAAGTCAGAAGATAAATGGTGTAGCTTCAGAAAGTACCAAGATCAATGGTAAATATCAAACCGACAACTAATGTAAACTCATCACAGATAACATGCGTGTAAATTCCACAGAAAAACCCTATCCATCATGGTTACCCACATCCACTGACAAATCTTCCAAGGGTGATTCATCGTGGAGGGGAGGCTAGCCCCAATAAATTAAATAATCAATGCATTGAAATTTCTAAGGTCTAAAACCTTAAGTGCCACAAAAATCAAATGCTGAAAACCTTTTGTGCATAACAATGATTAATCAAAAATGAAAAAAAAGCATTGTATATGTTGATTATAAGTCAAAAGGGGGAAAAGACTATGGTCAAGGTGACTTCAAATGTTCAAAGGAGACAATGATTAACCAAAGGCTGAAAAGGTATAAGTTTGCAACCTTATAAAGAGTAAAATATGCCAATACCTAAGTAAAAAGGGGGCCACTTTTGTGTGCCATAAAGGTAATCAAATAAACAATAATATATGACATTGGCCTAGTGATGGTCATCATTCAATCAAAGGTGACCATGATGCTATGTTAGAGAAAGGTAAATCATTACCTTAATTTTTGCAAAAGAACCTCACACCCTCAAGGTGGTCAACATATAGGTGGTCCCCACACGTGTTGAATATTTTTCCAAGTATGAAGGCAAAGGAATTATTTTTCTTACACAGGGAAATTATTTTTGCATGTGCATCCAAGGGGAAATAATTGTAAAAGTGCCAAATTTATCATTGCAAGTGGATCAAATTGCAAGTGTCACATC
This sequence comes from Taxus chinensis, assembly GCA_019776745.2. Taxonomy (NCBI): domain Eukaryota; kingdom Viridiplantae; phylum Streptophyta; class Pinopsida; order Cupressales; family Taxaceae; genus Taxus; species Taxus chinensis. The sequence continues at coordinate 611,325,687 of CM034152.1, read as the reverse complement.
AAGTAGAAGAAGACAAGATCATGCACTTGCATTGGATGAGACTTTCAAAGCAAGAAAGTATATAAGTTTAGCAAAAACATTCACCCAATTTTTATTAAAAACATATCAGTCAACTACACTTTGACTTAAGTCTTTTTTTGTAACTAAGGCTATTAATGCCTCATTGTAACCAGCATGTCTATTTTTATCCCTTTATTTAATCATGATAAAGGGGTTAAATTATCATGCATGGTTGAGTACAAATTTTATCCTATTTTTAGGATGGGTTGGGTAAATAATTTTTCTATATATTGTGTGCACTGGAAAAGCACAAAAGGAGGAATTTTTGGACATAAGAGTGTTGAAGTAATTTTCTACCAGTTTTTCCTTGAATGAGAACTGTTTTTTTCCTTTCCAATTATTTGCAGTGGTGTGTACCTTTCCATTAATTATTGTGAATGTTAATTCCCTGATAAATCATCTTACCTTGCTAAAAATCTGGTACTTTTTGCATAGTCTTATTGTGCATGTTTATCTTTTTGTGTTGTTGTGATTTATCCCTCAATACATAAGTGTTTGCCTTAATATTTTGCTGAGAGCCATTGGTTCATGCATGTAAAATGCATTCTCAATTTTATTGTGCATATACTGAGTCAAATCCCTAAATAATTTTTGTGTATCACCCATTTCAATTTCAGTTACATTCATCTTTTTACCTTTAAAACCCAATTTTTTTAGGATACATCAATAAGGAGCCAGCCTTGATACCAAAGACTCACCTCAAAAATAGGTATACCCATAGACCTGATGTGTTTCCATTGTATCTATGAAAGTGAGAGATCAAGTAAGCTTAGATCCCTTTCTTTCATCTCTCAACCAGGGTGCACTTTCGAGAGATAATAGGGCGTGTATTCATGGATGATGTAGTTCCCACAGTCATTGTTGAGGGTCGAGACCATGTGCAAGCTACAGAGTGACATGCTGCTTGGTTGAAGATGCAATTTCTTCCCATGTTCACACTAAGGGTGGGAATGTTAGGAAATCACGCTAGTGTTTACATGAGTTAAAATAATAACATGTTATTATTACAAAGTTGTATTTAATGAGTTGTTTAGGAGTTATAACAACTCATTTATTTGACATTAGTTGTTACAATTTATTCTAAATGAATCATATAGAATTAGTGAGTGGTTGTAGGAGGTTTCCTATTTTATAGGAAACATCCTCCCTATATATTTGTATATATCGAATGATAAGAATACAAAATATTATTTTGTGTGATATTTTCTCTACTAGCATTTTGTCTTAAATTCACTACAACTGTTTCTAATATAATCATGGATTTCTCATTGAATCATCATGTGGAGGCCATTTGACCCACCTCTGGTCGTCAAAGTTTACTTTCATGTGTTAATGGGTAACACTTGTTGCCCATCGGCACACGACACCTCCAAAATTGTAAGTTCAAAGACCTTCAATCATGTTTGAGGCCTTAAAACACAATTTAACAACAGATGAATGAAAAGGGGGGCTCCATTTCCTTGTAAAATGGAATGGGGATTTTTTGGTAATAATAGTTTTCATATTTTCTTATTCAATCTGATGCAAATCAAAAACTTCCCTTCAGTCTTGACTATCAACTCTTTATCAAATCTTGACCATTGAATATTTTGCAAATCTTAATTGTCATCTCTTTGTTATGTTGGAAATGAACATATGGGTTTCAAATTTTGATTCAAATTTATTTTGTGTTGTTGCATTTATTTATCATGTCAAATCTGCAAGTATTTACTTCCCACTTGTTTATTTTCAACTTTTTATTCATGTCCTCGTCAAGTATCTAACAAATTTAATGTCATCCAATCAAAAACCTTGATTTTTTCAACTTCGATCGGAATATGTTTTCTACCAGTTCCTCATATGACCAGCCGATGTACGGGCTCAATTATTAATGATTTTTTGTGCATCAATTGTGCCCCATTTTTTTATTGTGGGCCCTTTAAGCACAAATTGTACTCATGTGAATATTTTGAGCAAGATCACAACTATAAAGTGGAGCACATATACCAAATATTTTTTGGGGAGGAATAATATGAGCAGTGAAATAGGTGCCAAATATGTAGGTAGTTGATTTCCACAATCCAATGAAAATCTTCAATGACCTACAAATATATATATATATATATATATATATATATATATATAGCATATCCCTATTTTTCCTTTGATCATTGAATGACGATGCCATCACGATTGTTGATGAGGGAAACCCTAATCAACTTTCCATAACAACACACTGCTTGTTTTCCTTCTCTCCTCATGCTTCATTCCTCCACCCCTTCTCTTTTGGCATTCACAAAGGAGATAGGTGCCATTTCTTCCCTTTTTGCAAATAAAGAACAATGTAATTTATATTTAGGTTTACGAGAATGTTGTCATTTTTTTTGTTGTATTACTTACACTAATGGTTGTTGATGGACAAAACCAACAGGAATGTTGTCAAGGAATACCCTAATTGTTGACCTAATAGCTAGAGAGAAACCCTAATATAAAATTTACATGAAATTGTTACCTTTGGATGTTAGGTCCACTCCACATCTTCTTGTCTTTGATGTGTCCCATGAAACGTGCATTCTAATCCTCCTTACATTTATGTGTGTTCTAACTACCCAATAAATACAAGGGTTGAACTTGCAAACAATTATTCACTTTGACATTATTGTTCAACTGCTCCTTGTGTTTTGAGATATCTCTGAAACTAGTTGCCTCAATATTTTACAGAACACGCCTTTTCTCCTTCATACGATTGACATAAATGTCATGTGGTTGTTAGAGGGTAGAGTTTCATATTGGTTCCCCATCCCACATTCCCCTCCCTTGCACTTCTCCACCCTCAAACCCCTTCTTCTTCACCCCTCTTCCTATCCCATTTCTTTTCTCCCTCCAGTTTGAATTCTTCAATACATCTCATTTTGGATTTCCATCATACATTTCACATGTGATTTCTAGTTTGTAGACATTGAAAAATTCAAGGACCTAGTTTCACTTCACTCTTCTTAGAAAGCAAAGAGAAGCCAAAAGAACAACAATCCTAAATAGAATATTGTAAAAAGGCTTGCTAGTTTTTGGGAAGTGGTGATGGAAGGAACTCCTATTGATATTTTGCTTATGTTACTTCTGAGGAAACCTATATAATTTGTTCAAATTTTTTTCTCCAACAAGTTTTTGCAGTGCTAAGAGGATGTTTTTTTAGATAGAAATTTGTATGATTATGCTTGGTTTTTCTTGGAGGAAGTGGTAAATTGGTCTTTCAATGATGATGAGCACCGAGTAGTAGTGGTTATAGCTTTACAAATTAATAGAAATGGAAAGTTTGATAACGTTTACACAACACAAATAATAAGAAAAATTGTTAGTAAATTTGACAGTCGGAGGATGCTTATTATTTGTGCAGAAGTTAATTGGCTTATTTTTAGAAGGAACTCCTCTAGATATGTGGATAATAAAAAAATCACATAAGATTCTCCTGGTGGAGAAGGATGGACCATAAATTCTAGGTGTCAAGTCAATGGATGTGGATGTCAAAATCTTTCCATAAACAGTGAGCAATTCAAATTATGCTTGAGGTCATGGATAGTGGATTACATTTATCAAATTTCAATGAATGTTACTCTTGAACATGATAAAAGGTTTGCACTTCAAAGGATATATTGAAGTTCCATGCTATTTAGGAGCTATTTAAAACATCTCTAGGCATAGAGGTAAAATATTTTGAAGTGCAAAAGAAGTTAAAATGGCTAAAGAAACCAACATCGGTCCAAATAAAGAAGCTTTGCAATGAGAAAATGCACCATTTATTATCTTACCTGTTTTAATCATATGGTCTCTTGGATATCCCTCTTACCTGCACAATTATCTCTCTAATCCTATTTAAAAATATACATCACATGCTCATAAAGGTAGTTATAATTTCAGCATAATGTGGGAAATGCACTCTTTTCTTATACAATTGTTACTTCGAATTCCCCTTAGGCATGGGGAAATTTGTGAAACAACTATTGAGCTTCTGTTATGCTGCAAGGAAGCATTTGGAAATGTTATAGAGCTTGATGTTGGAAGTCACAATGATAAGAATGTAACTCATGTTTTTATGGATGTTCTAATAGACACATTGATTTCTTTACTACCTCAATCACCAACTCCTGTGGTTAAAATTCAGCACTGCATACAAATTTATTACCCATTTTGATTTTTATTTGCCAAAGTTGAATTTCATTGATTTTCTAGTCATGCAGGTGTTTAGTTGTTTTTTGACAATATAACGGATTCAAGACTAGTAAATATGTTGAGCTGTGGAGAAGGACTTGAAATCGCCTTAACACAAGCCCATAGTTCTCAAGAATAGTGATGAATAAGATGCTATAGAAATTCAAGAATCTGAAAATGGTGATGAGGTATAGGAATATGAGATGAGGAACATACTAGTGATAATATTGAAGAATAAGAGAGCAATGTTCAAACTAAATGAGCGCTTCAAGAGTAGAATGCCCAAGCAACTGTAGACTCAGAATACATGGATAGAAAGTTTGATGATGAAGCTATGTTCATACTATATATTTATCTGCTACAGATTGTTAAGGATAAAAATAATGTCGTTGGCGGTGATACTACGCAATAACAACTAGTGCATTTGTAAACTTTGATTACTCTCTCCTTTGGAGTTCTACGTGTAAAGAAATTCCAATAAAACAAAATTTTAACTATATTGTAATGTCTACTGCAAGCTTTTGCAAAGAATTATTCTTCAACAGAAGGTAATGAACATTGTTGATTGCACTGAGGCTATTTTAGAGGGGAAATTATAAAGCGAAAGATATTTACATTTTTACATATTCCAAGTAGAAATAAGTTCCACAACTTGTGCTTCATTTCATATTTGTAGTTTACAATTTTTTCACCAGCCTAAATCTATGATTTTTCTTACCATCAAAATAGATTTCACTGTATAACACAGTTAGTACAACTACAACAACTAGCAAGCCCACACTTGTTAGGATCGAAACACATATGAGCAATAAAATAGATTAAAACAGAAATAATATAAGTATGCAATCACAAGATAAACCCAAGATTTGACGTGGTTCACCCAATGTGAGCTACATCCACCAGAAACAAGCCAACCTTCTCCTTTATTCAGTCCAGAGGAATACAATACAATTCTCTCTTTTTCATATGCTAAAGAGTAAATCCATGCACATATATATAACTTGTGCAACTCTTTGTAAACGTTTTCTTTAACCACAAGCAACCTAAATATAGCATGCTTATAAATAAGACATACATATAAATAAGATAAACATAAAAAAAAATGACTCCCGTCTATTAATAAGACAATGCTATTTTTATCCATGGCCATGCTTTCCTCCTAAAAGCAAGGAAAAAGGAAACTGCCACTTCATCTTGTAGTTAGACTCCACATCTTCAAAAATCTCCCACTTGGAGACTAACTGCTACAACCCACTGTTACAGCTCATCCTCAAGCTATTCTCTAACTTGTTTCTCTTCTTCAAGATCAATCTTGAAGACCTATCGAAGTCAAACAACCTTCCAGCTTCTCTTTTGTCACCGCTTTTGTCACCATATTAGCAGGATTCTGACTTGTATGGATCTTCTCCAACATCAATTTTCCATCCTCCAAAACTGATCTAATGAAGTGATACCTCAGTTTTATATGTTTGGTTCTCAAATGGAATGCTGAGTTCTTAGCAAGATGAATACACTCTGGCTATCACTGAATAACCTGTAATCCTCTTGCCTCTTTTCCAACTCTTCCATGAACTGTTTCATCCATATCATTTCCTTTCTTACTTCTGTAGTAGTAACATACTTTGCCTTTGTAGTAGACAAGGCAACAATCTTCTACAGTCTAGAAATCCAACTAATTGATTGCCACAAATAGTGAATACATAACCTGTGGTGCTCCTCCTACCATCCAAATCTCTAACCATGTCTGCATCAATATATTTGTATAAAGAAACCTCTGACCCTCCATAGCACAACTGCCTACTACTGGTCCTTCGCAAGTATATGAGAATCCATTAGAGTGCATTTAAGTGCTCCTTTCCTAGATTACTCATGTATCTACAGACAAATCCTACTACATGGGAAATGTCTTTTCTTGTGTATACCATACATACATCAAACTTCCAACTGCTGAAGCATATGAAACTCTAGACATATATTCAATCTCTTCATATGTTTTAGGACATTGTTATTTACTCAACTTGAAGTGCCATGCCAATGGTGTACTTACTGGTTTTGCATCCTCATCCTAAAGGTTTCCAACACCTTGTTGCACATACTCTTCTTTAGACGAAGTCATTGATTATAATGCTAAGAATTTTCTTTGTTGCACCGAAATCCTTCATGGAAAATGTATTGGCTAACTATATCTTTAGTCATTTATATCATGCACGTTTGACCTTGCCATAAGCATGTCATCCACATACAACAACAACAAGATAATATAGGTGCTCATTATCTAGTCTCTTAAAATAAACACAGTGATCAGAATGACATCTAGAGTAACCTTGTTCTATCACGAACCTGTCAAATCTCAAATACCACTACCTTAGAGCTTGCTTAAGGCCATACAAGCTCTTCTTCAATTTGCACACCAAATTCTCCTTTGCCCTGACTTCATATCCTTGTGGCTACTCCATATATATGTCTTCCTCCAAATCACCATGAAGGAAATCAGTCTTTACATCTAATTATTCAAGATGCAAATCTTCCACAGCTACCAAACTTAAAAAAGTTCTAATGGAAGTCATTTAAACAATAGGAGAGAAAATTTCATCAAAGTCTATACCCTTTCCCTATGCAAATCCCTTCACAACAAGTCTTTCATTGTATCTCTTTTTGTCACCTTCTTCTTCCTTCAACATGTAAACCCACGTTGTTCTGCAATGCTCTCTTTCCTACAGGCAACTGAACCAAATCCCAATTTTGGTTGTGATCCAACTCCTCCATCTCCTCATCCATATGCTCCCACTTTTTTCTGTGTTTCTACATGCATTGATTCTTCAAAAAAATTCTGGTTCTCTACCATCTGTCAATAAACAATAGTAAATCTCATATGAAGTTAATCATGCAGGAGGTTTACTTACCAGTAGAACATCTTACAAGATTTTTTAGATTTTGAGGCTCTTGTTGTTCTTGTTTACTTTTGATCTACATAATCAACACTGACTGTGCTAGGATTGATGCCAACCTGTTAATTTTCTAGTCCTTTGATCACTTCTCTATATTTTATCTCATCAAGTGCTACATACTCAAACTTTTCTAGCTTCTTATCTTGTAGTTGTTCCCTGTACATAACCCTTTCATTGAAAATAATATCCCTACTCCTAAGGATTTTCTTCTCATACCAAACTCCACAACTGGAATCCAAAATCATCAGTGTTATATCCAATGAAATTACATTTCTTTGACTTACCTTCTAGCTTGGTCCTTTTCTTTATCAATGTGCACAATTGCTTCACAACCAAAAACTTTCAGAAAAGAATAGTTTACCTCCTTACCAGTCCAAGCCTCCTCTAGTACTTAACCTTATCAAAGCACTTGAAGGTCCTCTATTTATCGAGTAAACAACAGTATCTATAGCATCTTCCTAAAGCTGTAAGGGTAATCCAACATCCAATTTCATGCTTCTTGCACTCTATGATAGTCCTGTATCATTCTTTCTGACACACCATTCTGTTGTGGTGTTCTAGGAACTGTCTTCACCCTACGGATTCCTTTCTGTGAACAATATTTATTAAATTCATTGCTGCAATACTCTCCACCATTATCTGATATGAGACACTTCAACTTCAAACCTGTTTCATTCTCAACCAAAGCTTTCCACATCTTGAAGGTATTAAATACATCATATTTCTTCTTTATACAGTAAACCCAAACCTTCGTAGTAGTATCATCAATAAAAGTAACATAATACCGTGAACCACTAATAGAAGATACCTGAGCTGGCCCCCACACATCTGTATGATCAAGCTCTAACTTTTTCTCCTTCTTGGTTGATCCAACCTTGAAAAATCTCAAACAATTTTGTTTTCCCATACACACAATGCTCACGAAATTCCAGGTCTATGATTTTCAAATCTGAAAAATCTAGTAAAATATTTGATAATAATGGTATAGCATCTTCAAATATTCAATCTCTTCAGTGATCAGAATGACATCTAGAGTAACCTTGTTCTATCACGGACAACTGTAAAATCTCACCCTACCACTGGTGTACCTTACTGAGCTTTGCATTAAGGCGCATACATCCTAGCTCCTCTTCCATATGCACACTTGTTGCCAATACTCCTTCTTGAGACCTGAAGTCATCATATTACTCTTTCTACTCTCATATATGATTATCATGCCTCCAATTTTCTTTGTTGCACCATGAAGAAAATCAGTCTTTACATGGAATTGTGTATTGGCTAACTGTATCTTTAGCTCAAGATGTAAATCTTCTGCACAGCTTGACCTTGCTTAAAAAAGCATGTCTAATGGACAGTACATTTTAACAACAGGAGAGAAATATAGGTCATCAAAGTCTATACCTTTTCTTCCTATGCAAATCCCTTCAACAACAGTGATCAGAATGACATCTTGAGTAACCTCTGTTCTTGTCACCTTCTTCCTGTAAACAACCACAAAAATCTCAAATACCACTACCTCAGAGCATTGCTAAAGGCCCATACAAGCTGTTCTGCAATATGCTCTCCAAATTCTCCTACAGGCAACTGAACTTCATAATCCCAATTTTGGTTGTTACTCCATATAGGATTCCATTCCTCCAAATCATCCATGATGCTCCCACTTTTTCTGTGTTTTCTTTACATGCTAATTGCTTCTTCAAGATGTAATTTGGTTCCACAGCTACCAAACTCTGTCAATAAAGTTCTAATGGAAGTCATTTTAATCTCATACAGGAGAGTTAAAATTTCATCAAAGTCTAGGAGGTTTAGTCCTATGCAAATCTAGTTCAGAACAAGTCTTACCTTGTACCTCTTTTTGTCCAATGATTTTGAGGCTATCCAACTTGTTGTTCTTATTGACTTTTATCTACATAATCAAACCCACGTGTTCTGCACTGCTCTCTTTCCTACAGGCAACTGAACCAAATCCCAACTTTTGGTTGTTATTTTCTAAGGATTCCATCTCCTGATCCACTATGCTCCCATCTTTTATCTCATCAAGTGATATATACTACAAACTTTTCTAGCTTCTTATCAAAAAAATTTGGTTCTCCTGTACCATAACCCTTGACTGTCATTAAACAATAGTATCCCTACTCCTAAGGATTTTCTTCTCATCCAAACTCCATCAACCAGGAGGTCCAAAATCATCAGTGTTATATCCAATAGTAGAACGTCTTACAAGATTTCTTTGGACTTTGAGGCTTCTAGCTTGGTCCCATTATTGACTTTTATCAATGTGCACAACTGCTTCAATCAACTACCGACTGTTCCAGGGTATTGATGCCAACTTGTTGATTTTCTAGTCCTTTGATCACAGTCTCTATCTTCCTATCTCAGTCAAGTTCACCTATATACTCAAACTTTTCTAGCTTCTTATCTTGTAGTTGTTCCTCTGTTTATCAAGTAAACAACTTTCATTAATATCTATAGCATATTCCCTAAGCTCCTAAGGATTTTCTTCTCTGAATCCAACACTCCAATTTCATGCTCCTTGCACACTCCAAAATCAGTCAGTGTTCATATCTTTCAATGACACATTACATTTCTTTGACTTAGCTTCTAGGAATTGTCTTCACCATATGGATTCCTTTATCAATGTGCACAAATGCTTCACAACTAAAAAATTTCATTGAAAAGAATAGTTTACCTCGTCTTACTCAGTCCAAGCCATTATCTAGATATGAGACACTTCAACTTATAAAGCACTTGAAGGTCCTCTATTTATCAAGTAAACAACAATAGCTATAGCCATCTTCCCAAAGCTGTAAGGGTAATTAAATACATCCATATTTCTTGCTTTATACAGTAAACACTCAAACCTATCGATAGTAGTATCCTGTTCATTCTTTCTGAGTACACCATAATACCGTTGAACCATTCTAGGAATAGAAGATTCACCCTGAGCTGGATTCCCACACATCTGTATGATCAAGCTCTATACTTATTTCTCAAATTCATTGGTTGCAGTACTCTCCACCATTATCTGATATGAGACAAAAAAACTTCAACTTTACAACCTGTTTTTTTCTCCATACCACAGCTTTCCACTGCTCACAAAAGGTATTAAGTACATCATGATTTCTTCTTTATACATCTGAACCCAAACCTTCCCTAGTAGTATCATCAATAAAAGTATTCATAATACCGTTCTCACCCACTAATAGAAGCCACTTGTCTGTGATGGCTCCCATACATCTGTATGATCAAGCTCTATACCTGTAGTCTCATTCTAAAATAGATCCAACCTTGATGGAATCAGTCAAACAATTTTTTTTCCCATAGTGGATACAATGCTCACAAAAGTCCAAGTCTACTGATTCTTCACCTCTTGCTACCATAAGATAACCCTGTGAATGTAACTTATCTAAGCTAACAATATCTCCCCTTCTCACCCATATGGCCATGTCTGTGATGCCATATAGTTGTGTCTATACCTGTAGTAGCTAAAATAGAATATGGATCAGTACTAACAGTGGATGAATGTAAAAGTACCTACTTCCTTACCTCTTGCTACCATAAGATAACCCTTGGTAACTTTCTAAGAATCTGTTGTAAATATAACCATATAACCATCATCTCCTAATTACCCATTAGAAATTACATTCCTCCTCAAGATAGGAACATGCCTGACATTATTCAACACCCAAGTGTTACCATTCTGCAATTTAACATGAACACTGCCTTTTCCAATAATTTTACATGGCTCATCATCACCAAGATATACCTGCCCAAAATTCCCTTGAACATAATCTTGAAAATATTGTCTATGAGGAGTTACATGAAATGAAGCACTAGAATCTAAAACCTAAGATTATGATTTAATATCTAAGGAAAGAATAAGAGCATCTTGTAACACATTACCTGCTACATTTGCCTCTTTGCTCCCTTCTTGTTGATCTTTCCCTGATTTTAAAGACCAACAATCTTTATTTTCATGTCCCTCTTTCCCACAATTCTAGCATACCATCCTACTTCTAGATTTAGATATGTCCTTCTTACACCTTCCACGGTGTCCAGGACCTTTTATTTTTTCCTTCTATCTTCTCCTGTTCTCTACACTCAAAGCATTACCAGATGACTCATCTATGCTTTTTCTTCACATCTCTTCAATAAGAATCACACCAATAACATCATCAAACTTTAAAGTGTTTGAACCAGAAACAAAATTACTCACAACCATAGCCAAAGTATTCCAACTTTCAAACAATGAGCAAAAAATCAAAAGAGCCATAACTTCATCATCAAAACTTACTCCTACAGAGTTTAATTGATTAGAAACTATGTTGAATTCATTCAAATGATCATTTACTGAATCAACATCTGACATCTTCATATTAAAAAAAATTCATGAGATATACCTTATTGGAGGCTGAGGGTTTTTCATACAATTTATCCAAATTTTCCATTATATCTACCATTGTCTTTTCCGTAGAAATATTGAAAGCTACCATAGTTTTCAACCACAACTGTATCATTCCCAGTGGCTTTCGATCAAGAACATCCCATTCTTCATCTTTCATAGTTTGACAGCTTTAAAGATTTCCCTTTCAATGGTAGATAAAGATCATTTTGATACAGGTAGTCCTCCACCCGCATCTTCCATAGTTGAACATTCTAGCAATTAAAATTCTCAACCATGAACTTGTTATCTTCTATCATTTCTCCCACTCAAACAATAAACCCTCCTCTGAGATTTTTTTTCCAAAACAAAATCCTTCTCCGATGCCAGTTGTTAGGATCAAAACATAGATGAGCAATAAAATAGACTTAAAACATAAATATATAAGCATGCAATCACAAGATAAACCCAAGATTTAATGTGGTTCACCCAATGTGGGCTACATCTACTAGAAATAAGCCCACCTTATCCTTTATTTAGTCTAGAGGAATACAATACAATTCTCTCTTTTTCATATTCTAAACAGTAAATCCATGCACATATATATAACTTGTGCACTTCTTTGTAAAAGTTTTTTCAACCACAAGCAACCTAAGTATAGCATGACTATAAATAAGACATGCATATAAATAAGATAAACATAAAAATAATAACTCCCGTCTATTAATAAGACAATGTTATTTTTATCCATGGCCATGCTTTCCTCCCAAAAGAAAGGAAAACACAAACTTCCACTTCATCTTGCAGTTAGACTCCACATTTTCTCACTAGCCTAAATCTATGATTTTTCTTACCATCGAAACAAATTTCACTATATAACACAGTCAATGCAACTGTAACAAATAACAAGCCCACACTATTGGTATTGCTTTGGAGGATTCTGTACTTCAGCGTGTTCTAATGATTCTGTATTTTTCCAGAATTAAATGTCATAGCAAAAATGATTTCATGTTTTAGGACTGTGTATGCATAACTAAGTTGCACAAAACATGGCAATGTGTACTAGTTTCTGAAATTTGAATGCCAAGAAACATGACACCTCCAAAATGGGTACGTCAAGGGAAACATGGGGTGTGGGTGTGTGTATTTTTTTAAAATAACACATTATTGTGCAAGAAAATAATAATGATACACATAAATGACATTTTAGAAAGTAACTCATGTATATATTAACCCCCATTAATGATTAATCCAAAAATGGCATTTATAGATGAGGCTATACATCCAAAATCAACTTTTATATATAAGGCTATATATACTGAAATAAAACATGAACTAAAGAAAAATACATTATATATCCATTTGTAATATCCTTTTTGGGGATGAAACTGAAAATTAATAAAATTAGCTCAAACCCACAATATAAGGAATCTGATTTTTAAATCAACATTCTGAAATTAATCTAAAATCAACAAACTACAAGGGAAGTGAAATGTTTATAGAATTCAAGTTCACCATTCACCATGTAAATCAATGAATGACACCACAATTATTTGTTCCATCCATGGAAATATTTATAAATCACAAATACATCAAAAGATGGATGGAATATTAGATTCAGTAGCTAGAATTTATTATTTAAAATCAACAGCAGACTAGCCAAATCTGAGGGCTAGGAAAAATAAATACACTTATCCAAAAATCACCAAAATGGAGATTCTTACTTTATAAATTATGAGGAGTTTGAATCTGAAATAAAATGTCAAATTTGTGCCCTAGATGGCACCAAAACACACTCCAATGCAAGTCACTTCATAAGGGAGAGGCTCCACAATGCATGCAAGTGTCTGTAGATGACTTCTCTAATCCTCAAATGCCCAAATCTGCAAAAACATCTTCAATATGACTTCACTCCAACCAAGGATAGAAATTTTTCATCCTCCATCCACCAATAGAATGGTTTCCATCCTTCTAGGAAGAATTCATGCACTTTAGTTTTTGTTCAAGAGTGGAAGAACAAGGAGCAACAAGCCTACAATGTCCAAATAGAGAAAATGCGCCAATCTAGATGATGCAAATGAGTCTTCTAACCTTATTTTATAACCTCACTTTGGCATCAAACCTTGGAAGAGCAAGGATGACCCCTATAAGTCATTATATTATTTTCTTGTTCCTCCTTAAGTGCCTTAAAACCCTGCCAACCTGCTAAAGGAAAACACATGCTAAAAAGAAACATTAAAAATTAGAAAATAAAATCAAATGAATCTCAATTCTTTTTCCCAACACTTCTACTTCATTTCCATGGAAAAGGGAATGATAAGAAGTCCAAATCACACTCTCAAATTGGAAAAGGGGACATTACAATCCTCCCTACCCAAAATTGTTTGTTCTTAAGCAATTGCAAGTACCCGGATCCCAAAGAAGTTTTAGTTTCTCCCCTTTTGCATAGTCACCATCCAAGCATTGGTGACCCACCGTCTCTTTCCTCCTATCTCAATTACCAATATAATCTTGCTCTTCTTCTTCAAAAATCAAGATGAGGGGAACTAGAATCCCACCTTTAATGGCACAAAATAGTGCAAGTGTGTCATTGTGTAGAGAATAAAATCCCCGGCTATAAAAAAGTCTCTCTATGAACCAAGACTTCAAGAAGAACAAATTGAAAATGAATAAAACAACAGACCTCTATGGTGGAACCATCTTCAATTCGACCTTTGGGTCAAGGTATTTTCCATCCCATCTTTCCCCCATGTTTGGGCCATTGATTCCTTGAGAGAAATAACACCATAGCGACTAAATGAGGGTTGTATAGTGACCACAACAACCATGAAGTGTTTGGTACTTTTTCAACCATGTGATTAGAAGCTTCTTTCTTAATACCTTATAAGTAAACAAATAGCTAGAATTTTTTTGAACAGTAGTAAAAATGAGAGTACAAAAGATGTAATCATGACATACCTTCAATGTTTCCCCTTCTATCTAGGTTATAGGGGCTGACCACAAGGTTACAACCTATGTTTCTAGGATATGGGTTCGGGTATGGGTTCGGTATGTGGATACGTCAATTTTAGAAAACCCTTGGGTACGATACACCTTGGATACTCTCATACATGTCTATTAAAAAAATATAAAAAATAATATATATATATATATATATATTATATATATATATATACATATATATATATATATATATATATATATATATATATATATATATATATATATATATATATATATATATATAAAATTCCTATACTCAATTTACTCATTTTTTAGTCCATAAGAAATACAAAACTTGAAAAATATAGTATGATCATTGTTCAAAAAATTCAATATACTTAAGATTTTACATTGTCTATGATATATAAAGATTACATTCCTTTGTGTTTCATCCATTTCCTTTGATATTAAGTTTTGTGTTGCGATGGTGGCCATAAAATATGTATATAGGGAGCTCCTGAAGGACTCATTTAATTAGGTTGACTCTAACCTTTCAATGATAACTAAAGAGGTCGGTCCAATGGTTGGTTCTTGCATTCATATTATCCAAAATCACCTTCTAATCCTCCTTAAGGATGCAGGAAGGATTCAATGTTGTGCCTTAATAGTTTCTGGGACAGCATGCTCTTTGAAACTTTAAGCTATGTAATTTGTAGTTCTAAATTTTTCTATTAGTATTGAAGACCACCTAAGATTTGATCTCATGAATAACTTGTGTGGAGTCTCAGATATATGTCCAAATTTAATTAGATAGCTTCTTTCCTTGGCCAATTGTGATGATCCCAAATAATGACCTCAAACATTTTTTATATCCTTTGAATATTTTTTCTTCAATAAACTAGAGGGATTTTAAACAATCTTCAGGTTTCCTTGTGGTTATCGTGCCCTCCTAGCCAAGTCCTCAATAAAACTGAAGTTTTTTTGAGTCAAAATAAAATTAAAAAAATAAATTTAGAGCCCCCCACTACCCAACAGTACTAATACATCCAGGGTACGTCTAGGTATGTCCTAGGTACATCACGAATACATCAAAACATATTTGTGATGTACCCAGGACGTATCAGTACCATACTCGGGACATATCTGAACCGGGTAAGTATCCAAGGGGTATGGGGGGTGGGGGGTGAACCCTAGTAACATAGGTTACAATTGATAAAAACTTGGAGAAAGGGCTAGAAATTCTTACATAAAAGCTTATGGAAGTGTATTTGGGATCCAAAAATATGGTAGTCTTACTACCTTCCTCCACCCCAACAACCTCAAGACCATTACCCCATGATTTAGTAGCTTTAAAAGGAACATTCTTATAGTTTTTCAAAATTGGAAACAACTCATAATCTAATGGAACCCAAATCAGGAACTTAATTTTTCTCCTAGGTGGTTGAATTTTCATATGCCCAACCATAAATAAGTTTTTCCAAAAGGCTTATATATGAAGAAGAGTATCATCATGAAATTTTCCCAAAAAATGAAACCATTGCATGAGAGATGATCCATAAAGCAAAGATGTGAGTCATCCTTAGACACTCAAAGATGGAATTATCAATGAAATTGACCATGTAATTAGACATTCTTCCCCTTATAAGGCTCATAATAGTTCCAACCATACATATGCTATAAAAAATTAGGTGTTGTTCTTAAGTATCGTTGCACCCTTGGCTACACCATTCACTTCTTACCTTCCTTCTACTTGGCATAAGCTGATCATGAGAGTAAAAACTCAACAATATTATGGAGTAAAGAAATGCAATATAGTTATCACACCTCTCTAAAAACCTGATTTTTTTTAGCATGTTGATAAGCAATGAATTTGAAAACCTTTTGAGCCATGAGTTGTCCTTAACCTTCCTAAAACTCAGAATTTCTGAGTTAGAACCAGCACTTAGAAAATATTTCAAAAACACCTGACCTTCATGAAATTTCACTTTCTGAGTGTCATTCTTGAGGACCCTTTGCAAAACAGATTGTCCTTGTGGATGGTGGAGATGAGAACATGGCAACGACACAAGAAATACTACATAGTCATCATTCCTTCCCATTTTTTCATGATGTCCATAATTTTGGTAGAGTAACACGTTGGGCAATAAATCTAAATTTTTTATAGGTCCAGGGATTCTTACCTTCACTTTATCTTTTATCCTCTTCACGCTAGTAATGGTATTTATGTATGGAACCTTATTATGGTTATATGTATTGGTAATCATCCCATGTTGGAATGTTGTAGATAATAGACCAGCAGCTTCACCCATTGCAATCCTTGGTTTCCCATGGATAAACTCTTCCCCTCTTATTGACCGTATCAATTTGGGTGAGTTATCTTCAATGCATTCATCAATGTGACCCCAAAATTCCTTTCTAGGCACATGCGTAAAAAAATAAGATATAAATAAAATAGAAAAAGGAATTGGTTATCTTTACAAGTATAACATTTTCTTTGGAAGGGGGGAAGCTTCTTACCAATTCTATCTTGGCCCATGCATATAAAGCGGTCTTCACCTGGTTTGGATGTTGCATGATAGGGTGTATGTCACTTTACCATCAAGGTGTTCCCACTCTTTGGTCCTTATTTCTCCAATCAAATGATCTTCCCCTTTGTGAACTATCTCCATATCTTGATTTCTTGAGCTTGGGATGCCTTTTTGGCCCTTACCAAGGCTCAATTATTCATCATTATGCTCCTTTTTTATTGTTTTTATAAAAATTCCAACAAGCTTGTTATCCTCATATCTATTCAGACAAAGGATTACTTCTTCTTTTCCCATTTCCTTAATCCTGAATTCATCATTTGCTAAAATAAAATTGGTATTAACCAAACTATGATCCATAGTTACCTCATACTTCTCAATATCCGGAATAGGAATGGGAGTAAGGGTTGCAACTTCATCCTATCTTGGCTCATGATTCACTATGTCATCAAACTATTGTGTCACCAAGGTGTTGTTCAGAAAACCATCGAAGAGATCAAATTTGGCAAGAGGACCAGAGGTTTCTAGCCCTCCCAAAAGCTGATCCCTCTCAATAACCAGATGTGGCAATACACTATCCTCTTCCTCATCCTTAGGGGAATAGACATGCCTCTCCTCCCTTAGTGAACTTGGGAATTCGATTTCCCCTTAAAACAACTCTGTAGTTACTCCTAGATTTTCCCACAAGATGGGGCTCTTTTCCTCAAGGGTTGGGATATCCTTCCCATGACCCTTGTGCATGCTTTGAGGCTTGGACTGAGTTCTAATGCCCACTCTTTTTATTTCCAATCTTATGAATTCTGAAAAGGTTATGGCATCATGGATCATCTCTGGAAGAGCTTAATATTCCTCAAAGCAAGTTGCCACCTTGTTGACCTTTGAAACCCTAGGATCTTCCTTGAATTTCCTTCCTCTTTGTAGGGTTTGCATGGTGGAGGCAAGAGAGTCCAAGTTACCTACTAGTCTTTCTTGTACCTTCATCAATCTGTCCATTGAAACCCTAGGCCTCTAAGAATTTGGTCTCTAATACCACTGTAATATTCCTTTTGGGAAAAAAACTGAAAATTAAGGAAATTAGCTCAAACCCCCAATATAAGCAACTCTGTTTTTTAAATCGACAAACTAAAATTAATCTAAAATCAGCAATCTACAAGGGCAAAAAACTGTTTATGGAATTTAAGTTCACCTTTAACCATACAAATCAATGAATAATGCCATAAAATAATTATTCCAACTAGAAAAATATCTATAAATCAAAAATACCTCAAAAGAAGGACAAAATATTAGATTAAGCAGCTAGGATTAATTATTTAAAATCAGCAGCAGACTAGCCAAATCCAAGGGCTAGGAAAAATAGATGAACTTCTTCAAAATCCACCAAAATGGAGATTCTGGCTTTGTAAATTATGAGGATTCTGAATCTGAAATAAAATCTCAAATTCGTGCCCTAGATGGCACCAAAACACACTCCAATGCAAGTCGCTTCACAAGGGAGAGGATCCACAATGCATGCAAATGTGTGTAGATGACTTCTGTAATCCTCCAAAGCCCAAATCTACAAAAATGTCTTCAATGTGTCTTCACTCCAACCAAGGAATGAGGGTTTTCATCCTCCAACCACCACTAGAAGGGTTTCCTTCCTAGGAAGAAACCACACACTTTGGTTTTAGCCTAAGAGTGGAAGAACAAGTAGAAACAAGCCCGCAATGTCTAAATAGAGAAAATGCATCAATCTAGATTATGCAAATGAGTCTTCTAACCTTCTTTTATAACCTCCCTTTGGTGTCAAACCTTGGAAGTGCAAGGCCAACCCCTATAAGACAATATATTATTTTCTTATGCCTCCTTAAATACCTTAAAACAAATCCGACCTATTAAAGGAAAACACATGCTAAAAAGAAACATTAAAAATTACAAAAAAAGCAAAGGAAGCTAAATTCCTTTTCCCAACTTCTACTTCATTACCATGGAAAAGGGAATGGCAAGAAATTGAAATCACACTCATAAATTGGAAAATGGGACATTACACCATCTCATCTTCATCAACAAAAATAAAACAAGATGCATGTTCCAAAACCGGAGCATGGACTAGAAGAAAAAACATCACCACTTCCACTTGCATCACCACCAATATGAAGAGCAGCAAGAGAGAATTTCAAGTCTGGGAATTCTGGATCCACACCCCAATCTTTATGAGGCCCACTTGTATATTCTTCACCCCTACAAGACACAAGATTTGGGTTCAAATTCACATAGACAAGATTATTATCCTTCTATGATCCCAAGCTATTGTGTTGTATGGAATGAATGAAACCATAGGTGCTCTAGTTCGTTTCCACTGATGAAGAGCTTACCACTTGTGAGATAATACAAGTGGATTTTTTTTGAAAGTATACATCATTTTCCCCATGAAAATTCCACCATATAGCCATGTCCATGGTCCTCTCATCCAAAGATGATATGTCTTAAAAATCCTCTAATCTAACAGCAAAACAAGAAAATTATTCCCTCGCTTTAGTTTACATAGAGTCTGGAAACAACCTTTGGAAGGAATTCTTCACTCCCTTGCACACCTCCTTATCTTTATGCGGGACCTTCCTCTTCCCAATGCTTTGAGAAATGAGTTCTTCATCATAGAATTATGGATCATATCATGTGCCAAAGTGTTCAATTGAGTGTTAAAACCATTTCACCTTACAACAATGATGGACCTCACATGCTCTGAAAAACCACCATCAACAAAAAGAAGAGTGGGAACCTCCTGTTTAATAATTTCCATAGTTTTCTCAACCATGGTATCCATGTCATAATGAACCTCTCCTAAAAAAGGTTTGTTTTTGTTTTCCTCTTGAATAAGTTCAAATACAGGTGATGTGAACTTGAGCAAGAACTCAATCAACAACCTATGCACCATCATTCCCCTCTAAATTTTCTTGTTTCCACTTAGCCCTAGTCACACCCACCACCATAATCATCAATGCAGATTTGACATCAACATGGAAACACAACATGATGATGTTTGAGGCATATCTTGTCTTAGCAACTTTGAAAAATTCTAATTTGGAGTATCGAGTGGAATCATTCAAAATATTGCTTTACACCAATGGTGGTGATGAATTTTATGGTCTCCCTGGTCAGCCTTGTGACCTCCTTAATCCACACAGTATTAGCCTCCATCTCTTCTAAAATCAAATTTAAATTATGGAAAATTCATGGATTCTAAAAAATGTGATTATATCTACCCTCAACAATCAAGCCCGAGGCTTGGAAAACAGGTGTATTATCCATGATAACTTGCACCACATTTTTTGGGCCTACTTTCTCAATAGAAACAATTTAAATGTCAGCAATGGATTTACTATATTTTAACTCCATGTGCAATCTTCTACTCTCAAGAACATTTCTCCTTTTGGTGATGACAAATGACATTGATCAATGGCCTATGCCTTGTATCAATCCATCCATCTGAAATAATGGAAAATCTCGAGCTACTCCATGAGCTACAAATTAGTTTTAAAACATCCTCAAGAATTTGCCTCTTCTCATGAGCACAACTGTTCTGAATTTTTCATAGTTTGTCCCCTTGAAACCTAGAGGGGTTTTACAAATTTCCTTCACCAAATTCTACTAATGGGGGGAGAAAACCACATCAAAAGGGATGTCACAAGTATAGATGGCCCTTTCCACTCTTGTCTCGGTTTCTTCTATCCCTTGATTATTGAGCATTCTCCCCAATCTGCTATCTTTACCTATAGCTTGAGGTTTTGATGACTCTTCTTCAACTTATGTTTACTTGCTCTTACTTTCTTCATGTACAATCCTTGGCTCAATACTAGCAGCCAAACAAGTACTGCTACCAGTATTACTCCTTTTCTCTGTCAACTTTTGAGCATTTCTCTTCGTCAAATTTGGTTGTCACCTCTAGATTTATGGTATGTGAAAAACCATTAACAGCCTTTACCCCTTCATGCAAAATATAAGCCTTGACTCTTGTAAAAAAGTCCTTGTAGATATTACCATTATTGCATAAATTACACCTCCATCCACATGAACCCTCGCCTATTTTTTTGAGCTTGGTAATTGTACGTTGTAAAATCAATCTGTGACCTTCTTCACACCTGACCTCCTGAGGTCATGCCGAGATAGTCGGTATGGAATGGAAATGGAAGTGAAAGTGATGACGACGATCAAGCTAATTGGGAAACCTTATGTCTTTAACATGCAATATTGGAATCTATGAATCTAAGGAAAATAATGCTCTCCTAACCTAAAGGGGTGTGATGGTAGGGTGTGATATGATAGCATCTTGGAAGCTCCAATTGATGTCTAGTTTTTCTGAGATTCTATTGATTGGTTTCGGAATACGTGGAAAGTAACCTGCAAGTGCCTCGTATGGGTTTCCAGACAAGGTCATGGAAGTGGAGACAAGAGGTGTAGTGGATCCATAGGGACTATGGGTGATTTTATGGTCTTGTCTAGAAATTCTTAGCCTGATCGGCTGCTATATTCAACAATGAAAGTTGTGTAATAATATCAGGTGGAAGCGGTGAAGATATGAATACTAATGTGCTTAAACTAGTATCAATATCTAGCTGACTAGCAGGCTTGTTGGGTTGCGGGACCTGTGGATTACAACCAAAAAATCATGGGGGATGTGGCCCTTGGATGGTCATGCATGTAATTAAACCCTATTTTTAGGAGAAATCCAAAAGTTGTAGGCTTGATTAACAACTATGTTCAATATATCTAACTATCTTATTTTCTCAGTGTATATTGTAGGTGTGCGTAAGAATGTTAAACACAAACTTGTGTCGATGTTAGTTATTAGCTCTAACCCGTTGGGTTGTGCGACCAGGGGATCACAACTGTAAGTTTTTTCCTGTTGTGGACCGTTGATGGTCATGCGAGATGAATTTATTTGCTTTCGGTAAATAAACTATCTATCAAAGGAAATCTAACAAATGTTTTTGATGTTTCCTCAATATAATAGAACAAAGTAATAAGACAAACTAATCTATGGAAAATAAATTTTTTTGTTCTTTTCTAGCTTTTCAGACAATGCATCTAATCTAATAAAAAAGTTAAATACAAACAATTAGCTGGATGTAGCTAACTATTTATGTAGAAGTGTGAATCTAAATCTAAAAATATATTCTAACTCAATCAAAAATCCTTCCAACCCTACCTCATACGTGAAGAACAAATCATAACCCTAACAGAGCTATTGTTCCCCACATCTTCCTTGGTAATGTTGAAGAGATAACTTCCTATTGATTTGATCTACTTGAAGTTACCTAACTAATTTAAATAGATTGTTTCTCTACTCTATTTGATATGTAATTGAAATTAACAATTCGTAATTACAAATTTGATGAACAAAGGAAACAAATACACAACTCCAACCTGGAAGAGAAAGAACCTTGGAAAATCCAGTAGTATTAGTGTTTGTCCCTTGAGTTCTTTCTTTTCTTTCTTTGAGTGTTAGTGTGAGTCCAAGGGATTGGGAATGCAAAGAACAACAACAAGAGGATGGCTCTTGAGCAATGGCAACTTGAAAGTAATCTAGATGCAATGCAAGTAGAAGAGAGATATCACAAGAGATATGAACTTGGCTATGTAATTCCTAGCAAGATTATGACAGCGAAACAATAAAAGATGCAAAAAATTCTCAAGCCATTTTTCTTGAATACAAGCATGAAATATATAAGAATGGAGGCTAGGAGGTTACTTCATGCACAAGGCAAGAAGAGGCAATTCTAACTATTTAAATCTTATTTAAAATAGGAGCAATGAGAACCAAACAAACAAAGCTAATTTTAGACAATTGGGCACATAAATGCATGCAAAAAGAAAACTTAAGTGAACCATTGCATTTTTTAAAACACATGTGAAGAATCTGGAAAAAGCAAGTAGGACCGCTACCCCTGCATAGGGCGGCGGTTTGAGAACCACCGCCCAGGCAGGGCAGTGGTCTTGGCAATGAAGGCCAAAACAAGCACAGAAAGAAGTGGGGAGAAGGAAAAATGCATGGAAAAGCTAATTAAGGTCATCTAGGCTAGAAATATACACTGCGAATGGGTTATGGACCTCGAACACCTTCTTGAAAGGATTTTGAATCATTATTGGGACTTTTGTAAATGTTTTCCCGACAATGTAGCACATGTAATTTTGGGTGTGTACATAGTTCCCCCTCAAAGAAGCATCTTAGCCATGAAAAGGCGTCAAACATAGAGTCTGAGTATGGCATTCCCTAAATAGGGAGTTAGAAGTTATACCTGACATGCCCATGTGTCAAAATATCGTCGTCCAAGCTCCCGCTTCTTGCAAGAAGGAGAAGAGAATCAAGTGTAGATAGATAAAGTATTAGAAAATAAACACTAAACCAAAATAACAAGAGGACTTACCATCTACGGGGGATGTAGAAATATATCTGCGCCAGCGCTCCAACCCTGTAAACAAATACACTTTAAAATAAGTTTAAAATAATATATATATCGAAATAAAATCATTTTTCAATTCATTTATGCATTGTTGATTTGGTGAATTTGGAGCTTTGGACATACGTTGACTGTTTCTAACGCGGATACATCCAAAACAATCGTTGCAAGATAGTGATCATGCCTCCACAAGTGGGAACTAAATCGGTTCATTCCCAAGTTATTTATTTCCTTTTTGTCTTCTTATGCCCTATATGTTAAAATTTTGAAAAGTTCACCTAGGGGG
The DNA here is from genome assembly GCA_019776745.2 of Taxus chinensis. Taxonomy (NCBI): domain Eukaryota; kingdom Viridiplantae; phylum Streptophyta; class Pinopsida; order Cupressales; family Taxaceae; genus Taxus; species Taxus chinensis. The sequence continues at coordinate 611,301,922 of CM034152.1, read as the reverse complement.
GAGATTTTTAAAGTTTCTTGTTTCAAATGAGTCCTTACGGGGGGTGCCCATAAGGCATTCTTTAATTTTTCTAGAAAGGGTCAATTTCTTCATTTTTGGGCATTTTTGGGGTTAAGGGCATTGTTGTCGCTAAATCACTATACCCTCCAAATGGCCAGGATGTGAATAGGATTTTCGGTGTGATTGGGACACATGGGATTGTCGACACTAAAATTTTCCTCCGCAATTTCTATTTCATTAATGTATGTATTAGGAATAGGATGTTGTTAAGTATAATTAGTAGTAGCGTCTGATAGAAGGTAACGGCGCCGTCAGTACGGTGTCGCCAATAATGTGGAGTACGGTAATAGTCAAAGTACAATATGAATGTTGTAAAAAGTAAATATTTGTCGTAAGTGGTCCGGTAATGTTAAAATGTCAAAGTTTGGGTAATTAGAGAAGTAGGGTCTACATGATTAGGAATTAGAAATATTATATTGGTAATAAGGACAAGGAGTGAGGTCATAAATATTTTGTGTATTTTATTTATAAAAAGTCTAAAAATGTGGAACCCATGTAAAATGATAAGGTTTATCTTATCTTAAAAGATAAGCTTACATGTACAGATAAGAGTTAAGGTATGGAATATGATTCGTCAGAGTGGATTTCTTATCCTATCTTAGAGATAATATGGATAACCCTGGAAGTTCTATAAATAGAGAGGCCACCCCCCTCATTTAGCATAGAAGGAAGTAGTGAGAAATATTGTAGGAAGTGTGCAAAGGAAGCCATTAGTTTAAAGGTGTGTTGAAGAAGTCATTAAGAGGTGTAATTGTAAAGTTTCTCCCATAGTATTGGTGAAAGGAAAGTGAAGTCAATAACACTTGAAGTACCTCATGGGTGAGATTGTAACAATTTCATGTTAATATTATAATTTAATTTGATATTTCAGATTTCTCATCATTCCGTCTCATCATAGTCGATGGTATTCTTGTGTTATGTTGTTGTTTTGTTTCCAGATTACATCCACCAAACTAAAGGCTGTGCATTAGTAAATAATCATAGCATGAGGAGTTCCCGGTGAAGAATTATCATAGTGCCGGATTGGTGATAACATTTTGGTTCCGTTGCCGGGATCATTCCTCGTTGGTGGATTTTCTGAAGAGATATTCCCACTTAGTCAAAAATCAATTAGAGGGTAACCTTGTTTTTACTGTGCATAGTAGTTACCATGGTAAAGTCATTTTTACCATGAATAGTAGTTACCATGGTAAAGTCATTTTTGCTGTAAATAATATTTATCCACAATAAAGTCACTTTTTATCGTGAATAGTATTTACCGCAATAACTTCACTTTTTACCGTGAATAGTGTTTACCACAGTAAAGTCAGTTTTTACCGTAGTAAGTCAAGTTTTACCATAGTTTACCATAGTTATTTCTATTTTACTGTAAAAAGATGTAAAGTCACTTTATAGTATAGTGATTCCAATTATTTATGCATATAAGTCTTGTTGATTGTACTTGTGAGTTGGTATTTCATGATAGTTACTTTTGAAAATGGAAAAGATTCCTGTCTTTTCAGCTCAATCTAATAAAGATGTTTCTTCTTTCATTCAAGAATTTAAGCGATCTTGTATTTGTAATGGCCTTATAAGAAGGGAACAATGGACTGAATTTTTTCCTACCTTTTTGGATGGTTCAGCACTTAGTTGGTTTGAAACACTAGGTGATAATGTGAAAAATTCATGGGATTTATTAACTGAAAGTTTTCTTGAAGAATTTGGTGAGCAACATAAATACGCATATCTCATGATCGAGATCACAAAGCTATCCCAAGGAGAGAAGGAGAAGATAAGGGATTATCTTGCTCGTGTTCTAGAGCTAAGGAGGAAGCTCGATGCCCAGATCCGGAAGGAAGGATTAGCGGATGGGTTGATGAATGGCGTGGATAATCTCCTCTGTAAGAACTTCATTCTTGGGATGAAGCCAAAGATCAGACAAAGAGTGAATTATGACCGCCCGGTTACCATTGAACAAGCAAAGGAGATTGCAAGAAGGAAAGAAGAAAGCATGGAAGAGGAGCCCAAAGAAATTGTTTCTAAAGTAGAGCCTACACCAGCACCTTTGGTCCAGAACCCACAACCACTCCTGGTGAGCACAAATATTTCTCCTAGTACATCTACTAAGTATGAAGATTTACTCAAAAAGATGGGTCAGTTAACTATTAATCTTCTTCAACGAAAAGAATTTAGTTCTCAGGGAGGAGATAGAGGTCTAAAAAGAAATATTTCTGAAGTTGTATGTTATGGTTGTTATAAAAAGGGTCATTATAAGTATAATTGTCTAAATAGAGCTTCTACATCTGATAAAGGAGATAATGATAAAGGAAAAGCACCTGTGAATTCTTTTGATGTAGTAGATAAGAGCAGAAATAATGAAGTAGATGTGTTTGTAACAAAAAGAAAGAAAGAAAAAGATAATCAAGATGGAAATGATCTTAAAAAGATGAAAGAAGAAACTAATAAGAAACATAGAAAAAGAAAACTGGGTGTGCAGGATTTTCTGATTTCACAGAGGCAAGGACCATACTCCATCCTGGAAGATCTGTCCAAAAGGCCTGCAAATATTACATATGGTCAACTCTTGGCTATGTCTTCTGAGAAGAGGCAGGAGTTGTGAAATGGACTCAATGCTCGACAAAGGAAGGAGGTTGAGGTCCCTGTTTTGGAGGCAGAGGCGGATCCCTATGCTCCACAAACTGAGGTATTATGTAATGGTATTTCAATTCATGATGTCTTAATTGATGGAAGTGCTGCAGTTAATGTAATGACCGAGTCTGTTATAAATATGTTGGGTTTAAAAATTGATCGCCCTTCAACACTTATGTTAAGGTCATTAAATAAGGGAAAAACTAAACCAGAAGGTGTAGTTTCAAATGTGGCAATATCTATTATAGGTGTTGTATGTGTGGTAGAATTTCAGGTGATGAAAAATAGTACTATTGCGTACCCAATGTTGCTGGGACGACCATGGCTAAGGAGAGTTCATGAAAGAATCTACTGGAATGAAGGCTTCATGACACTTGGATGTGGTAGAGAGAGGGTGAAGATAAATGTGATCCCTTGACATCATAAGGTAGAACCTGTGGATTCAAGTGATGAAACTGATGATTGGACATCCTCTGATTACTCTAGTACCAGTGAAGTGGAAACTGAAGATGAAGAAAGTGAGGTTGATGTTTCAATCATGGATATCCTTCTAATCACACCAACTCATGACCCCATAAAATTATCTGAAGAAGAAGTTGATGATCGTCTCCAACAAATAAAGATTGGTGATGCTGTGATGGAGAGTGAGAAGGAATCCTACCTCCAGCTCTTTTGAAGGTACATACACATATTCACTTTTGATTACAAGGAACTCCGTCAAGTAAGTTGGGTAGAACATTCTATTGAGCTGGTAGGTGGTGCTAAGCCCATAAAGCAAATGCCATATAGAATGAATCCTAATTTTTCCAAGACTGTAAAAGAAGAAATAGATAAGTTGCTTGATGCAGGATTCATATTTACTGTGGAGAATTCAGAATGGGTTTCTCCCATTGTGATCTCGATAAAAAAGAATGGGAAGCTACGCATTTGTGTTGATTACAGGAAGCTCAATAAGGCAACAAAGAAGGATCATTACCCTCTTCCATTTTCAGATCAGATCTTGGATAAAGTAGCTGGCCAGGAGTGCTATAGTTTTGCTGATGGATATAACGGCTACAACCAAGTTCGTATAGCAGAGAAAGATCAGCTGAAGACCACGTTCACCACTCCTTGGGGAACGTTTGCTTATAGAGTTATACCTTTTGGGTTGTGTAATGCTCCAGCAACATTCCAGCGTTTGATGAATAGGGTGTTCGAACCCTACATTGGGACCTCCATCAGAGTATTTCTGGATGATTTTTGCATCTATGGGAGCAAGTTGGACCACCTGCACTAGATGGAGACAACATTTCAAAGGTTAGATGAAGCACAAGCCTCACTAAACCCTACAAAGTGTGTCTTTGGATGTTCTAAAGGTGTTTTGTTAGGGAATGTTGTATCCAGAGATGGTATTGGTACTGATCCTGATAAAGTTTCAAAAATCAAAGATTTACCATTTCCTATGAATAGAAGTAAGTTGAGATCATTTTTAGGCTATGTGGGTTGCTATAGAAGGTTCATCAAGAAGTTCTCAAAGATTGCACAGCCACTAACCCAGTTCTTGAAGAAGGATGTTACTTATGAACCATGAAATAAGGCGCATGAAGCTTTTGGACAACTGAAGGAAGCCCTAGTGTCTTCACCTGTTTTGAAGAATCCAGATTGGAGCAAGCCATTCATTGTGTACACTGATGCCTCAGATGCAGCACTAGGAAGTACTTTGAGCCAAAAGGATGAAAATGGAAATGAACATCCAATTTACTTTGGGAGCAGACAAATGAGCAGTGCTGAGGTAAATTATACTGTAACTGAAAAAGAGGCTCTGGCTATCATTTTTTCTGTAAAGATGTTTAGAAATTACTTGCTAGGGTAAAAATTTCTAGTTGTAACAGATCATCAGGCTCTAAAATATATTGTAAATAAGCCTAACCCATTAGGGAGGATAGCAAGATGGATAATTTTGCTACAAGAATTTGAATTTGATATTATAGATAGGCCAGGAAAGAAGCATGTCAATGCAGATGCACTCTCTCGAGCCTATGATGGTTTAGGATCATCTTGTGATGATGATGATTTCCCCGATGTAGCCTTGTTATCCCTTGACACAATCCCTAGTGAATACATAGATATTTGGAATTATCTGAATGAATTCAAGTTTCCTGATGGTGCCAATGCAAAGACTAAGAGAAATATTACTCAAGCCAGTCGTCCATATTCTATTCTGCATGGAGTATTATTTCGAATAGGACCTGATGGACAGTACAAGAGGGCAGTTGGACGTGATCAAGGGAAGGAACTGCTAGAATAATTCCACAATGGTACATGTGGAGGGCACTTCTCTGGACAACTTACGGCAAGAAGGATCTTGGATGCAGGTTATCACTGGCCCACTCTTTTTAAAGATTGTTATAATTATTGTAAGACATGTGATATTTGTCAAACACATGGTAACCGTAAGACTTCATCAGCTCCATTATGCCCTATTCTTCCACTTGGTCCCTTTGAAAAGTGGGGAATAGAAATTGTAGGTCCACTTCGAACTACCTCATGCCAAAATAAGTATATTGTAGTTGCCACAGATTATTTAACCAAGTGGGTTGAAGCTAGGCCATTGAAAACAGCTTCCATGGATGAAGTGGCAAGGTTCATATATGAACGCATTGTCACCATATTTGGTTGCCCATTAGAAATTGTAACAGATCAAGGAAGCCACTTCATTAATGAGGTGGTAGAAGCCCTAGTCAATAAGTTTTCTATTAAGCACAGGAAGGCAACAACATACAAGCCAAGCACAAATGGACAGGTGGAACAAACAAATTTTGTGTTGTGTCAAATTCTAGAAAAAGATGCAGCCTTGCAGGTACATAAGTGGGATAAAAGGATTCATGCAGCATTGTGGGCATATAGGGAAACATCAAAGTCAGCAACAGGATACTCACCATTTCAGTTGGCCTATGGCATTGATCCAGTTCTTCCTATTGAGTTTGATATTCCCACTGTGAGAGTTATGAAAAATGAAAGGATGGATGAAAGTGATTCAGTAAAAGAAAGGTTGGTACATCTTCATTTTCTAAAGGAAATGAGGGAAATAGCAAAGGATACAAGCCATAAGAAGAAAATGAAGTAGAAGGAATGCTTTGATCAAAAGATCCGTTGGTCTCCATTTCATGTGAATGACTTGGTTCTAGTATATGATTCCAGATACAAAAAAAGAAGACAGAGAAAATTTCTTCCAAAATGGATGGGGCCCTACAAAATAGCAGCTGTTCATGAAAATGGTACATACCGACTGAAGGAATTGGATGGCACTCCCATTACGAAATGGGTCAACCACGACAAGTTGAAGATTTTCCAAGCACCAGAATAGTCTACTCCGAAGACGGAGTAGAAGCTAGGAAGGGGGAAGATGTCGACACTAAAATTTTCCTCCGTAATTTCTATTTCATTAATGTATGTATTAGGAATAGGATGTTGTTAAGTATAATTAGTAGTAGCGTCTGATAGAAGATAACGGCGTTGTCAGTACGGTGCCGCCAATAATGTGAAGAATGGTAACAGTCAAAGTACAATAGGAATGTTGTAAAAAGTAAATATTTATTGTAAGTGGTCCGGTAATGTTAAAATGTCAAAGTTTGGGTAATTAGAGAAGTAGGGTCTACATGATTAGGAATTAGAAATATTATATTGGTAATAAGGACAAGGAGTGAGGTCATAAATATTTTGTGTATTTTATTTATAAAAAGTCTAAAAATGTGGAACCCATGTAAAATGATAAGGTTTATCTTATCTTAAAAGATAAGCTTACATGTACAGATAAGAGTTAAGGTATGGAATATGATTCGTCAGAGTGGATTTCTTATCCTATCTTAGAGATAAGATGGATAAGCCTGGAAGTTCTATAAATAGAGAGGCCACCCCCCTCATTTAGCATGGAAGGAAGTAGTGAGAAATATTGTAGGAAGTGTGTGAAGGAAGCCATCAGTTTAAAAGTGTGTTGAAGAAGCCATTAAGAGGTGTAATTGTAAAGTTTCTCCCATAGTCTTGGTGTAAGGCAAGTGAAGTCAATAACACTTGAAGTACCTCATGGGTGAGATTGTAACAATTTCATGTTAATATTATCATTTACTTTGATATTTCAAATTTTTCATCATTTCGTCTTATCATAGTCGATGGTATTCTTGTGTTATGTTGGTGTTTTGTTTCCAGATTACATTCACCAAACTAAAGGTTGTGCATTAGTAAATAATCATAGCACAAGGAGTTCCCAGTGAAGAATTATCATAGTGTCGGATTGGTGATGACAGGATCACCTCTCAAGCTATGGGACTTGGGCTCGAAGTGAACCTCTGGAGAAGGCCGGCTTCCTCTTCCTAAACTAAGTGTTGTACTACTCCTAGTGTAATAAAATGATTATCTAGTCCTATGCTACCATTTTTATGGGTTTTAGGGAAAGAGGGTTGCAAGAAACAAAACTATACTAGGGATGGTGATGCACCAAATAAAGGGTGTTTCCAGACTCAGGAAGGGTTAATTTGAAGAGGGTGTGTGCACCACAAGTCAACTTCACCTACTATAACTCAGAGAGGGTATGAGATACCAAAAACTAAGAAGCATATGTTCCCTTTGCTAAACTTGATCAAGAAAAATTATCGATCAGTCTTCTGGTGAAGAAGGATGAACTTGGGAAGGGATAACAAGCACCACAACTCACATGCATGCAATACTTCACCACTCTATAAGCACAGAACTCCAAGAACCTGCAATAGAAACTTAAACTTGCACAATGTACCTGCAAGTTTGAGAAAGGAACAAAGAAGCAAAGAAGGATGAAAGGACCAAGATTAATAAAAAACACACACTTTTATTACTTCAATAACATGCACAATGCATCATACATTCATAAGAGGCAATGGTTGCCATCACAGCCTTGAAAGGAGGATTGAAAGTTCCCTCAGCATACAAGAACAACTTACAGAAGAGAGAGGACTCTTGAAAAACATACACTAGCCTAAGATGTCTAATTTTTCAACATGTATGACCTGTTGGGACTGTTAGGAAATTAATTATTAATGTTTACATTATAGATATTAGGTTTGAAAGTATTTTGTTATAATATATTGTTTCAACAATATATTATTCTTAGATTTTGTTATACCCATGAATAACATTCCGGGTTAATTGTTGTGACTCCTTCCTATTTTATACGAGGTTGTTTAGCTATTATTATGGCTATATAATAACCTTATGTATTGCACTAAATGAGACAGTGTGAATTAATATATTGTTTTTTATTACAACTACTGTGCAATTCTGTACCAAATTTAATATTTGGTATCAGAACAAATGGGAATATGAGGATTGAATTGGGTGATTCGTCTGAGTTTCCCGTAGATGAAATTCATTACTTTGTGAAATAGATTTCTATAAAAAATTCTTGCAATATTAGAATATTTTTGTGTTGTTTTAGGTGGATTTGATAATTTCCTGGCTCCACACATCCGAGATATTTTGTACAAACTCAGCATACAAGCCAATCAGCCTTTTTATATTCAGATTTTCCGTCTCTCCATTTTGCACAGACATGGATCAAGCTTTGGATTGATTTCTATTTTGTCTTGGCCCATTGTGTTAGGTCTGGAAAAAGAAACAATGGTATTTTGGTGAAAGAAATAGGTGTTCAATACAGACTTCTATATATTTACGTTTAGGAAGAAGAAAATAAATTCAGCATCAGTAATAATTACCATTTGGATGGATATGCATGTAATGGGTCAATGATATCAATCAAACCCATCAACACGTTATCCCTGCACATCACATTGGTATTCAACATGTTATTCTGCATTCCTTCCAGGAGAAAGTGTAGGCAACAGTGGATAGTTGTTTGTTGTTGCAGCCAGGATTTGATCTTCTTCAAGGCAATCTGGGCTGTGTGCATCCATTTCTACCAAATAGCCTAACAACAAGCTCGGTTGCGAAGTCTTCGCCGGTTTTATCAGAGAAACGAGTTCTGATTTCATTGATTAGTTCTTGGTCTTAGCGTTTTATTGGTTATATCTTTTGTGTGTCTAGTTGAATAATTATTTTAATAGATCCAATTCGTATGCGCAAATTGAGGACTTTCAGTTCAATCATTTATTCATACATGTAGTTGTGCATTCATTAGACTGAGCAGATCAAAAGGGACAAGTATGGTAAAGGATGCTTCAAGTTAAAAATGATATATATTTTCTCCTTACAATTGTGCAACGGATTTATTGCATGCACCTCGATTGCAGTATATGGGAAAAGATCTACATTGAGAGTTGTACACGTTACTGAACATCTAGCGAGTTTATAAGAGCGTGATTAGAGGAGGAATTGTTATCCCATCGCTTCCAAATACCCTGTGAAGATTTTCTCTTAGTTCTGATCGTCTGGACAAATCTGAGCACAAGTGGCATCACAGCTTTATTCATCCACAGTTTATTGGATCAATTTTTTTTTGGTTGAAACTTATATGGTTGTCAAAGAATATATTAGCACCAATAGTTGATCAAAACACAGGGCACCAAAATTCGACCTCCGTGAGCTTCATGACGAAGGAAAATCAGAATTAAATCTTCCCAATCAATCTATTTGAAAGGTCTGTGTTTTTTTATAAGTTTTGGTTTGGTTAAAGTAGTCATTTTGTTGGTGTTAAGTCGACTTATAAAGTCATGTTTATTAGTCAATTAAATTTGCATCATGAGAAGTATAATCTCTTTTAAGGGTCCATAGTTCATCATCCGTTTGTTGTTTAACATAGTATATTCTCAAAACAAATAGTCATTTCCATGTGTCATTAATGTTAATAGTCATTGTGAGTTGTAAGTCATTGTCAATCAAATAGGTGATTTAGGATATTCGTGTCAGAGTCAAAATTTTGAAAAATAAAAATAATTTTTTTTCACACGAACACATTTTCGGTGTTACCCGACGTTCGGAAAAATACATGTTTCACATTGCGGGAGGGAAGAAAAGAATAAGGCCAATGTGGAAACAAATGCACTTCATGTTCACATCTTGCTGAGTTAGCAGCATGATAATGGAGGAAGGAGGCATCAGAGGAAGGAGGTCGAACAGCAACCTCTCGTCAGTCGCCAACGACGGGGCCGCATGAAGTTGTGGCGACAATGTGTGTGTGAGTTTTCTTTCATTTCTGAATTGCAGTTTGTTGTGTGCAGTATGATTTCAGAGTTCCTGTTTTGGATTGAATAAGTGAAATGTTCACAATGAGGGGGGGAACATGGTCTCATTGTTCCATTTCCATTATGTTTTATTGTTCAGTTTTGGAAGCAATATTTCCTACATGATTCCCTTTTGTAGTGACATTGTATAATATTGATCAAAAGTATTGTAGCAATCATGATGTAAGGTTTTTGGTAAACCTGTAAAAACCAATTGTGTAAGGTTTTTGGTAAACCTGTAAAAACCAATTGTGTAAGGTTTTTGGTAATCCTGCAAAACCAAGTGTGAAAGGTTATTGGTACACCTGCAAAACCAATTGGGTAAGGTTTTTGGTAATCCTGCAAAACCAAGTGTGAAAGGTTATTGGTACACCTGCAAAACCAATTGGTAAGGTTGTTGGTAGAAGCCGGAGAAAACCATCAGTGGAAGAAATGTGCATTGGCACATGTTCGAGTTTTGTGCAAGCCCAATGCTACACATTTGCAGAGTTGATCATGAGCACACAGAGGTGGTAGGCTACAATCAGTGAACGAGATATGTTGTACCATGTAAACATTAAGGGGGGGAATGTTATGAAATTAATTATTAATGTTTACATTATAGATATTAGGTTTGAAAGTATTTTTTTATAATATATTGTTTCAACAATATATTATTCTTAGATTTTGTTATACCCGTGAATAACATTCTGGGTTAATTGTTGTGACTCCTTCCTATTTTATAGGAGGTTGTTTAGCTATTATTATGGCTATATAATAACCTTATGTATTGCACTAAATGAGACAATGTGAATTAATATATTGTTTTGTATTACAACTACTGTGAAATTCTATACCAAATTTAATAGGGACCCCTTGAAATGAGCTTCTAGTTCTTACATTTATAGAAGAATATATGAAAAAGAAGAGGAAATGTCATAATTACATTCCTAAATTGAAGGCCCATGATGTATTTATTACAGCTAGTTGAACCGCCTGAGAAGGTTCCATCATGGGTCATTAATTACCTGATGACCTAGTCTTCTCAATTAATTAAAAGAATATTTAAATAATAATAATAAATATTATTATTAAAATATTTAAATAAAAATATTAAATTAAGTAACATAATGTCAGGACCCCTTGTTGACCCATTTGACTTGAAGAGGAGGGGGGTCCATGTGAATAGAGTCACACATAGCCCAACTCGGTGGTTGGCTCACCGAGCCAACTCATCGAGTTGGTCACGAGCTCCATCGTCCTTGACCGCAAGAGACTCCCATTCCACATCAAACTATTCTTCACAAGCTCTATCTTGACTCACCCTTTAAGCCGAGTTACTCCTTATATGTTGGTGGTTATCAAGCATGTTACAGTGATCATTGAGCTCCATATCTGCTGTAACCATACCAACTCGATGAGTTTCGAATCCTCTAAATCCATGAGTTACACTTGATTTTGAACCCCACACCAACTCTTTCCTTACCTTGGGAATCGAGCTATTTTGCATTGAGTCCTTTGAATGGTGAGCTATCAAACTCGATTCTTATCGTTTCCCTTGGCTAACTCAAGGCCATTTATGCATTCCACATTACCTTTCATGAAACATATGTGAGCTTCCCCATAAAGTCACTGAGCTCTTCATCCAACAAAATGAGCTTACCTTTCCTGGGCTCAACTTTTCCTTCAAGCTGAGTCCTTGTTCGAGCCCGAAACTTGACTGAGCCTCTTTCATATGAGCTTACCACCGAGCTCTTCTTCAAGATTGCAACAATCTTGCCACCATATTCGCCATTTTGCTCACTATCTTTCCATTTTCCGAACTCATTGTGCTTCCTTCGAACTTGCCACCGGGATCCTTTGTTTTCCGTCGAGCTTATCAGCCTCCACTCCCCATTACCCATTGACTCATCAAGTGATTTTATTTACGCAGTCGAGCTCCCCTTCACTCATCGAGATTGAGATTGATAAGACTTAGTTTTGTATGCAAGCTCGCCAACACCGTAGAGTACATCAAGCTCGGTACCTCGAGCTATATCTACCAAGATCCTCCACAACGATGGAAATCAACATCCTTCTATGAGCTCTAAGTGAAACTTCACCATATGCGAGCTCTTATTAGTCGAGATACCTTATGGTTCACTTCACTTAGTTACTTATTCACATGATCTATGCAACATATTTTCCACGAACTCAATGCCATATGATATCACGAATCTTTTATACCCCTTGGTCTACAGATATCAATCTAAAATGAGCCTATAGTGTAGATATCATTTAAACTTGAAACAACTCAATCCAGCCATTTCTTGAACCGCTCAATGCTACACACTTATGTCGACTTGTATCATCTCTTCCTCTCACTTGCATAGACTCATCATGAGCTCATATTCAACTTGGTTACCTATTGGGCTTACTTACCGAGGTCCTTGCAATCTTCAGCGCATCGACCTAGGTATTTGCTCACACCTTTCAAACTCGCCATAAAATTTGCATGAGTTGACGCAGAATTTATCCACCTTGAGTGATCTATGTCAAGCCATGCTCCTACCATATTTCACTTAGTTAAATCGTGTTGCGATCCCCATATTTCCTCTTATACTGACGAGAAAACTTTGCGATGAGCTTACGTTGTGTATTTTTTTTATATTGGTTACGATGTTGGACCCGTGCTCCAACCATCGAGTCCTTACAACAAATCTACCGGCTGAGCTCACCCACGAATCCTCCTCGATTTTCATGATTGAGTTGCCATATAAATTTTGAAATGGACTCCTTTTTCCATGCATTCGAACTACAAGCACTGACCCCCACTCATCATGTTACTTAGTGAAAAAATCACTACCTCAACCTGTAGCCTCCCTAACAACTCAGTGGACTACTCAGCCATTGACTCGGCTTTTAGTTGTGCATTCAATTTATGGAACTCATCCCTTGGCATATCAGGTGATCATCCCCATATGGTAATGCTTCCCACGCTCCCTATGAGATAGAAATTTGGTTACAGTTTGTCATGGGATTGTCTCCACCTGGAAATCGGTTTTCTTTTCTCCAACTCACAGAAATCACATTATGGTTTTCCATGGTTTTATCATGCTTGGTGATGTTTTATCAAATTTCCACGTCCTTGGCAAGATGAAACTCGGGGCCCCCTTTGCGTAGAAACCTTGTGTTGGTTTTCCATCAATGGAAACCCACTTGGAAATCATCATGAACTTTTCCCATGCATGGAAATATCATATTGGTTTGCCACAACATTATCTCCATCTTGGCTTCAAAGGCGTGAAACTCCCCCTCATCATGATAATGCGAGTTGTCGCCTTGCATCAACCGAGATACCCATCATTTCAACCTAGCTCATCCGAGCTTCTCTGAGTGGCATTCTCATTGCCCCACAGTGCGACCCATGAACTTACAAAGAACTCAGCTCGAGCTTGGTCCATATTCACCTCCGATTTGGGTTAACTCCTCAATCATTTTATGAGTTTCTAACTATTCTCTAGTGAGACGTTTATTTCGCCAAACTGACATTGATCCGCCACGAATCAGATCACCATGTTTATCTCGGCCAATGTGTGAACTCCTTGCTACGAACTCTTCCTGCCGAGCTAAACATCAATCTCAATTCCACATCTTTAAGGTCGGAGAGCTCTTATATTGACCCTCACGGAAATAATTTTAGCTTAGATTCAAAACAGTTCACCGAGTCCATCTTTTCCTTCATGGGCTACCGCCATGACGATATTGTTCCACATCTGCTCACCTCAGGTACTCTCTTTGGTGAGATTTTATCAACCCAAGCTCCTTATGCTTTCACCCTAACCGATCTTTGCATTGAATGAATTCAAATTCTATTTGTAACTAAGCTATGTCTCAACTCCATCATGAGCTTCTAGCTCTCTTGCCGAGTCACTCACTGGGCTGATCAGTGAGTTAATTGAGCTCATAGAGACATGTTAAAGCTCTTCAACATGATTAATTGATTATTTCAATTATTGTATCTTGATAATGATCGGAGGTGGGTTCCTGGGACTATTGTTTCATTTTGAACATGATAGGACCCCATTGTCCAATTTTGCCATGTGTGCAAAATTGGATAACAAGCACATTTTGGGAAATTGGGTTAGGACCGTTGTCCAAGATAGGATGGCAGTCACAGGACCGTTCCCATGACAAGGCAGTGGTTTTGGAACCACTGCCTTGCAATGGGTGGCGGTTCTAAACAGAATGTCTAAAATGCACCTTAACTTGCATTTTTTTGTGTTTTCAATATTTCACTATGTTTTTTATGAGCTTATCATGTGATGTACATTACTAAATTGCTATTTTATCATGTTTTGGTGAATGCAAAAGAAGGTGGAATACATACGCTAGAGCATAGAGAGAGTGTGATTAGCTCCCTAGGGTTCTAGATCAGCCGACCCAGGTTGAGATGGATCTTTTACAGTAAGAGGGCATCTAGCGAATAGCATGGGTGCCCTATGTCACTTCTATCAATCACATTCTATGTGACCTATTCTCTTACTGGGATGTAGATAGGAACACCTTCCAGTTTCCAGGCGTTAGGGGTGAGTGGACCATCACCTTGGAGGATGTATACCGCATCTTTAGACTCCTGATACTTGGGAGGAGATTGACATTAGAGACAGTGGGGTCCAGGGCCGTGATGACGTAGTGGGCCACATATATGGGAGACGCCATTACCTCATCTAGCTCAAAGAAGGGAATGAAGGTTTGGTCCATTGCTACTGCTCCCATTCCTATCCTTTGCAGAGCCATCATGGGTATCTTTTCCTCGAGACTAGTCGGGGAAAAAGGAGGAGATACACTCTTATACTATTGGGCCCCCATCATTGCATTAATCGAGGCTCATGGCCGTAAGTATTCCTGGGGGGAAGATATTCTAGGGACTACATACAAAAATTTGTAAAGAGTTTTCATATTGTAGGGGCAGTCCTTGAGCCACCCTACTCTGGTTATGAGTTAGGTCTACGAACGTTTCATCCCCTATGGTAGGGGGTAATAGTATCAGACACAGGGGTTGTTTGGGCAGCTAGATGGACCGGTATGTAAGTGCTTTGGACACCACATCATTCAGTGGCTTCCTTGACTATAGCAAACATGACTGCCACACCCTATCAGGACATGGAAGGGGTATGGGGTGAGGAGGCTATGACGATGGTAGATTGCTCTTCCATGATCCATTTAGTTGAAAGAGTTGGGAGATTAGAGATTCACCCATTTGACTGGGTACCTCAGTAGTTCGGCCTTCCATACCCTATCATGCTTCCTCCAGTGGAGCCTGTTTATAAAACTATTCAGGAGGATTTGAGGGGTCCTAGAGGGGATCCTGGTTGGACATTGGTTACTCCTGACGTGCCTATTGCAGTTAGGTGTGTGGTCTAGGCTTGACGAGTAGCTGGTGCCCCTTGAGCACCCTTACTTCAAATTGGGGTGGCTCCTGCTCATAGTGGGGAGGAGGATGAGTTGATTGATTTGGAATCCAACTCTATGGAGGATATAGGAGATGATACAGAAGGGGATTCTGTCAGAGAGGAGGATGAGGGGGGAGCACCTATGGAGGGATAGGAGAGTGGCCTTGTGTGGCAAGACACTCAGGAGATCCTCAGAGTAATGCATGAGGAGATGAGGGTAGAGAAAGAGAAACTAGTCTCAGAAGAGCCATTTGGAGAGGATGATGAGTCTGTGATTGGATAGCACCACACCTCTAGATTCGGTGAGGCTTTGTAGCCACTAGCAGCACCTGAAGCCATAACAATTGATCCCACATGGATGCCCAGAGACCCGAGTATGTTTGATACTCCTTTCTCAATTGTGTTTGTTGATTTTCATATGTTTAGCTTAGTTTTACTTTTGATTTGCGTTCTATGATTTTTTGTGTCATTATCTCTCTCTTTTTTGTTCTTTTCTCTAGTGTTTGCACACGAGTGGCAAGAACTCGTTCATCGGGTATGCATAGAAACCCTATTGATTCCCTTGGGGAAGAACCGGACCAAGTTGTCTGCAGATTCAGGACAGCCCTTAGCCGTCAACCGCCATACCGATGTTTTCACTCCCGTCTAGAAGGTGGCAGAGATAGTGACCTCCCTTTGTACCCAGGTAGTTGGATACGAGACTGTTGAGTGCTTGATGAGGCAGATCCACTCTCATAATGAGGCTATAGGCAGTGGGCGTCACCACGAGCATTCACACCATTTAGTCCATTCTAAGTGTCGTGATAGCCACAACAGGAGCCCTAGACATGTTTATGCACCATCTGAGGGATCCCACAGGGATTTGATAGGCCATCGAGCCTTTATTTCTTTGATACTATTTTTGATATTATATGATTTTTTTTGTATGTTTTAGGATCACTACGAGCATTTTTACCGTGCCTAGTGCATGATGATATTGTATACAAACTTGATCTACTACGATATATATAAACTCTATTTTTGGTTTGTTATTTCATTGTATATAAGTTGACTCTCTTTTGGATTATCTCTCATGTGTACTCTAGATGTTTAGAATTTCCTCTTTTTAATTCTTTTCAAAATGTATGCAATGGATGTGAATGATAAACAAAATGATTTCTTTTTGTATTTTATGTTGCTGATATATGATGATGTAAATACAATGTGATCTTAAAATTAGTTTCTTTTGTAATTGTCGGTACTTCATATTGTCTTGATAAAACGTGATGATACACTAATATGATAAATAGATGTACATGCCCCACTCCTAACCCCACATAACCAATAAGATGCAAGGGCTCAACGCCAAGAGTTAGAAAGGGCACAAGTTATGAAAATTTGTTGAATGGCAGTGATGAGAGAAAGATAGAGGTTTGATAGAACCAAATTGGGATGCTACAACCTTACTCTACTCAAGCTACTTCATAGTTTATAATGTGAATTGCTTTGAATTTTATCTAGACTTGTATCCGTAGATGGCCACTTGGTTAACAAAATCTGGTTTTGGGGTTTTAGAATCTCTTGGAATTTTGGACATCTAATTCACTTTGTTTTTTATTTACGATGTTTGACTAATTTGTAACTTTCAAGTTTATCAAAGAGACTCCCTACACCTTGCCCCATGCTACTAGTAGGAACCATGGGCTCATCACCATGCAAAAGGCATAGACGAGTAAGGGCATTTCCCTCCTTTCCCAACCCTATGTCACTAGTAAGAGATGCAAGCTCAACACTGAAGGTTGGTAGGGCAAGAAAATGTGTAAAAATAATTTTTTTTGTGGATTTACATTTGACTTACTTATTTAAGAAAAATGTTTAGAATGCTCTTATTTCCAAGGAGATGTATAAGGGACAGATGCGACACCATGAAGCTTCTAGGATAGACCATGAACAAAGACACCTAACCTAAGAAGAGACCAAAAGTAGAACCAAGTATGCAGGCCTTGGTATGGCTACCATTAAAAAAATTTCTTTCTTGTTTAGATTGATAAATGATTTAGAAACAGTTGATGATATTATGAAGGTTTGAAGAGACATGATTTGAATGTTTTGTCAATGTTTTCAGAAGTTTTTAGGAATTTCTATAAGAATAAGCTCCTTGATCACAATTTTCACAAAATGAACAGATAGATGAAAATGCAATGCAAATGCAATAATGTACATATAAAAATGCTGATGGATCATGTGTAGTATCTCTTTAGGTGAAGAGAGTTTACAAATTCACTAAACTCCTCACCTTCTAACACACGCAAGAAAAATGCACCATTTTTGTAGTCTTCCACTACTCGATATGGACCTAACCACCTAGGTCTTAATTTCCTTCCCTCGCTGATCTTTTTGTCTATCCGACTATCGAGTCTTAATACCAAATCTCCTTTATATATCTCATGTTCATAAACCTTCTTGTTATATTACCGAGCCATTAGATCAGCGTAAACACTGTGTCATTGTGTGGCATTCAATATAGCCTCGTCGAGACTTTCTAACTAGGAGAGTCATGCTTTGCGATAGCCCTCCTCCCCCAAGATCCCATGTAGTGAAATACAAAGTCTAGGTATCTTGACTTCGAGTGACAGAACCACCTTAGCACCAACCACTAATGAAAAGGGGGTTGCTCTCGTTGCTGTTCTAACCAACATTTGGTAGGCCCATAAGGCCAGAAAAAAAATTTAGGTGTTAATCTCGTTTATTCTCCTTAACAGTTTTTAGGAGAATGGACTTTAAAGTCTTATTGATAGGCTCATCTTGTCCATTAGCCTAAGGGTAGTAGAGAGAATCCATGTAATGACTTATTTTGAACTTTGTACACAACTCACACACCTCGTCATTTTTGAAAGATGTGCCATTATCAGAAATAATGACTTGTGGCATCCCATACCTACAAATGATCTGGTTCAAGATGAACTTAGCGATTATAGAGCCAGGTACAATGGTAAGGGGCATGGCTTCTACCCACTTGGTAAAGCATTCTGTGGCTATGATTATGATATTATGGCCATTCATTGATGAGGGAGATAACTTCCCTATCAAATCTAGACCCCATGTGGAGAAGGGCCATGGGATTGCGATTGGTTGCAAAGCTTGTGCCGGTATGTGGATCTCATGAGAGAAATCCTGACATTTGTGGAATATGTGCACGAATTCTACTGCGTAATGCTCCAGAGTGGGCCAGAAGTAGCCCATCAGATGTATTTTTTGAGTAGTAGCATGGCCGCTGAAGTGACCTCCACATACCCCGCTATATGACTCATAAAGAATATTTTTGGATTCTTCATAGTCCACACATCTCAGAAACATTCCGTCAAAGGCTCCGTGGTAGAGTACTTGTTCCAAAATAATGTACTTAGTAGCAATGACACGTAATCACCTTCTTTTTTGTGACATTTCCCCTTCTGGGTATGTGTGGTCCATGATGAACTTGTTAATGTCGGTATACAAAGGACATACAAAGATAGGGGTATTGGTTTTGACGAAGTACATACACTCAACAGGAAAGTACAGATCTACCAAATCACCCACATCCAATGGATTGTCAGCCAACCATTCTATGATGATTTGACCCTTAACGTATTTTTTGTTTACAAACATTAACTCAAACTCACCCATTCATGTTATGAAACACCTGACCTTTTTAGATAAAGATCCTTGCATGAGGAATGTTTGTAAGTGATCCGTCTTAACAATAACCCTTGTTTCTTGACTAAGCATATAATGCCTTAAATGCTTAGTTGCAAAGATTATGGAAAGAGATTCCTTTTCTGCTTACGTGTAACATGTCTCATAGTTAAGAAACATCTGACTAATGAAATAAACAACATGTTCTCATTTATCGCCATCATCTTGGGCCGACATGCAGGCTAACAAAACATCCATAGCTCACAAATACAAGATCAAAGGGCGATCTGATATAGGTGACATTAGCGTGGGAGGTGATAATAGGAATCATTTAACTACCTTGAAGTCCTTGTTACATTATTCTATCTAATCGATGCTATAATCCTTTTTTAACAAATTGTTGATTGGATGGATAGAAAATTCCAAGTCAGGGATGAACCTTCAAATTGCATCGAGTTTCCAAAGGAAAGATCTAATACTAGAATCATTTGATGGTGGAACCATTTCTAATATAGCCTAGATTTTGGTTGGGTCAACATCAATCCCTCGTGAAGATATAATTTAATCCAGAAGCTTGCCTCATGTTACGCTGAAAACACATTTCTCCAGATTTAACATGACACCGTACTCAATTAAGCGTGAAAGGATGATGCGAAGCACTTCTGGGTGATCATAGCGCTTCCTGGCCTTAGCCAACAAGTCATCTACATAGGACTCCACAATCTTATGACTAAGATCATGGAATATGTAGGTCATTACTTGTTGGTAAGTAGCGTCGACATTCTTAAGACCGAATGACATGACAACATAACAGTAGGTTCCTCAAGGAGTTATAAATGTAGTTTTAGCTTGATCCTCCTTGGATATTTTGATTTGATTATATCCCAAAAACCTGTCCATGAGAGACAACAACTCAAACCCAGATGTTGCGTTAACGATAACATCAATGGATGGTAATGGGAAATCATCCTTGGGACAATTTTTGTTAATGTCCTGAAAGTCTATTCAAATATGGATCTTTCCATTCTTTTTTAGAACGAGGACAATATTAGTTTCCCACTATGAATAATCAACTGGCTTAATGAATCTCACCTGTAGAAGTTTTGTTACTTCTTCTTTCACCATAAGGGCCACCTTTGGCTTCAAAGGTCTCGACTTCTGTTTAATCGGCTTTGCATCCAGTTTGGTGACAACATTGTGCACCGTGATATGTGGTGAAATTCCTGTCATTTCCTTGTATCTAAATGCAAAGGACTTTTGATGATCCTTGAGGATTTGGGTGTGTATTTCCACTTCCTCTGGAGTTAAAAAGGACCCGAGTTTTAAGATCTTTGGTTCCTCCTCCATCCCAATGTTTATATCAATTATTCCTTCAATTAAGGATGCATTTCCCTCCTCGAATTCTAGTGGGGTTAGGGCCAACTCTAAGTCCCCTTCTTTTTCTACCTAGTAAATATCAAGATCCTTTCCCGGGGAGGACTCAATCATGGGATTCCCAAAATAAGAAGAGGAATGTGGGATTAGGGAAAGGTCTATCTCATGATAGGTAAGATGCAATTCTACCAAAGTGTTTAAATAACTTAAAATTGATTCATCCCTATTAACACGCTCTACACTATCAGGTCGACTCTCGGTTTATACGTATGTCAACATTGGGGTCATTGGTGTTTTACGAATCAAGGGTTCGACACGAATTGAAACCGTGAAGTTGGTATCTTCCAAGTCACTGGTTGGGGTGAAATGTGAAGTAGAAGTTGTTATAGAATCTGTGAGAAGGTTTTGTTCACGTGGAACTACTTCAATTGAGATGAAATCGAACTCTTTTGTCAAACGTAGCACTGCAATTTTGTAAAGTTGTAGATGCTCATCTCTAGTCTCATATACTTTCGATATCGGATTTGTGACTAGTTGTAAATCACCCAACACCCTAATATTGAGGATGCCCATCCTCTTAGCTATGATGAGGCCTAATAGGAGAGACTCATATCCAACCCCATTGTCTATGCATTTGAAATTCAACGTGAAATAAAAAGGTAGAATCCTTCCTTCAGGTGAAGTAAAGATTGTGCCTGCCCCGACGCCAAAGCAACACTTGGCTCCATCAAAATGGAGATTCCAACAACTACTTGGAAAGATGACCGTTGAGTCATCTTTTGTATCTTCACCTTTTACCTCAGTCACTTCAACCATGCAAATCTCATATGTTGGGAGAGATCTGAGTCCTAGAGTATGTCCCATACCCATAGAGTCAAAGGGGAGGAGAATAGGCAAATCCCTCTCCAATAGTTTGAAAATCCTTGTTGTGGTTCCCAGTGATACTGTCTCTATAACCACAGTTTCATCTTAGACTGTTGGGATGCCCTCAATCAACCATGTAACCTCTATCTCTATCGTGGGAACTATTTTTTCCTCAAGTGCTGCCCTCACAGGCCTATTTAAATGATTCGTGGGAAGCTCAAACTTGGAGTGAACGCCTAGCCTTTTCTTTAAATTAGCTAAGTGTATGTCAAAAGGCATTGGATCAACTTGGGACACAAAGACCTTCCCTAAATGAAGTAACCTTACCTCCTAAAATAGAGTGGAAGAAATTTCCTTCATGCAATGGATCCAAGGACGGACGAGGATCATATTATAGTTAGTTTCTTGGTCTATAATATAAAAATTAGTGAGCACCATCTTGGGCCCAAGAGTAACTGGTAATACTATGGTTCTGATCGAGGCCACCTTGAGGCTATCATAGCCCCTCAGCATGTTTCTTTTCGAGGAGCAATTGGTCTCCCCATATCCTAACTTCTAAAGAAAAGAGAAGGGGACTATGTTAACTGCTGCCCCATCATCAATCATTACATGTTTTACGTAGTTGTAGATCCAAACTTGTAAAAACAATGTCGGATCACCTCTATGATCTATTTCAGCATCCGTAGGCATCTTACTTATGTCAAACACAAACCCAATGTCCCTTTTAGGTTACCCCGGAGGGAAATTATCTATGCCTCTGGAGGAGGGGAAACATTAATCAAATGGCCAAGACCTAGTGCTTCTAATAGAGCGGCTCGATGAGCAGGGTAATTATTCAGTAGATCCAAGAAGGAAAGATGTAAAAAGATCCTAGTCACATCACTGATTAGATCATAATCCCCTACCGGCTTTCTTAGCATATCGTGAATATTTCTTGACACATCTAGATAAATTGGGATTGATTGTGAAGAATAATATCTAGCTCTTTTTGCAACATTGATTTGGGGTTCAACGTTTAACTCAACCATGCCCACAATTTGGGTTTGTTGGCGACTGTCCAAAGGAGGTGCCACTTGTGGGTTTGATGAAGTTGAAGCTCCGTGATCATTAGTCCCTATCATAATACCCTATTTGGAACCATTGGGATCTAATCTACCGTCCTTTGGGCATGTGGGGAGAGGATCATTGAAGATTCCTAATGGTGTATTCTATGGGGACACTAGTCCCATATAGGTATTTTCTGCTGGTGCGGTGGGCTTTGTCAGGAACATATCGACAAATAACTATCGTTGATCCTCTAGCAAACGCTATAGAAACTTATTGCAATTGTGGCATGTTCTTGCATCATGCCCCCAAACCCTATGGAAACCGCAGCATAAATATAGGTGATAATCTTATGGCCTTTTATTTATTCCTTGTTGTGGCCCAAAGTTGGGGTTACTATTCGATTGTTGACTGTTGTGGTTAAAATTTTGAAACCCTTGCCCTTGGTTCTAGAACTGGTTGGGGTGTTGACTAGGGCTTGGGGCTGACATTTTCCTCTGTTGTTAAGGTTGTTGCTATTGTTGAGGACAATTAAAATCCACAACGTTTACCGAGGGTGAGAAATTGTTGTTTCTCTAATTATTGCCATTATTATTATTGCTATTTGTAACACTTGTTTTAGTAGGATTAACCACATTAGGATTTTTGGGCTAGTCAGTCACACCGTCGGTCGTGACTCCATGATTCTTATTAAGGATCTTTGGTCCTTGATTGTTGTTCATGTTTTTGAAGTAGCTGGGAGAGTTTTGAGTAGGAGTGAATAACTTCCCATTTTCCTCGTAGGTCTTACGGCCACTATCAATGGCCGCTTGGTCAATTCAAAGAGCGTCATCTAGCACTTCCTCATAGCTCCTGAGTGGGAACTTTTGAACCTCTTCATTTTTCTCTCTATTGAGAGAGTGGATGAATAAATCACAAAGTTTTGTTTGATCTATGTTTGGAGCACTTGCAGAAGAATAAAGAACTTGTCACCACCTTTGAATGAAGTGGGCTGGAGATTTTTTATGTTCTTGTTTTATGTGCAAGAATCCTCTTATCCCTGTTCTTATAAGCTTATTCATATCGAAAGCCTTAATGAACTCTAAAACGAGTTGTTTAAAAGAGTGTATCGAGGCCTCTGGTATTCTATAATACCAGTCGAGAGTGATGTCTTCTAACATCTTAGGGAATATTTTTACAACAACTGCATCCCACATGAGCAACTCTTGAATGGTTGTTGTGTAGGCTTTGATATGAGCATTTGGGTCACCTTCCCCTTTAAACTTTGGAAGATCAGGAAATGGCCTTGGGAGCATGACTGTTTGGATGGAAAAGTCCAGAGGCTCCTTTAGATACTCAGAGTAGGTTCCCATTGCGTACATTTCAACCATTGAAGTTCCTTGTAGGGGAAGCAAAGGTTGCATTGGTTGTTGAAACAACATGTCATAGGCATTTGTCAAGGCATATGGAATTCCCTACGGATAACCATAAGGACCTAGATAGGTGTACGCATCTCCTTATGATATTTTAGAGTACGTGTGCATATAGGGGGGTTGGCCACTTTGATACAGATCTAAAGGCGTGAAGCCAGAGAACATCACATTTCTGATTGGTATAGCATTTGAGAACACACTTCCAGCTGGTGCCTATTATAAGTATCCATATGTGGCTTGAGGAGGCATACCCAAGGTACCCATCCTAGTTAATAAATCCCTAGGGTTTGGAGTATTCATGTCGACTGGAGGGTTCTGTGCAGTAGGCATTTGCCCATAGTTTTGTGGTTAGGATGGAGTTTGCTCTTGCCGTGCATATGAATTCTACATTTTTTGGGTAAGATCTAACTCTTTGACCTTATCTACCAAAGCTGAAATGACATTGCTTGTTGACAGGGTGAAACCTTGCTTAGGTACCTTTTGTTGAACCCTTGTAGGTTGTTGAGGAGTATGGTATCTTGCTATGAATTGTTCACGATGTTGCCACCCCTCATTGGTTGTATTGTCAGTTGGTGGTGGGGTAGCATTATTGTTCTGAAGCATGACATCACCTTGTCCTTGCAACCTGTTGAAAGATTGGTTCATGTTCTAGAAGTATTTTTCACTCCTAGCATATCGTGCTAAGTACTCCTCATCTAGAGGGGGGAGTTGATCAGATTGCATGGCAATGGGCTGCTGAAAAAATACCCGAGGAGATGAGCTTTCTTCACCAGTTAATGTCATGTTTTTTGAACTTGATTGTTTGAGGGGATAAGTCTGAGTGACCTAATCAAGTTCTTCAATGCATACAGAAGAACCAACATTGGTTCCCTAAAGCAGAGGGTTTTGAGTGGATGAGCAATTGTCTTCCCATGTTGAAAGTGAAGGTGATTGTTGTGGTATACTTGATTGGTAATGGTTCATGTTGAAACCTGGGATGAGCCGACCGCACTCATCGTATCCCAACATATTCGGGGGGTATAAGAATACCCGCAAAATAAAGGACGGATGAAGAAAGTGGAAATTTTTAGAGACTAGCTTTTCATGTCGGGTTCACCAATTTTATACGATAGAAAATCAACACGTGACCTTCTTCACACCCGACATCTCGAGGTCGTGCCGAGATAGCCGGTATGGAATGGAAATGGAAGTGAAAGTGATGATGGTGATCAACCTTATTGGGAAACCTTATGTCTTCGACACACAATACTAGAATCTGTGAATATGAGGAAAAGAATTCTCTCCTAACCTAAAGGGGTGTGATGGCAGGGTTCGATATGATAGCCACTCGGAAACTCCAATCGATGTCTATTTCTGTCGAGATTCTATTGATTGGTTGCGGAATACATGGAAAGTAACCTGTAAGTGCCCCATATGGGTTTCCAGACAAGGTCATGGAAGTGGAGACAAGAGGTGTAGTGGATCCGTAGGGACTATGGGTGATTTTATGGTCTTGTCCAGAAACTCTTAGCCTGATCGGCTGCTATATTCAACAATTCTTAATTGACAATTTGATGAACAAAGAAAAAAAATACACAACTCCAACCTGAAAGAGCAAGAACCTTGGAAAATCCAGTAGTATTAGTGTTTGTCCCCTAAGTTCTTTCCTTTCTTTCTCTGAGTGTGTTGGTCCGAAAATCTGTCGCGTGGACAGATCTATGGATAGACGAGCCAACAGTGTGCAGGGCTTAGCCCCTCTTTGAGACAGCAAAGCGAAACTGGTTTATTGCTACTTCTACTAGCAGGAACCTATGCAAGTCTCACAGATTCTGCCTTCAGGGGTTGGGATCTCATCCCAGTAGAGTGTTCTAGGCTGCGAAGAGAAAGGAACAAAAGAAGGAGAAGAGAAAGAACAGATCCGAAGGAAGAAAAGAAATGAGTTCCAAAGCGGAAGGGTCAGAAAATCTATGCTTTGGGCTTGGTAGTAAACAGAGCCAAACCTACTGGCATAAATAAACAAAGCAATACTGATAAACAAATGACGGAAAAGTAGATATGAATTCAACAGATTAAACACATACAGATCTAACGTAAGAAAGACCTTATGCATAACACAGCTATTGAGCACAAAGTCTGAATAATTGTATTACTGTTCTTTTCTGTTACAAGAAAGCTCAAAGTCTTTCTCTCTTCACTTCTATTTCTATCTGAAAAATGTTCACTCTCCGAATACCACAAGTATCCTTGTATTTATAGAAGACGAGAGAGAGAGAGAAGACAAAAAGGAGCCAACCACTTATCTACAAGATATTTACAAAATATCTAAAGTCATGTTGACTTTTACATTTTTGAGTGGATGACATCATCCCATGATGCAACATGGATGATGTCATCGTTGGCACCAACATACTTGAGATATTGCGAAAAGAAAGTCGGAGAATAGCGAGAGGAAGAAGAAGAAGAAGAAGAAGAAGAAGCTAGTCATCATCATCGTCCTGCGGCCGAAAAGGGGTCGCCTGCTTCTGATGCTGCTCAGGAGATGAGATGTGGAACTGAGCGCGGTATTCCAAGAACTTGTTGATCATTGACCCGAACTGATCCTGTGATGGATCCTTGTGCCGATCACTGATTACTTCGCAAGTTTCCCGCTCTTCTACAAGCTTTTCGGGAAGTTTGGAATAATCTTTCACCGCCTCAATCAGGAAACCGATGAAGTCCCTGCAAGCTAGCAGGTTATTGATGGATTCGGTATCGAACGTGACTTCCGGCCCTGTTCCTTGAGAAGCTAACTCCTTGAAAACCCGGATAGTATCATCAGCCGTTCTTAAGGTGAGGGAAGGAGTGAGCAACCCTGGATTCATGGATAAAACAATTTTCTCCATTTGATACATCGCATCCAGGGCCTCTTCCTTCACCTTATCTATTTTTTCTAACACAAACTCGAGCTGATCTATCCGATAGTCCAAAGTGGACATAGTCTTGTTGAGGGTCCTTGGGTGACCGAATACTCCGAATTTGACCAAATCTTCGACTGAACAGTCGAACATCTGTTGGAAGGCCTCGTGTTGGAGTCTAGCGTTTTCTAACTCTTCTGATATCGGGACTGCTAATGCCTGGAGCTCCTTATTCGCCTTTTCAATGTTCAGAGATAAGTTGATATATTCGGCGATTACCTTTTCGCTATCTTTGAGAATCTGGCTTCTCCAAGCAGAAACAGCCATGCCCTGCTCACCGATCTTTGAATATTCATTGATCTTGTCTTGACTGAGCAGCTCAGGAGTCTCGGCGGCAGTTGTGGGAGGTGCACTTCCCATCTTCTGTAAGGCCTGAAGCAGGTATTTATTCTGTTCTTTCAGCAGCCTTTTCTCTTCCTTAACTTCTTGAAGCTTTTCACAAAGTGCATCAATCGCGGAACGAGCTTCCCCCTGGAGACTTTCAGAGGACGTCCCCATCGTGACTTGGGTCACTGTGAAATCTGCTGGAGACAGATCTGCTTTCTCTTTGGTGGGATCGGGGTAAGCTATTTCCAGGACTCTCTCACCTGCAGCGCTCTTTGAGAAGCGTGTAAACCGGTTTGTGCTTCTTTGCTCCTTTAGCCGGAATAATTGAAAAGTCCATCGGAGCGATGGGGACTTTCCTCTTTGGCTGGCTCAGCTGCTGAGAGATCCAAGCTGGTCCTATTGAAGAAGGACCAGAGACAGAGGGGGAGGCAGTAACGGTAGAAGAGGGGAAGAACGTGGAGACACGCGGCGGTGGCATTGAAAGAATAGCCGAGGAAGTGTCCACGGGAGGAAGGGAAACCGGGGCTGCAGAAGACAAGGAAGGGAAGGGAGCCCGGAAAGGAGAGAAGAAATGGAAGGAGACAAATCAGCAAGAGAGGAGAAGATGGATGAAGAGGCAGGGGAAAGGGTAGAAGAAGGGGGAGAGGACACAACCAAAGGAGTGGTTGCTGACACCTGAGGAAGGGGAGGAAGAGAAGAAGAAGGGACAGAAGGAACCTCCGTAGTTGTAGCAATGCCGACATCCTGAGTGGATGGGCCTTCGGGAACATCCTCCATGAACTCCTCTTCCAAAGTTATGACTTGTTCAGGCTCCGAGGGAAGAGGACTTTCAGGGGCTTCCTCCTGACTGGTGCTTGATTCACCTATTGCACCCTTGCCTTTTAGCTGCTTCTTTGATCTTGGAGGCGCATTACCCAATGGAGAAGTTATAAAATCTACGCCGAGGTAGATCAATCCATTCATACGGCACCAGAGCTCCGTTCTCCGCATGGTTTCTTTGACCCTCTCCTCAATTGTCTGAGGAGCCTTGCTTCTATCAATGGCCGGGAAGGGCCAATTGTCTCCATCTGTGTTATTATACACCTTGTCTACTTCATCTTCCGAAGTTTGGAAGCCTTTGGGGACGATGGCCACTCCATAATGAATAATTTCTGCCAATGCTAAGCGGGAGTGATCCAGTCTCCTGAGTGCCACCTCATGGATGACGTCAATGTAAATGTCCTCAATTTGAGGGACATGGATAGGATCAAGCTTAGCCCTTGGCAAGCAGCTTCTTGGGTCGAATGTAGGCCTTGCCGGGAAATCATGCTTTAGATTGAGCAATTCTAGCTCGGCAAACATCTCCTTCGCCTTGTGATAGCTGGAACAAGTGTATCGGCCTACTGTGAGGGGGAAAGGAGTTCCACCCTTCTTTCTCTTCTGGCACTTCTCATGATATGTGACCAGCTGCCTTGACAATTCCAATAGAACCAGCTTTGGTCCAGCATACCTTGGCAACCTAGTGGGCTCGCCCAAGAAGTTAACCGCCCTCAGATAGGTGAATGTGGGAAATTGGGTGAACAAGGCCCCCCACTTTTCCACAGCAGAAACAGTATTCTTAATTGTGCGGCCATGAGTCAACTTTGGTCGCAGCATGCATATAATATGGTAGAAGAAAGCATCATTGATTTTTGAAAAGTGTTGGATGCTATTCTCCAGCTTCAGCTCTGGGTAGTATTCATATATCTTGGCCTGAGGCCAAGTTCCACTTCGGTGCAGCCCTGGATAGTCCCTTTCAGACGCTGCAGCATACACTACGTAGGAGTTCATATGAAACACTCCTGTTGTGGCAAACTGTTGTAGCTGCTCAGAAATGGCGCTGCTTATTATTTCCCCCCAGCAGAAGCGCTGATCGGGCAAATTTTTGTTCATCGTTTCCAGGTACCGCAGCATCCATTTATGGAAGTAGTGGGTGTCTGAAAGCCCGAAGACTCTGCTCAGGAAAGTGATGGTGTCACTGAGTTCTTCGGAGAAGTCGCTTCGGTGGATAGTCTGGGGCCACCGGGTCACTACCTTCTTATTTTTGAGGTAGACTTCATTCATTAACTGCATGCATAGGTCCTCATTGTCCTCCCAAGTCTTGATACATTCTTCTTGGGTAACGGCCACGAAGCTTCGGTGATGAGGGATGCCAAGAATCTTTTCAAAATGGCGAGCGGTGAGGTCAATGACCACTTCCCCCTTACTATTTTCGACACACCTGGTGTCCTTGTTGTAAGATTGGGCAACCACCATTATGAACTCATTATTAATAGCGCTGACTGGAATCCCACCGGCGAAATGTAGAGCACTACCCATCAATTTATCCATCCAGGGGCTTCTTGATACTTTCTGAGTTCTCACCAGAATTCGTCCATGTCAATGTGGCCTAGTTCAGAATCTCTGACATCCATATTGCATTCCGCCTGAGATTCGGGCATTCTAACCCTTTGGTACTTATACTTCATTTCTTCCTCTGTTAGCTTAGCTTTTCCTCTTGGTTTGGCGGGTCTCTTGCTTGAGGTAGACATGTGTTCTTCAAGGCTTATCTGATGATCTGCACGTAGGAGGAGTGAAACCCAATCCAAGAAGCTTGAATTAGTCATTTGATTTTCAATGGGAACGCTAGCGAAGAAAGAGTTAGAATTTTTAAGGCTCGGGGTGCAGGGCGCATGGAAAATGTATATAACAGGCTGAATAGACAAGGCGCACAGGAAAAGGACGTAACAGAGATAAAATTGGCGCCAAAGGCGCATGGCGCATGGATGAAGCAGACTGCATTTTATAGAATGGCGCACAGGAAATGCATGTTACATTGAGGTTTGGTGCGCCCTTTGGCGCATGGGCAGATTGTGCGACATGGAAAAAAGGCGCGCCAAAGGTATATGGCGCGGCGCATGGGGGAGCGACACAACATCATGTACTTGCAACGGAAGGTGCGCCCGCGCCTTGGAGGCTTTACGCTTGCTCAGATATCTCTCGCTTTGCATGGAAGCTGGGCGCGCCCTTTAGCGCATAGAAGAGGGATGCAACAGGGGTAAAAGATGCGCCAAAGGGATATAAGAAGGCGTGGGTTTTGAGTGCGTTACAGGCCGAAAGGGTGCGCTTAGGGGCGCATGATTCTTGACTGCGGCAGGATGGCAGGGTGCGCCATTGGGCGCGTGATTTAGATTGTTTACAAGGCGCGCCGGTGCGCCTTGTGAAATAAGTTCTCAAACCTCTTTCCCTCTTTCTCTTCCTCTTCAATTTTTACTTGGACAAGTAAGGTTTTACAAAAAAAAAACTTGTAAACAGACCAAGTCAGCTAATAAAACGAACTTCCCTTTTCCAGCAAATCCGGAAAAAGGGAGGGAGAGGAAGAGTAACAGAAGATAATTTAAGCAGGACAGCACGGGGGGAGAAACAGTCTCAATGCACATCGAACCACGATTTAAAACCGGGCCAGCAAGCTGGCACACACACCAAAACTGGACAAAAACAAACTCAAGGAACAGAAAACGTAAAACAGGGAAGGGGAAGAACCTCTTACCTTAAAATGTATAGCGAAAATTCCTGAAAGCGGGGTCCACAGAGCAACGATGACAAGTGACAGAGCAGGGGCTGACACACCCAGAGCAATCACGTGCTTTGAAAAAAGAACAATGAAAATGACATGGCGCGCACTGTTATATATAACAAAACTTTGTCATAAATGCGCCACCCCACTTTTGAAAAGGCGCGCGAAAAACGACTGTCGACAGAGGAAAGCATGCGCCCTTTGGCGCATGGAAGTAACTGACAACAGGAGAATGGGTGCGACCCTTGGCGCATCAAACGTGTTGTCGACATGAATTATTGTGCGCCCTTAGGCGCACCAAAACGTGGTGTAACAAGGAAAGCACATGCGCCTTTTAGCGCATGGAAAAGAGGCGCGACAAATGATATGTCAACATCGAGGCGCATGCGCCTAAGGCGCACGCAAATAAGGCTTAACATGCTTTGGCGCACCCGAAAGACGTGTTGACATGGGAAATCATCGCGCCAAAGGCTTTTTTAAAGGGGCGCACCAAAATGTGGTGTTACAGTGCAAATCCATGCGCCCAGCCAAAAAGGCTCAAAAAAGACTAAGTTCGAAAGCTAGATTTCCCGAGAAGGAATTTTAAATTGTTTCGAACGCGAGGGATCCCTATCGAGGGATCAAGACAAAAATTTTCGGTATGGTTACCGGTAAAATTGCCCTTGTCAATTTTACGGGATAACAGCTGGCTCTTTCTGGGGACTATCCTTGAGTAAACTCAGGGGTAGAGAATCCCAGGTCCACATGTGCCTATCCATTGGGTACGGAGTCAAAAACAAGGGGGACCGGAGGGAGAACAAAGGAAACACACAACAAACGAAAGCAAAACACGCGACGAAAGCAAACACACAACCAAAATAAACTGTACAAAGAAGAGAGCAAGCTCTACTTCCTGAAGATCTTGAGATGTTGCCCGCTGTAGGGAAGCGGGGAGTTCAGCTCCATCCAGATACGAGAGATAGAAACTATTCTCTCCATTGAGTTGCTTGATTTTGAAGGGCCCTCTTCCATAGGGAATCAAACTTTCCATGCATACCCTTTGGCTCTCTTCGCTTGTCCCAGAGAAGGACAAGATCTCCCACTTCAAAATCTCGCTGCTTGGCTTTCTTATCAAAAAGCCTCTTTACTTGATTCTGATGTTCAGTGATCCTATCGACCACTTTCACTCTCTTTTCTTCAAGTTCTGCCAGATACATAATTCTCTTTTCTAGAGAACTCTGAAAAGTTTCATCTTCGATTGCTCGTGCCAAGCGTAGAGCAGGAAGTTCCGCGGAAATGGGGAGTTCGGCATCAGTGCCATATAACACTTGAAAAGGTGACATGCCGAGAGATCTCTTGGGGGTAATGCGGTCCGCCCACAAAGCATCGTACAAAGACTTGTGCCACATCCGCTGATTTTCATCTACTAATTTCCGTATGATGGTCACCAAGTTCTTATTACTACTGGATTCCGCCTGACCATTTCCCTGAGGGTAGCTAATCCGAGGCGTGTGCTAAAGTTATTCCATATTCATAGCAAAAACTAATAACTTCCCGTGAGGAGAAGTTAGAAGCATTATCAGCAACGATTTTGTTCGGGATGCCGAACCTGACAATGATATTTTCCTTGATAAAACTGCAAACCACCTCAGAAGTGGCATGCTTAACTGGTATGGCTTCCACCCACTTGGTGAAGTAATCAGTTGCTGTAAGGACATAGCTATGTCCGGCACTCGATTTGGGGATTGAGTGCGCCAATAAAATCGATTCCCCCACTGCTTGAATGGCTCATTGATAATAACCGGCCTTAGGGGAAAGGCAGCCAATTTGGGCTTACCAACAAACTGCTGGCAAGGCTCGCATTTCGCTACCCCAGGTAGCTGCATCTTGAAAGAGCGTCGGCCAGTAGTACCTGGCTCGAATGATCTTATGTGCCGTCACGGAAGAAGAGAAATGGCCTCCACAAGCCGAATTGTGAAAACTCTCCAGCAGTTTTACTTGCTGGGGCTTGTCAACACATCGCAGAAAGATACCATCTATCCCGCGCTTATATAAACCGTCATCCCAGATGACATACTTGGCCGCTCTGAGCTTTATAGCACGCTTCTCCTTTGCATTCAGGTGCACTGGGCATTCGCCGTAGGTGAGGAAGAAAGCGATGTCGGAGTACCATTCGTCACAAGTTGCCACAAAACAAAACCAGAGGTAGAGAAACAGGCCTCCTCCAGAGGGCTTTGCGCTTCGTTGGTGCAATCTCCTTTCTCTCTAGGGCTATCTGAGTCTTTGTTTTCAGCCATTAGCTGACACAGGCCCTTGCCCTTTTTACCAGCTTGGTGGGTTTGATATCCAGGTCATATTCCTGGACCTTTGCAATCCAATTCCCTCTCAAGCTTCCCAACTCTTGTTGAGTTAGAACTGATTTCACCGCTGTGTCGGGAACCAGCACCACTGTATGCGAGTTCAGAATGTAATACCTGAAACTCTTCACCGCTTTAACGACGGCAAAGGCGTGCTTTTCCAATTGAGTCATTTTCAACTCGTGAGGCTTGAGAGGAGAACTCATGAATGCGATTGGAGATTCAATATCCTCCGAGTTTCCTTTGCATCAGGATTGCAGAAACAGTGTGTTCGGATGCATAGCTGTACATAATGAAGTTCTTGGAGAAATCCGGACATACCAAGACCGGTGCATGAGCAACAGAAGTTTTTATCTCCTCAAACGACCTTTTCCCCTCATCACTCCATCTGAAAGTGGGTGACCCCTTTCATCATGTTCAGTATGTCACGGGTCTTCTCCAGCAAAATCAGGGACAAAACGCCTAAGAAAGTTCACCTTTCCGAAGAAAGAATGAACACCATTCTTGCTTGTAGGCAGAGTAAGGCTTTGGATAGCCTTAACTCTTTCGGCATCAATCTTGGTTCCTTCTTTGCTAACCACATGGCCTAGCAATTTCCCTTCTGTAACCCCCAAAAAATAGACTTCTTTGGGTTTAGGGAAATCCCATGTTCTCGACACCTGGCCAATACTTGCTCCAAGTGATCGCAATGATCACTTCGTCGTTTGGAGAACACGGTTAAGTCATCTAGATAGACTACAATGACTTTCCCCATCATGCCTTTGAATGCAAAGTCCATGGCCCGCTGAAAAAGTGGCACCAGCATTGGTTAGGCCGAAAGGCATCCTACTATAGGCAAATGTACCCCATGGAGTAGTGAATGCTGTTTTTGAATTGATCTTCAGGCGAGACTTCGATCTGATTATAGCCTGAAAAACCATCAAGCATAGACAGCATTTCTGACCCAGTTACTGCTTGCAGAACTTGGTCCATTATGGGAAGAGGGTAGTTGTCTTTCAGCGAAGCTTGATTCAAGTTTCGGAAGTCTAACGCAGATGCGTATTTCACCGTTTTTCTTGCGCACCTCGGCACAATGTTCGCCACCCAAGTGCTGTGATGGATAGGGAAGATGATTCTTGCGGTCCAGCATCTTCTGAATTTCGGCCTGAATGGTGCCCGAAATCTTGGGATTATAGTGCCTCTGTTTCTGACGGAAGGCTTTGACATCGTCTTTCAAGGGAATGTCGTGCTGAACGTCTTTTGGCTTGAAGGACTTTAAATCGGCATATGACCAGGCCAATACATCCATATATCTTTTCAGCAACTTGACAAATTTCCACTTTTCTTCTGGCGTGCAAACATTTCCCGATGTTCACGAATAGCGGATGTGCCTCAGAACCTATATTGACCGGTTCTGTCTCTGGAGATGAGCCAGGATCATCCCCGCCTCTTCTTTTTTACAAAACGGTCATGCCTGTCAAACAGGCGCTCCAGAGAAACCAGGCCCTTCGGAATTTTATTTCCCTTAAGCTGACAAATGCCATCGGTCTCCTTTGTTTCGTGGTTTTGACTGTTGATTGATTCACGGCATGGAGAGGTGGATCCTTCAAAATACAACTCATCAAAATTTTCTGATTTTTCTAGAAAGGCAATAAGGTGATTATCATCGTTGAATACTTGCCAATTGCTGAGAGTTGTCTGGCACGCTTGGGCGGAAAACCACTTCAATGGTGTACTTGTTCGTCTTCAAACCCGGGTGTGGGAGCATGAGAGATGCTGAAACAGCCAACGAATCAGCCATGTCGTTTTGGGCTCTCGGAATCGCCTCCTATTGAAAAAGCGTCAAACTCCTCAATGCTGCCACCATACCGCATTACGGTAGTGCCTGAGCCTTTCATTTTTCACTTGGTAAATCCTTTTGACCTGATTTACAACTAGCTCGGCATCACCTTGGACTTTCAGATTTTTTATTCCTCTTTCCTTTGCAGCTTGCATACCGAGTAACAGAGATTCGTACTCAGCAGTATTATTAGTGTTGAAAAACTGCAATTTGAAAGAAAGAGGAATTACCTCCTCCTCGGGAGATATCAGCACAACTCCAGCGCCACATCCACTAGTCGCGCAGCTGCCATCAAATTGCAAGGTCCAGATCTTATTACAATCCTTTTCCTGAACAAAAACGTCCTTTGTATCCGCCTCGGTGGATAAGAAGTAGTTCCCCATCCCTGATGATTCGAAAAGAATTTGGGCTTTGGGGTCTTCAGAGCTAGTGACCAAGTATTTCTTTTGGGATTCCGGCTCCAAAGTTTGCATTACGCCTTTGACTGGAATTCTAGCTTTGGACCAGTCCATGTGAATCTCTCCACCAACTTCGCTGCAAAAACTCCTTCCTAGCAGAATTCCATAGGCTGCTGGGATGTCAGCAACAAGGACTGTCATTTTTACTCTTTTATCCGGGAAGGCTGCGAACGCAAATTGTGCGTCCTTGATTTGGCCAACCAACGGAACTTGCTTGGTCTCCAATGAATAGCATCTGCCGAATGGTTTGGTAAGAGTGAGGCCCAAAGCATGGGCGACTTTTGCCGGCATGACGTTATCAGAGGCTCCGGAATCAATAATGCAATTGCTCAACTTATGGCCATTGATCAGGAGGGAGAGATAGAAAGGTTCTATCTTGCCAGATGCGGATGTCGAAGCAACATTTATGTGGGATTCAGGAGGAGTAGAAAGGATTCCTTTCAGGGAAACCGGTTTAGCTATAACAGCTTGACTTTGGATATACTTAGTCAATCTTACAAGCTGTTCGGGGTTTAACTGAAGATACTCAGCTTCAGACATTTGAATCTTGGTCTTCTTTGCATGATCTATTATATCAAACGCGGCCAAGGGTTGCGTTGGTGAGGGAATGAGTCCTTCACTTCGCGGTGGTGGAATAGGATTACTGATCTTAGTAGGAACTTGAGGGGGCTGACTTGGAGGAGAGATGGGCGGAAAAGACTTCTTAGCAAAAGACTTAACAGGGAATTGAGTAGGAAGAGGATTACCTCTTCTAGCAATGGTTGGAGGTGCGTTTGACGCGACCTTCTCCTTTTGTACGTGGGCAGCGACTTCTGCCTCTTTTCCTTGCGAGCGGGTGAAAACAGCATATGATTGTCCGCTCGCGTAGCCCTGAGTACTCTCTTCTTCGTCAGATTCATCCTCGTCAAATTCCATGTATCCAATAGTAGAGTCGCCAGTCGGTTCACCGACATCTTGATCATCTTCGTCTTGAAACGAAGGTTCTTCATAATACTGCTCTTCTTCTTCAACTTCGGCCAAAGCATTGACCGGAGGAGCTTCAAGTGCCAACCGTGGAACAGTCGCAGGTAGGCGCGGCCTTTGTGAAGCGTTGTTAGGAACAAAATTCCTCCGCGGGATATCCCGATACGAGGAACTGGGAGAGGCCTGGGCTAGCTGCTTCTTTAGTGCAAGCAAATCATTTGCCATTTTTTGGAATGCTGGATCAGACGAAGTGATAGGCGAAGGGTCCAAAGACTTAGGCTTAGCTGATTCTTTTCTTAACTCGCCAGATATTATCAAATTGTCTTCTATACGGATGGCAGCAGCCTGAGCGAGAGGCAAAGTAGCTACTCGCTCTTGAAGGAGCAAGAAGCTGACTTTTGAGCTCATGGCGTTTACGAAGAAGCACTTCTGATTCTCCGGCGTTGGAAGCATGGCAGTAGGGACACGGTTGATTAGCGCATTGAACCGGGCGACAAAATCGCGCATGGTCTCATTTGCCTCCTTCTTCAGATGAGTGATTCGTGACAATAGAGTAAATGCATCCTCTGAAGGTTTATACCTGTCTTCAAAAGCGTCCCGCAAAGTTGCCCAACTAGTGATGGATCCGGCCGGTAAATGCTGAAACCATTCAGCTGCAGGTCCTTGAAGAGTTTCCAAAAAGAGGCGAACTGACACATCTTCGTGGGTTACGTCCAATATACTGCATGACATAATGAAAGCAGAAATGTGGGAATCCGTGCTTTGATTTCCGCTCCCATCGAATTTAGGAAAATTCTTTCGATTTCCGTGAGGGAGTGCGTGAACTGGATGTGGTAAAGCCAACGGACCCATAGCGTTTCCCCATGGTACCGCCATCTGAAAAGCCGGAAAGAGAACGCGAGCCGGAAGTGTAGTTCCGCTGAGTAGTAAAGCACTACAAAGGGATGTAGATGCTTCTGGTAACAGACCTTTTCTTTGTGAAGGTGAGACACTCCTGGATGACCGGCTAGCTGAGCTTAGCGCTGAAAAACGTGCCGGTGTTACGCTGAAATTGTGCCTCTGAAGCAGATCGAAAGTAGGATCAGCTTCTCCTCGGGCTCTCCTGCTGCGCGTAAAAGGTTCACTCGCCAGTGTACCTTTCAGATCTGCAATATTACAGCGCAGATTTAAACTTTATTTTTGGGTGTGCCTGCTGATTTTCTGGTTTTTCTGACAAAAACCAGCAGCATGCACTTTTTTGGATATTTGAAAACAATCCTCTTCGAAAAACCGATTGCGGTTAAATGACAAATAGCAGCGAGGATAAGATGGCAGGGAAGATAGTAAGCTGATTTTTCAGATCTGATTTTTACTTTTCAGAGGGTTTCAAACTTTTTAGGAAATAATCAAAACTCAGATCTACGGAAAAATAATAATTTCTGTAAAAACTCAGCGAACTAAAGATATGTAAAAGGCCCAGATCTATGACTTTCTGAAGAAAAATTTTCGATTTGGGCACTTTTGCAAATTTTTGGATTTTCAACAAAAAGCTCAGATTTGCAAACTGGCAGCAACCTACTGATTTTTCCTGATTTTTTATCTTACTACCAGCATAGATCTGACAGATCTGTCTGTTCGTTCCCCAGCGGAGTCGCCAAAAACTGTTGGTCCGAAAATCTGTCGCGTGGACAGATCTATGGATAGACGAGCCAACAGTGTGCAGGGCTTAGCCCCTCTTTGAGACAGCAAAGCGAAACTGGTTTATTGCTACTTCTACTAGCAGGAACCTATGCAAGTCTCACAGATTCTGCCTTCAGGGGTTGGGATCTCATCCCAGTAGAGTGTTCTAGGCTGCGAAGAGAAAGGAACAAAAGAAGGAGAAGAGAAAGAACAGATCCGAAGGAAGAAAAGAAATGAGTTCCAAAGCGGAAGGGTCAGAAAATCTATGCTTTGGGCTTGGTAGTAAACAGAGCCAAACCTACTGGCATAAATAAACAAAGCAATACTGATAAACAAATGACGGAAAAGTAGATATGAATTCAACAGATTAAACACATACAGATCTAACGTAAGAAAGACCTTATGCATAACACAGCTATTGAGCACAAAGTCTGAATAATTGTATTACTGTTCTTTTCTGTTACAAGAAAGCTCAAAGTCTTTCTCTCTTCACTTCTATTTCTATCTAAAAAATGTTCACTCCCCGAATACCACAAGTATCCTTGTATTTATAGAAGATGAGAGAGAGAGAGAAGACAAAAAGGAGCCAACCACTTATCTACAAGATATTTACAAAATATCTAAAGTCATGTTGACTTTTACATTTTTGAGTGGATGACATCATCCCATGATGCAACATGGATGATGTCATCGTTGGCACCAACATACTTGAGATATTGCGAAAAGAAAGTCGGAGAATAGCGAGAGGAAGAAGAAGAAGAAGAAGAAGAAGAAGCTAGTCATCATCATCGTCCTGCGGCCGAAAAGGGGTCGCCTGCTTCTGATGTTGCTCAGGAGATGAGATGTGGAACTGAGCGCGGTATTCCAAGAACTTGTTGATCATTGACCCGAACTGATCCTGTGATGGATCCTTGTGCCGATCACTGATTACTTCGCAAGTTTCCCGCTCTTCTACAAGCTTTTCGGGAAGTTTGGAATAATCTTTCACCGCCTCAATCAGGAAACCGATGAAGTCCCTGCAAGCTAGCAGGTTATTGATGGATTCGGTATCGAACGTGACTTCCGGCCCTGTTCCTTGAGAAGCTAACTCCTTGAAAACCCGGATAGTATCATCAGCCGTTCTTAAGGTGAGGGAAGGAGTGAGCAACCCTGGATTCATGGATAAAACAATTTTCTCCATTTGATACATCGCATCCAGGGCCTCTTCCTTCACCTTATCTATTTTTTCTAACACAAACTCGAGCTGATCTATCCGATAGTCCAAAGTGGACATAGTCTTGTTGAGGGTCCTTGGGTGACCGAATACTCCGAATTTGACCAAATCTTCGACTGAACAGTCGAACATCTGTTGGAAGGCCTCGTGTTGGAGTCTAGCGTTTTCTAACTCTTCTGATATCGGGACTGCTAATGCTTGGAGCTCCTTATTCGCCTTTTCAATGTTCAGAGA
The DNA here is from genome assembly GCA_019776745.2 of Taxus chinensis. NCBI lineage: Eukaryota > Viridiplantae > Streptophyta > Pinopsida > Cupressales > Taxaceae > Taxus > Taxus chinensis. Next base: position 611,262,769 of record CM034152.1, on the reverse strand, counting down.
TAAGTTGATATATTCGGCGATTACCTTTTCGCTATCTTTGAGAATCTGGCTTCTCCAAGCAGAAACAGCCATGCCCTGCTCACCGATCTTTGAATATTCATTGATCTTGTCCTGACTGAGCAGCTCAGGAGTCTCGGCGGCAGTTGTGGGAGGTGCACTTCCCATCTTCTGTAAGGCCTGAAGCAGGTATTTATTCTGTTCTTTCAGCAGCCTTTTCTCTTCCTTAGCTTCTTGAAGCTTTTCACAAAGTGCATCAATCGCGGAACGAGCTTCCCCCTGGAGACTTTCAGAGGACGTCCCCATCGTGACTTGGGTCACTGTGAAATCTGCTGGAGACAGATCTTTTTTCTCTTTGGTGGGATCGGGGTAAGCTATTTCCAGGACTCTCTCACCTGCAGCGCTCTTTGAGAAGCGTGTAACCGGTTTGTGCTTCTTTGCTCCTTTAGCCGGAATAATTGAAAAGTCCATCGGAGCGATGGGGACTTTCCTCTTTGGCTGGCTCAGCTGCTGAGAGATCCAAGCTGGTCCTATTGAAGAAGGACCAGAGACAGAGGGGGAGGCAGCAACGGTAGAAGAGGGGAAGAACGTGGAGACACGCGGCGGTGGCATTGAAAGAATAGCCGAGGAAGTGTCCACGGGAGGAAGGGAAACCGGGGCTGCAGAAGACAAAGGAAGGGAAGGGAGCCCGGAAAGGAGAGAAGAAATGGAAGGAGACAAATCAGCAAGAGAGGAGAAGATGGATGAAGAGGCAGGGGAAAGGGTAGAAGAAGGGGGAGAGGACACAACCAAAGGAGTGGTTGCTGACACCTGAGGAAGGGGAGGAAGAGAAGAAGAAGGGACAGAAGGAACCTCCGTAGTTGTAGCAACGCCGACATCCTGAGTGGATGGGCCTTCGGGAACATCCTCCATGAACTCCTCTTCCAAAGTTATGACTTGTTCAGGCTCCGAGGGAAGAGGACTTTCAGGGGCTTCCTCCTGACTGGTGCTTGATTCACCTATTGCACCCTTGCCTTTTAGCTGCTTCTTTGATCTTGGAGGCGCATTACCCAATGGAGAAGTTATAAAATCTACGCCGAGGTAGATCAATCCATTCATACGGCACCAGAGCTCCGTTCTCCGCATGGTTTCTTTGACCCTCTCCTCAATTGTCTGAGGAGCCTTGCTTCTATCAATGGCCGGGAAAGGCCAATTGTCCCCATCTGTGTTATTATACACCTTGTCTACTTCATCTTCTGAAGTTTGGAAGCCTTTGGGGACGATGGCCACTCCATACTGAATAATTTCTGCCAATGCTAAGCGGGAGTGATCCAGTCTCCTGAGTGCCACCTCATGGATGACGTCAATGTAAATGTCCTCAATTTGAGGGACATGGATAGGATCAAGCTTAGCCCTTGGCAAGCAGCCTCTTGGGTCGAATGTAGGCCTTGCTGGGAAATCATGCTTTAGATTGAGCAATTCTAGCTCGGCAAACATCTCCTTCGCCTTGTGATAGCTGGAACAAGTGTATCGGCCTACTGTGAGGGGGAAAGGAGTTCCACCCTTCTTTCTCTTCTGGCACTTCTCATGATATGTGACCAGCTGCCTTGACAATTCCAATAGAACCAGCTTTGGTCCAGCATACCTTGGCAACCTAGTGGGCTCGCCCAAGAAGTTAACCGCCCTCAGATAGGTGAATGTGGGAAATTGGGTGAACAAGGCCCCCCACTTTTCCACAGCAGAAACAGTATTCTTAATTGTGCGGCCATGAGTCAACTTTGGTCGCAGCATGCATATAATATGGTAGAAGAAAGCATCATTGATTTTTGAAAAGTGTTGGATGCTATTCTCCAGCTTCAGCTCTGGGTAGTATTCATATATCTTGGCCTGAGGCCAAGTTCCACTTCGGTGCAGCCCTGGATAGTCCCTTTCAGACGCTGCAGCATACACTACATAGGAGTTCATATGAAACACTCCTGTTGTGGCAAACTGTTGTAGCTGCTCAGAAATGGCGCTGCTTATTATTTCCCCCCAGCAGAAGCGCTGATCGGGCAAATTTTTGTTCATCGTCTCCAGGTACCGCAGCATCCATTTATGGAAGTAGTGAGCGTCTGAAAGCCCGAAGACTCTGCTCAGGAAAGTGATGGTGTCACTGAGTTCTTCGGAGAAGTCGCTTCGGTGGATAGTCTGGGGCCACCGGGTCACTACCTTCTTATTTTTGAGGTAGACTTCATTCATTAACTGCATGCATAGGTCCTCATTGTCCTCCCAAGTCTTGATACATTCTTCTTGGGTAACGGCCACGAAGCTTCGGTGATGAGGGATGCCAAGAATCTTTTCAAAATGGCGAGCGGTGAGGTCAATGACCACTTCCCCCTTACTATTTTCGACACACCTGGTGTCCTTGTTGTAAGATTGGGCAACCACCATTATGAACTCATTATTAATAGCGCTGACTGGAATCCCACCGGCGAAATGTAGAGCACTACCCATCAATTTATCCATCCAGGGGCTTCTTGATACTTTCTGAGTTCTCACCCAGAATTCGTCCATGTCAATGTGGCCTAGTTCAGAATCTCTGACATCCATATTGCATTCCGCCTGAGATTCGGGCATTCTAACCCTTTGGTACTTATACTTCATTTCTTCCTCTGTTAGCTTAGCTTTTCCTCTTGGTTTGGCGGGTCTCTTGCTTGAGGTAGACATGTGTTCTTCAAGGCTTATCTGATGATCTGCACGTAGGAGGAGTGAAACCCAATCCAAGAAGCTTGAATTAGTCATTTGATTTTCAATGGGAACGCTAGCAGAAGAAAGAGTTAGAATTTTTAAGGCTCGGGGTGCAGGGCGCATGGAAAATGTATATAACAGGCTGAATAGACAAGGCGCACAGGAAAAGGACGTAACAGAGATAAAATTGGCGCCAAAGGCGCATGGCGCATGGATGAAGCAGACTGCATTTTATAGAATGGCGCACAGGAAATGCATGTTACATTGAGGTTTGGTGCGCCCTTTGGCGCATGGGCAGATTGTGCGACATGGAAAAAAGGCGCGCCAAAGGTATATGGCGCGGCGCATGGGGGAGCGACACAACATCATGTACTTGCAACGGAAGGTGCGCCCGCGCCTTGGAGGCTTTACGCTTGCGCAGATATCTCTCGCTTTGCATGGAAGCTGGGCGCGCCCTTTAGCGCATAGAAGAGGGATGCAACAGGGGTAAAAGATGCGCCAAAGGGATATAAGAAGGCGCGGGTTTTGAGTGCGTTACAGGCCGAAAGGGTGCGCTTAGGGGCGCATGATTCACAACTGCAGCATGCTGGGTAGACGCGCCGAGGGGCGCGACTGTCTAAGGTGCAACATGACGCGGCAACGCGCCATGGGGAAAACCAAAAACTCTCTAAACATTTAAGCATCATTCATTCTAACACCAAGCCTAATCAAACCAACTTCCCTTATAAACTGGAAATGAGGGACAGAAGGAAGAAGTTGGTTTAAGCGGGATAGGGGAAGAAACAGTCCAATGCAAAACGACATTTAAAAACGGGCCATCAAACGAAAACCAGACCGAACACACCAAAGCACGAAAATGAAAAAGAGGATGAACCTCTTACCTTTGAATGTATAAAGACGGTTGGAAAGCGGGCCCAGAGAGCAAATGACAACGACAGAGCAGAGCTGACACACCCAGAGCAATCACGTGCTTTGAAAAAAGAACAATGAAAATGACATGGCGCGCACTGTTATATATAACAAAACTTTGTCATAAATGCGCCACCCACTTTTGAAAAGGCGCGCGAAAACGACTGTCGACAGAGGAAAGCATGCGCCCTTTGGCGCATGGAAGTAACTGACAACAGGAGAATGGGTGCGACCTTGGCGCATCAAACGTGTTGTCGACATGAATTATTGTGCGCCCTTGGGCGCACCAAAACGCGGTGTAACAAGGAAAGCACATGCGCCCTTTAGCACATGGAAAAGAGGCGCGACAAATGATATGTCAACATCGAGGCGCATGCGCCTCGGCGCACGCAAATAAGGCTTAACATGCTTTGGCGCACCAAAAGACGTGTTGACATGGGAAATCATGCGCCAAAGGCTTTTTGAAGGGGCGCACCAAAATGTGGTGTTACAGTGAAAATCCATGCGCCTAGCCAAAAAGGCTCAAAAAGACTAAGTTCGAAAGCTAGATTTCCTGAGAAGGAATTTTAAATCGTTTCGAACGCGAGGGATCCCTATCGAGGGATCAAAACAAAAATTTTCGGTATGGTTATCGGTAAAATTGCCCTTGTCAATTTTACGGGATAACAGAGTGTTTATGTGAGTCTAAGGGATTGGGAATGCAAAGAACAACAACAAGAGGATGGCTCTTGAGTAATGATAGCTTGGAAGCAATTTTTACGCAATGCAAGTAGAAGAGGGATAGCACAAGAGATATGAACTTGGCTATGCAGTTCCTAGCAAGATTATGACAACAAAACAATACAAGATACACAAAATTCTCAGGCCCTTTTTCTTGAATACAAGCATGGGATATATATGAATGGAGGCTAGGAGGTTACTTCATGCACAAGGAAAGAAGAGGCAGTTCTAACTAATTAAATATTATTTAAAATAGAAGGAGTAAGAAGAACCAAGAAAACAAAGCTAATTTTAGACAATTCTGCACATGGATGCATGCAAAAAGAAAACTTAAGTGAATTGACACATGTTAATTCACGCGTGAAGAATCTAGAAAAAGTGGGCAAGACTGTCACCAAGGAAGGGCAGTGGTTTGAGAACCGCCACCCAGGCAAGGTGGCAGTCTTGGCACTGAAGGCCAAAATAAGCACAGAAAGAAGTGGAGAGATGGAAAAATTCACTGAAAAGCTAAGTAAGGTCATTTAGGCTACAAATATACACTGCAAATGGGTTTCGGAGCTTGAACACCTTCTTGAAAGGATTTTGAATCATCATTGGGGAATTTTGTAACTATTTTCCTGACAATGTAGCACGTGTAATTTTGGGTGCATACAATAACACACAAGTAAAATTTTAGTGTTGAATTTTACTTAATTCATTAATATTTTAGTTTTTCAAATTGGTATTTGGAAATTTGGAGAGGTAGTACACAACACCATTACACCTAAATTATCGGGATGCAACCTACATTTCTGGGTCGGCTTGCCTACATTTTAATATAAATTTCATAGTTATGAATATATATCGTCGTTACCTCACAACTCAAATTGGGCACAATCACCAAAACTAAATAAGACTCCCAAGTACTCTAAAGTTGAAGGTAGATCTCATAGGTGTCTATTTATTTTCCATCTGCCTACATAACAACCATGTTCATGAATTTGTAATCAAACTGACCGTCTATAAATTCAACGCGACTATCTTTTATAGTTGCTCGTTTATTACACAACGTTCATCTGAGTTAACACAATTGCATAATCGGTCGCATGTGTTTCCCATCCATTCCCAAGAATTCTACGAATGCTCATTTTTATCTGATGTGATGACTTATGGTAAGAGGCTAGGCCAATATTAAAAAAACCTATTATCTTATTTTAGCTAGCTACAAAAAAGGCCAACGGAGTTGACATCCACACCAAATACTTATATAAGTACTAACTACTAAATGAAAATTGTTTTAATTCATTTTTGATTTCATAATATTACAAAAACTCTTTTCAAGCAGAACACACTGAAAGAATTAATGAGAATAAAATGTCACCACTTCAAAATATTATTGATGATGACATGCCTCTACTGGAGGACAATCCTTGATATGCGCCTCTACTGGAGGACAATCCTTGATATGTGCCTCCACTGGAAAACATTTCTACTTAACATGAAACACCAACTTTTGTCATAAATTCTACTCACAATTTCATGTTAAGGAAGATGAAACTAGAGGACATTACTGATGATGAGATGCAACTAAGAGAATATTTTTATACTCATCAAACACCAATTTCAGTTGAAAACGGTAAGAAATATGAGCAAAGGGAGAGAATTAGATGGAAAATTGGAAGATCTTTTAAGTTTGATTGGGCAACTAAATATCCATTCATTGAACGAGTTATGCATGAAAATGGTAAGGATACCCCAGCTGAATGTAGATGTGCAATTTGTAGTTGGAAACATTATAAGCAACTCAAAATGCAACTCAAGTTAGACACGATCAAGAAACATTATGGAAAAATATATTTGTCAGTTAAGAAAAATGATAGACAAATAATAAGAATATAAAGATGGAAAATGCAAAACAATGCATTCATGTAAGATACACAACAGAGTATGAAAATTATCAGAAACGTGTTGCTTGAGGATTATTTCAACTACCTTTAGTTTTAGTTTGGTATGTATTACAAATAGTAATTCTCATAACATTCATATGTAATAATTATATATTTACAATTGTATTCATTGTTGCAAAATATTTTCCATATATTTACCACCATGAACAATACCCGTCAAATGTCAATTTCCACCTCAATACCCCTAGAAACTGTTGCATCGGTTGTTTGAGCCCTTGCACATGGCGGAGAAATCTAATCGAGGCTCTTCGATCACTAATCACCCCTATTCGATCCCTCATGTGGGTAATGGTGGCAACATAGGATCCTAGTAGGCTATGGATGGATCAACTGGGCAAGATCAAAATCCAAAAAAAACTCAACCTAACAAGTGAAATGGATGCTCCGGTTTAGGAACCTTAAGCAATGGTTTCACTGCCAGAGGTGTAAAGGGACCTAATCAGGTTGGCTACAGAAATGGCAACCACTGTTTGGAGAAGGAAGCTTTTACTTAGATTGGTTTGGACATGGGAAATGCGGGTGGAAAATGTGGACCAGATCCATCACAAAATAGAAATATCTCTCCTATGTTGAAATCCATGAGCCTTATCAAAAATCTCTACGGCAGTAATGGCTACATACCTGGTGATGGTAGCTTTGGGGATGAAAACTGAAACCCTAATAGACTAGAGAAATAGGGGAAACAAGGCACCAAAAATGTCAATGACATCGTTAGTGCATGGGATGAATCCATTGCTAGGGATGTCCTGAAGGGTGCCAGTAACCATAGCCAAGAGAAAATCAAATCTTTTGCTAAGGTGGTGTCTAAACAACATGGAAACAAGTAGAGAACTGGAGGCCAGGTCTTGAAACCCTCACAGAAGACTCTAACGTTGAAGATAAAGGAGGATCTGCTCCAAAAGGTCTTAAAGGAGGAAGAAAATCTCTCCTAGCTGGGCCTCATTCGTAGATTCCACAAATTTTGGCCTAAACTTTCTGAGTTGCATGACTGGATTGCACAAAAATGGAGGGAAAAGATAAAAGGTAAGATAGAGTTATATCCTTGTGCTAAAGCATACTTCATTGATGTTTTTGAAACCCCTGAAGATAGGGATTTGATTTTTGATCAATATTGGTTTAGGGTGAACATGGGCTCATGTTCAATCCATGGTATCTATCTTTTGACCCTCTTAAAGACTCCTTTGATACCTACCATGTATGGGTTTGCTTACTATGACTCCCACTTCAACTCTGGAACAGATCATGTCTTATTGCTATAGGAGATACTTTAGGCTCCTGTGTGAAATTTGATGATAAGACTTTTGTTTAGACTCATACTACTTATGCTAGAATCCTTGTAGATCTGGATACCTCCCAATACTTTCCAGCAGAAATTAATCTGCATATTGGTGAAGGAATATGGGTGTAAAGATTAGACTATGAGGGCCTAGATTTTAAATGTTGGCAATGTTTCCAAACGGGTCATCTTTTAGAGGATTGTAAGCACTCTCAACGCAAGATCAAACCAACATGGTGGAAGGATTCTCTACGAGAACACCTAACGATCGATCCCCATGCAGAACCAGTGGTTGAAACTTTTAGCCCCTCAAATGTTGACACACCTGTCATGGAAGGTTTTCCAAATAATAAAGAGAAAAAATCTCAAGATTCCCCTTCAAAGGGTGTTGTTTCAGTGACTGATTGTGCCTCGATGCCCATTGGGGAGGGCCACATTCCTATCAAGAAAATTGAAGTTGTCATTCCGATCTTAACAGAAGAAGGTAATGAGAATTGGACAGTGGTGGATAGGAAAAAGAAAGGGCATTCCAAATCTAAATCTCCCATCACTTCGGACAAGGTTTTGAGACTTGTCTTTGGTTCTCTACTACTACTCGGTTTTTCCCTAATGCTTCATTTTTCTTTTATGGGCAAAAAAATTGTTATTCTGCTATGGTGTACTGCTGCAGTTTGGTTGTTGTTTATTAGTTGTTTGTGTGTTGATATGTTGTTGGTTGTTGGCAATTTTCTGAGAATATTGTTTTCTGTTGCTAGGCTTCAATAATCTAGCTTTTGAGCCTTCTTATACAAGAGTAGAGTCCCTTTCAAAAAACTATTTTCCAATAATAATAAAAATTATGTATCTTTATTTTTATTTACACTTATGTTATTTAGTATGACATTGTGTTCCATGCACGAGAAAGTCTTAAAGCAACACCGATGTCAGAAATGTATTATAACATATTTTTGGACAAGTAAATAAGGTTGAAGGGTCCCTTTCCCTTCGATTAATAATTCAAAAATTTCAAAATAGTACATTATCAAAAATTTATATGCAAAAAACCCATTATGGGATATCTATTGCAGTATAACATAAGAAACTACATGTTAATATTTCCAAATATTCATTTATGGAGGGTTAAAGGACCGACAACATCTTTATTAGAACTTAGAAGTATTAAACCCTTCAATTTCAACTTGTTTGAGCAGGGTTTTGTACATATTTCCTTTCTTAGCTGCCTCGAGATGCTCCCCATCAAGTGAAATTGGAGCCTTCAAGGCATCTAATTTGGGAATTGGGAATCTCAAGGCATCATCTGACTCACAACTGACCACTTTACTTGCAAAATTCAAAGCAATATAAAAGCGATCCTTCAATAGTTTGAAAGCAGCAAAAGGTACCCATCCATGTGAGATAGACCTGAAAGGGGAAAGCAGTGAGGAATCAAATACAAGTAATTCAAAATTTTCAAGGAGGACGTTCAAATCTTCATTAACAATTAATTAGGTGTCTTTAGGCTTCCCATGGGTTCCACACCCCTCATGGGAACTAGGGTGGACCCACAAACTTCCAAAAAACTGCCCAAAACACTACTGCTGGAAATTACTAAAATGCCTTGGAAATGTTGCTAGCCATTTCCAAATTTTGGCATTTCCAAATCATGAAACACTGTACAATATGGCCAGCAGCATTTCCAAGGCATTCCACATCTGTTTCAACATGACGAGGTGTTTCAGGTACTGGAATACACCCTGGGCAGGCATTCCCTACAACAAAGATGCATAATAATTTAGAATGTTGCCTAAAGCACTTTGGAGTTTCCAAGTCATCTTCTCAAGAACATTGCAATTATAGTGTTTGATAATGCAAATATCTTTGACTACGAGGGGATACATTTCTTATCAATACTTTTGTTGGTGATGTGGATGCTATCCTAGATGCACTATTTGAGATGGTCATTAGTCTTGATAAGTCAAGGAGAAATGAGTTTATTTGTTTCTAACAAGAAAGTTTCCTCTAGGAAAGTATGATGCCTGCCACATTCATAGTTCGTATATTAGTACATCTTTGGAAACATATGTTTTTTAGTACTGCCTAAGCTTGGGGCAGTATCACTATAGGTTTCGCAATTGCTTAACATGTTGTTATTGCTTGTACTTTTCAACCAATCAAACATGATTATTAATTTCATTAACAAAATATACACTCTCCACATTAATAAATATTAATAAACTTGTACATTTTTTAACAAAATAATTATAAAGGTGTATTTATCTTTAATGTGATTGGCCTAAAAATTAACATGTTATTACAACCTTCAGCAATTTCAAGGAAAACATGATGTCATTAATATTTATGATGTCATAGCATTTATGATGGCATTTATTTTCTTATTTACTTTTTACATTTAAAAATCATTTTAACAAATTCATAGCATTTATTTTCTTGGTGGCAGTACTTAGCAACATTGCTGCTCTTGTTATAGTTGGAATGTGTTGACCAATAACCTGAAGCTGATTGAATGCAAAAATGGACATAATAACATAGTTTACGAAACATATAACCCAAACCATATAGACAGGTAAGGTAAGTTCAATCTTGACTATCTGCATTTATAATAAGCCGTTTTTTTTGGCTGAGGCAGTGTAATTTATTTTCAGTACAGTCAGTTATTAATTTATTTTGTAAAGGTATCAAAAAGGATAGATTCACAAATTTGATCTTGTTTTTGTATTAGGGATTACCAAATCATATTTTATCAAAATTACTACCATATATGTGGTCTGCTGAGCCATAGTAATGTTTATTGAGCCTAATGCAATTTTTCACACTGTGCAAATTGGTAGGAAGCCTATTTAGTTAAATTTCTTCATGAAATCAGAATTTTCAAAGGATTCTATCGAAGATTGCTTCACGGGGTACTTATTGGGAGATATTCCCATAAAACCTTTGTTTGAATATAATGAAATTTGCACTTCCTATTTGATTCTAACCTTTTTGACAGATCTACATTCAATTTATTTTTTAATTTCCTCCGCGTACACATGACTGAATCTATGAAGAGGTTTAACTCACTTGTAAGGCTCTGAATGATGCAGGAGCATCACGGTAGACACAAATATTTGCATGTATTTTGGAATGTTGACAAGTATTAGAGCGTGCGCAAGAATTGTAGAGGTCGGCTAAGTATAAAGGCATGAAATAATATTGTGTGGCAACGCGCGGAGGTTTTGTGCAATAACAAGGATTGCGAGGAGTGTAGTAAGATTGCGCAATTAGAAGTACGATAAGGATTGCACAATTATATGCAAGGTGTTTTGGCAGATTAAGGGCGCGTAAGTTTTGACGTAGCACAAAGAAATGGTGCTCGTGATTGCGCAATGGAGAAAATCAAGATCATGTGGATGTTTCTATAGATTTGTGTGTGAAGACATATTGCACGAGGAAATAGAGGTAGAGGCAAAAAAGGAACAACTGTTAGGTGAAGGCTAAAACCGCCAACTCAGCAAAGAATGTGGAAATTTTTACAGAGATTTCTCTTCACTCCCAGATCAGGGTTGTTAGACGCCATTAATACACAAGAGTTCAAATTTAAGTTTGAGCAGGATAAAGAGAGGATTCTAGAAGGAAATTCAAATCCAGAATGAGTGGGAAGAAGAGTATCCAAAAGCATGCCCATCACCTCAATTGGTTGCTTCTGGTGAACCTGGAGAGAGATTGTGCCATTGTTGAATCTGTAAAGAAAGGAAGCTTGCAATACTCCATAAAACACAACCCATTGTAGTTCCTAAGTTTCTTAAAAGCTTTGTAACCACCCCAATAGATGGAAATTGATTATATATGTCAATTAAGGCCCTTAAGTTAGTGAAATTAGTATTGTGTTAGAGTGATTTTACCATTGTGTTGAACTCTACAAATGGTGTTGGATCATCACAACCCACCGCAATTGACATTTGTCAATTGGTATAAAAGTATGAGCTACACACCTTAGAGAGATGTTAGGAAGTGGGAGGACTAGTATAATTTTGACCTTAGAGGTAATTATTTGAAGGAGTAGAAGATGTAGTGCCGAGAAGATTTGCCAATGTAGGATCAGTGAATATAGAAAACTGAAGCAAACACATCTATTATGGGGGAAATGGAATAAGTTATGATGGAACTAAGGGGTGTAAGGAATAGGATAGAGGTCGTAGAAGAGGACCAATGAAGAGGATTTGTGGTACCAGATGCACAAAATAATGATTAAGAAAGTAACCGTAGGAGGTGCACATGAAATGAAGGGTTTATTGGATGATGAATAACAACGTAAAGAGGAAGCTATTGGTGTAAGGAGAAGTATGATAAGTACAAGTCTATTTCAAGAATTTTCCGTGGACTAAGAATATATGTTCACGTAATTTTATAGAAGATTGGATCCCAGATGATTTCATAGATTGGCTCACAAGTATGGAAGATTACTTTGAGTTTGAGGAGATAGTTGACCCACAACACATCAAAGTGGCACAAACCAAGTTAAAGGAACATGTGGTGTTATGGTGGATGTGAAAAATAAGAAACGAAGGAGAGGAAAAGACAAGATAGTGCATTGGGATTACATGGTTATAAAAATGAAAAGTTCTTGTCATCTGACTACTAAATGTATTTATTCAAAAAGTTGTAAAAATTGAAGCAAAAGGAGATGTTTGTTAAAGACTACATGGAAGAGTTTCACCTGATCATGATATGATCTGGACATGTGGAATTCGACCAGGATAAGGTCGCGCGGTATATCAACAGCTTGAGGCTTGGAATTCAAGAAGAGGTCATCCTATTATGCATCTAAACAGTGGAGGAATCTTATCAATTAGCCTCGAAGGTGAAATAAAAGTTTGCACACAAGAACCAAAGCACATCTAGAAGAGGAAGCTGCAATGTGTGCGGTAGAGGTGAAAACAACTGAGGATATAGTAAGCCACAGGAAGATGAGCACATTAGTGTGTAGACGCATACCCAAGATAGTACACATGATGACGGAGCGTCGTACTCTTCAAGAGAGCGCATAATAATTGGTTAAGGAAGGGGAAGAGGATTTTGCAAAACGTGTTTCAAGTGCAAGACTGTTGGACATAGCACATGTGAGTGTCCAAGTGCACAAAATGAAGTTACCTGTATGTACACAGAAGCAAGCGTGCACGTGGTGCATGATAATGTAGAGTCAACAGGATCTGCAAAGCATTCAGAAGGCCTAGAGTGTTGAGAAACCTTGATGATAAGGAAGGTATTACTAAATACTTCACAAAGAGAAGATGAGCCTGCATAAAGAAAGAACTTCATTAGAACAATATGTAAGTTGGGAGGAAAATACTACAAGGTGATTATCGACAATAGAATCATGACCAATCTTGTTTCTTGTGAAATGGTGTATAAGTTAGGAATGAAAAAGGTTGTACATTTAAATCCTTACAAATATTCATGGTTGTAAAAGGGGCACCAAGTCTTAGTGAATGAGAAAATCCATGTCAAGTTCCAGATAAGGAATTACTGCAATGAGGTGTTGTATGATGTAATGTCGATGGATGTTTGCCACCAAACCTTGGAAGTATGATAGGAAGGTTGTCCATGATGGGCACATAAATTTTATCCACATTGAGAAGGATGGGCACAAGTTCAACCTATCACCATTAAAGGACAAAGAAGAAGGAGAAGTGTGAAGTGGAGTTTGTGCAAGAGTGTTGCTTGTGTCAGGAAAGGAATTCTTCTAGGAAGTTTAGGAAGAAAAGGTGAGTTATGCGCTAGTGCCAAGTGAAGTGTACGAAGATTGAGAAAATAAGGAAGATGTCCCAATAGAAGTGCGCAGAATACTAGAAGAGTTCATAAACATTGTGACGGAGAAATTGAAACAGGGATTACCGCCAATGTGCAGTATCAGTCATCACATTGACCTGATACCTGTATCTAGTTTTCCAAACAAAGCACCATATAGAATGGCTCTAGAGGAGAAGGCGGAGATGTGCAGATAAGTGCAAGAGTTATTGGAAAGAGGATTAGTGCGTTAAAGTTTGAGCCCATGTGCAGTACCCATAATACTAGCACCGAAGAAAGGAGGAGAATGGCGCATGTGTGTTGACTCCAAGACCATCAACAAGATCACAATCATGTATGGGTTTCCATTGCCTAGGATGAATGCTCTGATGGATTTCCTTAGTGGTGCATGATATTTTTTGAAGATTGATTTTAAGAGTGAATATCACTAAATCCACATCAAAGAGGGAGATGAATTGAAGATTGCATTTAAGATAAAGGAAGGCTTGTATGAATGGTTGGTTATGTCATTCGGGTTAACCAATGCCCTGAGCACATTCATGAGATTGATGAATGAAATACTAAAGCCATTCCTTGGAAAATTTGTGATTATATATCTGGATGATATACTAGTGTTTAGCAAAACAAAGGAGGAGCATCTAGAACACTTGTGCAAGGTGATGAAGCACTTGCAAGAGGATAATCTTCTTGGGAACATAAAGAAGGGAAGTTTCATGCATGAAGAGTTAGTTTATTTGGGTTTCGTAATATCCCAGCAAGGATTGCAAATGGACATAGATAATGTGCATGCAATCTTAGAGTAGTCATCACCATAGAATGTGATTGGGGTGCAAAGCTTTCATGACTTAGCAAGATTCTACAAGAATTTTATAAGGAAATTTAGTGGAATATGTGCGTCGATCATGGAGATAATAAAGGGAGATCACAAGGAGTTCATGTGGACTGAAGAGGCAGAGCGCAACTTCCAGGAGTTAAAGTTAAGGATTACAATGCAACCGTTGTTAGCGTTGCCAAGTTTTGAGAAGTTATTTCAAGTGGATTGCGACGTGAGTGGATTTGTAATTGCAATAGTGTTAAGCCAAGAAGAGAGACCCATTTCCTATTTTAGCTAAAAGTTGAATGATGCAAGGAAAAGATATTCAATCTACGATCAGGAGCTCTACGCACTTGTGCAAGAAATAAATAAGTGGAGGCATTACTTGTTTCAGAATGAGTTTATTTCATACATTAATCATCAGGCGCTATAATTTATTAATAGTCAGACAACGCTGAACCAAAAGCACCTGAAGTGGGAAGATTTCCTACAAGTTTATTCATGTGTGCTAAAGCACCGAAGTGAGAAATCCAACAAGATCATAGAGGCACTAAGTAGAAGGGTGTTGATGTTGAGAGAAACACACAATGAAGTCATGGGTTTTGGGACCATGAAAGAGCTATATACGCAAGATAAAGACTTCAAGGAAGCATGGGAGGCATGCATAGAGCCTGCACACATGGATAGAATGTCATGGCTAGAATATTTTATCCAGGAGGGAATGTTGTTCAGAGGAGCGCAGTTGTGTATACCACAAAGGTTAATGCACAAAAATTTCATCTGAGAGAGGCACAATGGAGGCTTAAGAGGTCACTTTGTAGGTGATTTTTTTTTATCACAATTAGAATAAAGATATTATTAGCCGAAGATGAGCACGGACATGCAAAAGTATGTGCAAAGGTGAAAAGTTTGCTAGTTAACTAAGGGGCACAAACAAAATAGGAGGTTATATTAGTCTTTACCTGTACCAAGAAGGTCGTGGGAGGATATCAGCATGGAGTTTGTGCTAGGGTTACCAAGGATGTAGAAAGGAAATGACTCCATATTTATGGTAGTCAACAGATTTTCAAAAATGACACATTTCATTGCATGTAAGAAGAGTAGTTATACGTCAGGAATTGTGCATATGCTTTTCAAGGAAGTATTGTGACTACATGGGTTGCCCTTGAACATAGTTTCTGACAAGGACATAAAGTTCTTAGCTCATTTCTAGAGGACCTTGTGGAAGAAAATGGAAACAATGCTGACTTATAGCTCAACATACCATCCTCAAACTAATGGACAAATAGAAGTGGTAAACAAGAGCTTACACAATTTATTGCTCGATTTGGTATGAGGCAAGCCAAATCAGTGAGATATGGAATTGGCGGAACCATAATTTTCCTATAATGACTCAGTCAACCAAAGCACAAGAAGGAGTCCATTCTATATTTTTTATGCGTGTAAGTCCAAGAGGAGTCACAATATTGTATGAAGTGCTGGACAATCGAAGCACAAAAGCAAAAGAATATGAATAGATGCACAAACTACATGAATAAGTGCACGAGAAATTGGAGTGAAGTAACCAAGGCTACACAGATTTAACAAGATACTTAGAGACAGAAAAATCATGGTATAAGTCATTTTGTAGCCGGGGAGGGGATTCAACTGACTCTTTGTCACTCAGGCGTTGGAGAAATGGATAGCACCTTCATTAAGGATTTGATCTATCCTCACTACTTTAGGTCATGCCTTTCAACCAGGGTGAGAGGACCCGTTTTGTAACCTCTGTTGGTGAAGGACATGAAGAGATCCTTCTTTGCACAATTTTCAGGGGAACCTTGAGAAAATATGATCAATACACCACAATTTAACTCTCACGAGTTGTCACTTCTAAAGAATGGAGATATTTTCTGAACAAGGTTCAGGTTACTAAAGACACTTAAAACCTGCTTGCTTCTATATTTTGGTAGTAGAATTTGTTCATTTGTGGATACACAACACAAACAGGGGTACTTCAGGTAGGATTCATGGTTATTTGAAATTTTTGGTGGGGAATTAAGCAAGATGAAGTTGATTTCACCAGATCTTTGAGAACCTTTACAACAATTGGAAAACTAACAGACATAAAGCTTCAGAATAGCCAAAATATTCCTTCAACCAGAAGGTGTGCATCAATGGAGGCCCAGATCTACATGGTTTCACACAATCTTTAAGAATTCAACATGAAGGCTCGAGCTAAAGACTCAATTAAACATTAACAACCCCTGGTTCATCACGCCTAAGATACACTCATAGGCTTACAAACAATCTTTATCAACAAAATGACAGTAAAGTGATTTTAAATTGTTTATTTCATTACAGGATGAAGGCTCTTCTCATAATGAAATTGCAAATGCCACTATACTATCACATGGATGAGATCTTGTGTGATTCAGAGGGATTTTAACATAAGATTGCAACAGGAACATCAAAACCATTTGAAAGACATTCTGAAATAAAAGCAGACACAATTTTTCCCAAGATCAACACAGATTAATTCGAGATCTATTAGATTTATCAGCAGGGGAAAGTTTCTTGAACAATCTCAGAGCTTGTCAATGGTTGTACACTTGCAACCATCTTGACATGATCAAATCTAAAACACAAGAGATTAACAGGTTTCTCAGATGGTCTCTCAGGAAGATGGGATTTCTCAAATTTTCTCGTAAAAATTAACCCCCAACCATTTGCAAGAGTATCCTCATTGCATTTATACAATTCACTCACTCACTCATCCCAAATTTTCCCCCCAAAAAGAAGAATATTCGAGGAATCCTTTACTTGTTACAAGTTTGTCTCAGAAAGTGATGTTTAACAAATTTACACCCAAAGCTGCCAGGTGGATAAATCATGAACTGATCACATTTTCTCAGACCCTCAACCATGACTGGGATGCCATGCCATAACTTTTTGACAGTCCTTCTAATCATTCTTTTATTCTGTCATGTGAGAAATCCCCTTTTTAATCATTTTTAGGTGGCTCCATATAGCTGGATCTGACAAGCAATCCTTTTCACCCTCAAGAATACACCTTGAGAAATGAGTGCCCTCGCATGGATGCCTACATTCATGCCTCTCAGAAATGAGTGTCCTCACATGGATTATACCACATACCTATGCTGTGAGTCTGAGTCAGCCAAGTGCAAAGAGGAGCCAGTGGAAACCTCCACATGTTTCCTTGGTGCAACTGCAAAGGTGAAGTCCAGAGGTAGGTTCCCAAATGAGCGCGGGCCTTCCACATGTTCAGACCCTAGAGAATTGCATCGGTTGCTGAAAATTCAGAGTATGGGAAGGCCCAGTGGAAGCTTCCACGTGTTTTTTCAGGTAAACTTCAAAGATGAAGTTTAGAGGTGGGACCTCAAATGAGCGTAGGCTCTCCACGTGCCCTGGGCCCAAGAAAATTACCTTGGCCTTTGAAAAAGTCTCAGTATAAAGAGGAGCCAGTGGAAAGCCTCCACGTGTCTCTTTGGTGCACTTTTGATATGGTGCCCAAAAGTGGAGACCCTAAACAAGCACGGGCTCACCACGTGTCTCAGCCTCAACAAAGTTGTTGAAAGAGTTTAAGGACCAGTGGAAGGTGCCACGTGCCTAGGGTCTGAGAAAGTCTCCTCGCCATTGAAAAGTCTAAGTATGGGTAGGGCCAAAATCTTCCAGTGTCTCATGGGAAGGTATGAAGCTCAAAAGAAGGAAAAACAAGCACGGGCCTCCACGTGTGTCCCTTTACACCAGACTCTTGAAAAAGTAAAGTCCAGCAGAAACCTCCACATGTCCCTTCGGCACTCTTTCAAAAGTAAAGTTCAGGGGTAGGTCCCCAAACAGGCGTGGGCCCTCCACATGTCCCAGGCCTTAGAAAGTTGCTTGAGAAGTCTAAGTATAGAGAGGAGCCAGTGAAAGCCTCCACATGTCTCCTTGGTGCAACTATAAGGTAGGACCCAGAGGTGGATCCTCAAATGAGCGCAGGCCTCCACGTGTCCATGGTCTGACAAAGCTGCACCAACTGCTTGAAGAAAAGTTAAGTATGGGCAGGGCCAGCAGAAACCTCCACGTGTCTCCTTGGTGCAACTAAAGGTCAAACCGAGAGGTGATCCTCAAATGAGCGCAGGCCCTCCACGTGGAAAATATTTGAGTTGAAGCGGGCCAAAAAACTTCAAAATGCTCTGGCGACCCACCTCTCCACTTCCAACTTTTGATGTGGGCCCCATCAGAGTTGCAACTCACTTTTATACCTTTACATCATTTGAAAACATAGAGCTTAAAAACTCCAAAGTGCTCTGCCAACCCACTTCCCCACTTTGACTTTTCAAATGCTGACTCAAACATGTGACATCACTCTATCCCCTGCGGGGTTGTGGATCAATTTATAACTTTTCTCCTTTTTCACAAAAAAGGAAAAAATCTTCAAAATGTTCCGATGATCCACCTCTCTGCCTTTGTCTTGAAAAATGACCACGTGTCCATCTTCGGGGTCAAAGTAAGAATTTTTCCCTGCCACTTCATGTTTGTTGAATAACCAATTAGATACTATCGGGGCCGCGGGGCCAATTTGGTATTTTTTACAAATGTGACAAAAGTGACAAGTTTCACCAAAAAGACCCACTGGGCCGCATCCAATCAGAAAGGACCATGTTTCCATGGATGTTGGGACAAAAATTGATAGGGAAAACATGACTGTGGAAAAATAGAAGGAAGGGGAAACCCCAAATTCATGCCCAAATTACAAATTCTTTCTCATGGACAGAGAAATGGAAAACAATATCTGGACTCAATGTGATCCTCGACCAAAGGAAAGGACTGACCATGGCAAACCAAATGAAGGAAAAATATTTCACACATCAATACAGGGAGACAGAGAAAACTTCAAACCATGCAGACTGAGACATTTTGAACAAACAGGGTGAGATTAAATTGAGCACCAACATCGGCTCTGACTCGGGATGGGCACTCCCTGCGAGTGCCACAAGAACAACAGACCAGACCATGTGCCAAAAATCCATTGGGAAATGGAGTCAAAAACAAGCTTGCAGAGAAGAAAGACAATAACCAAATCCCCCAAGATGAACTGAGAAACCAACAAAAACTGGTCACCAGGGACCAAGGAAAACCAAAACAGAAAAACACGAAAGCAGAACAAAACCAAAAGACTATACACTATACAATGATGTGCACCCTGATTCAGAGAAAACAATCAAGGAAAATTTTCAAGTGCCTTCGATTCTGGATATGACCATGCTAAGCAGTTCTGATACGTCTTTAACAACTGGTCATATGATTGTTTCTCTTTTCCATCCAAGTTGCTATCTGACCACATTTTTTTAGGCTTATCCTTTGTGCCTAGGTCAAGTTTTTCAACATCTCTCGAGGCTGCATCAAACATCAAAGTCCCAGGAAAATCAACCTACTCAGGATATCTGCATTGATCAATTTCATACTCCTTGAAAACAACATAGCTCACAGAGTTATCAACATCAATGTCTGTGTGCAATACTTCATAAGAAGCATTGTTGGGGTCCTCAATGAGATATAACATTTTATTTTCACCATATAACTTCACAAGGCTTCCCTCAATTGGTATGGTTGCATAAGACATGTCCATTTGCACACTTCCACCCACACTAGCTGCCCACTTTCTGGATAATAACATCCCCCATTTAGCAGGACAATCCACAATGACCACATTCAAGGTTAAGTACTTTCCTGGATATGCTGCCAATTGCACTACTAAACCCTTGACACATCCAACTACTGGCACCTCTCTTGAATCCATGGCAGTACATTTCCCATAAGTTGTTGTTACTTTGATATTTAACTCATTCATGACCTCAAGAGGCATTACATTACATGAGGCTCCTGAATCAAACATGCAGTTATGTAACAACCTATCCTTAATAATCAAAGTAGTAAAAAATGGATCCACATTCAGCTGAGACTCAACCAGAGAAGTTCCCAAATAAACCTCAGGTGGTTCACCCAATTCCTCCAATGCTTGTGGTTTTTCTAATTCTGCAATGGCAGGAGGAACCTCTACATTGTTTACATTTTTACCCTGGGTGACCTTTTCTTCCTTAAGCCCCAAATACTCAAATGCCCTCTTCTTATGCTCAGGGATTCTAAGCAATTCAACAATAGGAACAATAATCTTGATCTGACTCAAGATTTGGGCTATGTCACAAGGAACATATTTGGGTAAGGCAGTATTAGGAGGAAGGTTTACAAATTCATCTGATGGCATGGGATTTTTCACAGTCTGAGCATGGGGAGGAACACAAGTTTTATTTGGGGTGACAAAGCCTTTGCAGATGCATATTTTTTAGGGGTTTCCTTAGGGATACTGGTAAGAACTGGAATTTTTGGTTTGGCCTGAGGCCCTACCCCTTTGGAAACCTTACTCCTGGTATTATATTCTTTTTCTTGGGCAACTACTGCATTCATTAACAACTTGTCTGTCCTCTTCTGAAGGAATTCCTCCATCATACTTTTTAATCATTAATGCCCTTAAGTACTCAAAATCATTATTAGGAAACTCAAAATCTTGTACCATATCAATTTCAAAAGTATTAGTGGGAGGAAGAGGTAATACCTGGTGAATGCAATCCCAGAATCTTTCAATAGTTTCTGGCACTTATCAGTTCAGTTGAGGTTGCTCCCTGCTGTGAACTTGTAGAGCAATCCATCATGCATGCATCATCATCTGTCTCATCATCATCAGCTTCCTCAACTTCTTTGTCTTCATCACATGGGGAATGGGGCAAGAAACATCTATCACACCACTCCATATCATGGACCTCTTCCACAGTAGCAACTCTGGTAGCTAAAGGATCAGGCACCAATCTATTTTCCTGGGGTTGGGGCTGTCTATTTCCTGATCCCATGGGCCCTTTACCCCTGTCATCTGATCTATGATCACCTCTGGGATGATTTACAAATCTTTCTTGACCTTGTGGCTTGTGCTGACCTTGGGAACCTTGTCCAATCCCCTTCTCTACTCTGGCCAGTTTATAAGATATTTCCTTAACAGCTCCGGCCAAAGTTTTTACAACCTCTTCTAGATCAACAACTTTTCTTGACTGAGGCTTTTCTGGATTGATCAATTTGATACCTTCCCTTTTAGGAGGCTTACCAACTGCTTTGATATTATTTTCAATCTGTAAAGCCATGGTGAAGGCCTGCCTCAAAGTTCCTAGGTTTTTGTCCCTTAAATAATAAGCAGCCTTTTATCAAAAGCATCAGAATATTTTATCAAACAAGAAACATCACTTGGCCTCAGGATTACAGGTAGCCTATTCAAGGTCTTATTGAACCTAGTATTGAAGTCATGAACAGATTCATTAGGATTCTTCTTAATATTTTCAAATTCAGACAAAAGAAACCTGGGATCTGTCTTATCCCCATATTGCAATCTAAAAGCATTTTTCATTTCTGTCCATGAATCTATTGAGTTATCTGGTAAATACTTATACCAGTCACGTGCATCCTCCTCAAGAGTATGAATAAACAATTTTATATACACATCCTCAAATTCAATCTCAAAGTCTTCCATCATATTGACAAAAAGTTTTAAATGTTGATCACCAGTGATAGCATTATTCCCTTGAAATTTAGGCAATCTATTTCTAACATCTTGTGGCACTACATTTGGATATCCAGCCATACCTCTAAAATTTATAGGACCAAAAGTATTCACAACAAAAGGAGGTCTGGGTGGGGGCTGGGCCATATTGTTTTGAGGAGGTGATCTTACAGGAGATACAAAATGATGAGGGACAAGGGGTCTTTGGAACACATGAGTATAATTTTCAAAATGAATGTCCTCTAAAGACTCTGTTTTGTGGAAAACCCTATCAACTTTGGAAAATACAGGGACAGACTGAGAAGCACACTTATCAGACACAAATGAAGGCCCCTCTCCAGTTGGAGAATTCAGATCTATATGAAAATTACCTGATTCAGAATCACTTGAAGAAGAATGGTAATCCTCAACCACAGGTTGATCACTTTTCACAATGGATAACTCTTTTCTTGATTCCTGATCTCCAACTATTTTCCAGACTCTTTTTCCTTCTGAATTTGTCTTTCCCAGTTCTGGAAACAACTTTCTGGTAGGGTCTTTAGTGAAGAAAGATCTTCTTCCTTCCATCTTTGCAAATATTAGTGACAAATTTCACTTAATACAGGTTAAGGCACTGGTATTTATCAAAATTTAAATCAACACAGAGTCGCCACTAAGGATTTTCACCTTAGTTGTGCAAATGCACTATAAATGACTTGTCAAATATCTATCAACACTTAATTCCTACAAAGCTTAGCAGATCTGACCTTCCTTTACCAGTATTTATCACTGATGATATAAATTTAGTGCAATAACCACTAGAAATTGAAATATTACACACAGAACTTGTAACTTCACACAATTCTTACAAATCTCAACACAGGATGACGTTTAAACAACGTATTTGCACTTAGATCATGTAAGAAACATTACCAGGGCCAAATATAAGAATGCCTTTGAAGATCCCCGGCAATTTAGGTGTTGTTGCCAACAAATAGGTCCCAATAATCCCCGGAAATGGTATTTTGGTGTTGTTGCCACACAAATAGGTCCCTGGATGTTCAAATAATCCCTGGAAACGGTGCCAATCTGGTGTTGTTGCCACACAAATAGGTCCCCAGTTCAAATAATCCCCAACAAATACTCCCCAGAAATAGGTGCCATTTAGGTGTTGTTGCCACACAAATAGGTCCCAAGTTCAAATAATCCCTGACAACAGTGCTCCCTCAAGGTGTTGTTGGTATCCAAATAATCCCCAGAATGGTGCCAATTCATGGTGTTGGTATCCAAATTGATTCTCCCTTGGAAGCCGAGCAACATCACAGATTTAACAAGATACTTAGAGACAGAACAAATCATGGTATAAGTCATTTTGTAGCCAGGAGGGGATTCAGCTGACTCTTTGTCACTCAGGCATTGGAGAAATGGATAACACCTTCATTAAGGATTTGATCTATCCTCACTACTTTAGGTCATGCCTTTCAACCAGGGTGAGAGGACCCATTTTGTAACCTCTGTTGGTGAAGGACATGAAGAGATCCTTCTTTGCACAATTTTCAGGGGAACCTTGAGAAAATATGATCAATACACCACAATTTAACTCTCACGAGTTGTCACTTCTAAAGAATGGAGATATTTTCTGAACAAGGTTTAGGTTACTAAAGACACTTAAAACCTGCTTGCTTCTGTATATTTTGGCAGTAGAATTTGTTCATTTGTGGATACACAACACAAACAGGGGTACTTCAGGTAGGATTCATGGTTATTTGAAATTTTTGGTGGGGAATTAAGCAAGATGAAGTTGATTTCACCAGATCTTTGAGAACCTTTACAACAATTGGAAAACTAACAGACAGAAAGCTTCAGAATAGCCAAAATATTCCTTCAACCAGAAGGTGTGCATCAATGGAGGCCCAGATCTACACGGTTTCACACAATCTTTAAGAATTCAACATGAAGGCTCAAGCTAAAGACTCAATTAAACATTAACAACCCCTGGTTCATCACGCCTAAGATACACTCATAGGCTTACAAATAATCTTTATCAACAAAATGAAGTAAAGTGATTTTAAATTGTTTATTTCATTACAGGATGAAGGCTCTTCTCATAATGAAATTGCAAATGCCACTATACTATCACATGGATGAGATCTTGTGTGATTCAGAGGGATTTTAACATAAGATTGCAACAGGAACATCAAAACTATTTGAAAGACATTCTGAAATAAAAGCAGACACAATTTTTCCCAAGATCAACACAGATTAATTCAAGATCTATTAGATTTATCAGCAGGGGAAAGTTTCTTGAACAATCTCAGAGCTTGTCAATGGTTGTACACTTGCAACCATCTTGACGTGATCAAATCTAAAACACAAGAGATTAACAGGTTTCTCAGATGGTCTCTCAGGAAGATGGGATTTCTCAAATTTTCTCATAAAAATTAACCCCCGACCATTTGCAAGAGTATCCTCATTGCATTTATACAATTCACTCACTCACTCATCCCAAATTTTCCCCCCAAAAAGAAGAATATTCGAGGAATCCTTTACTTGTTACAAGTTTGTCCCAGAAAGTGATGTTTAACAAATTTACACCCAAAGCTGCCAGGTGGAAAATCATGAACTGATCACATTTCTCAGACCCTCAACCATGACTGGGATGCCATGCCATAACTTTTTGACAGTCCTTCTAATCATTCTTTTATTCTGTCATGTGTAAGAAATCCCCTTTTTAATCATTTTCAGGTGGCTCCATATAGCTGGATCTGACAAGCAATCCTTTTCACCCTCGAGAATACACCTTGAGAAATGAGTGCCCTCGCATGGATACCTACATTCGTGCCTCTCAGTCCATGAGTGTCCAAGTGCATGGATTATACCACATACCTGGAGTCAGCAAGTGCAAAACCTCCACGTGTTTCCTTGGCACAACTACAAAGGTGAAGTCTAGAGGCAGGTTCCCAAATGAGCATGGGCCTTCCACATGTTTCAGGACCCTAGAGAATTGCATCGGTTGCTGAAAAGTCAGAGTATGGGAAGGCCCAGTGGAAGCTTCCATGTGTTTTTCAGCACAACTTCAAAGATGAAGTTTAGAGGTGGGACCTCAAACAAGCACAGGCTCTCCATGTGCCCTGGGCCCAAGAAAGTTACCTTGGCCTTTGAAAAAGTCTCAGTATAAAGAGGAGCCAGCGGAAGCCTCCATGTGTCTCTTCAGCGCACTTTTGATATGGTGCCCAAAAGTGGAGACCCTAAACAAGCATGGGCTCACCACGTGTCTCAGCCCAACAAAGTTGTTGAAAGAGTTTAAGGACCAGCGGAAGGTGCCACATGCCTAGGGTCTGAGAAAGTTTCCTCGGCCATTGAAAAGTCTAAGTTGGGTCTTCCACGTGTCTCATCAGCACTGAAAAGTCTCAAACAAGTATGGGGGTCTGATGAAAGTTGACCATTGTCTGACACTTGAAAAAGTCTAAGTATGAAACCTCCACGTGTCCCTTCGGTGCTCTTTCAAAAGTAAAGTTCAGGGGCAGGTCCCCAAACAGGTGCGGGCCCTCCACATGTCCCAGGCCTTAGAAAGTTGCTTGAGAAGTCTAAGTATAGAGAGGAGCCAGCGGAAGCCTCCACATGTCTCCTTGGTGCAACTGTGAAGGTAGGACCCAGAGGTGGATCCTCAAATGAGCGCAGGCCCTCCACGTGTCCATGGTCTGACAAAGTTACACCAGCCACTTGAAGAAAAGTCTAAGTATGGGTAGGGCCAGCAGAAACCTCCACGTGTCTCCTTGGTGCAACTGAAAGGTAAACTAAGAGGTGAATCCTCAAATGAGCAAACCCTCCACGTGGAAAATATTTGAGTTGAAACGGGCCAAAAAACTTCAAAATGCTCTGGCGACCCACCTCTCCACTTCCAACTTTTGATGTGGGCCCCATCAAGTCACAACTCACTTTTATACCTTTACATCATTTGAAAATAGAGCTTAAAAACTCCAAAGTGCTCCTCGAACCCACTTCCCCACTTTGACTTTTCAAATGCTGACTCAAACATGTGACATCACTCTGTCCCCTGCGGGGTTGCGGATCAATTTATAACTTTGCTCCTTTTTCACAAAAAGGCAAAAATCTTCAAAATGTTTTGATGATCCACCTCTCTGCCTTTGTCTTGAAAAATGGCCACGTGTCCATCTTCAGGGTCAAAGTAAGAATTTTTCCCTACCGCTTCATGTTTGTTGAATAACCAATTAGATACTATCGGGGCCGCGGGGCCAATTTGGTATTTTTTACAAATGTGACAAAAGTGACAAGTTTCACCAAAAAGACCCATCGGGCCACATCCAATCAGAAAGGACCATGTTTCCATGGATGTTGGGACAAAAATTGACAGGGAAAACATGACTGTGGAAAAATAGAAGGAAGGGGAAACCCCAATTCACACCCAAATTACAAATTCTTTCTCATGGACAGAGAAATGGAAAACAATATCTGGACTCAATGTGATCCTCAACCAAAGGAAAGGACTGACCATGGCAACCAAATGAAGGAAAAATCTTTCACGCATCAATACAGGGAGACAGAGAAAACTTCAAACCGAAGGATAACCTAGTGTGGAAATTATAAGAGACCAGTGCACAGAGAAATCAGATGAGGGCACTCAGAAAACAAAAGAAGTCTTAGACTAGAGAAGGAAAATACCATAGAAGGAAGCAAAGGAGATTGAGGCCATATTGGACTCAAAGGTAATAAAAAATACGTGTAGAATGAAATACAAAGAGTACTTGGTAAAGTGGAAGCATCGTGTAGAAGAAGATGTGACATGGATAAATGCGAAGGAGCTTGGTCAGCTTGGCCATACTCTAGAGCATAACTCATGAGATGGAGCTCACTTTTGTCTTACTTGGGGTGTTTAATGCGGGAGGATTGCGGGAGACACAAAAAATTTCATGTATTTTGGAATTTTGACAAGTATTGGAGTGAGCGCAAGAATTGTAGAGGTCATCTAAGTACAAAGGCACGGCAGAATATTACGCACCAACGCGTAGAGGTTTTGCAAGATAGAAAGGACTGCGAGGAGTGTGGTAAGACGGTGCTATCAAAAGTACAATAAGGATTACACAATTATACGCAAGGTGTTTTAACGAAATAGGGGTGCATAAGTTTTGACATAGTGCAAAGAAATGGCACTTGTGATTGCACAATGGAGCAAACCAAGAGTGCATGGATCTTTCTATAGCTCTGCTCGCAGAGATAGATTGCACGAGGAAATGAAAGCAAAGGCATAAAATGAAAAAGTAGTAGGTGAAAACTAAAATCTCCAACTCAACAAAGGATGTGGAGCTTTCTAGGCGGATTTCTCTCAACTACCAAACTAGGATTGTTGGATGCCATTAATGTACATGAGTTCAAATTCAAGTTTGAGTAGGCTAAGGAAAGGATTCTAGAAGGAAAATCAAATCCTTAACGAGCGGGAAAAAGGGTCTATAAAAGCATGTTGATCATGAGCTTGGAGAGAGATCGAGTCATTGTTGAATCCGTAAAGAAAGGAAGCTTGTAGTAGTCCATAAAACACCACCCTTTGTAGTTCCTAAGTTTGTTACAAGCTTTGTAACCACCCCAATAGAGGGAATCGATTGTAGATGTTGATTAAGGCCCTCAAGTTAATGACATTAGTGTTGTGTTAGTCATTTTTCCATTGTGTTGAATTCTACAAGTGGTGTCAAATTGTCTTGACCCTCCGCAATCGCAATCACTGAATATCTAACTTGAAATATTCTTCTCAACTTTTGGTTTGTTACCTTCTACTCTTATTTCCTTAATTATCTTGTGCAACTACAATTTATTGATTTTGTATTGCAAGAGTTCTCCTTGTAAGTCTCTGGAAATCTCTTCTGTCATTTGTATCTTGGATACTACTGGTAGACATGTTCCCAACCTGTTACTACATTCTAAGGGCCTTTAGATGGAAAAAAATTCCTTATTTCTCCTTTTGGAAAACTTATGTGGGTCCCAATCAAACCCAAATTTTATTCAACAACTTATGTATCCAGAGAATTACAAAATACAAAAAAAAGGTCCATTATACCAATAACAATATCTTATAAAATTGAGAAGGGAAAATCACTTTGAACATCAAATTTTCCCTAAACTCAATTCCATTTTACAAAATACAAAATACAAAAAAGGGTCCCTTATACCAATAATAATATCTTATGTTCCATCCACTTATAGTTATTATTCAAAAATG
The DNA here is from genome assembly GCA_019776745.2 of Taxus chinensis. Classification (NCBI taxonomy): domain Eukaryota; kingdom Viridiplantae; phylum Streptophyta; class Pinopsida; order Cupressales; family Taxaceae; genus Taxus; species Taxus chinensis. The sequence goes on along the minus strand of CM034152.1, from coordinate 611,234,818 downwards.
TTCCTGATTCCATAGAAATTCTAGAAAATAGGAAAAATGAGCTTAAGGAGAACATGAATAGCTTTTATGCCCTTTAACTCAAAAAATGGACACTTATTCAGGCAAGGGCTTCAATATTTCTTTTGTTATTTGAATTCTTATTTGAGTCTAACTGGTTTTCCCTTTTTGTTACTAACACCATTTGCTCTAGGATGTGTAGTGGATATAATAATGTAGATGAGTTTACAAATGAGTTATAGAGTATTTTCTTCTTTTGATTGGTTTCCTTTCTTCTGCTTACATTTAGCATGTATAGATGTTTTTCACACAAAGTTTTTGTGCATGATAAATGAAGTTTGGAGCAAGGTAAAAAGATCCATAAAAAATAATTGAAAGTGATCTTGATAGAATTGCAATCCAACGTGTCCTGTGGAAAACAAATCCTATACACAATACACTTAGCAACATGTATGACCAGTGCAGAAGTTTGGTGGGTGATTGTAACGTTTTCAGCCAAATGTATTCTCATTTGATCAGAAATAGTGATATCCAAGTATTTTCTTTTCCAAACGTTTTAAAAGGACGCTCTTATGTACGCAGCACAAATGTGTTCAAGTAACCAATCAAACATCTCCGGAATAGGCACAGAAACAACAGGCATATATGAAACTAAATTTGCAATGGAGGGAACTGCTCATCTAAGAAATGTAACTTCTGTATTGATTTTTCCAACATAGAAAAGTCCTCTTTGAGCTCAAATCCCATCTTAAAAGATAGTAACATTTCTTAATGTCTACAAAACCCACCAATCAAAACACCCTGTTAGCTTCAAGGCTATAAACACTCTTCTAGCATGCCATTCCATCACATTTCACCCAAAACAATATTAATATTGAGATGAAGTTTTCTGGATAAAACTGTCCAACCTTTTTTCTTATCGATGTTTCAGGAAAGATTACTCATCCCCATGATGGATTATGGGAAATGATCCAATCATCAGGATGAGTAATCTTGTCTGAAACGTTGACAAGAAAAAAGCTCAGACACAGTTTTATCCAGAAAACTTCATCTCATTTTATGGACTGTGAAAGCATAAAATCATTGAATATTAATATTGTCAATTCCAGTTGCTATTAGACCATAAGTTTCCTGTACTGAGTAGTCAAGTTGTACAGACAATTAATCTGAGGAAACATCTATCTTGAGAAATCAAATCTTACAACTATATAGAGTAGAAAATTAGAAATGGTTTAGGTTTAAGTTTTTAACTGTTTTGATTTGACTTTCCTACACAATGCATCTTAAAGTGCGTTGTTTATGTTTGTCAGTTCCAGCGGAGTCTTATATTCCAAGCTTCTTCCCAAAATTCCATATCTACACCAACTTTAATTTTCTAGAAGGAAATCCACAATACTTAGTCTCTTCTTCTGCAGATGTTCTTCCGAATTTCCAAGACCTTTGATAATTTTTTATTTGAAAACAACCTACCTGGATACATTAAGCCCTGGTTCTTGGATCTTTGAACATTGCTCTAAAGACATTGCCTATCATGTTCAGACTATAGGGTTGTATCCATGATTTTTTCATATGTTCTGCATGTTCCTCCAAGAGACTTAGTTCTGCCGAATTTCCTCCATGTCAGAAGAGGTACTTTTCAAAACTTCGTTAACTCTTTGCTAAAGATTCAGTTTCAATGAATACTTTTTAGAGCAATATGAGCCCCAAAGGGACGTTGCAATCAACAAGTAGATAAGCAGAGATTGCAAGTTAGGTTTGAATCATAGTGTTATGTGGGGACAAGCACCTCCTATCTCCAAGCCATCTTGGATGCCCATGACATTTCGGGTGCTTAGGAAGGGGAGGAAATATCCCCCACATTCGGGAAAAAACAAAAAATAGAGGGAACATCCCGGGATGTTCCTGGAGTTTGTGAAACATTCTGGAGGCTTCACAATTTAGGGGACACCATGATGTCCCCATGATTGTTGAGGTACGTCACGGTGTCCCCTGCAGCCTGCAGGATTTAAACATACAAAAAAAGCGCTTTTAAAATTTAAAACGCCTAACCTAACCTAACCTTAGTTTAAGTAATCACTCTACACACCTAACCCTAAAACACATTAAAATACTTATAAATAGCACAGCCCACACACATTCTAATCACACTAAGCTGAAGAGGAAGAGGAAGGAGAGTGAGAGAAAGAGCAAGAGCAAGGTATGTACAATGATCAGCAGCAGCAAGGATTGGCAGGAATCCCCTTCCAAGCTGTAGATGATGTTGATAATTCCAGCGAGGAGCGGTTTGAGAGTATTCTCTTAAAGAAAGACTGATTATTGACTTGTGGACTATTTTTTAGAGTTTAGTTTTTACAATTTTGGGTTATGACATGTACTTTTTTCATGTCACTTAATGAAGTTTTTTGTTTTTTACTGTTATATTGTTAATGTATCATTGTAACACTATGAATGTATCTCAATTCTATGTTAATGTCGATGAATCAATATGAAATAAATATAATAAATATTACATTTTGGTTTATGTGATGAGTGATTGGATTAATGATTTCATCCTTCAGGCTTTCAGTTTGAAGCCTTAGTTTATTTATGTGAGTATTAGGTAACTATGGTTGTTTGAGTAACTGAATCTTGACCACTGAAGTGAGACATCTTCATCTTGAGCTACATAACTTGCAACTTCTTACTCCATATGTAAGGTATTGCCAAAGACTGAGACCTGGCTAACCACGAATGAGAGGAATTCTATTATCTCTTCTTGGGAGAACTCCCTTCGGAAAGTAAGAATCCTGCACAACAATGATTTTTACACTACGCCGAAATTGAGGAAGTAGTTCTGCCCAAATGTTTTTCAGTCAGCTGGAAGATTTTCTTGAAAGCTTTAGGCTTCTGCTGGAGAGGGGAATCCTGTGAGAACACTATCATCTAGCAATTGTTAATAAGAAAGAATATCTAAACCTGAAAAAATTGAGTGCTATTCAGAACTTGTTTTTCTACCTTCAAGACTCTGCTAAGAAATTTTGCCATTATAATGAACAAATAAGAGGAGTTTTCTTGCCTAAGATGTCTTAAGTTTCATTTACCAGGCATACTAGTTATGTGCATTGATCTTTGGGCAATGCACAGTTGTCACTATACCTTTCCTATTATTTGACAAATTTGAATGAAGCAATTCATGAATAGTGGTTATGCACAGTTCTTTTATATTTTTTTGCTATGTTAGTGATATGTTTATAATTATGTTACGCAAAGATTATTGGCCCATATCAGCTGATGAATTTTGCATCTTAGCATTTGATCTTCAAGAATTTTTGTGTACACATTTCTTATTATTGGACATATTTGAATAAAGCAGTTTATGACTGGTGGTTATGCCATTGAGTATTTGATTATATTTTAGAGATCCTTTTCCTTGGAGATCACCAGGGTAAGAACTTTCTTTGATATTTTTTCCTATGTCAGTGATAAGTTTATAAATGATGTTACACAAAGGTTATTGGTCTATGTTAGTGACAAGTTTGTAAATGATGTTACACAAAGGTTATTGGTCTATATCTACTGATGTATTTTTCATAAAGCATATTTTCAGGGGTGAATAGCATATTATCTCCTTATGAATCAAATACTCAGAGACAGAATTACCTGATTGATCAAAAAATCAATGACGAATGTTTAAAATTCTTTTTCTGCAATGCTTTTAATCATTGCATTCTTTTTAAATATCTTTAGGTACTGAATGGTGAGATGGTACTGAATGTTGGGATGTTGGGTAATGGATATAAGGATAACAGTGGACAAAGATTTTGTATTCTATATAATGCACTTTACATTGTAAAATTATATTTGCCTCAACAATTCACAGCAAAATTATATTTCTCTATTTTTTTTTTTCAATCCTTAAAACTATCCTGACTCTTATGGTGGGAAAGAGATCTAACCCTTACCATCAAAGTGTCTTTTCTCCCTGTCATTATGGCAATTAAATTTGACTACCGAGCAACAAGTAGATACGTGACATGGCCGCCTCTGTACATTTGGTGTATAGCTTGAATAAATTTCCTCTAAAATATATCATAAATAAAAAACATTCACTTCTATTCTATTTGATTTGTGTTATATATCTTACTAGAATGTCCACACCTCCATAGTTATCTTTCAACCACATTGCAAATTCTGAAACGTTGTAGAGGTTTATTATTTCTAATTCATGGAATACCACGTTGTTTAGACCCTGTTTGTGAAGGTTTTTGTAGCCGTCACTCCTCTATTGACTTCTCTTGTAGTGAGCACAGCAATTCATCCTAAATTGAAGTTATGTCCTAAATTTTTATCTGTATATGTAACCATGTCCCTTTAGCTTGTCCCATTGTATTCCATAATTTGTAATTTAGTGTATATGTTGAATTGCATTCATATTATTGTAATTACCTCACTAAATATCTCCTCAATAGAATTTAATTTAATTTAGATATTAACGTCCACAAAAGGCCAAGAATGGCGTATGGCATAGAAAAGCCAGTACAAGTGACTAATACATAAAGGGAGTGCCAAAAGCATCTCCAAGAAAATAGAAATAAAAGAAACAACAAATCAACAATGAGCAGGTTGAAGAATTGGGAACCAGTAGAATGTATGTTGTCTGACAGATCTAGACCAACTTGTCTGTGTATGAGATCTCTTCAGATTCTTGAAATCAATTATTTGGAAGCAAGAACTGATATGCCTGTAATTATTTGTAGTTGAGGTCTTCAATTTCAGTCTTCTTTGTCGGAGTTGAAGTGTCTCACAAATAAACAAAGCTAAACATTTCTGATTTTCATATCAAATGAGGCTCCTTAAAGATCCCATTAGAATCTCTGAAAAGACAATGGTATCTTTCACGAATTTCATAGTAGATGGGACACTTGAATATAAAATGCTCTTCCCTTTCTGGCTCTAGAAAACACAACTGACATATACACTCATGTTCTGGGAGGCTATGATCAGATTCCATCCGAAGCGGGTGAGAGAAAATTTGAAACTGAGCTAAAGGGATCCTCGGGCAAGTAGGCAACGAATTCTTCATGTATTCAGGAATTTTATTTTGATCTTCATGGAAGCACGAATAAAATTGAAAATAGTGAAGAAGTTTTGGTTTCAAAGGCTCTTTTGGAGTAAACCATGTAGCTTTCAAATAAGACTTGGTGATTTCTTCACAGTATACCCCTGTTAACCTCATGTTTAGTGAGTTGAGGAGCATTAATGGAAAACCCAAGAGGAGAAAGTCTTTCTATATCAATATTCAGCTTCTGAAGGAGAGTCATAACTCTTGCATACCAACAAGATTTGCATCCTTTTTTGACAAGTTGCATAGAAGATTGGAGTGCCAAATATGGATATCTATTCTGACCAGAAAAAGAATTTGCCATGCATCGAAGCCTATGCAGCATAGTGATAACATTGAAAAACAAAGTGATAAAGAGTGGGCATACCCCAAACTCTGCAAGAATAATTGAGTGAGGAACCGTTCTTTTGGCTCAAATATTCTTCGATAACATGGAAATGAAAACTCTTTCTATACGGTTGAAATCATTTTGTCTCAAATATGGACCCCAAACATCACATCCATATAATAGTGCTGGTATAACCAATGTATGAAAAAGTCGAATCTTTGTCTGAATATCTTGAAATTGAAGCTGAAAACATTGTCTTTCCAAGGTTGTCAAAGTTGCATACCCTTTGCTCAGTCTTGCTTCTATTGTCAAAACAAAGCTAAAAGGCAGTCTAGAGAAAACCACACCCAAGTAGGTGTAGGAGTACACCACCTCAACCTGTTTTCCTTTGTACATAAAATTCATTGTAGATGCTAATTTCTTGGTTGTATTGAATGCCATGATTTTTGTCTTTACAAGATTTACTTCAAGGCCTTTCTTATCACAAAAATTTCTCAATGCATCAAGCGTTGATTTTGAAGTCATGTAATTGAGTGTGAAAGCAAAATAATGTCATTTGCAAACAACAAAATAACAATGTAGATCCCAAAGAGGCTACAACCATTCATGCTACATGAGGTTGTGGAGATAAGATCCTCTAATTCATCAATATAGAGCCCAAAAAGTGTAGGCGAGAGTGGACAACCTTGTTTCACACCTATGGTACTATGGATGTTATTAGTAGTGCCCATTTTGGTATGAATATGCCCACAAAATTTCTCATACAAAGTCATGACAAGAGAAATTACCATGTCAGGAAGACCCAACTCTTCAAGCCTCTGGATCAAAAGATGCCTTGGTACTATATCAAATGCCTTTCGAAAGTCTACAAAACAATAGTATACCTTCTGCTTGTTAGCCTTTCCTTCCTCTATAATGGCAACCAAAGTGAAAATGTGATCATTTGTTCAGTGATTCCTTCTAAATCCTGTTTGACCTTTTGCTCTAATCCGTTTTTTCTCTGCCCATTGTGAGATATAATCATCAAGCACAGTAGCAAAAAACTTAGCCAGAGTATTCCCAATCATGATGGTATGATAGTTCTTATGGTTTAAGAGAATCTCTAGATTTGAAGATGGTGTGTATAATATGTCGATGTCCAAGTGGGGGGAAGACCATAAGGAACAATAAAATTAAAAAGACTAGAGAGTATGGATAGAAAGAACAGCTTGGCTATGATGGAAGAATTCAACTTTTAAATTTTGCACATCTTGGGCTTTATTGGACTTGAGTTTATAGATAGTTTTAAGGACCATCTTTTCGGTGAAGAAATGACAGTTAGGTGGTCTAGGATTCAAATGAATGGGGGGATGATTGGGAGCATCATAGAGAGAGGTAGCATATGTAGATCATGTATGCGGGTCGATAATGGCACAATTGGATTTTTTGGGTAAAATTGATCTCCAGAAAGACTTGGGATTGAGTTTGGATGTGGTATATGGTAGCTCTTCGTTTGTTATACAAGTATTGTCATTTTTTCTTTCTAAGAATAATTCTATAGAGCTTTTGGGCTAGCTTGGCTTTAGAGGGGGTTTTGGTCATAATACGTTTAGTTAACTTGTGAGCATTTTTACAATCCACAGCGTACCAAGAATTTCTAGGGCGATGACCATGGGTATGGGGTCGAGAAGTATGATTGGAGTGGGGGAAGGCCTTAAAAGCAGTAGCCATAATTTCCTGGGATAGTCTAGTAGCCCTCTCAACCAGGTCTAATATATCATAAATTTTCATGAGGTCGGTTTTTAAGGATATTGGTGTAGCTCTCATCATATGCATGATCAAAATGAATAGTATTACATTTTTGAGAGAGCACAAGGGAAGAAAGTGTAATAGGTTTGGAAAGAGGTGTACAAAAAAAGAGAATGGCATGGTCTGTGAGAGGTGGGGGAGAATTCGAAATCTAGAGATCATATACACTCAAAGAAAAATATTTACATGATATAACATAGTCTACAACACTAGCTCCACCAGGATGAAGAAAACAAGTAAAGCCTCTAAAATTTGGGAAGTGTTTTGTGTCATTCAAGATAACAAGATCATGAGATTCACCTAATTTGATTAGGTTTTGTCCATAATCATTTCACTATAGAATCTATAGAATAACATGTGAAGCCCCGATTCATGATGATCAACTTCATAAATCATCAAAGGGTCATTATGAAGATCACGATTAGCACACTGAAGGTGTTCAATCCGGGCATTGAAGTCACCAAGAAGAAGTACGTCACCAATAGTAGAGTATTTTGTTATTTCCGGGTGTAAGTCTACAAAGGGAAATTCACCATCAAGAGCCAGGAGTATAGTTAAGAGTATCTTGGAGGGAAGTAATAGGGAACAATGAACAATTTTTGCAAAGGATGTCTTCTTGTAAGTGATATCCATAAAAATATTGCAAATTCATCAGATCCTTCAAATTGGATAAGGAATGGAGATGATCTCTATAAAGGCAAGCAACTCCACCAAATCCTTTCATGCCATGTCGAAGCTCTGGTTTGTGAACACTAATCCATGAGTATCTTGCATAAGAGGGTAGATGTTTCTCCTTGGTTTCATGAGTTTCCATGAGAAAGATGACATCTGAGTTAAGAATCACATCTTTAAAAGACCCTGGGGCAAAGAAGATAGGACAACCACAATTCCAAACTGCTATAGTTATTGAGGTTTTAGACCATGATATTGAGCTCTGGTGTCATTTAGAAATAGGCAAAGGTTTAGTCCACCATTCATGAGGAGAATCCTTGATCCAAACTCTTCCATTATGAATCACAACCCATTTCCCTTGCTTTCTAGCGTCAAAAACGTGTTTCCTGCTTTCTTTTACCTCTTCTTTTTATAACTTAGTTAAATCTTCGTCTAGATAGATTTTGTCAACATATCAAATAACCTTTTCTTTAATCCAAGTGCCTGCAATCTATCTTTTGATGTGGAAAAGTGAATAACTAAAGAGTTATCTTGATTGAACCAAAGCTCTATCTGGGGATATATTAGGATAGTCCTAACTCATTAGTAATGAAGTTGGACGATGTTTGAATGGCATTTTCTTGTTTGGTTAATCCTTTGACTTGTAGATTAAGGGCTTTAGCTTGTCTTTGTCTATCTTCTTCAAATTTTGTTTGAATTACAACTTCAACCAACGGAGGTGGTTTCTTGCTGTTTTTTACAACCTGAACCCATGTGTTTGGGTTTATAGAATCCACTTTGGTAGCTAAATCCTTTTGTTCTTCTCTATTAACCACCAGTTCAACACGAAGATGGATAAGCTCTTCAGAATTATTGTTGCTAATACAGTTTATGGTAGAAGAGGATTTAAATTCTACCATAGAGGTTTGCAAAATGTTGATATGCTTAGACTGTTCGGCAATCAATTTATTTTGTTCCATGACAACTGAAGATAACTCCAACACTTGTTGTTTGAGGGCCTACAATTATTCTTCAAGGGTTGTTACTCTGTCAACGGGGGAGTTTCTCATGTTGTTTGAAGATGTATTCAAGTTAATTTGCTCCTTTATCTCTTGTTATTGATTGTTCTAACATTGTATTTACTTGAGAAATTTTGTCAAACAGTTGGCATGTAAACTTTGTGTTCTTGTTGTTGGTTTGATCACGTTCTTGCAACTGCTCCTACTCTGATTGTGTATATACGATGCACATGAACTGTTGGACGAAATGTCAACAAAAAAGTGTCAAATACGTAGAGAAATTTTGTCAAACAGATGGCAGTAAATGCAGTTCCAGAATATTCTGCCTGTAAATAACTAATCTAGACCCCTGCTTAGTTTGATGTCTGCATCTACCCTACAAATCTTCCCTCGTGATTGCTGCTAGTTGAGATACTTGTGTCTGTACTCTTCTCTGTAAGTGAATCTGCCCTACTCTGTATTCTTCTCTGTAATGGAATCCTTATATTATTTTGCTCTGTAACTGAATCTTCCCTACTCTTATCTGTTGTATATTTGAATAGGAGCATCCACGGGTGCAGTCACAACCAACAGAACCAACAGCGGAAGGATTATAGCTCGAGGGATAAATAGTTGCAGTCGTGTATTTGAATGGCACTGGCCTGGTTTCGTGTATTTCTATATTTATGTATTTCTGGATTCGTGTATTTCTGTAGCAAACGAATACAGATAAGAAGAGAAAACTAACTTCCTTAGAGGAAAACCTAACAGGAATGAGATTTGATCGCGAGGTGCGGATGGTATTTGTTAGGGAGGATACAAATCCACATCCCAAGGAGTTCATAGTTCAGAATGTAGATCGTTTCGCTTAAAATAATTGGAGTGCATCCATGTCAAGTAAAGCGTATAATCATCAATGAAACACGTAGGAGATGAATTTAAATGGCCGCCATGTAGACGATGTTATTGCAAGAGAGTGCATGATATAAATCATGACACAAGGAGCTAGCATACACAAAAAATATAAAGTTATATAGAAACACATAAACATATAAGTACATTAATTTCAGTGATAATGCCATGTAAAAGAACAAGGGACACGATAGTGTTGCACACACAAGGGTCGAAGGGTTACATAAGAAAGGTTGTACTAAGACCACAAAAAAAGACACAAGAGTGTTGCGCACAGACACATTAAAGGTTAAGGACTACTTATGATAAACGTGGAATACATAAGACTTATAATAAGCAAGTAAACAATAGTAATAGTTGTCTGGATCTAGAATTGCTAGTTTTCTCAATCCATGTGTCAATGTCAAAGATTATGAAGAAAGCATATAATAGTGTAAATCATAAGTATGATCGAGATAAGTGAAAGTAATGAAAGCAACTTTAAATAAGAGTGTAGAAGATGCCCCCAAATTAGGAAAGTCATTGAGCGAAGGGTAAGTCTAGCATATATGATCATGTAAAGTCATATGTATCCCGCATCATACTCACATACCTTGTTAAATATATGTGTATAGAATATAAAAGATGTTATCTATCAAACCATGTAGCAAAAACATATGTAATATATAAACTAGTAAATCAAATCATGTTCAAGTCATGATTTTGTATTTTTAATAATTCAATGTTTTTGTCTTTGAATTATTTGATTCTTTATATTTTTGAAGATATTATAGTGTGTTAACTAATTTCACTTTTTTGTGTATTCTTATTTCATTCCATTTTCAAATTTAGTGTCTTTCTAATTAACACACATAAAAAGGATGAAATAATGCAACAAGAGGCTATTCTGGTCTAATTAACTTCCAACATTAATTGCCCAAATAAGAATAATTCTTTACAAAGGGACTATTGACCTAGCAACTAGTAAAACACAAAGAAGAAATTGCACTTATAGTTGATTATGTGAAGATCTTGGAGATTTTGAGTACTAAAACAAGTTGATCTAAGACTGAAAGTGTTTCATTATCGGAATTGGCACCTTGAAACTGTACTTGGTCAAAACCATATAAATAGGTCAAGACCGTCCATACGGTTCTGACCCTATTGTATGGTCTTGGCCCTACTTGGATTATAGGTTTATAACTTTCTCAGTGCTTCACCTACATGGAAATGACTATTGTTGTATGTTGGTCTTCTTTGTTCACCTTTAAAACGACTCTATAAACTATGCTTATACCCTCGTAGTGCAAATTAGAGCCCCTGCAAAACAAAGTTAGGTGGGTTATGGACACCCTTTTGCACATCCGATGTTACCACTACTTTAAAGAGGGCTCAAACCACATGTCGTTCTCCTAGCATTTGATATTTACCGTAGTGTAATCAGAATTTGACAAACATGCTTTGGAAATACCTTTCTTGAGTTTCACACTTGCTCAAATACTTTGGAATGGTCATTTTGCTTTCTTATGAAGAGAAGATGGAGACTCCTACACCTAGGAGGAGACTTCAAACCTATAGAGGGTGTTGCACTAATGGATTTGCATTAGTTAATTCATTGTTTAGGGAGCAATAAGTGACTTTAGTGTTTGTTTTAACATGGGGAGAACATAAAATGTCAAGGGGCCTTAAATGAGATATGATTGACTTGTTTATATAGGATTTTAATGGTTATTATGTTAAGAAAGGCTAGCCAAGAGGGAATATTAGGTCATATGAAGACGATGGAATTAAAATTTTGGACCTAAAACATGTCAGTCCAAAAGCATACAGTAGGGTCAGCTTGTAGATTTAGACAAACCGACCCAAACTGGAAGTTTTGACTCAGAGGGAAAAATCATGGTTTAGCTTTCTAGGGTTAGAGGATGGATGTCTTTAGATGCATTTTATGCTATAAAACCTCAGGAACTGACAATAAAAAAGTGTGCAAAGATAAGAAAGTATTTGAAGAGCTATCAAGGTGTGCTGAGCAAGAGTGAGGAGGGTGTGTTTTTGCATGCAAGTGTGCAATGTCAAGACTAACAATGTCAAAAAATAAATCACCAAATTTGAGTTTCTACACTAACCAATGAGGTAATTGAGAGGATCATGGGTAGTGCATGAATACACATATGTTCTATACATGTGTGTGATATCTTTAAAAATGATCATGCATTGTATTAGAAGGATGTTGAGATATAGGAGAATGCCTAGAATGAACCATTAAAGGGAGCTTATGCCCCAATAAAGCACTTCAAGAAAGAGGATATTGTGTCGCTTTAAGCTTAGGCTATAAGAGTGTTTGAAAAGCTTGATGAAAATACATTGATTTATATTTATGTGACTTTGGTCATGGCTTGAGTTGAATAGGTGATAGTATAACCTAGTTGCCACCACATTAAGGGGTAAGGATTATGTCCAATCAATCCTTCAATCGTCACAATACACATCAGGGTAAGTGCATGGAAATGGGGGGCCAAAAAGTGTACAAAAACACACAATCGACTAAAATGTGTAAGCAGTTTGAAATAACGTGTTTGCATTTTTATTTTTCAGGTTTAGTAGTTTTCGAACCTATAGCGCGTATGCATTATAACACGTTAATATTTCTATTATTATTTCTTTATACTTTTATAATTTCTTATACCTTAAATTTATTTTAATAAATATAAAAAATTAGGGTCACCCTGCACCTGACAGAACTGGTCTCGTAGCTCCAACAGTTATAATCTAAAAGATAGCTTTTCACAATCTAATCCAGTCAATACTTACTCATTTTTAGGATTTCAGTAAGGACCTAAAGCTTTTAGGGCATATATATTTTAGTCAGTGTTTGTTTTGGGAAAGCATATAGTCGTTTTGTAGGTTTTTTGACCTTCTTAATTGGTTTTTTAACATTTATAGGAGTTTTAGATGTTTCAAGATTAAATTTTACAAACTACACAACACCCAAAGATAAATAACACTTGCTTGAGTATAAGTACATAATTTTAATTTCATCTTGGAATAAGGGTAGAATCGTATTAGGGATGAGTACATAATTTACAAGTCTGGAACTATCTAATCAACTATATAAATAGGTCCAATAGGTGAAGTGGATCTTAGCTATCTCACCACAATAATCCATGCATTCATCTCAGGAGGGAGCTAAAGAAATTTTCCATATGAGATGAGGGATTGATGATGAATAAACATACTCAAACCCAAAAAATGACACTCTTTCTTGAGAGAGATTTTAGGTAAATATAATATAGGGAACCCACACCATATCTATATACAACGATGTTTAACCCGTATTCATATTGAGGATAGGGTGGGGAATAATGAGTAAATATAGGGGTGCATACATCTAGGCTAAAGATTAGATAGAGAGATAAGGGTGTGAGAGTTCTAACTGACTATATAATATACGTAACCACCCTCCCTCGGTTATTTCAATTGATCAAAGGTACGTTAGTGATAACAAGTTGATGAATCCTAAGAGCTTTTATCTATGGAGTTTTTTTATGCCATATGAGGAGAGGAAGGGGATGAGCGTGAGTGTTATATCAATTAGTTAACTATGTTTATCTATATAGAGATAGGGGCCCTACCACTTCTTGAATTAGTACCAAGTTTGAAAGTTGTTCCATAATTCATTTTAGTGACCATGAATCAACTCTATGATGTTTTTTTTGCTTGTTACTGAAATGAGATCCTCACTTTATAGATAGACGATTGCTCCCTGAATGAGATTCTTGTCCTATGGGAAAAATGAGGTGATTGCAATGCACCTCATCCTTAAGGTGTGATCATGCTACTAGGTGTTGAATGAGTATTTAATAACACTACCAAATGAATGGCATCAAGTGAACTAAGATGATTGGTCATTCCTTGAAACAGGGTGCTCCATATGAAAATCATTCCCTCACCTTTTCTAGCTCTAAAATCCTCCTTTCATAGAATAAAATTTATGATGGCCATACACATATTTACTCATATGTCTCTCATAGAGATATATAAAACCTTAATACTTCACACATGATAGTCCTCGATACCTTGGTGGCATGAATAAATAATTTTGGCTTGTTCCTTAGAGAGATTTGGGTACAATGAAAAAGTCAAGATATGATGATGATTAAGTCACTCCTTGAGCTCCAAATTCCACCTTTAAACATGATGAATCCTTCATAATTCACTTTCTTGACCAAGATGACACATGGATGGAAGCATGTTTATCATAAATGAACACCTTTTTACTTAAGTTGTTCCTCATGGAAATGGGTTTCCTCCTCTGGATATGGGGGGTGAATCCTTGAGTGAAACTTAAGGATGAGTTACATGTTCTTGACCTCTAAAATGCACTGAAACACTAAAAATAACATTTTATGATTAATGAAACTATTCTAAAATCTGATTCTGCATACAACTCAAAATTTATGTCCTATTTCATTTTTAACTGAGAGGGGCAGCTGCAGAGTTTTGAAGTACCTCAAGAAGTATTTGAGCCTTGAATCGATGTTGATTATTCAACCTTGTATAAGATTCTAATAGATTTACAATTCCTATTTTTTTACATCCTAACTCTTTCCAAAACTCCTAGAATCATTCGGAGAAGTCATCTTTCACTGTTTTAGCTTTCATTCCCTGCACCTGAAAACTTGGTCTTAAACAAATTGCTTCTGAATGATATTTTCTTTCCTAAATTTCCTTAGACATCTTTAGTGCTCTTTGCCATCGCCCTCATTTGCTTTAGATTTTCCATGAAAACTTTCATAGGGTTTTCAATTAGCTACATAATGGCCAAAAATGGCCTTTTTAGGCCTCTAGAGGAGGTAATCTCTCATCAAAACTAAATGAGTTGATCAATCACCTTAGATACTCTTCCTTGCACACTAAAACACACTAAAATATCTTCTTAATAATTTCCTCTGAGCCAAGGTAAAGGTTGAACTAAGGATAGGATTTCTAAATGAAGGATGCACAGTGACTAAGTATCATAATTTTCAATTAAGGGCTTCGTTGTCATACTTCAAAATTTCCAATTTTCATGCTAGTTATTTGATGATTTTAGAGCTAATCAAACACCCTTTGGGAGAGTTTAAGAAATATATTAAGAATACAGAGGTGATTTCAAGGAATCTTGGAAGTGTTGGAGGTAATTTAGGAAGATTTAGGAAATTTTTTCTGATTAAGGACAATCTACTCAACTATGGGTTTTCTAGGTGCATGGAACAAACATTCTAATGGGGAAACCTAAATTCTCCGAATGATTCCAGGAGATCCGTCCAGATTTAGGAGGAAAAAAATAGGCATTGGAAACTTATGGGAATCCTATACATGTTGGAAATATCCATTTTTCTATATAGATTTAAATTTTCATGAAGTATTTCAAAACAATGTAATTGCCACTTTTGGTTCTAGACAAAAATAGGCCTAAATGTTTTAGGTTTAGGAGAAATCAAATCTTAAAAGTTGTTCGATTGATCTTAGAATGTGTTTTTCCATTGATATTAGGATGTTTCCACTCATGGTCAATAAAGTGAGTGAAATTTGAGACTCCAAGAGTTAGTTCATGATCTTTATATCTTGATTCCATCATTATATTCAAACCTTCTTCAAGGAACAAGCCGGGATGAGCTAGTCCAAGCTACCAAGGCATCTGAGACCATGATATACAAAGGAATGATAAATATTATAAGGATAATTTTACACACTTATTAAAACTTTAGTTTCTTTGTTCCTCTCTACTAAAGGTTTAAAACCCATTCTCGTCATAAAAAATCCCTTTTTATATGGGAACACCAAAACTTCTCACAATTCATTTCTAGGACTAAGCCTTATGGTAGAAAAGAGATTCATAATAGGGTTTTATAAAAAAAAGTATTGGAGTAGTATAAATTAATGTATACATTCACTTCAAACCTTCCTAAACATCATCCACACATTGGCTCAAGGAGAGAGGTAGTTTACCCTATTTGATTCATATGAACTTAATTATGATGATGAGATGAAATTTAGGGATTAGTTGGTCTCAATAACATAATGCAAAATAAATCAAAAGTGAATGAATGATATTTTTTGGGTTTCATGGACCCTAATTACATCATTATCTTAAATAATTAGTTATATGAGTGAAGAAGCCTCCTATAATGATGAATTTATGTAGCACTGTAAGGTACACTGAGAGAAGAAGTGACAAGCACTTGATGAATGGGCCACTAAGATCAATGAAGAAATCCGTCTTTCACTTGAACCAATCCATACAATCCATGAAAAAATTCCATGCCTTTTTGACCCTCTTACACTTGATGAGAACTTGAAACAATTACCCGCACAATGCAACCATGATTATCCTTCCCCCTGGGAAACATAATGATTAATGAAATGTGAGACTGAAAAACTTTCAGACCTTAAGATGGGTGAAGGTAGGATATTAAATAAATAATGCTTCAGTATTTTGATCAAATCATCTGATGAGATGAGTAACACATTACCTGGCCAAAATTGGGAACTAAGAGAGCTTCCCTTCCATTTAAGTCAGAATTCAACTGCCAATCCTCCGTAAGCATGAATTTTTCCTTATCATTCCTATGAGAAAATATCTAAAGAGATGGTCACTACATAGTGATATGTGGATATTTACAAATTTTGAGAAGTACCTCTCAGAAAAGGGACTATCATAAATAGATTGTTGTAACGTTGTTTGCTAGGGGTGAGGATCTCATGAGGACGGTGCCAAATTTCGTGAGTTGAAAACACCTTCCTAACAACCCATATTTTGTTTTTGAGTGAAGAAAATTCTCCATTATGTCCCTTTTCATGAATTTCTTCAACCAAGATGACTCCTTTTTTCCACAATCAAGATGAGGTCCCTCATGTCCCCATTGCACCATGGGGACATATGGGAAAGTGACTTGAGACACCTAGGTGTCCAAAGTGTGACTTGAAAAGGAGGAGGATGCCACAATTTGGTGTGCCTTATGTCCCCCTTGTCCCCTGAGGGACATAGGGAACAAAAGAGCATCCAAAGTGTGACTGTACCTGATTTGGAAAGCCAAATTTACCTTAGATGTCCATTTTTATACGTCAAGCTTGAGTTTTTCGCCACGAGAGATTACGAAAATGGTCTGGGGTCAAATATTATATGATTTTGAATCCAAATCACATTTCAAGATCAATGAAAGCTTTCCCAAAAATCAATTCTTCCTAAAACACAAAAATTGGGGCCTATTCATTCTTGGACTAAGAGGGGCAGCTGTAGAAATTTGAAATATATTAGGAAATACTTAAGCCTTAGATAAAATTTGATATTTCCCCCGTGTATATGATTTCAATAGCTTTCCTATTCATATTTGTTTCCTTTTAACTCATTTGGTAACTCCCATAATCTTCCATAGAAGACAACATTCACTGTTGAGGCTCTCATTACTTGCACCCTGACTACCCATTGTTGAACAAATGGATCCTGAATGAGATTTTCCTTCCTAAATTTTCCTAAATTACTTTAGACATCTTCAATGCTCTCTTAAATCACCATCATATTCTTTATAATTTCCTTGAACATTCCTGGAGGGTTTTTACCAGCTACAAAATGGCCAAAAATAGCCTTTATTGGCATCCAGAGGAAGTTATCTTTCATTGAATCTTACTGAATTAATTTTTCACCTTAGGTAATCATCCTTGCACACGAAAAAAACTTAAAAACATTGTTAGGACTTTCCTCTGAGTTGGGGTGAAGGTTGAATTGAAGGTTGGTTGGCCAGAGGGAGGATGCACTGTGACTGGGAAGTCTAATTTGGAATTAGGGGATTAGTTGTCATGCTTAAGATTTTCAATTTTTCATGCTAGATATTTTGAATGAAAACAATTAATTTGGACTCAATTGTACACCCTAATTATATCATGCATTACATAGTTGGTATATTGGTTCAATAAGAGAAGAAATATTTAATAAATTGAGGCATGGGAAACTTATTTGAACTATATGATTTGATTTTTTACTTTATCTAGGACTAATTAAAAATTTAGGTATGAATCAATCAGTCAATTCTATTGAAATTGAAGATGCAATTTGTGATGTAGGAGTATTACAGGGGAATTGAATTTCTTACATAATTTTTACAATACTAGTTAAGTATGGGCACACACAAGGATTGTGAGAAGGATAATGGATAAAGGAAAGTGCAACACAAAAGTTGGGTTATTATGACGATTACACAGAGATTTCATGAATTTTTTGTGCAACAGTTGAATTGTATAATGTGCATTGATTACACAAATGAAATATAATAATGTGTGTACAAAGTGAGTCAAGCCTACCATTTGAGGGGCTAGAGTGACAAGGAGTAGAGAGACAAGCTAAGTCACACATAATAAGTGAAACTTTTCAAAGGTCATGAAGAAACACCATCGTAATAACTTTAGGATTTTTGTTGATTTTTGTAACAGTCCTAATAATGGGAGTAGTATTTTTAGATGTTGTCAAGGATTTTCAAATTAATAAAAAAGATATACATGTGTTTTGTTTTGTTATGTATTATAAGGCATTTCATGAGTCCTTATATTTGAGCAGTTGTTGTTTCCTTTAAGAGTTGTAAAGTTTGTAGAATCTAATTTTGACACATTTCACACTCCTACAAATGCTGGTAAATAATCCAAAAGTCCCCAAAACCTTAAAAATGACTATATTATTTCCCAAAATAGACATCTATTGTAGAATTTAAACCCTAAAATATTTAGTTTGAATGCTGAAATCTTAAAAATTACCTATGTAGTGATCATATTAGATTATAAAAATTTATCTCTTAAATTATGACCCATGGAGTTGTGAGACTAGTTCCATAAGGTGCAAAGTGACCCTAATTTATTATATTTACTAAAATAAAGAAAAAATTATAGCTAAACTTTATGATAATAATAAAGTATATTTATTCTAGTAAATTGCAGACACAAAATCACGCACTTGGGTACATTTATATGTCCTAACAACGTACTTCCAATCATATGATTCCTAAGTGAGAAGAATAGTAATTAAAAACTACTTTTGGCCTCTTTTCCTTGTTTCTAGTCTTTTACACCCTACATCCCAGTCATATTTTTACTTGTTTATCTTTTATGACTTTGGAAACCAGTGCCAAGCCAACATGCCAGAGCCCAGGTGCCCTTGTCCCCTTTAAGCCCCTGACCTCTTTCCATCTTACTCACCTCTTTTGGGCCTCTTTTATCTTTTGGGCATCTTATTTTCTTATGAGTCAGCCTTCCATTTTTCAAATGCTAAATTCAACCAAGGGAATCATATAAATGTTAGAAAATTACTATTGTGAACATTATATGGTTTCCTAATATTTATGTAAGAGGTAAATATTATTATGTGTGTAATTTAGGTTGTTGTAAACAACCTACATAATAAGCTTGAATATTAAATGAGTTGTTAAAAAAATCATGTATTGTTAGATGTAGTTAGTAGGACTTCCTATTTAATAAGAAGTTGGGTTGCTTATTGTTGTGGCTATATAATAGCCAAATGCAATGTATGAAATACATAGCAAATACACAAGAATTTAACACCTCAGGTCTGTGGGTATACCTATTGTTGAGGTGAGTCTCCGGTATCAAGGCCGGTTCCTTTTTGATGTATCCTAAACTAATTTTTTGGGGTTTTGAGGGTAAAAGATGACTATAAATGAATTGAAAAACTAGGGTGATACACCAAACTTGTTGAGGGCTTTGACTGAGTACATGCACAAATATATGAGAATGGATTCTGGATGCACAAACCAATAGTTTTCAACAGAATATTAAGGCAAAACACTTGATGTATTGAGGGAAAAATTTCACAACAATAATGTTAAGATAAACATGCACACTAATATCATGCAGAAATTACTAAATTTGCAACAGGGTAGGATGATTAACTAGGGAATTTTGACATTCACAAGGATTAATAAACATACACAAGACTACAAATAATTGGAAAGGCAAATATAATTCTCATTCAAAGGGAAAAAAATGGAAAAAATTTGCTTCAGCACTCCTATGTCCAAAAGTTCCTCCTCTTGTGCTTTGCCAATGCACACAATATATAGCAAAATTATCCATCCCACCCTTCCTAAAAATAGACTAAAATTGTACTCGCCCATGCATCCTATTTTTATCCTTTATCATGAATAAATAAAGGAATAAAAATAAGCATGCTAATACAATGAGGCATTAATAGCCTTGTTTACAAAAATACAACTCAGTCAAACTGTAGTTGACTGTTCTATTTTTAATAAAGTTGGGTGAATAATTTTTCTAATAATAAACTTTGCTTGATGAGCAAGTCTTCTCCAATGCATGAAACTGTCTTCTTTTAGTTGATGATGTGACATCTGTAACTTGATCCACTTGCAATTGCAAAAAAATACTTTAAACTACCCCTTGGATGCACATGTAAAATAATATCTCCTGTGTGTGAAAATAATTTCTTTATCTTAATACTTTAAAAATAATTCACCCATGAATTCCATCCTAAAGGGGACCACTTGCAAGTTCTGATGTGACATATATTTGTCTTCTTAGTCACTTGTAATAATTGCACTCATGAGAACCTTAAATTTGACAACCACCTTAAACTCTCCCACTGTGGGGACCACCTCATGATGTGCATACCTTGTACCATTCTTTCTTTGGCCTGTACCTTTTTGATAAACATTGTTTGACACTTTGTAAGGTACTTCAGATCTTTATAACCTATATTCGAATATATATTTTAAGGTCACTTTTGGTTCATTGTTTAAAAGGTACCTTGATAAAAGATATTATACTATAGACCACCTTTGAATAATCATTTTGAATATAATATGTTGACCCCCTTTTGATTATATGGCACATTTTACATATAATTTGGTTCATCTAATTGTTGAAATATTTTGTCACTGTTTGATTATTTGGCATATAGACCTTATAAAGGTCAAATGACAATGATTTATTAATCATGGGGCTGGCCCCCTTTGACCATGATGACTCACCCCTTGGAACTTTGTCAATGGTGGTGATATTAACCTTGAGTTACCTAGGGTTTTGTAAAAGAGAGGACCATGTTGGTACATTTTCTGTGGCTTGGTTTGAATCTAACTGGTGAGCATTCGAGCTTTTGCATTGATTAGTGACCACTTTTTCTTAATTTGATTGAAACCTATTATTCTATCCAGGTGATTTCTTAGCATATGGATTTGCATTGATTATGAGCTACATGAGTCTTGACCATTGTCAGCCATT
The DNA here is from genome assembly GCA_019776745.2 of Taxus chinensis. NCBI lineage: Eukaryota > Viridiplantae > Streptophyta > Pinopsida > Cupressales > Taxaceae > Taxus > Taxus chinensis. Next base: position 611,213,787 of record CM034152.1, on the reverse strand, counting down.
CGATTTGTAACCTAAGATTTGATCTTTAGGATGTTGAAATCTCACAGTGGATTTGACTGGGGTACTTGGATGTTCAGATCATTTTGTAAGGTTTTTGATCATTGATTATTGTACCATCTTGATCTTTACATAGAAATTCCTAACTCAGGTCAAGTTGGTCTAATTAAAATCTTATTGAGTTTATTCTTTCTTCATTTTTACATGGTCAAGAGTGGCAAGCTTAAAAATTGCTTTCCAGGAAGTGATTGTTGATCTTGAAGCTCTTTGGAAGGCTTTGATTTAGTTTCATTATGTTTGGGATTATCTTTGAGCTCTATGGACTTGAATGTTTTTATTTCAATGTAGGATCATCTTAAGTGGCCGCCATCTGATCTTTCAAGATATCTTCTATTAATAATACAAACATTTTATGTAAAATTTGCTTTGTTTCATTCTGTTGAGAATTATTGCATGCTTTGATCATTTGGGATTTCAATGATGGTTTTTGTGAAATTTGAGCTTTTGTGGTTTGCAAGATAATTTGTATATTGATATTCGTTATCAAATTACTTTCACTTGGTATATTTTAGGCTTTGGAAGTTTACACCAATAATGATTTGTTGATCCGTTTGGCATGCACTTTCTTCGAAATCAAAACTTGATATTATTTTCTCAAGACTGCAAGGGTTGTTCTATTGAATGGTGGTATGCCACTATCTTACTTAAATCGAGCTCAAATTTCTATTTTGCACTTTTGGGTAAGCTAATATTTTATTGTTTATGATTTTTGATTTGAGATTCTATGAAACCTTCAAAACCAAATATTGTGCTCTGTTGATGTATGAAGTTTTCTCATATTTTGGTAACTTGATCTGAAAGCTTGTTTCATGAGTAAATTTTTATTAATGATCATGTATTTGTTTTATTGGGTTCTCTAAATTTTATCCAGATCTGATTTCGTCGTCTAAAATAATTCTTAGTTTCAACCATTCTTAGCTAAGATAATTCCTTGAGATCATTGTTTAAAGCTTATTAGGTTAATAGGGTTTTTTGGCTTCTTTTCTAATCTTAGATCTGTTTTATATGATAATCTTTATCATCCCTTTGTATTTACATATCTGTTTTTTCATCCAAGACTCGAGTAATTTATTCTCCATTCATATTTTTTTGGGTGATTCTGATTCTTTCATATGCATAAGTTTTCAATTTTCGGGTTTGATTATCTTTTGATGTAATGCTTATATTTTCTGAAGCTATAGGATTCTAAGTACTTATGTTTTATTTCAATATTAAAACCCTTTACTTACTATTTTGCCATTTTGATCTTCTTCCTTGAGAAATATGTTTTACTTATTGTTTCAGTTTTGCTTGGCATAGTTGATTAACATATTGTTTTCTCTGAATCTTCTGATTTTGATTGGGAACCAATTCTTTGGGTTTTACTGATTTTATCTAGAAAACCTTGAATTTGGGATTCCACTGGTTAATAGTGAGCAAAACTAACTCTATTTTTTACTCTATATATTGATGAACATCTACCATCATTTCTAAGACTGGAATCTGAAAATTGTCATTTTTGAAGTTATGGTTGTATATTCCATTTTTTAATTCATTATCGAGCTTTGAAGCAATTCCGTAAATATTGTTTTTAGTTTTATTCTTGATTTTCTATTAACCCGGGATCTCTGCATAAACTTTGTTGAACTCCTTGCATACTTCAAGTTAATTTATTCCTTTCTCTATAAGTCATACCTTTTGATGCAAGGGACTTGTATTCTCTAACACATTTTATTATTTGTTTTTGAAATATTGGTTCGAACTCCATTTGTAAAATGTGAATCATGAGTATTCAAAATTCCTCCTATATAGAAAATACTCATTGTAAGGTCCATTAGAACTTAGCACAATATTTACATTGCACTGAAGCAAGTGTTTGCTATTTTGTGATCTTTCTGTCTAGCTTAATATTTCTAGTATTGTACTTTGATCCTTTCTTTGATGATATTAAATTTGTATTCAACTTTTCCTTTGTGTCATTGAGGAGTGTGATTCTGGATGTTATGATAACCTTATATTTTACATTTGTCTTCTTTCAATGACCTGTTCTATTGATTGTAGCATCCTTGAACTTGTTATCTAGTTACTCCTCATACATCATGTAGTAGCTTAAAATTTTTTCTTTATGAACAGGAACATGTTACCTGATGATAGGTTCTTAAATGTTGTAGTTTATTTCCTTTGTGCAAGATTTATCTTTAAATCTGTACTTCTAAAAAATTGCTTGTGCAAATGAAATTTGAAAACTTTACTCTGCTCAAACTAGTTGATTGCTGTCATATTGAAATGAAACTTTTTTGTTGTTATATTCTGCAACTGTCAACATTCAAATTTCTCATTAAGGTTTGATATTTGAATGTAATATTTTTTCTTGTCCAAGTATTCCAATGTATAATTCAGTTTGTACTCTTCAAGCTCTGAAACTCAGATATTTTTTAGCATGAATGTTCCATGAAGCTTTACAAGTTGTAACTTGTTTCTTTGAAGATTCTTGTATTCTGAAAATCTGTACTCAAACATTGTGTTTCTGAAAGTAGCCTTAATGCATTTGATTTGTTGATATTTCTTCTTTGAATATGAATCATGAATATGTCCTTAATTTGGCTTAAAAATGGATGTACATTTCCTGCTGTTGAAGAGTGTAACCAAAATATTCTGTAACTCTTATGTAGCATTACTTAATAAGTTTATATGTAATTGAAAGCAGTTGCAACTATCCTTTCCCAGCATTATAATATATGGACTTACATTATTATTTGTTCAATCTGAGTTGAATTTTTGCACATATTCTCCTATTCAGATTACTTTTCATCATACATAGTTTATCTTTTGTCATAGCTTTCAAGCATGTTTATTAGTTGTGAAATAACATGATGGAAAGATGTAAAATGTCCATTTTACATGGCGAAGCCCTGTCAAAATTTTCTCAGATTCCTTTTTCCATTTTGTTTCAGCTGTAACTTCTCTTATTCCAGTTGTTAGAAAATGTAGCACTAAACTTGCATTTCTTTTATGGATTAGTACAGGAGCATATTTGTACATTTGTTTACTTCAAACTTTAGTCTGAACTGAAATAAATGTACTTTTTTTATTCAAGTTATAGAATGTATCACTTCTTTCTTCTTACCTGTATCTGCACATTTAGATAAACTAGTTAGAAAATATTAGGCTTTTTGGCCTCTCTTTTATTCCATAGTTTTTCTCTCTCTTCTTCTTTCTGAGTGAATGAGTCATGTATGCTGCTATAGAATAGTGATTTTATCAGTTATGCCTTTGATCTTCATGTAATTTATACCTCCTGATGCTAGGAGATCCACTTGCACAAAATTGGATAGTATAGGAATATGATCAACCCTGAGCTCGTGATTGACAATCTTTCTTTTCTTGTTTTCAGGTACAGTGCCATTTGCTAAGAAGTGAGGATGAAGATGGAGAAAAGCTGGAGCTGGAAATGCATCAATCAAAATGAAAGAAACCCAAGGAAATGATGGGTTCTTTCATACTCCTTTACTTTATTTTTCATGCATATGTACCTCTTACTTCAGTAGTTGTAATTTACTTTTGAGTTACATCCCACGGCTTGTGTGGGAACATTTGAAATTCCTTATGAATAAAACATTGAATTCTGAAACTGAGTTGTGTATTTCTTTCTACATTTCAGCTTTGTATATGGATTGTATAATGAATTAAACAACTCAATAACATAATTGAATGTATTTAATCATGAAGGAAAGAAACTTTAAAATACCTGTAACCTTAGTAATGAACTTTGATACTGCTGTAATCTGCAACTATGATTGTTGTTCCAAAACTTAACACTTCATCTATTCTGTATTTTCAGTCTTCATCAAGATTTCACATCTGTCCTTCAGGGCTTTTGTTCTTTTGCTGAAGACAATCATGAAATTACAGACTATGTGATCTGTTATGTTTTGTAACAGCACACATAGCTACAAATTACATGTATTCATTAATTAATCCAACAGAACAAATATTGAACTGAAAGAATCTCCCCTAGCTTAGGGTCACTTCACCAATGCCATCCATCGTAACGAAGTTTTGAGTTGCCCATTTTTGCACGAGTGCAAAAATTGTCAACATTTCTGGTGATCCTGTGGGGAAAGCTTCCTGCTAGCTTGTAGACCTGTGCCTTGCTCTTGTCCATTGGGCATGGAGTCCAAAGTATGTAACCAAAATATACCTTCCTGAAGGTCCAACCCTTCCAAAATGAACTAAAACTGGGAAGGATCTGGTAAACCAGATCACGTGCACAAATGCACTTTATTGAATTGAAAAACATTGCAATGTGCATGAAGCACTTATTGAAAGGGAAATCCTACTCTAACTAAACACTGTAGGATTTTCAATAACAGTGTTTGAGAAACATACCATTCACAGGAATGGGAAGTTCCTCTCCATTCAGCCTTGAAAGCTGAAAAGCATTGTGTTCTTTGCAGGCTGAAATCATATAAGGACCACTCCAGAGTGTGTCAAATTTTGAGTGGTTTCCTGGCTTTGCACGATCAACATCCCATTTCAACACAATGTCTCCTTCATTGAAGGTTCTGAACTTAGCCTTCTTATCAAAAAATTTTCTTCATCTATTTCTGATTCTTTTCCATGTTCATATGAGCTTGATCTCTCAGCTCTTGTAATTCCATCAATTCTACATAACGAATCTACAATGGTTCATTCTCAAGTAGCTCCATCTGATGTAGCAAATCTAATGCAGGTAACTCAACTGAAATAGGCATTCTTGCTTCTCTTCCATAAACAAGCTTGTATGGTGAATTGCCAACTGATCTTTTAGGAGTCACTCTGTCAGCCCAAAGTGTTGAATTCAACATTAGATGCCAAGCTCTCTGGTTATCTTTGAGTGTTCTTCTGATGATCCTTAAAATATTCTTGTTAGTACTTTCAGCTAACCCATTACCTTGTGGGTAATAATTAGATGACGTACTTAAATAAATTCCATGTTTGATAGCCCAATCTGTTACCTTTGCACCAAGAAATGCTAAGGCATTATCTGAAATGATAGTTGTTGGAACACCAAATCTGTAAACTATACCTTCATAAAAGGATAGTATCAAAGTTTCATTAGCATCTTTCAAAGCTATTGCTTCAGTCCAGCATGTAAAGTAATCTGTAGCAGTCAAAATCCACTTGTGTCCTTGTGACGAAGGTGGGTTTATCATGCCAATAAAGTCAAGACCCCACTGCATGAAAGGTTGATCCACTGAAATAGGTTGTAGGGGCAGTGAAGCTAAACGTTCTTTTCCAACAAAGAAAGCACATTTCTTACACTTTCTGATCCATTCGAAACAGTATTTGAATATGTTGGGCCAATAGTAACCAGCTTTCATAATTTTTAAGGTTGTGGTACATGCTGAAAAATGACCTCCTGCAGGTCCTTCATGGAATTCAGATAATAATTGTTGAATTCTATCATAATCAACACATCGCAAAAGATTTTGTTTATATCTCTTTTGAATAACACACCATCAATAAAAACATAAGGTACAACTTGTAACCTGAAATATCTTCATTTTTTCTTGTCCATACCTTCCAGATAAGTGCCATGTTGTAGATAGTTAACTAAATTAGTCATCCATCTTGATTCCTGAACTTCTTGAATAAGCTCAGGTTGCTGATTTTCTGGTTGCACCATGCTATCTGATTGTTGATACGTAACTTCAGCATGTTGTTCTGGATCTTTTGATTCTGTAGCCTATGTTTTTCCATATCAGCAATTAGGTGTTCACACAAACCTTTACCTCAAACTATTTTTGCAACATGGATATCAACATCGTATTCCATAACCTTTGTTATCCAGCCTGCTCTCTTCTCATTCAATTCTTTATTTAACAAGAAAGCTTTTACACTTGGATGAGAAACAAGAACATGTATCTTATTGTTTGAAAGCATGTACTTAAAATTATTTAGTCCTCTGACTACTGAAAGTACTTGTTTTTCAAGAAATGTGTACCTTGTTTCGTAGTCATGCAAACTTTGTCCAAAGAAAGCAATTGGTTGCTCAATATTTTCATCATTAACCTGAGTTAATATGGCTGAGATTGTTTCAGCTCCTGCAAGTGCATACATTGTAAAATCTTTATCAAAATTTGGATTTGCAAGAGTAGGAGCTTGAGAAATGGTTGTTTTAATTGCTTCAAACCCTTCTCTCCCTTCACTGGTCCAAGAGAAAGTCTTCTCTTTCTTCAACATAGTTGTCAATGGTTTAACCAATGCTGCAAAATCTGGAACAAATCTTCTAACAAAGTTGATTTTTCCCAGAAAACTCTGTAATGCCTTCTTGTGATGAGGCAATGATAGTTGTGATATGGCTTCAATTCTGAAAGGGTCAATTGCTAAACCTTGTTTAGAAACAATATGACCAAGCAATTTACCTTGATGTACTAAAAAGATAGATTTTTTGGGATTCAAAGATATTCCAAACTGTCTGCATAACTGAAAAGTCTACCTTAAATGTATTAGATGTTCATCTATTTTTTTGAAAATATGGTAACATCATCCAAATAAACCAGTATGCATTTATTTAATAAGCTATGAAAATCCATGTCCATTGCACGTTGAAACATGTTGCACCAACATTTGAAAGGCCAAAAGGCATTCTTTTGTAAGCATAAGTACCCCACTTGGTGGTAAAAGTTGTTTTGTACCTATCTTCTTCTCAGACTAGAATCTGATTGTATCCACTATAACCATCCAGAAGAGATAGTCTATCAGAACCAGAAACTGTTCTCAAAATCTGATCCATATTGGGCAGTGGGTAATGATCTTTTAGTGAAGCTTTATTAAGATCTCTAAAATCCACACATAATCTGATTTCTCCATTCTTTTTCCAAACAGGAACAAGATTGGCTACCCAACTTGAATGCTTAACTAGAAAAATAATACCTGATTTGATCAACTTAGATAACTCTTTTCTCATTAAAGGCTCTATCTTGGGATTTACAGGCCTCTGTTTTTTCCTAACTGGCTTGGAATTTGGTTGTAATTCAATAGTATGTTGTGCCAAACTTGGATCAAAACCTTTCAGATCTTGGTATTTCCAAGCGAAAACATCCTTAAATTCCTTACAAAGATTGATAAAGGAATGTTTCTCAGCTAAGGAACATACCTTTCCAAGAAATAAATTTTTTCCATCATCAACTGAGATCTCTTCATAATTGTCTGCATGTGTTGACATCTTTGTTTTGTCTTTCCTTAACTGATCATCAGTGCTGAAGATGTCTTCTAATGTGACCAAACCTTGAGGTAGTTTATTCATCTTCAATTGAACAATCTGGTCACCATATAAGTGTTGCAATTTCTCTTGATTTACTGCAGAAAATTTAGCTTCTTGCTGCAAAAACCTGTAAATTTGTTCATCATTTTCAAAAACTTGCCAATTCAAATCATTATCAGGTATAGAAGGCCTGACAATCAATCTTTATGTGAGGCTGAATCTCGTTGTTTTTAATCTATTCCAGCACTTCAAAACTAGCACCAATTGTTGCAAGTCTATCTGCATGCTTGTTTTCTGTTCTTGGAATGGACTAGATATTAATAGCATCGAAATATTCCATTAAGTTTGAAACTCTATGTCTATAAGACTTCATTAATGGATTCTTACAAACATTGAAATTTCTTACTTGATTGATAACCAACTCAGAATCACCAAAAATATGTAACATGCTAATACCTCTCTTTCTGGCCCAAAGTAAGCCATGAATTAATGCTTCGTATTCAGCTACATTACAAGTACATGAAAATTGGAGACTCAAAGCTGAGAAATACCTTTCATTTGTGGGGGAAGTGAGCATCAAACCTGCTCCTTGTCCTTTCTTGTTCTTAGCTCCATCAAAATGAAGCTTCCAAATCCCTTCTGCTGCATTTTTTGTTTTGGACAGCAAGGGAATTGGTGTGTTTTCCTCATGCAGGAAATACACACCAAACATATGTTCTTCAACTTCTTTGAAAGGATCATGAGCATGTTCTTCATGTGTCTTTTCATCCATAAACAGATTAGAAACACCATCTAGTGCTGAAACATGAGTTGTATTATCGAAATCAGACTGGTCTATGGCTGCATAATTAGCTAATGCATTAGAAGCATGAGGCTCGATATGAAATCTGGCCAATGGTTCAGAATTGATAGTAACTTTGGTCCCATAATGTAGTAAAGAACAAAAAGGACCAATCTGAAGAGAGATAACCTCCTATTTTTGCTGTGAAATCTCTAGATAAGCATATAGCAAAGTAAGGAGGTAAATCCACAACAGTAACATCTTGCAAAATGGAAATGTTTGGACAAGCATGTAATGTTACCTCCAGATTTCTGATGACACCAACTGTATTAGTTGCAGTCCCATCAAGCTGTAGCACACTCTTCTCTGTAGGTTCATACTACAAACCCAACTTTTCTATAAATTACTTTTGGCATAACTGTGCTACTTGCACCACTGTCAACCATGCAGTTATGAACAAGATGCTCTCCAATAATTAGAGACAAATAAAATGGTGGTGGTTTCTTGATATCATGAGCATTTAAGACCTTTTGAACCATCCATTTAACTTCTTTAATGTGGTCTTGTTCCATTGTTCCAAGGACCATGTCTATTTTTTGAACTTCCTTTTCTGTTGTTTTTGAAGAAATCTGCAGCTTAGCAAGTTCATGAGAAAGTAACTCTTGTTGTCCTGGAATACTTAGAGCATCCCACATTGAGATATTAACATTATGATTTTTCATTACATCAACAATGTTAAAAGAAGCAACAATTTTAGAAATAGACTCTACTGTTTTAGCATAGGCTTTAGCAAAAACTGACTCTGCTTCAGCTAGCTTTTGATATCTGAGGTATAAATAATCTTCTTGGATCAGGTTGTAGCTGACTTTGGTTGTTCTTTACCAGCTGAAACACCTGTTATTTTTTGTGGAACAAAGAACTGTTAGCTGATTTTTGGCCTATAGTTGTTGTTTTATCTGTGACTGTGGGAAGAACAGGCCTATTTTGAAGTTTTCCTCTCTCCTGGGCCTTTTCTTGAGCTCTAGTAGTAACTGCAATAAAATCATCTTCACTAAAACTGACCAAGTTCTGTTCAGGTGCTTTCTGAACATGAGTTTCTTGCTCCCACCCTCCATTTGAGGCATGAACAATGTCTCAGGTTGAGGTTGTGCAACAAGACTTATATTCAGGAAAGCATTTGGGCAACTTGCAGCTGAATGAGGTTGATTACAAGGTTGACACCATTCTTCTGTAGCCATATTAACTGGGACTAAAGTGTTAGATGAACTAGGAGCCTTTGGGTCAAACTACCTTTGCTGATAAGGTTGCCTATAATTTTGATTCTGTTGATAAGGCTACCTATTTTGCTAGGTTTTGCTGATAAGGAGCTTGATAAGGCCTGCTAGGTAATGCAAGTCTATTTTCAATCGAAGTTAGCTTGTTTCCCATAGTCTGCAAAGCTTTAAACACATCATCTGATGGGGCTGCAATAATAGGTTCTATAATGGTGATAGGTTGTGGGATAGGTGCCAAATCTGCTAAAAAAGGCATTGAAGGCCTTGGTGCTAACTTTCTGCTTGAATAAGACTATTTTCAGCTTTATAGCAATATCATAAGCTACTAGGAGAGTTTCTCCTCCCATAGACTGAATCATAGTTGAAATATCATTGTTTAGGGCTCTAAGATAATAAAGAAAAGCATGATCAGCTTGAGGCTTGACACTTGCTGGAATTCTTTCCCAAGTTCTAGCAAAATGAATATTAAAACTAGCCATAAATTCATGAGGGGATCTTCTAATTGTAGACAAATGTTCTATGAGGGATAAATGATCTGAATTATCTTGAAATTGTTTCAGAAATTTACCACCTAACTCATCCCAAGTTCTTATGCTTCCAATCTCTAAATTTCTATACCATTGCAAGGCTTTCCCTTTAAAGGATGCAGCTAAAAGTCTCAAAGCCACATCTTCATGAGTAATATTATGGACTGCACATAGGGCTGCAACATCTTTGATGTGCTCTGTAGGTGTAACCTGATTTTCACCAGTGAATGAAGGAAAAATTTTCATGGTAGCATTAGGGATATCATGATAAACTAGAATTACTAATGGGCTACCATTAGTAAAGGTCACAAAATTCCTAGGTGGTTGAATAGCCATTGGAAAAACTAGGATCTGAACAAAGAAATTGATACGTGGTGAAGGAAGATTAGGAGGAGGGTTGTTAAAACCAGGCCTATTATAAGGTAGGGTGTTACCAACTCTTCTTCTTCTTGCAGAATTCAAAGGTAAAGAAATAAACTCAGAAGGAATTCCTCTTACCAATGATCTTGTAGTCACTTTAGGCATGGAACATGCTGCAAAACTGGTCTGAAATCAACCTTACAGAGTCGCCAAATAAATATTTTAATCTTTAGAATAAATTGTTGCAGCTTGTTGTCCTGAAAGTAACCTTTCTTTTGTGAATCTGTTGTAAATTGTTGTAATTTTCTCACAGATCTGATTCGTTGTCCCACCGGCATGCCAAAAACTGTTATCTCTCAAAAGTGCACCCTGTAGAGAGATGGTTGCAGGTGTTCTAAGCTTGCTGGATCTCTCTCTTTCGTAGATACAATGGAAACACCTCAGGTCTATGGGTATACCTATTGTTGAGGTGAGTCTCTGGTATCAAGGTCGGTTCCTTCTTGATGTATCCTAAACTAATTTTTTGGGGTTTTGAGGGTAAAAGATGACTGTAAATGAATTGAAAACTGGGGTGATACACCAAACTTGTTGAGGGCTTTGACTGAGTACATGCACAAATATCTGAGAATGGATTCTGGATGCACAAACCAATAGTTTTTAGTAGAATATTAAGGCAAAACACTTGATGTATTGAGGGAAAATTCACAACAATACTATTAAGATACACATGCACACTAATATCATGCAGAAATTACTAAATTTGCAACAAGGTAAGATGATTAACCAGGGAATTTGACATTCACAAGGATTAATAAGACATACACAAGACTACAAATAATTGGAAAGGTAGAAAATAATTCTCATTCAAAGGGAAAAACTGGAAAAATCTGCTTCAGCACTCCTGTGTCCAAAATTCCTCCTTTTGTGCTTTGCCAATGCACACAATATATAGCAAAATTATCCATCCCACCCTTCCTAAAAATAGACTAAAAATTGTACTCACCCATGCATCCTATTTTTATCCTTTATCATGAATAAATAAAGGAATAAAAATAAGCATGCTAATACAATGAGGCATTAATAGCCTTGGTTACAAAAATACAACTCAGTCAAACTGCAGTTGACTGTTCTATTTTTAATAAAGTTGGGTGAATAATTTTGCTAATAATAAACTTTTCTTGATGAGCAAGTCTTCTCCAATGCATGCAATCTTTGTCTTCTTGTGTATGATGTGACATCTGTAATTTTATCCTTGCAATTGACAAAATAGATTTTAGGCTCCTCTTGGATGCACATGCAAAATAAATCCCTGAGTAAAATTAAATACTTTGCTAATAATCTCCCATGTATTCCATACTTTTGGGGACCACCTTTGTATGTGCAATAACTTTATTCTCTTATATTGTATAAAATAAGGTAATTTAGGCCTTTAAGGTAAAACATTGTCTCATGTTTCCTTGCTTGGCCTTATCTGGTCACATGAAGAATTGCACATGTCACCCCTTTTAATTATTGATACATAACCCATATGTGAAGCACTCAATGTAAAAGGTCTACATGATTGAGCTTGAACCACTTTTGACTGTTACATACATAATAAAGATATTTTAGACCAATTTCATTCTTTCCACTTAGGTTATCAACATGGTTTTTCAATATAGTTGTTTGACTCCCTTGATACTTTTATGACACATATTACTTTGGACCTCTATAAGGTTAAATCATTGCATGTTAGTAACATGTTCATTGAATTTGATTTAACCACCTTTTGATTTTATGCATATTTTTGTATATAGGGCTAAGGATCACCCTTTTACATGGTTTGATGGCATTAATCATTATTTTGGCTTATTTTAACCCTATTTGGGAAAGTCAATATAGTAATTAACAAAAAATGATTTAAATCATGTGATGACTGGTCCCCTTTTGCCATGATGACTCAACCTTTGAAAGGGTTTTGGTCTGTAACACATGGATCTAACTCCTGGTTAAGGTTAATTGTAACTTGAGTCTGCATTGATAAGTTATGCCATTGATTATGTGTACCACTGATTCTCTATGACTTGCTTCATCTCATTACCATTGATCTTCTGATCTTTGATTAGGGTTTTGACCTTTGGCATTTAATGTGGTCAGTGGCATTGTAACCCATGGTGGTTTGTATAAGATTTCGTGTTTGATTGATCTATGGTAGTTTATCATTTATGGGTTTGTTCTTGTGGCGATCTTGGAAAAATGCTTATAGGACGGATCCATGTGTGTGATTTTTAGATATTTGATGATTTGAAGCTCTATGATTCTAGCATGATGGTTTGTATTCTGATCCATTCGATGTGTACATTGGAAACTTCAAGCCATTGATTTTAACTCACCTCTAACTCTGTAGGAGTTAGGTTTTTTATAAAAGAGCACCGATTTAGTCATTTGGTCATTTCTTTTTCTCATTCTGAGCGGTGAAGCCTTGTGAAATTGCTCCAGGAAGCCATTGTTGATGCTAGGAGCTCAATTTATTTGTTTCATTTCCTCTACAAATTTATGCTTATGAATGTGTTTATTGCCATTTATGCATGTTTTGAAGATGGATGGTTATTGTTGCCATTGTTTTCTAGAGTTCTTTGTTTCATTTTTTTGAGTACAATCTCTAGTTATTCGGAGGCACTACACATGCATTTTGTCATTCTATGAAGCTTTTGATCTTGAATACTTGCATATTTTTCCCATTTCCATTCTCTTTGAGTTTTGTACAAGATCCTTTAGTGGTGGCCGATGTTACTGAGCATTTCTCTGAACTCTGGTATTTTTGTAGCGTTCTGAAAAACACAACTTCAATGTTTTTGAGGTATGGACTAATGTCATTTCATTGGAGTTTTAATTTTGAGTAATCTTTTCTTGAAAAAGTATGTTCTAAGAAATGGTCTATTTGAACTTCAGAACCATTGTTATTGTGTATTTTTAGAATATATCTATATTTTGTTCACATTTCTTCATTTCTCCCTTCATACTTGACAATATTCTAAAGAATGTTTTGAACTTTGTGATTCTTGAGTGATTCTTGAGCTGTGAACTTTCTGAGAGCATTTTTAGAGTAAAGTCATTTATGGGTATATGAAATTTCCTTTTGCTCCTTCGTTAATACTCCAAGGTTTTTAGTTGTATTGGCTAAAATAAGTAATTTTATGCTCTTCCTTCCTGTAAAATATGATTTTATTCGAATGGCCTTGTAAATTGAGCCATTTTGAATCTTGTACTTGTATTCTTGAGCTCTGTTCGTAATCTTAGATTTGTTTTATATGAGTAATCTTGAAATCCCCTTGTATTTTCTTTTGTTTCGATTCAAACTCGTAGCTTTTCTATTCTCCATTTAAACTTTGTTGGGTTGATTCTATTCTTTAATAAGCTCGATTCAAGGGTTTGATACTTGCTTCAAGCTTATATTTCTGAAGCTATAGCTTGTCTAAGTACTTGTGTTTTGTATAGCTTATATTAAAAAACTTTACTTACTATACCTTGCATTTTGATCTTCTCTCTAGTTTTATTGTTGTGCATTGTTTCAGTTTTCCCTGCATTCAGATCTAACACCATTGCTCTTTCTGTGAGCTCTCTATTTGATTAGAACCTCTAGCTATTGGGTTTAATTTTATCTTGACAACCATTGAATTGGGAATCCACTGGTTACTAGCACAAGACTTTTCTGATTTTACTCTTACTCTGAACATCATCATCATTTCTACTCTTATCTCGTGCTCATTTGAAGTTATGGTTTGCCATTTTTAATTCATTATCTAGATTTGAATCCGATCCTTGTGAGCACTTTCTGAAATCTTGATATTTTGTTCCTTGATAATCAGTTGTATTTCTGAATTAAGGGACTTTAACTGAAAACTGGGCTTGCTTCTTACATACTTGAAGTAATTTATCTTCCTTTATCATACCTTCTGATCAAGGGTTTGTATTCTCTACACATTTTCTTAATTTTTTTGTATTTGTATGGTTCGAGATCCATTCTGTAAAATGCAATCATGAGTATTTAAAATTGTTCCTCATATAGAAGACTTTATAAGGTTTAGAACTTACACAATATTGAAAACGATGCAAAACGTGTTTGTAATTTGTGATCTACTTCTGCTACTTTGAATATTTGAGTCTTGTACTTTGATCCTTTCTTTGATGATATCTAAAGTTTTATTCAACTTTTCCTTTATTGTTGAGGAGTGTGGTTCTTGAGCTGAGTTGTAACCTTATATTTGCATTTGTCTTCTTTCAATGACCTAGGTCTTTGATTGTAGCATCCTTGATTTGTTTCTGTACTCCTCATACATCTTGTAGCATCTTTCCAAAATTTTTCTTTATGAATAGGAACATGTTACTTGAATGATAGGTTCCTTAAATGTTTTAGTTTATTTCCTTTGTGCAAGATGTATCTGTAAATTTATACTTCATAAAAAGATTGAAAAATGTAACTTTGAAAAATTTACTCTGTAAACTGGTTTAGTGTTGTCATATTGAAATGAAGACTTTATTGTTGTTTTTGTTCTGCAACTACAACATTCAACTTTCTCATTAAGGTTTGATATTATTGCAATGTAATCTCTTTTTTCTTGTCCAATGTATTCCAATGTATAATTTAGTCTAGTACTCTTGAAGCTCTGAAACTGGATATTTTTTGTGCATGAATGTTCCATGAAGCTTTGCAAAGTTGTAACTTGTTTCTTTGAAGATTCACTATTCTAAAAATTATACTCAAACATTGTGTTTCTGAAAGTAGCCTTGATGCATTAGATTTGTTTATTTATTCTTGAATCTGAATCAGGAATATTTCCTTAATTTTTGGCTTGTGAAATGGACAGTAAGTTCCTTGTAATGAAGAGTGAAACTTGAATATTCTATAACTCTTATGTAGCATTACTTAATAAGTTCTGCAAATTGAAAGCAATTTGCAACTCTCCTATCTGCTCCTATAATATATGGACAAGATACATTATTCTTTATTTCAATATGAGTTTAATTTCTGCAGTATTTCTCCTTATTCAAATTACTATTTGATTAGTACAGTAGTTTATCTTTTGTCACAACTTTTAAGAATGTATTAGTTGTGAAATAACATGATGGAAAGATGTAAAATGTCCATTTTACATGGTGAATCCCTGTCAAAATTTTCTCAACTTCCTTTTTCCATTCTATTTCAGCTGTAACTTCTCTTATTCCAGTTGTTAGAAAATGTAGCACTAAACCTGCATTTCTTTTATGGATTGGTACAGGCACATATTTGTACATTCATCCTTTAGTCTGAACTGAAATGAATTTGAACTGAATGTATGAATTTTCTGATTCAAGTTACAGAATGTATCACTTCTTTCTTCTTACATGTATCTACACATTTAGATAAACTAGTTATAAAATATTAGGATTTTTGGCCTCTCTTTTATTCCATAGTTTTCTCTCTCCTGATTTCTGAGTGAATGAGTCATGTATGTTGCTACAGAATAGTGCTTTTATTAGTTATGCCTTTGATCTTTGTGTAACTTATACCTCCTGATGCTAGGAGATCCACTTGCATGAAATTGGATAGTATAGGAATATGAATCAACTCTGAGCTCATGATTGACAATATTTCCTTTCTTGTTTTTAGGTACAATGCCATTTGCTAAGAAGCAAGGATGAAGATGGAGCAAAGCTGGAGCTGGAAATGCATCAGCCAGAACGAAAGAAACCCAAGGCAATGATGGTTCTTTCATACTCCTTTACTTTCTTTTTCATGCATATGTACCTCTTACTTCAGTAGTTGTAATTTACTTTTGAGTTACATCCCATGGCTTGTGTGGGAACATTTGAAATTCCTTATGAATAAAACATTGAATTCTGAAACTAAGTTGTGTATTTCTTTCTGCATTTCAGCTTTGTATATGGATTGTATAATGAATTAAACAACTCAATAACATAATTGAATGTATTTAATCATGAAGGAAAGAACTTTAAAATACCTGTAACTTTAGAAATGAATTTTGATACTGCTGCAATGATACAACTATGATTGTTGTTCCAAAACTTAACACTTCACCTATTCTTTATTTTCAGTCTTCATCAAGATTTCACATCTATCCTTTCAGGGCTTTGTGTTCTTTTGCTGAAGACAATCATGAAATTACAGACTATGTGATCTGTTACGTTTTGTAACAACACACATAGCTGTAAATTACATGTATTCATTAATTAATCCAATAGAACAAATATTGAACTGAAAGAATCTCCCCTAGCTTAGGTTCACTTCACCAATGCCATCCATCGTAACAAAGTTTTGAGTTTCCCATTTTTTCACAAGTGCAAAAATTGTCAACAGTGCCCTGGTTGATGGAAAAATAAATGAATAATGTGGTAAGAGCTTAGTATAGATAATCATAGTATAAGGTATTTTGTGTGATCTGTATTTGGGATAGTTAACTTTGAATACTTTGAGATTTACAATCTTATAGAGGGAAGATCTGACAATTATATCTAGTACATCCTACTTTACATCATTTTGTGTCGGTGTTAGGGGGCTGTTAGAATGTTACAAAGAGGAATCTATAGTCTAGTTTGCGCTTTCTTGATAACCAACCTATAGACTCACTACAGACTCGAGATCAACTTTTGGTGAATAGTGATATTTATAACATTGCGCCAGCTCTCTTGTGCAGATTTGTGCTTTTTTAAAACTTTAGCATATCCATAAGCATGGATATCCACATCTTTAAGCTCCCAAATAATGCTCATGGTTGTCCAGTGATAACCACAGTATCCAGCCACTCCAGTCGAGCCACCAATGTTGCCCACAACTCCATGCACACTACCACCAAAGCTCCCGACATGTGTTTTCCATGTCTTGGTTGATAGATTTATAAAAAAACATCCTAGTTCATTTAATCCTCATTGTTTGCTATCAAAGCAATCTCCAAAGTCACATTGAAACTGCCTCCTACAAGTTTTCTTCGCTATAAAATAAAAGTAAAACCACCGTTATCAAATATTCATGGTAAAATGGTATGGTTTCTATTTCTAGTGTCTACTTACATTGAATCTTCAGCTACCTTGGCACGTGTCCCAAGTGTCATCATTCAAATATCTAAATTTTAACTTCATCGTTCATTAGCCTTTTGTATAAGGCAAGTCAATAATGTTATTTGTGATTATTTATTTATGTTAATGTGTCAATGTCCAGTTGGTCAAAATATTTAAAGGTATTTATGATATTGATTTTAATATTCAAAATTCAAATAGGCGTAGAGTCTAGGGATTTAATAAATATTGTCAAAGTATAGAGTTATTTTGTCATTAGGTGGTTAGAAGTGTTAAAAATAAAGGAGTCTTGTCGTTATAGTTAAAATGTCTATTATTGTCATAAAAATTTGTATTGTTATTGTGAAATACGTGTTGTTGTCAAATCGTCAAATTTAAAATCATTGTCACTCAATTATAGAGTCATTGTAAATTTTCATAAAAGTGTCGTTAAAAGTCCAAAAAAAAGCCTTATGGATGCATTTTTGGTGGAATCCGATTTTGGTATATAAATTTGAGCTCCATGATAAAATCCTACTGAGTTAGTAGCTTTCTACTGAAGGATGGAGGAAAATAGTGGTTGGAGGTCAATCGGTGACCTCTCATGAGTCACCAATAACAAGGTCGCACAGATGATTTGGTGACATTTTTTCTCAATTATGTGTGTTTTAGTATGGTTTTTTTTTTTAGTGTTCCTATTGTGTTGTGTTCTGAATAAACTCCTTTTCAGA
Organism: Taxus chinensis; assembly: GCA_019776745.2. Lineage (NCBI taxonomy): Eukaryota > Viridiplantae > Streptophyta > Pinopsida > Cupressales > Taxaceae > Taxus > Taxus chinensis. The sequence goes on along the minus strand of CM034152.1, from coordinate 611,195,797 downwards.
ATTTTGGGGAAGATTCATGTTATCAGAAGACTCACTTTTGGGGGACGAAAGAATATTTCGAGGTAGACTTAAGGGATGGTTATCCAGTTAGTACCAAGCTTGTGGATGTTGGATATTTAGAATTTGGGCGCCCTAAAGAGGAAGGGAACATTCTTGCATAATTTGGATCGACACTACGCCTATGTGTGCAAGTTAGTTTGTTGTAAACAACATACATAATAAGCTTGAATGTTATATGAGTTGTTAAAATAACTTGTGTATTGTTAGATGTAGTTAGTAGGACTTTCTATTTAATAAGAAGTTTGTTTACTTGTTTTTGTGGCTATATAATAGCTAAAAACAATCTATGAAATATATAGAAACTATACAAGAAGATTATTTGTTTGTTATGTGAAAATCTGATCGTACCTTTTGAATACAAAGCTATGTGACAAAAATAAAGGACCAAGCTCTAAGCATCTATTATCATCACCTAAATTTTCATCCAAAGGCATTTAAAAACATCAAAGGCATCCATCTAACACTCAATCAAGGGACAAGGGACTACATTTTCTTCATACACTGCATAGGAAGGGGAAGTTCATTTTTCCATCCACACATCTATTTACATTGGAACATCTAGCTACCACTCGCTATCATGTGCGCGTTCACAAGGACTTCCTAGGGCACGATTCTATCACAAACTCATAAGAACTATATAGAGTCTGAAATGTAGTGCAATGCTTGGTCATAATTTCACTCAGTCAGGTGATTTTCGTGGTCATTCTGACTCCCCATATTGCATCTTTTTTGTTTGAGATTTGATGTAGTTTGAGATTTTTACAGATTAATATATATTTTTAGGTTACAGCCAAATTATGCAATCATAGTGCAACACACATGCAACCAATAATGACTATTAATGACCATCTTGTGACACCAAAAAACTAGGTTCCAAGCTATTGTGCAGTCACAGATGCCTAACAATGGTCTTTGGTACCTAGGCACCCTATTCTAGGATTTTTCAACACTTCCAGAATTTATAGAGCATAGTGGTGATAGTCTACCTTCCTATTTATCATTTTCTCTAGTATGCATAGTCCTGACATCATGCATAAATCAGATAAGTCCTTCTCTCTCTCTCTCTCTCTCTCTCTCTCTCTCTCACACACTTAGGGTTTTTTGTATGTCAAAGTCCCAACACCCCTGATTGCTCACAAGTGAATGGTTAAGGTATTCAGTGTGATTTTTCAAACACGGGGTTATTCCAAAGTGTGGGACTTTGCAATCGGGATAACCCTCCAGAGAAGGCCGGCTTCCTATCCTATCCTAGTTCTAACTACTCCAAAGTGCAGAGAGTTAAAGATATAACCCTAATCTAACATTTCCAAGGAGACAGAGATAGATAAAATTCATGAAAATTAAAACCTACTCTAAGGGAAGGTGATGCACCAAGGAGTGTTAGACAATCTGCACAATAAACACAACACAACTAGAATATTGCAATGAAAACACAACAATGCACACTAATTTACATGTGATGAAAGACTATAATATCTACAACAAAACACAAAAGGGTATTTAGAAAATCCACAAATCTGTTTATATTGCTCTCGAAATTGAAACAATACACCACACTCAAGCTCAAAGGCACATATTTTGCATTACAATATCTAGTAGGGAGGTTTGGAATCTCCAAAAAATATCTTACATAAAAGAAGAAGAAGGGAGGGGCATGTACAAGGTGTCCAACCTTTTTAAATGAGCCCCTCCTTATAATATATAGGAAGAATGAGAGAAGGGAGAGAGAGAAATTTGAAATCTTGCTTCAACCACCCTAAAATGTAGTAAAATCACCTGCAACAATGATGGGTGCCACTGTAAAACCCATACCTCCATGTACTTTTCCTTGTTGGTGAAAAAAGGAAGCCCATACCTTCATCATTTTGGTAGGTTACAAATCTGGAAACACCCTCTAAAATGGTGGACTTTATTACCTCATTTTGAAATACCTAGTCTCACTAAAATGATGAAAAGTCCTATTTTGTGTAAATCTGAGCTCCCAGTCAAAATTTATGGTCATCTGAAGATGAGTGTGTCATACTGCAATAAATACGAGTGGTTGATCTACCTTTTCAGGATCTGAACCTACATTGTACCCTTTGAAATCCAAAATTTCAAACTTTCAGGATTCAGAACTTCGAGTATTTTGACTTCGGAGGTCGTTGGCATTGTTCACCTTCCTAAGCTCATGAAACCTCCAAAATTCTGAAACCCTAAATTTAGAAATTCAGACTTCATGTTTTAGACCTTTGTGTTGTGATTTATGTGCACTGGGGTTACAATGTTCTGAAGTCTGAAATTCAAACATTGGGTTTCAGAATTTTGTGTTTTCAAGGTTTTCAAGCTTCGGGATTTTGGGGTTTCGGGATTTCGGGGTTGTTCATTTATTTGGTGACGCATCTCTCCGAAACCCCAAAATCTCGAAGTCTAAATTTTGGACTTTGGGTTTCAAATATTTCTCCTATTTGCATAACACTTTTCATTGCTTAACCCTGCTGCCAACCCCAAACTCCCAAATTTCCGAAGTTCAAATTTCAGACTTCGGACTTTGATTTCCTTTGGATCTTTTGAGCTTTCCGATTCAGAATGTTTTACCCGTTCACTCCCAATGCCTCACCACTTCAACTTGATCAACTGGAGCCCAAAATGTGAGCTCTCATGGCCAGATTGATCCTCCTATTTTCTTTGTGCAGGGTCATGTTTGTCCAATTTCACTTGAGGGGAAAAATTAGATAACATGTTTTATATTTATTTGCTTATCGTTTGTGTCATAGTTTATCATAATAGTTATATATCATTGTTACATATGTGACTCTACAATATCTAGGGTTTATACATAGTATTCTATTTTTGTTAAATTATTTGGTGAACCCGCATGAGGGGCATACATTGGGTGAAAACATAACCCCTATATAGCTCATAGCTACAATATAGATATGAACAATACATAAACGACATAGACACATAGTCACAAAATGGCCTAGAACTAGACTTGGGTTAGAATAATAGCACAGACACTAGCACCTAGACTCATACAGTAGTGCCTAGATGCCTGTGTCCTCCCTTATGCACTAATGTCCTAGGGGCACACACAGTCATCTTATCAGATCAACACAATCTATAGAATCCTTCAGAGAAGTTTTACAGTTACAACAAAATTCCTCTAGTAACAAAATGTATTCTATCTCAGTCAAATCGATACGACTCAGAACTAATTTGGGACAACATGAACATATTAAGAACGTACTGTCTGCAGCAATGCTTATTGGGTAGAGTCATGGAAGGAGAGTAACACTAGACCTCTCTCCCCAACACTTTCTCTTTGGCGTGAGATTGCCTGAAAAACTTTCTCTTGACATGAGATCTCCCAAAAAAATCATACTTGGTGTGAGATCACCCAAAAACTCACACTTGGTATGAGATCACCCAAAATACTTACTCTTCACAACATTTCATGACACTGTTTCTATCATTTTCACTCTTTTACATCATGTGCAAACTTTCCTTTACACACTTTTACATACTTGTGCACATCTTTCTTTGATTTATCATATACAAGACTTTGACTACTCCTTTTCTCTTATTTTGTAGGTTCATCCTTAATACACAACAAGAAGCAGCATACAACAAATATAAACACAATAACAAGTACAATAAATGCATATGCTTTACCCCTAGGGTCACTTTCCTTTCTTAGCTTCCACACTTCATTTTTTACTACTTCACACTTTCACTTATCTCTTCGACACACTATCACCATCACACTCTACATAGTTATCAGGTAAGCATATCTTATCTACTTTATGTTATTGATTATTCACTTAAAAACATAAAGTGGGGGAAAATACAGACATAAAATCACACACTTGGGTACATTTCTAGGTCCTAACCAACATATGTGCATTCATATGATTCCTAAGTGAGAAGACTAGTAATTAACAAATAATTTTGGTTTCTTTTCTTTGTATTTGGTCTTCTTTCTAGTGTTTTACACTCTACAACCTAGTTAAGCTTTACTTATTTATATTTTATGACACTAGACACTAGCACCCAGTTAGGACATCAGTGCTTAGGCACCCTTGTCCCCTATAGGCACCCCAACCTTTGTTTATCCTAATATCCTCTTTTGGGCCTCTTTTATTTTTTAGGCATCTTATTTTCCTATTGGCCGACCTTCTAGTTTTCAATTACAAAATTCAACCAAGGGAATCATATAAATACAAATTTATGTGACCAAAATAGAGGACCAAGCTCTAAGCATCTATTATCATCACCTAAGGTTACATCCAAAGGCATTGAATAGCATCAAATGCATCCATCTAGCACTCACTCAAAGGATAAGGGACTACATTTTTTGCATACACTTTATAGGAAGGGGAAGTTCAATGTTCCATCCACACATCTATTTACATTGGTACATCTAGCAACTACCCACTATCACTTCATACACTTCATAGGAAGTGGAAGTTCATTTTTCCATCCACACATCTATTTTCATTGGTACATCTAGCTACCACCCACTATCACGTGCGCTTGCATAAGGGATTCCTAGGGAACAATTCTATCACACACTCAAAATATCCACATGGAGTATGAGATGTAGGGAAACACTTGGTCGTAAGTCTGAATCCCCATATTACACCTTTTCTTTTTGGGATTTTTTGTAGTTGGAGGGTTTTGCAGGTTAATATCTCTCTGCAGGTTACAAACAACTTCTGCGATCATTGTGCAACACACAGGTGACTAATAGGGAATGTCAATGACCATCTTGCAACACCATAAAACTAGGTTCCAAGATCCTGTGTAGTCATAGGTGCCCAACAGAGATCTCTTGTGCCTAGGCACCCTCGCCCAAGTCTAGGCACCCTAGTCTAAACTTGTTCAACAGTTCCAGAATTTATAGATCACAGTGGCAAAAATATGCCCTTCTTGTTTATCAGTTTCTTCAGTCTACATAGTCCCAACATCAGGCATAAATCAGTTAAGTCCTCTCTCTCTATCTCTCTTGCACTTAGGGTTTCATATTTATTTGCTTATTGTTTGTGTCATAGTACATCATAGCAGTTGTATATCATTGTTACATATTTAACTCTACAATATTTAGGCTTTTTACATTAAATTATATATTTTTTAAACCACAAATAAAAGGCTCCCATAAACACATATATGACACATAATCTAAGTTCAACATGTACATGTTATAATGCGTACACGTTCCTAAAATTATGAACATAAACCAAGCTTTTCTAGGATTGGAATTGCTTTGCTTTACCAAACCTGAGCCTTGGACTTGTTACAACAAAACTTGCGTGTATTTGATAAAAATTTAAAAACTCATCTTTCGCCATCATAAATCCTACAAAAATGATTGAAATATTTTTTAAAAAAATTCCTACAACGTCAGGAAGACTATCCTCTTTCTAAATATATACTTTTTATAATTTTTTTGACTATTGTAAGGCTTTCATTTATATTTATTTCAAACTATGTCTTTTATACCTCTATTTTTAGTGATTGTAAACTCATATATTTTGTCATTTATCTTTTGTTTCACTTCACCAAATTGAATAAAAATTATACAGTCTCAAACTAGGACTAATTCTATACATATTAAAAAAAATTGATTTTTAATATTTTTTGAGGTAGTTAGGGGGGCACGGTTGGTTATCTGTTATTTTTTAATTTTTGAAATATTTTTACTTAAAAAATCATTAAAAAAATACTCACTCAATATATATATATCCCAAACTAGATTTTCATATCTATCTTTCTACCAAAGGGTTTTCAAAAATACTAAATAGTACTAAAAATTGGGGGGGGGGGGGGGGGGGGGGGGGGGGGGCATGACCGACTATCTACTATGTTTTTTGACAAAAGAAAGAGTACCTTTTGACATTTTATGTCTTTAACCCACTTACGCTTAAACATTTTTTAAAAATAGTATAGAAACTAGACTCAAAATGCTACACTTCATGTTCTTATAATATCTTCAAATTTTGAGTGTACCTATCTCAAATAACTCATACAAGTTGAAGTTTTTTATTTTTAGGAAAAAAGTGTCCACTTAAGACCCTCTTTTGGCCCCCCATTTTCATCCACTTACCCATAATTATTAAAATATTTTAGATTGATCCCTACTCGTATCAACCTTTGTGATGGGAAGAAGAGATACAAGTTTCCCTTCAGTAATTGTTTGAGTACAATATGCAATAACACAAGAATATATGTAAATTGTTGCATGTGAGGGGCTTGTAATTGGATCTTAGCTAGTTGATATATATCATTTATTTTCATTCAGATGGAATATGTTTATTTGATTGATCAAAAAAATTTAATAACTTTTGAATAGGCATTGTGGGATGTAACAATGTATTGAAATCAATATGGGTTATTTGGGCATCTAGTTGCACACTTGCATGAGGTGGATCTTGTATTGAGATAGATGATGTTGTATAATTTATTGTTTTGTAATTGTTTTGAAGTTTGGTTGTTTAACATTTTGTACCCATATACACTTTGTATATTCAACTCTCTAATCATTAAATAGATTAGGCCTTGTGGGGTGTACGTTGGAATAAGATCCTCTCTGAGGTATATCTCTTATAGAAGGTTTATGGACCATTGGTTCCGATGAAGGGATGTCATGGGACATGTCTCATCCTCCATAGAGAGGATCGTTAGAGAAGAATAATAATATTGAGAAGATGTAATGGTGACCAAATTGAAATAACTAACTCCCTCCCACTCAATTTGTTTTAGCCTGTGTTGCAAAACATAACAATAATTTACATGATGTCCATTGATTCCATGATAATTGTAAAAAGGTTTTAGGAATATATTTGATTAGTGCTCCATTAATGTTTGGGTGAATTATATTGTGTAATATATTACTAGTCATAATATTACAACTCATAATATATTGTTGTACTAGGTATTTTGATATATTGTTATACCTATGAATAGTATTCCGAATTGTTTGTTGTGACACCTCCCTATTTATTAGAAGGTGGTTTGGCTAAGTAATTGGCTATATAGTAGCCATGAATTGTGTGGTGTAAATACACAGTATAGTTTCATCACAATAATATTAAGTTTTTTATTATTTATGTGCTTATCAGTGTGAAAATCTAAGGCTCTCTTTAGATTTGGTATTAGAGCGGTCCATTCCTGACTGTGTTCATGATGAAAGTCTAAGTGCTTGGTCTTTCTCTTTGTGTTGTGTTCAAGGTAGAGCATCTTTGGTATGCATATTTCAATAATGTGTTCGTGTTAATTTCCACCCATATCTGTTATTGTTCATGTTGGCAAAGAAAGTGGTTTAGATCTTGTTCGTCATCTACTTTAACCCTCGAACTATGTTGGAGCAATTGTATTGAGACTCGTCTTTCTGGGAAGGTGTTAATTTACAGCTACATTGTGATATATATGTTCCATTAGAATATTGAACATCCATATCTATAGGCCACGAGTCTCTGTGCATCACTACCAATCCATCATTCTATGGTAGTATATATATCAACTTCATTGCAGCCTGGCTCAAAATAGTTTGCATAACATTCGGTCCAGTGTGACAACATTTGTTGTATGGTTCTTTATCATGATTTAATTTAAAAATATTATCAAGCATTCAATATTTCTAGAGAATCAAAATGCCAATTGTGAGAATTTAAGCTGTCAACCATGGGATAAAACAAATTTTCTCTAGTGTAAACTATATGTTTGGTCTGATCAAGTTGTATTTACAAGATCATTATTGAATTGCCAATTCTTGGCAATGAATCACGGTGGTATATGTATGACCGACCAATCTTCAAAGTTCCTATTCCAAACATTTCACAGAACTCAGATTTACATTGGATTGCAAGTTGAATCGACATTTTCAGTATTTTTCTTAGAATCAAGTTTCCATATGGTGGATTGAGCACACAAAAAAGCAGGATCATGACAAAATGTGTGGTGATTAATATTCAAAATCTCGATGTCAAAAATGTCCTTATCTTCACATTATCCCGAGTTCACTGACACCTATGGTGGTACATGGTCATGGCTTTGCCTCTAATTAAATTTCACTTTCTGGTTCCGGTTCTGGTCACAAGATTGCCTTATATGAAATCCAAATCAATTCCCATGTTTTTTTTCTTTTCATATAGCTTTATTAGATTGGTTCATAGTCTACAAAAATCTATTATTTCACACTGTGTCAACATTAAAGTCTTGGAATGTTATGGTTTTTAATATTATTTTCAAGTTAATCAAATAGGTGATTTTAGGATATTTTTCTATTATCATTGTCCAGTCAAAAATATTTAAGTTGTCAAAATTGTTTAAAAAAATGCCTCGCGGATGCATTTTCAGTGTAACCCGACGTCTGAATAAAAAATAAAGAAGGGACATTGGCTACTGAAAATGATTGGGAAGATTTCTCTTCTCATGAAAGTGAAAATGATCTTATTAGCTACCCCAGTGATGAAGATTGTTTGTATTAATTAAATTTACTGAAGGATGGAGGCAACAAAGGCAAGAGGACAATAAACGTCCTCTAGTTCATCACTACCTCAGAGGTCGTATACTGCTTTAGTGACATTTATTTTCTTTGTGTGTGATGAATAAGAACAGATGAACATCCATGTTCCTATGTGTAGTACAATGTTTGTGTTTTCCTTGTGACGATGATGTGGATATATGTACCATTGATACTATAGCAGAAAGTGTTCTTGATCAGATTGAATTTATGGTTGATGTGAATTAGTTGATGGGTCCCAATTCATGTAGTCACTTGGATAGGTTGATGGGACCCTATTCATAGATGATGTAGTTCCCATAGTCAGTGTTGAGGATCAAGACCATGTGTAGGCTACAAAGTGGCATGTTGCTTGGTTGAAGATGGTGTTTTTCCCCAAGTTCACACTAAGGGTGAATGTTAGGAATATTTTTTATTAGTGCTCCATCAATTTGGGTGAATTATGTTTTGTAATATATTATGAGTCATAATATTACAACTCATAATATATTATTGTATTGGGTATTTTGATATATTGTTATACCCATGAATAGTATTCTGGGTTATTTATTGTAACACCTCCCTATTTATTAGGAGGTGGTTTGGATATGTAATTGGCTATATATTAGCCATGAATCATGTAGTGTAAATAAATAGTAGAGTTGCATCATAATAATATTGAGTTGTTTATTATTTCTGTGTTTATCGGTGTACAAATCTAAGGCTCTGTTTAGAAAAGTTTTACCTTTTATTCTTTTAATTCAATGTAGAGGATGATAGTAGGTAAGTGGCGGATTGATTAGCTTTCTATACCATAATGTTTGTAAAATGGCATGCAACCAATCGATAAACTTGTCAAACCAAATTGGTTCTCTCTTATGTGGTTGTTTTGTTACCGCGGATCAAGTACACAAATAATGAAATTTATTACCTCTATATAGTACTTTCAATCAAATTGAGTTGTCATAAATATCTTGTGCACTAACTTTATCACCATGTTTGTCTTTATCGTTACACATAGATTGATCTTATTTGTTAAATCCCATGGGATATGAACTGTTTTTAGGCTTGATATTAGGCGTATAAATATGGTGGACATAAGTATGTTCTACATTATTTAGATGTATATTCTCATCCTTTGGTGGTTTGATCTCTAAAATAAAAAAATTGATTTTTTTTTAAAAATTGTTGCGTGATACTTGAATAGATTATAAGATAGCTTTATAAAAGATGTCATTTCCCATAGCATTTTTAAGCTAAATATGTGAGTGTAAATCATCAAAAGGGGCCACACTAACTTGTGGTTGAGTGATAGAATGGACTCAATGAAAGGGATAAGCTTGACCATTGATTGTGTCCTTGGGTACATAATTCCACCTAGGGGAATAAGGAGTAGTAAATGAGGAATCATCAATATGAACACTAGGAGTAGGTATAAGAGTAACATCATGAGCTAAGGTTCAAATATCACATGTAGTATCTGTAGAAACATCATCGATGGTAGAAGGTACATCATCTGTAAAATCAATATATGGAGCTAAATTACTCATGTTTTAGCATGCAAATAGAACTTGCTGGAAGTTGACAGTAACCGGCATCGGTTAGAGTGTGACCGGCATCGGTCAGGGCAAGTTGGAACCGGCGACGGTTGGGCAGAACCGGCATCGGTTACCTGTGCGACGAGTTTTAATTAACTCTCGGGATTTATTTCTATTTTTAGCATTGGAATAGATTTAATGAATGTAATTGCATGGCTAAGTGCCCTAAAGTCTTAAACGACTATTTAAAGCATAAAGCTAGGGTTTAGAATAAGAGGATTGATCATAATTACAAGATAATTATGTGAGAGAGAATTCTTGGTGAAGAATCAAAAAGCTTGAAGGAAGAAAGTACTGAACATCTGAGAAGTGTAGAAGATTGTAAATCTTCATTGTATATCTTGTCAAAGCTTTGGATAATAGATTGGCTTGTTTCTTGGTGGACGTAGCCCACACTGGGTGAACCACGTTAAATCTGGTGTTGATTTATGTCTCTTGTTTTGTATAATTCTTCTGGTAGAATATCCACTTTTATTTGCATGTATGCTTAGATCTGATATATTGTCTGTACAACCGGTGTGCTAACCCCAACAACTGGTATCAGAGCTTTGTTTGAGGGTTTTGTGTGTTGACAGATTTACTCACAGAGGGTTTTCTGATTGAGTGGGAGCTACAACAATGACAGAAGATAATAAATACAAGGTAGAGAAGTTTGACGGCCGAAATTATCAATTATGGAAGATGCAGATTGAGGATTATCTGTATCAGAGAGATTTGTACTTACCGTTGGATGAGAAGTCTAGACCTACGAAGATGACTGATGAAGAATGGAAGATTCTTGACAGAAAGGCTTTGGGATCTATAAGATTGAGCCTGGCAGCATCCGTGGCTTCCAATATTACAGAAGCGGCTTCTACGGTAGACTTAATGAAATCTCTTGCTAATTTATATGAAAAACCTAGTGCTTCAAATAAAGTTTATTTGATGAAGAAACTTTTTAGTTCTAAGATGCATGAAGGTGAATCTGCCTCTAGTCATTTGAATGATTTCCGATCTATTGTAAATCAGTTAAAATCGGTTTCAATACCATTTGATGATGAAGTAAAAGCACTTTTATTCTTATGTTCTTTGCCTGATAGTTGGGACAACTTGGTAATGGCTGTTAGTAATACAACATCTGCTAATAATATTTTGAAGTTTGATGATGTGGTTAGTATAATCTTGAATGAAGAAATTCGCAGGAAAAGTACAGAGGAAACATCATCTGGAAATGCTTTGAATGTAGAAAGCAGGGGCAGGCAGAAGGAGAGATCCAAGAGTAAGAGTAATGGGAAATCAAAGTCAAGGGATAGCAGATCTAAATCCAGAAGTAAGGGAATTACTTGTTGGAAATGTGGAAAGAAAGGACATGCAAAGAAAGATTGTTGGTCAAAGAATAAAGAGAACCAACAACCAGACAAAGGTAAAGAGGTGAATCTTGCTGCATCAGAGGTAATGCAAGATGCTCTTATTCTTTCTTTAGATAGTAGAATTGAATCATGGGTTTTAGATTCAGGAGCTTCTTTCCATGCAACCCCTAATAAGGGTTATTTCAGAAATTATGTCCAGGGCAATTTTGGGCATGTCTATTTGGGTGATGATGAACCTTGCAGTATTACTGGTAAAGGGGAAGTTCATCTAAAATTGCAGAATGGAAATACATGGGTATTGAAAGATGTGAGGCATGTGCCAAGCCTCAGGAGGAATCTTATTTCTGCAGGGCAACTAGGTGAATCTGGTTGCATGGTTACTTTTACAGGAGACTCTTGGAAAGTCACCAAGGGTGCTTTTGTTGTGGCAAGAGGTAAGAAGGTAGGAACGTTATATTTATCTACCTGTATTACTGATTCCTTTTCTGCATTATCTACTTCAGATTCAGATGCATGCATGTGGCATAATCGGTTGGGTCATATGAGTCAAAAAGGAATGCAGATCTTAAAGGCTAAGGGTAAGTTATCAGATTTGAAAGATTTAGATCTTGATTTCTGTGAGCATTGTATCTTTGGAAAGCAAAAGAGAGTGAGATTTCTCAAAGTTGGGGCAACTAAGAAGGAGCAGAAATTGGAGCTTGTACACTCAGATGTGTGGGGACCAGCTCAGGTAGCTTCTCATGGTGGATCCCAGTATTATGTTACTTTCATTGATGATGCTACAAGAAAGGTATGGGTTTATTGTATTAAACACAAATCTAATGTTTTTGAAACTTTTAAAAGATGGAAAGCCCTTGTTGAGAATGAATCAAATTCTAAGTTAAAGTGCCTTAGATCTGACAATGGTGGTGAATACTGTAGCAAGGCTTTCAATGATTATTGTTCAGTGAATGGGATACGTAGAGAAAGAACGGTTCCAAGAACACCACAGGAGAATGGTGTTGCAGAGAGAATGAACAGGACAATCATGGAACGTGCTAGAAGTATGAGGATACATTCTGGATTGCCCTTGCAGTTTTGGGCAGAAGCAGTTGATACAACGGTTTATTTGATTAACCGTGGCCCTTCAAGTTCACTAGATGGAGGAATACCAGAGGAAGCATGGACCGGAAAAGAGGTAGATCTTTCTTTTCTTAAAGTTTTTGGTTCAGAAGCTTTTGTGCATGTTGATAGAGAAAATAGAAAAAAGTTGGATGCAAAATCCAAGAGGTGCACTTTCATTGGTTATGGATCTGGTGATTTCAGGTTTTCATTTTTGGGATTTAGAGAATTCTAAAATTGTTAGGAGTCGTGATGTTGAATGGAATGAAAAGAGAATGTACAGGGATCAAATTTTGGTACCCAAGGATGAGAAAATTGAGAAGTTTATTGATGAAAATGAACTCTCAGGTTTTAAAGAAACACCTACAGAAATACACAGTAACCGTGGTCGGTTAGGCCCTGACCGGCATCGGTCAGATGAACCGCCGATGGTTACAGAGGATCAGAACCGGTGTCGGTTAGCCGAACCGACGTCGGTTAGAGGTGACCGGCATCGGTCACTGTCAGAAGTTGATACTAATGTCCAGGAGGTCCAGATTGAGCCTCCGGTACCCCAAACTCCTGTGAGAAGGTCACAAAGGGTAAGTAAACTTCCAGAAAGATTTTCACCTTCTCTATTTTATCTATTATTGACTGATAGTGGTGAACCAGAAAGCTTTGAAGAAGCAATGCAGGATAAAACTCACGTTCAGTGGGAGCATGGCATGGATGAGGAGATGAACTCTTTGGAACAGAACCAGACTTGGGATTTGGTTAAATTGCCAGCAGGAAAGAGAACATTGCAGAACAAGTGGGTTTACAGAATTAAGGAAGAAGAGGGTGGACAGAAAAGGTACAAGGCAAGGCTTGTAGTAAAGGGATTTGCACAAAAGGCAGGTATTGACTTTGGTGAAATATTTTCTCCTGTTGTTAAGATGACTTCTATTCGTACTGTATTGAGTTTAGTTGCAGTAGAAGATTTGCATTTAGAGCAACTAGATGTGAAGACGGCTTTCCTTCATGGTGATTTGGATGAAGAGATTTATATGCAGCAGCCGCTTGGGTATGAAGTCAAGGGTAAGGAGAAATTAGTGTGCAGGTTGAAAAAGAGCCTATATGGGCTCAAGCAAGCTCCAAGGCAATGGTACATGAGGTTTGATAGTTTTATGCATGAGCATGGTTACTTGAGATGTGAATCTGACCATTGTGTTTATTTCAAGAAGCTTGAAAATGGGAGCTATATTATTTTGTTACTGTATGTGGATGATATGCTTATTGCAGGATCTAGTATGCAGGACATTGGTGAGCTTAAGAGAAAGCTAGCTCACACATTTGCAATGAAGGATTTGGGAGCTGCAAAAAGAATCCTTGGCATGCAAATACATAGAGACAGGAAAAACAAGAAATTGTATTTGTCTCAGGAGGATTATATCTACAAGGTGTTAGAAAGGTTCAACATGCAGAATGCAAAACCTGTTAGCACACCTATGGCTGGACACTTCAAATTGAGTAAAGATCAGTGTCCTTCATCACAAGAGGAGGTCAAATACATGACACGAGTGCCATATGCTTCAGCAGTTGGAAGTCTCATGTATGCTATGGTTTGTACAAGACCAGACATTGCACAGGCAGTGGGAGTTGTGAGTAGATATATGGCTAATCCAGGTAAAGAGCATTGGAAAGCAGTCCAATGGATACTCAGGTATTTGAAAGGGACATCTAGCATGCAGTTATGCTATGGAGGTTCAGATATTTCATTACGTGGCTATGTTGATTCAGATATGGCTGGAGATCTGGATGGTAGGAGGAGCACTACTGGATATATTTTCACAGTAGGTGGAACGACAGTTAGCTGGATTTCAAGATTGCAGAAGGTTGTGGCTTTGTCTACTACAGAGGCAGAGTATGTTGCAGCTACAGAGGCTAGCAAGGAGATGATATGGATGAGTAGGTTCATGGAAGAGTTGGGAAAGGAGCAAAGTAATTGTAAACTGTTCAGTGACAGTCAGAGTGCAATTCATTTGGCAAAGAACTCAGCATTTCATTCGAGAACGAAACACATTCAGTTGAGATATCACTTCATACGACAGGTATTGGAGGATGGACAGTTGAATCTGGAAAAGATTCATACAAGCAAGAACCCTGCGGATATGCTAACGAAGCCATTAGCAAAGGAGAAGTTGGAGCTACACTCCACTTCTGTTGGTCTTCGAGTTTGAGGCTTGAAGAGGAAGAAACAAAGCTAAGGAGGATCCAAGAATGGCACTGTACAGGTATAGTGTGCAGTAATTAATCTCCAAGTGGGAGATTGTTGAGTATGGAGCTAAATTACTCATGTTTTAGCATGCAAATAGAACTTGCTGGAAGTTGACAGTAACCGGCATCGGTTAGAGTGTGACCGGCATCGGTCAGGGCAAGTTGGAACCGGCGACGGTTGGGTAGAACCGGCATCGGTTACCTGTGCGACGAGCTTTTAATTAACTCTCAGGATTTATTTCTATTTTTAGCATTGGAATAGATTTAATGAATGTAATTGCATGGCTAAGTGCCCTAAAGTCTTAAACGACTATTTAAAGCATAAAGCTAGGGTTTAGAATAGAGGATTGATCATAATTACAAGATAATTATGTGAGAGAGAATTCTTGGTGAAGAATCAAAAAAGCTTGAAGGAAGAAAGTACTGAACATCTGAGAAGTGTAGAAGATTGTAAATCTTCATTGTATATCTTGTCAAAGCTTTGGATAATAGATTGGCTTGTTTCTTGGTGGACGTAGCCCACACTGGGTGAACCACGTTAAATCTGGTGTTGATTTATGTCTCTTGTTTTGTATAATTCTTCTGGTAGACTACATATGCCATGGTATAAATTTCACACTCATATGTATAAGAAACTATCAATATCGTCACTAACTTCCTCACATATAGAGAGATTAGTTAAAGACTCGTAGGTTTTCTCATTATTATAAACCCAAGAGAATTGCATGGCATGGATAGAGCGGGCCATGAAAGCACAAAGGAGAACAAAAAACCTAATATTAGGTTTGAGGAATAAAATCAAGCACCATGTAACAAATAGTTGTGATGAATGGAAACTTTAAAGGTGTATAAGAGTAATCCCAAATCTAATAAGATGAGTAGGCCCAAAAGCACTTTTTTTTGAAAAAAAATTATATTTCAAATTGTTAAAATGGTTATTTCTAAAATTTTGTGGTGAATTTTTTTGAAACTAATTTTTTTTTTTATGGACCTAAATGTGATTGGACAAAACCCTCTAAGATTTTATCAAATAAATATATATTTCCCATGTTATTTATTTGTTAAGGAAAATAAATATTTTTAAATTATACTAAAAATTATTATAAAATGAAAAGAGGTTTTCGTTTAATTTATTGAAATAAAGAAAAACCTCTAAGGGATTTAGAAAATGTTTTTTATTATTTAGATATCCAGTGAAATGTTTTATCTAATAGAGATCCCTAGAAAGAGGCCCTAATAGGAGGACCAAACATGAAACCCTAGGGAAAATTCTAAAAATTAGATATAGATTATGAAATAGATAAAAAAATCAAAATTAAATCTAAATACAAATTGTACATGATAAGAAATCTAAAACCCTAGAGTGAGAGAAGGATTTTGATGAATAGTATGGATGTTGACCAAATGATTTACCCTAAAAATAAATAAGTGGCATAGATGGGGGTCCTACTTATTTAAATTTGGGTTAGGGTTAGAAACAAGATATATATTCAAATAATTTATCAAAATTAACATTAAGATCTGAACATACATATAAAGTATTGAAATATGGATCAATTAGAAACATGTTCTAAATATAGATAGAAAGATGAACAAGAGTGTACTCAGTTTTTTGACCAGTCTGGAAAACTGATCTAGGTGTAACGGGAAGATGAACTAGCTGAAAATATTCTACATATGATTCATCTTTGGTTCTATAATATGTATTCTGCTCATGGATGGAACTGTTATTCTACATGAATAAATGTTTAACAATTTGGTCTTATTTGACAGTTTGGTCTTGGTTGCAAATGAGAATTTTTAACTTTTAGGACCTCTACAGAAAAACTAGTGTATGAATTGTTGTGAAATATTGGGTCTCATCATGTGTGTCAAAAAAAAAATATGAAATTATTATATCTCCACTTGAAACCCTACTCTTTAGTAAAAACCCATAAAAATATTAGTAGTTCGGTTGAAGCACGATATGCATGTCGCTTATGTTGGCACTACTTTGAAGAGGCCTCAAACCACACATAGTTCCTCACCTAGAAATGTGACATAATATTACATAGATACACTAAAGTCAATAAGTTGAACACTTGATAATTTTTTTATATTGACTTGGTTTTTTTTACTTTACTTTACTTGGATTTATAGGCTCTTGATTTGGGAATCTTAAGTCTTGGACCTAGTTTAGAGTGTTTCAAACCTATGTAGGGGATGTTCCTTGTGTGTGCTTTTTGAATTAAGTAAGTAAAAGAGAGTTTTTATTGGATTTTGATCGATTTATACTTGAGGAGCTCTTGATAATACAAGGTGAGATTTGGTTGAGTAAATGAGTGTCTTATACTTTATTATATAAATTATAATTCATAGAGATAATTCACATTAAGACCCGCTTATGATAAATATTCTGACCCATAAGAGATATAAAAATTGGAAAAACTATTTGTTGAGAGGCCTAAGACAATACCATTATGAAAAACACCAAACCATTTAACAGTTTGGTCTAGTAGTTAGGGATGGTGTTGTGGACCTTTGTGAACAATAATTACAGTAATAGACTACTTGTGACTGATATAAGCATTTATGTGAGTGGATGAGAAGTACAATGACGAGAGAAAGCCTTGTAATAAGACCAAAAAATAGACTAGGATATAGCTATCAAGATCAAAGTGGGTGCACATGTCATGATTAAAGGGATTAAGTCAATATTGACATTAACATGTGTTGAATTTCTAACCTTAGGTGTCTACACCATTGTCTTTTTATAAATTCATGTGTAAGCCCATAAGATGACTCTAGATGTTGACCATATTTATACCCTTCTTGATCATTGGGGCCATGATCCATGTATTGTGACTTGGGTTCCACCACCATCCACCTATCGGGAGCCCTTTCTAAAAGGCATGGGTTTTTGTCATGTTTGGTTTTTCCATTGATCTCACTATCACTCTAGGTGGGGTTATCTTCCTCACTACCACTCTCATTCTTGAACCCACTCTCCCATTTCCTTAATGTGTGGGGTAGGGCTCTCCACCACTATGTTTGTGACAATTTTTCTTCTCTATCATCTTCAGAAAAGGTTCCCAATTGGTGTTAGCCATCTCACCATCTATGACAATGAGGGGTCCATACAAGCTATGAAGAACATAACCACTAGATGAGATGGTGGTTGGAAAAAATACAAATGATGAAGACCTCTTCTTGTTTCTTAAATGTCTTATTTTATAATTCGGTGATATTTTTTCCCTTAACTTTCTCCTAGACCATGTCACTGGCCTAATGTGACATATTTGTAACTTTCCTCCGTACAACCATTTTTAAAATAGTTATACTATTTTATTTTTGATAATAACCTACTATTTCGTCAAAAATATATACTATCCTAAAATATGATTACTACAAAGAAAATAAAAATTTATATTTAAAATACCTAATACTAAATGGATTTTAAAAACCTAGAATATATTTTTTCATAAGCACAACTACTATTAAGTATTTGTGTAATGGATGTACAAAATGAAAAACCTTTTTGAAAATTCTGATTCAAGTTAGCAACCCCATTTTAATATTACTTAAAATTGAACTTTAATCTTCCAAAATAATGTATTAGAATATCCAACCTACCCATACTAAGAAAAAACTAGAAGATAACTAGGAGAGAGGCACCATTTGCTAAGCAAGTCTTAGTTAATGAACACTTTATTGTCAGGGTGGGGTCTATTCAGTTAGCATATTTTTTTGTTATATATTTATATGGAGCTTTAATATAATATTTGATTTGATTGTTTCTTATGTACAAATATAAATATTGACAAAGTAAAACAGCACATGTATATGAAAACATAGTATATTCAGTAGTGACACATTTGTAAACATCAAAAATCATTTTCTTGTGTTGAACACTCATTTGAAGAGGCAAGTTATAAAAACAAGTGTCAACATTCGTTTAAAAGTACTATTATGTACATATAGCCATATGACAATGTACATTTATATGAGAAGTCATGTTCACATTAAAAAATCCATTAATATAAAATACAATCTTTGATCCTAGCGTATAAGTCCAGCTAATTCAAGTTTATGGACATTCATTCACATCTATTTGAACCTTGACCTCATTTAAAGCCAATACCTACAAACTAAATAATGTCATGCTTCCCATTTTTTCTAAAAAATATAGAATTAATGCATAATTTTAAAAAATCCCTCCAAATTTTGAATAATCCCATAAATTAAATAGTCTAATTTGAATATAAATTTCATTGAATATTTTTAATTGGAGGCCTAAATATGTCCAAACACAATCATTCAAAAGTTGCAAAGTAAACTCTAATTGTAGTTTTTGTATACTTCCATTATTACTTTCAGCTATTGGAGAGTCAATAAGTATCCGTGTTTTCCATTTTACACATGCCACACATTTCTTGCAATGTTGTTTTATGATATTAAATTTTACATTTTAATTCCATCCATCTTGTGACTTAGCTCCACCGTGAAAA
Source organism: Taxus chinensis (assembly GCA_019776745.2). Taxonomy (NCBI): domain Eukaryota; kingdom Viridiplantae; phylum Streptophyta; class Pinopsida; order Cupressales; family Taxaceae; genus Taxus; species Taxus chinensis. The sequence goes on along the minus strand of CM034152.1, from coordinate 611,176,485 downwards.
GATTCTTGGCAACAAATCATGGTTGATTAACAACTCAACAAATTGTTTAGCCTATTTAATATACATTAAAATTGTTGAATATACATTAAATATTTGTTAATAGCCACTTAATATCTTAATATACATTCAATAACAAGTATATATAATATAATTTTATATGTTAACATTATATCTTTCAATGTATAGTATTATATCATTGTATATGTTAATATTATATCTTTTAATATACATTGATAATAATTAATTGAAACTACTAAAAATAGATTTTATATATAGAGTTTTAATTTTTTCATTTTCTACTATATGTATTCAAACTTTGAATACACACTAAAATTATTCAATATACATTGAATATATAGTTGTAATTTTGCATTGAATACATCGTGTCAATTCTGTCTGTAGTGTATTGAAAATTGAATATTAATATACATTCAAATTATTGAATATACACGGAAAATATAGTTGTAAGTTTGGCATTGAATATTCAAATACTACTTATAAGTATATTAGAGCCATATACAATTATGAGTGTGTTCTCACATAAAGAGTAAAAATTTCAATGCAGTATATTCAATGCCAAAATTACAACCATATAGCCAATGTATATTTAATCATTTTAGTGTTTATTCAATGCCAAAATTACAACCTTATGTTAGATAAAGAGTAAACATTTCATTGCAATATATTTAATGCCAAAATCACTACCATATATTTAATGATTTCATTGTATATGCAATGCTTGAACGCAATGTATTAATTGCCAAATTTGAAAATTTGATGGTAAATTTATGGTGAATTTATATATTAGATTTGAGGAGTTTTGATGAGTTGAATATTGAATATCAAGATTCAATATACACTCAAATTACCAAATATACATTGAAATTACAATTTTACATTAAATATACACTTAGTGTGTATTTGATGGTATATTTAATTTAGGGATCTTTGAGAGAATGACTTCCTAGTAAAGAATTACACAACTACATGTCGTAAATATTTAAAGAAGAAATAGAAAAAATAATAATCGCCTAAAATAAAATTTTAAATTTAGAGATATTAATAAAACCTTGTTGCATCCTTATATATGTTTCCCTAGTTTTGCTTGTGAAATTTTATCATGACATGGTGCATGTGTGTTTTCAATTTCCTATTAGAACATAACTTCACATCATTATGTTGTCAATACATTGTTCTGTGTGGAATTTGGTGGTTTTGGCGTTAATAAATAGTCCAAAGTACATAAAATCATACATTTATTTCATCCCTATCACTCCACTTGCTTTCTTCTTGTCAAAAAATCCAATTGCACACCATTAATTCATTTAATGCCATCAAAAAATGATCAGGTGTCATTGCTAAATTCTAGTAACCTAGTGTTACTACTATCAATATATATGATATAGGTATAAAAATGTGGATTTAATTCATCAAAACTATAATTATATTAGGTAATGTTAGGGGAGAGACACTAGAAGCTCAACACCATATCTTAAAATATACTTACCATTAATTCATCCAATGCCATAAAAAATGATTAGGTCTCATTGCTAAATTCTAGTAACCAATGTTACTACTATCAATATATATTGATATAGGTATAAAAGTGTGCATTTAATTCATCAAAACTATAATTATATTAGGTAATGTTAGGGGAGAGACATTAGAAGCTCAACACCATAATTTTTTCCAATCCACAAACTAGTTTTAATTCCATGCTATATATTCAAATTTATATAGTCATATAATATAATGTTTTTGAGATCATAAATTTAATTTTCATATTTTTGAGCCATGTCATTGGCCATGTGGAAGGATTAAAAATATAATTTCCTTGAAAATTTTTAATTTGAAAGACTAAGGTAATGACACATGTCCACCCGATCAGTAAGCTTGATAAATGGGTTGTATATGAGATCAAATGTTCCTAAAATCGTGCAGTGTAGATGACACTTCATTCATATTTGCATCACATATGAACTTCATTCATGTTAATTTGACAAAAAACAATGTACGTCATCATGTTATAAAAGTAGAAAGGGAAGATTCATTTATGCAAGCCACATATGGACCCTAAACAAGGGGTGTCGAAATTGCATATGTACCTAATTTTGAGGAGGAAATTACTTAAGAACATAAAATATAAAAAAAAAATGGAGACCAATCCTCCTCAATATCATAGCCAAATCCATCACAAGAAATTGGAGAAAATGTCAATGGAATTTTTAGAGTAGGTATTTACCTTAGCTCATGGTCACCTAGGTACTTTATTTTCCTTTATTGTATTTATCCTCACCCACTTATGTGTGTGGGATGTTTATTTTATCTTATTTACATATTAGGAGATATTATCTAGTTGTTAGGTGTAGTTCATTCCTTGATATATGGTCTTGACTAGATCCTTGATGACTAGTTCTTTCCTAAATCAATGGAATTGACTAGTTCTTTCCTTGATTTATGGCTTGATCTACGACCTTGACTGGTTCTTAGATTGTTATTCATTTCCTATATAAGCAAGCCCCGTTCTCATTATATTTAATTGGGTTCCATAATAATATATGATGTTGTTGCTCATTTGTTTGCAAAGGTTTATGTAAATTTATTCTCGTGAATTGCTTTCATTTTATGGTTTGTGTGGTGTTTGATTAGCATCTGAGTTCTTGGCTTGATACAATCTGGTTATCGTTCCTTTTATGGTATCAAAGAAGGATATTTTTTTTGACATCCGCTTGTAAGTTTTATTTTACAAATAAGTATTATTGTATATTCATATATTCGAGATTTGTTCGTATTTTGTTGTTGTGTGAATTTCTATACAAAACAGATGCTTCCATTAGATTCAAAATGTGGTAAAACCCTAAAGTCGACTATAAAATCAGCCATTTCTGGGGGCAGTTGATATACATGTTTTTTTGTTATTACAGAGGCACACACTGGTTTGCCTTGGAATCCGTGCATGCAAGTAAGGAAACCCAGAAAATCAATTTCTAGGTTTTTCTAGGTTTTTCGAGATCCACACTAGTAGGAATCACAAACTTTACTTGATTCTATCTAAGTTAAGAGTGTGTTTACTTGATCCTATCTAAGTTGAGAGGACCATTCCAAATTTTTTCTTGTACCTTTTTTCTCTAGCATGGATATCTTATGTGACACATTCAAAATGCCTGAATTAGAAACATTTTGTGAAATACTTACTAGGGAAGAATCCAAATTGTCTAACCTTGAGTCTTCCACCTCTCAAAAAGCATTAATTGCATTTAATCCTAAGGGCAAGGGAAAACAAAAAGTAAAACCAAATCCACCCCTTCTCCATCTCAAAATGCTCCTAAACCCAAAGAAACAACTCTAATCCCAGGAGTCTTCTAAATCCAAGAATAAGTCTAGCCTTTCATGCTATTTTTGTGGGGGGTAGTGGTCATGAAGAACATAGGTGTTATAAGCGAATGCAAGCCTTAGAGGATGTAGTCAAGAAACAAAAAAAAATCTATCTCCACTCTGTTGGTATCCAAATTGATTCTCCCTACAAGCCGAGCAACATCACATATTTAACAAGAAGCCTAGAGATAGATAAATCATCATGTATGTTTTTGTAGCCGGGGAGGTGATTCAGCTGGCTCTTTTTCACTCAGATGTTTGAGAAATGGATAGCACCTTCAAAAGGATTTGATCTATCCTCACTACTTTTAGGTTGTGCCTTTCGACTGGGGTGAGAGGACCCATTTTGTAACCTATGTTGGTGAAGGAGAATGAAGATATCCTTCTTTACACAATTTTGAAAGGAAACCTTGAGAAAATATGATCAATGCACCACAATTTAACTCTCACGAGTTGTCACTTCTAAAGAATGGTAATTTTCTAAACAAGGTTAAGGTTACTAAAGACATTAAGGAATTTTGATTGCTTCTACATATTTTGGTAGTATAATTTATTCATTTGTGGACATACAGGGAAAACAGGGGTAGTTCAGGTAGGATTCATTGTTTTTTGAATAATTTTTGGTGGGAGATTAAGTAGGATAAACGTGATTTTGATAGATCTTTGAGAACCTTCACAACAATTGAAAACTAAATGAAAAAATCCTTCAAGATAGTGAAAATATTCCTTCACCCAAAAGGTGTGCATCAATGGAGGCCTAAATCTACACGGTTTCACACAATCTTGAGAATTTAACACGAAGGCTCAATCTAAAGACTCAATTAAACATTAAAGACCCCTGGTTCCTCACACCTAAGATACACTCAAAGGATTACAAACAAAATTTATCAATAAAATGACGGTAAAGTGATTTTAAATTATTTATCTCATTACATGATGAAGGGTCTTCTCATAATGAAATTGTAAATTCCACTAAAATATCACAAGGACGAGATCCTACGTGATTCAGAGGGATTTTAACACAAGATTGTAAGGAAACATCAAAACCATTTGAAAACATTCTGAAATAAAAGAAAACATTAATTTTGCCCAATATCAACACAGATTAATTCAAGATCTATTAGATTTATTAGTAGGGGAAAGTTTCTTGAACAGTCTCAGATCTTGTCAATGGTTGTACACTCGTAACCATCTTGACGGGATCAAATCTAAAACATAAGAGATTAACAGGTTTCTCAAATGGTCTCTCAGGAAGATGGGCTTTCTCAAATTTTCTCATAAGAATTCAACCCTTGACCATTTACATGACTAACTCATGCCCTTTTATAGCACTCATTTACATTAAAGCTTCCCCCCAAAAAAAGAATATTCGAGGAACCTTTTTTTGTTACATATTTGATCATGATTTCCAGAAAGTGATGTTTAACAGATTTATAAATTTTTTTTTTGCCAAGTATTCAAAAGGTGAATCATTTCAGATATTTCCATCATTATTTTAACTGGGGCATCTAGTCATCTCCTCTGGCAACACGTTTTTCATCCTTTGCGCCTATAGCTTCCTTCTCCTCATTCTTTCCTCTACAATTTTTCTGCTGGATCTAGCAATTCTTTTTCTGTAGGTGCCCAAGTAACTCTATTTTCAAATATCAACTCTTGCACTTCCTCAGATTCACAAATTCGAGCTCCACAACACTTCAATTGCACTTTGCTGATAGAAATGAAAAGAAATAATTCAGATTCACCATGAAAAATGATGCATATTTACATCCCCTAAAGTCGTGGAATGTCAATGGTGGTAAACCAGATGCATCACGTAATAACTATTGATTCTTCCCTTTCACAACTTTAAATTAGAGTCATCTATGTGGAAGATTACAGCCGAAACGGGCCTGGGGGTGCCTTTTGCATTTTATGACTTTTGGAGAAAATTCATGATTTTCACATTGTACCCCCCCCTCCACCTTTGAAATATGGGCTCGACACGTGGCTTAATTTAGGCCTTTGATGGAGTCATGGCTCATTTATGCAATTTTACCCTTTTTAACAAAAAGGCAAAATTTCCAATTTTCCTCCGGTGACCTGCTTCCCTCTTTTATCTTTTATGTGGGCCCCTAGCAGAGTCGCAATTCAATATTTATAACTTTGCTCCTTTCACAAAAGGGCAAAAAGCTTTCAAAAACCTCCGGCGACCTCCCGCTCCGCTTCTACTTTTGACTGTGGTCCCCAATAGAGTTGCGGTTTAATTTCATGACTTTTCTCCCTCGGTATAAAGAGTATAAAACTTTCAGAAAATGTTCTGCTGACCCCCTTCCGCGTGTAACTGTGTCACAAACGGCCATTGTGTCCAGCTTCAGGGTCCAAATTACGACTTTTTCCTTCGTTTTCATATTTTTTGAATAGCCCATTATATGCTATCAGGGCCCACGGGGCCATTTGGGGGGAGTGTTACACATGGACACAAGGCAACATTTCACCCAAATACCTTTGGGCCGCATCTATCAGAATGAACACATTCCTACGAAAATTAGAGATAATTTTGACAGGAAACATGCCCCATCAAATTAGTAAGATGCGGTGGGTACTTCACCATTGGCGGCCCAGACTTGATCTTTCTTCAAGAAAAATATTGTGCAAATATTTCATTGGGCTCGACACCAATCCACACATAGAGAAGGATTTACAATAACACCCTGGTAAAGATAAAACTTGTACCATCCATTTGGGGAGATGAAAATACGAAGACCTAAGCAAATTGGGAACTTTTTTAAACAACTTGTGTTAAAAGATCAATTCAAGCACCACATCTTCTCTGACTCAGGGCTGTGCACTGACTCCTAGCGAGTCCCCAGAATAATAGAGCAGACCAAATTGCCAAAAATCTTTGGCAACGGAGTCGAAGAACAAACTATGGCATAGAAGAATAACCAAATACCCAAGACTAACTATTAAACCAAAAAACACTTGTCACTGGGGGACCAGGACAAACCAAAATAGAAAAAACGAAGCATATGAACCAAAAGCTATACACTATACAATGATGTGCACCCTGATTCAGATAAAACATCAGGAAAGTTCCAGAAAAAGAAAAAGAAAAAACAAGTCTTTTGAGTTCTGGAATATGACATGCACATAAGCATTTCTGAGACGGCTTTTAACAACTGGTCATATGCTTGTTTCTCTTTTCCATCCAAGTTATTATCTGACCACATTTTTTTAGGCTTTTCCTTTGTGCCTATTCAAGTGTTTCAACATCTCTTGAGGCTGCATCAAACACTCCAAGTCCCAGCAATCAATCTACTTAGGATTCTCTGCATTGATCAATTATAATCCTTGAAACAACATAGGTCCAGGTGATCACCTCAATGGTTCTGCAATGCCATACTGCAGAGAAGCGTGTTGGGCTCCTAAATGAGATATAACATTTTATTTTTCACCAGTAACTTCACAGTTTTCCCTCAATTGGGTAATGGTGGAATAAGACATGTCCATTTGGACACGCCACCCAACGAGCTACCCACTTTCTAGATAATAACCTTCCTCACGTTAACAAACAATCCGCACATTATTACCTTCACAGTTAGTACTTGCCTGGATAAGCTAAGACCAATTGCACTACTAAACCCTTGACACATCCCAACACTGGGCCACCGCTCGGGAATCCAGGGCAGGACATTTCCCATAAGCGATTGTTAGTTTTAAGATTCAACTCATTTCATGACCTCAAGAGGCATTACATTAACATGAGTCTCCTAAATCAAACATGCAGTTATGTAACAACCTATCTAATAATAAAATTAGGAAAAATGGGAGCCCACATTCAGATAGACTCAACCAAATAATTTTCTCATAAAACTCAGTGTGGTTCCACCCAATCCTCCATGCTTGTGGTTTTTTCTAATTCTCTGCAATGGTAAGGAGGACCCTCGACACTGGTTGTACCTTTTTACCCTAGGTGACCTTTCTTCCTTATCCCCAAATACTTAAAAACGCCCTCTTCTTATGCTTATGGATTCTAAGCAATTTCAAGAACATGAATAGTATCTTGAGCGACTCAAGATTGGGCTATGTACAGGAACATAGTTGGGTGTACGGCAGTATGGGAGGAAGGTGTACAAATTCATCTGATGGTATATGATTTTTCACAGTCTGAGCATGGGGAGGAACACAAGTTTTATTTGGGGGGTTGAAAAAATCCTTTTCTAGGTGCATCTTTATTAGAGGGGTTCCTAGGATAACTGGTAAGTAATGGAGTTTTTGGTTTGGCCTGAGCCCTACCCCTAGTGACAACTTTACTCCTAGTATTTATTCCTTTTCTTGGCAACGGTTGCGTTCAGTAACTGTCGTCCTTTTTGAAGGAATTCCTCTATCATACTTTTTATCATTAATGCCCTTAGTACTCAAATCATTATTTTGCAACTCAAAAGCTTGTACATATCAATTTCATAAAGTTATGAGTGGGAGGAGAGGGAAGACCCGATGAATGCAATCTTCGAAAACTCAGCACTAGTTTTTGGCACTTATCATTCAGTTAGGTTGCTCCCCTACTGTGAACTTTAGAGGAATCCACATCATGCATCATCATCATCAGCTTTGTTAACTTAGTTTGTCTTCATCACATGGGGAAGGTTGTCACTAACTATCTATCACACCACTCCATATCTGACCTCTTCCAATTAGGCAACTCTGGCAGCTAAAGGATCAGACACCTTAATTGGGTTTTCCGGGGGGGGAGGCTGTCTATTCTTTGATCCCGACGGGCTTTTACCCCTGTCATATAATCTAATGAATCACCTCTGGGATGATGTAAATCTTGTCTAAACCTGTGCTTTGTTCCTGACCTTGGGAACCTTGTCCCAAACCCCTTCTCTTTCTCTGGCTAGTTTATAGATATTTCCTGAACAGCTCTGGCCAAAGTTTTTACAGAAAGGAGAAGAAAGGAAAGGGTGGGGGGTGGTTGGATTTTGATATAGAAAGAGTCGTGGGGTGGGGGGTGGGGGGGGTTGGGTTTGGGTGGAGGAGGGCGATCCCTCTTCCCATCAACAGACGACTCGCTGAGGATTCTCTGGAGTGATCAGCGGGTACCGGCCATCTTAGAGGTTTACCAATGGGATTAATCTTGTTTTCAATCTTCAAGCCATGTAAAGGCCGGCCTCAAAGTTTTCTTGGTTTTTCTCCCTTAAATAATATGTTTCTTTTTTGTCAAAGGCATTAGAATAACTGGATCAGCACAGATCATCACATGGCGGTAAGTTTACATGAAAATATTCTCATGTTTTTGTGATCTTTTATTGAAATCATGAACAGATTCAATTCTTAGCATTCTTTTAATATTTTCAAATGTTGAAAAGAAACCGAGGATAAGGTTTTGTGAGCTCCATACGGCAATCTAAAAGCATTCGTGCCGATTTATGTCCATGAATTAATGGATTTGTCGGGCAAAGAGTTATCCATCCGTTGCATCCTGCCCTCAGAGTATGAATCGAACAAGTGTTTACACATCCTCATCATTTGATCTCAAAGTATCCATCATATTGACAAACGCTTAAGTGTTGATTCACCAGAATACATATTTCCTTGAATTTAGGCAGTTCTATTGCTAAACATCTTTAGGGGCACAACTGTGGGATATCCATCATGAAACCCCCTCTAATCTTTATATGGACCGAAGGTATTACCACAAAATTGAGGTCTGGGTGGGCTGGGCCATGTTGTTTTTAGGTGGTGAAATTTTGGCAGGAGATAAAAATGATGAGGGTGAGGGGTCTGTGGGGTAAAGAATGCAATTTCAGAATGAATGTTCTCTTAAAAACTTTTGTTTCTTGGAAGATCTCTCATCTTGTGAAAAACACAAAAGGAGGAATAGACTTAAAATTTCAAATGAAAAATGAAGTGTCCCCTCTCTATGATGGATGAATTAATAGCTATCAAACCACTCCATATCATGGACCCTTTCCCAGTCAACTCTGGCAGCTAAAAGGATCAGAAACCAATTTTTTCCCGGGGTTGAGGATTGTCTATTTCTGATCACACGGGCATTTATACCCCTGCTCCATATTAATCTATGATCACTCTGATGATCTGTAAATCTTCTAAACCTTGTGGCTTGTCCGGACATGGGAACATTGTCCAAAACCCCTTATCTTCTCTGGCTAGTTTATAGGATATTCCCTTAACATCTCTGGCCAAAGTTTTTACAACCTCTTCCAGATCAACAGACTTACTCGACTGAGGATTCTCTGGATTGATCAGCTTGATACCTTCCCTCTTAGGAGGTTTACCAATTGATTTAATCTTGTTTTCAATCTGCAAAGCCATGGTAAAGGCCTGCCTCAAAGTTCTTGGGTTTTTCTCCCTTAAATAATATGTTTCTTTTTTGTCAAATGCATTAGAATACTTTATCAGACAAGATTCATCACATGGCCTTAAGTTTACATGAAATATTCTCAATGTTTTGTTGAATCTTTTATTGAAATCATGAACAGATTCATTAGCATTCTTTTTAATATTTTCAAATTTTGATAAAAGAAACCTAGGATATGTTTTATCTCCATACTGCAATCTAAAAGCATTCGTCATTTATGTCCATGAATTAATGGATTTGTCTGGCAAAGATTTATACCAGTCCCGTGCATCCTCCTCTAGAGTATGAATAAACAATTTTATGTACACATCCTCAAATTTGATCTCAAAGTATTCCATCATATTGACAAAAAGCTTTAAGTGTTGATCACCAGTAATAACATTATTTCCTTGAAATTTAGGCAGTCTATTTCTAACATCTTAGGGCACAACATTTGGATATCCATCCATACCTCTAATATTTATAGGACCGAAGGTATTAACAAAAAATGGAGGTCTGGGTGGGGGCTGGGCCATGTTGTTTTGAGGTGGTGAATTTGCAGGAGATACAAAATGATGAGGAGTGAGGGGTCTGTGGGGTAAAGGAATGCAATTCTCAGAATGAATGTTCTCTAAAAACTTTGTTTCTTGGAAGATCCTATCATCTTTGGAAAACACAAGGATAGAATGAGACGTAAAATTTTCAAATACAAATGAAGGCCCCTCTCTAGATGGAGAATTATGATCTACAAAAATACTACCCGATTCAGAAGCACTTGAGGAAGTATAACAATCTTCAATGATAGGCTGATCAGTTTCCACAATTGATAACTCTTTTCTTGATTTTTGATCTCCAATAACTTTCCAGATTCTTCTTCCTTAAGAATTTGTCTTTCACAATTCTGGAAACAACCTTCTAGCGGGGTCTTTAACAAAGAAAGATCTTCTTCCTTCAAGCTTTGCAAAGATTAGTGAAAAATTTCAATTGACAGAGGCTAAGACACTGGCATTTATCAAAAATTAATTTAACACGGAGCCGCCACTAAGGATTTTCACCTTAGTTGTGCAAATGCACTAAAATTGATCTGTCAAATGTTTGTCAACACTAAATTCATGTAGCTTGCTTCACAGATCTGACCTTCCTTTACCTATATTTAACATTGATGATGTAAACTTAGTGCAAAAACTAACAAAATTTGGAAATATTACACGCAAAACTTGTAACTTTGCTCGATTCTTACAAATATGGACACAGGATGATGTTTTAACAATGTATTTGCACTTTAAAATTTGTAAGAAGCATTTACCAGGGTCTATATGCATTGTTGATGGTGTTCATACTTTGCACACACCTTCATGTCCCCGGAAACGACGCCAAAATGGTGTTGTTGCCGCATAAATAGGTCCTGGTTTTCAAATACTCCCTGGAAGTGGTGCCAGAATGGTGTTGTTGCTGCACAAATAAGTCCCAAAGTTCAAATAATCCCTGGCAATGCTAATAATTCACCGGCAACGGTGCCAAAATGGTGTTGTTACTATACAAATAGGTTCTGGTTTTCAGATACTCCCCGGAAGCGTTGTCAGAATGGTGTTGTTTCCACACAAATAGGTCAAAATTTTCAAATACTCCCTGGCAACGATGCCAGAATGGTGTTGTTGCCATAAAAATAGGTCCCAGTTTTCAAATACTCCTCAGCAATGGCACTAATTTGGTGTTGGTATCCAAATTGATTCTCCCTTGCAATCTGAGTAGCATCAAAGATTTAACAAGAAGCCTAGAGACAAATAAATCATCATGTATGTCGTTTTGTAGCAAAAGAGGTGACTTAGCTAGCTCTTTATCACTCAGATGTTGGAGAAATGGATAACACCTTCAAAATTATTTGATCTATCCTCACTAATGTAGGTTGTGCCTTTCAACCAAGGTGAGAGGGACCCATTTTGTAACCTCTGTTGGTGAAGGAGGATGAAGATATCCTTCTTTTCCCAAATATGAAAATAAACCTTGAGGAAATATGATCAATGCACCTCAATTTAACTCTCACGAGTCATCACTTCTAAAGAATGGTGATATTTTCTAAACAAGGTTAAGGTTACTAAAGAAATTAAGGAATCCCGATTGCTTATGCATATTTTAGTAGTAGAATTTATTCATTTGTGGACATACAGGGCAAACAAGGGTAGTTCAGGTAGGATTCATTGTTTTTGAATAATTTTTGGTGGGAGATTAAGCAGGATAAACTTGATTTTTCTAGATATTTGATAACCTTCACAACAATTGGAAAACTAACTGATAAAAATGCTTCAGGATAGCTAAAATATTCTTTTAACCAGAAGGTGTGCATTAATTGAGGCCCAAATCTATACGGCTTCACACAATCTTTCAGAATTTAACATGAAGGCTCGAGCTAAAGACTTAATAAAACATTAAAGACCCCTGGTTCCTCACGCCTAAGATACACTCACATGCTCATAGACAATATTTATCAACAAAATGACAGTAAAGTGATTTTAAAACTATTTATCTCATTACAGGATGAAGGCTCTTCTCATAATGAAATTGCAAATGCCACTCAACTATGACAAGGATGAGATATTATGTGATTTGAAGGGATTTTAACTCAAGATTGCAACATAAACATAAAAACCCATTTGAAAACATTCTGAAATAAAAGTAGATTTTTTTTTTCCCCAAGATCAACATAGATTAATTCGAAGATCTATTAGATTTATCAGCGGGGTAAAGTTTCTTGAATAGTCTTAAAGCTTGTCAATGGTTATACACCTCGCAACCATCTTGACGCGATCAAATCTAAAACGCAAGAGATTAAAAAGTTTCTTAGATGGTCTCTCATGAAGATGGGCTTTCTCAAATTTTCTCGTAAGAATTCAACCCCCAACCATTTGCATGACTAACTCATGCCCTTTATAGCACTCATTTACATTAAAGATTCCCCCCAAACAAATAATATTCAAGGAACCGTTGTTTGTGACATATTTGATCATGATTTCTAGAAAGCGATGTTTAACAGATTTACAACAAAAATTTGTCAGGTGTTCAAAAGGTGAATTATTTTAGATATTTCCATTATTGTTTTAACTGGGGCATCTAATCATCTTCTCTGGCAACAATGTTTTTCATCCTTTGCACCTATATCTTCCTTCTCCTCATTATTTCCCTCTGTAATTTTCTCTGTTGGATCTGGAAATTCATTTTCTGTAGGTGCCTGAGTAACTCTGTTTCAAAATATCAACTCTTTCACTTTCTTATATTCACAAATTCGAGCTCCACAACACTTCAATTACACTTTGCTGATAGAAACGACAAGAAATCATTCAAATTCACTATGAAAAACGATGCATATTTACATCCCGTAAAGTTGTGGAACGTTAATGGTGGAAAAACCAGATGCATCGTGTAATAACCATTGATTCTATTGTTTCACAACTTTAAATTAGAGTCATCCACGTGGAATATTATAGCCAAAAAGGACCTGGGGGTGCCTTTTGCATTTTGACTTTTAGAGAAAATGCGTAATTTTTCACATTTTTCTCCCCTCCCATCCACCTTTGAAATGCAGGCTCGACGTGTGGATTAATCTAGGCCTTTGATGGAGTCACGGCTCATTTTTGTAATTTTACCCATTTTAACAAAAAGGCAAAATTTCCAATTTTCCTCTGACGACCCTCTTTCCCACTTTTATCTTTTGATGTGGGCCCCAACAGATTTGCGCTTCATTTTTATTCTTTGCTCCTTTTCACAAAATGGAAAAAATCTTAAAAAAACCTCTGGCAACCCACCTCTTTGCTTCTAACTTTTGATGTGGGACCCAGCGGATTTGCGAGATATTTCATGACTTTGCTCCCTCGTACAAAGAGGTAAAAAACTTCAAAATGTTTTATCGACCCGCGTTCCCACTTGTAACTTGAAAAATGGCCACGTGTCCATCTTCGGGGTCAATGTAAGGCTTTTTTCCTGCTGCTTCATATTTGCTGAATAGCCAATTAGATGCTATCAAGGCCGCGGGGTCGATTTGGTATTTTTTTACAAATGAGACAAAAGTGGCAAATTTCCACCAAAAAGACCCATCAAGTCACATCTAATCAAGAATGAACATGTATCTGCAGATGTTAGAGATAAATTTTGATAGGGAAAACATGTCCATCGAATAGTAAGATGCAGGGGAACTTCACCATTTGCACCCAGAATTGAATCTTTCTTCAAGGACAAAGAATTTGTAAATAATTCATGGCTCGACAGCAATCCACGACCATAGAGAAGGATTTACAATAACACCCTGGTAAAGATAAAACTCGTACGCATCCATTCAAGGAGATAGAAAATACGATGAACTAGGAAGATTGGGAAATTTTTAGAACAAAAGGGGTGAGATAAAATCTAGCACCAACACATTCCACATCCTTATAATTAGCATGGCAAAGCACTTAGTGTTGTTAGGAGATCTCAGTCACCACTTGCAGATAGTCAGATTATAAATTCCGGTGCTTCTCATCACATGAATTCTTCTAAGGAGTCTTTTGTTTCTCTAGGTTTGATTTTTAATTTCCAAAATTGACGTTGGAGATTCTTCCTTTCTTTATGTTAAAGGAAGCTGTGACATAGACCTTGATGGTGGTAGTATCCAAGATGCCACTATATGTTTCTAACATCACCACAAATTTTCTTTCTGTATATAAAATTTTTCATTATGGTCGAGGAAAAATAGTGACTTTTACACCATATGGAGTAGATGTACAAAGTTTTTTGGAGCCTTATTCACTTGTTGCTCAAGGTTTTTTTGATCTTAGTTCTAGACTATAGCACTTTGTATGGTTTTGATGAAACTTCCTATATAGGGACAAGATTGGTTTCTCATGTAGATTTCAAAGAGTAAGCTTTGGCATGAAATATTTGGACATCTCAATTACATATATTTAAAGGAGTTGAGAACTCATGGTATGCTTTGATGGTCCTCCTAGAGTTTCTTATCTTAAGGGAGTTTTTTCATGGATGTGCATTAGGGAAGCAACACCGAGATCCATTTCCTAAGATTTTTTTCCAAGAGAGCTTATTCACCACTTGAGTTTGCACATAGTGACTTGATAGTTTTTCCTACCCCTCTTTCAATGGAGCTAAGTATGCTCTTGCCTTTATTGATAATTTTTTGAGGTGTACTTGGGTTTATTTTCTCGAGTACAAAAGTGATGTTTTTTCATACTTCAAAGTCTTCAAGGATTTGGTCGAGAAACAATCTTCTCATGGCATAAAGAACATTTGTACTAATAATGGTGGGTGACTACTTCAGCATTGATTTTTCTAACTTTTTGGAAACTCAAGGCATTATTAACCAACATTTTGTTCCTCATTCTCCACAAAAAAATATCTTTAGCAGAATGGAAGAACAAAACATTGAAGGAAATGTCTAACTTTATGATGCATTCTAGAGATTTACCTCATATATACTATGCAGAAGTAGTTTGCTAACTACATTCAAAATCGCACACCACACAGAGCACTTGAGCATTTGACTCCAGAGGAAGCATGGTCCAACAATAAGCCAGATGTCTCATTTTTTAAAGTCTTTAGGAGCCATGTTTGGGCCTTTGTGCCAAATAAGAAAAGGAAAGCCTTGGAAAAGAAAAACAAACCCTTTATCTTGGTAGGGTACTGTGAGGAAATGAGAGCTTATCAACTTTTAGATCTTGATACTCATGAGGTTCTTTTTTGAACACATGTTCAATTTTATGAGCGCTTCACACCTCATGATTCTTCATCTTCTTCCATGCCCACTTCTTATTCTTTATCTCATCTTGAGGATCCTTTCTTTAAGGAGGTTGATGAGGAAGTTATAAATGTCGTTGAAGATCCTATTCCCACTGATGTTGTCACTATGCCTAAGTGGGATTGTAATATAGTTCCTGAGGCAACACCTTTCATATAGGATCTTCTACCCACTAGGAATCATCACGATCATTCTACAGGTTCTGGACTTTTATGTCAGGCAATTTCTGAGGATCCACCAGTCTTTTTCAAAGGCTCATGGGATATAGGAGTGGGATGACGTGATGGTATCTGAGTATTCTTCTTTGATGAAGAATCATACTTGGGATTTGGTATATCTTCCTAAAGGATGAAATATGGTTAGGTGTAAGTGGGTATTCCGAACCAAATACATAGCTAATGGATCCATTGACAAGTATAATGCTCGTTTTGTTACAAAGGTTTTTTCACAAGTTGAAGGGTATTTATTACTCTAACACTTTTGCACCCATTTCCAAGATGGATTTTCTAATCCTTGTACTTGTTATTGTTGTATCACAGGGGTGGCCCATATACCAGAATGGAAGTGAAGAGTTCCTTCTTACATGGGTATTTATAAGAGGAAATATGCATGGAGAAACCAACTGGATTTGTTCAGGATTCTTCTCTTGTTTTTTGGCTTTAAAGGTCTCTCTACGGTCTCAAACAAGACCCTTACAGGCTTGGTATGAAAAGATGGATTCTTTTCTTCTATCTACTGGATTTGTTCGTTTCCACTTTGATCATACAGTGTATCTCCATCATGTTGGTGAGGATATTGTGATACTTATCTTGTATGCCGATGATCTATTACTTACTGACAACTCTTCTTCTCACATTCAAACTATTTAGAGGGCTCTTTCTACACAGTTTGACATGACAAATCTTGGGTTATTGCATTATTTCCATGGATTGTAGATTTCTCAGAAATATTGAGGGATTCATTTGAGTCAGAAAAAATACATCCATGATCTTCTTCGACGCTTTGATATGGTTGATTGCAAGCCAAGTCCATCTCAATTTTAGTATGGGGTTACGCTTTCTTCCACATGTACCACTCCACGTTGTGATCCTACATTGTATAGGCAGTTTGTTAGTAGTATCATGTACTTGAACCATACGTGCCTTGATATTTCATTTGTAGTAGGGCTTTGTATCTCAATTTGCACATTATCCTCATAGTAGTCACTAACAGGCCTGCTAAAATGATTTTGTGCTATCTGCAGGGAACTTCCCACTTTGGTATACACTACACTAGGGGTTATAATTAGCTGGTTGGATATATAGATTCATATTGGGAAGGTTCTCTTGATGATAGGTGTTCCATTTATGGATATCTTTTTTTCTTGGTTCTTCTATAGTTGCTTGGGCATGTAAAAAGCAAACATGTGATTTGCAACTTTCATCTTCATAGGTAGACTATAAGGGCAGCAGTTAGGGAGAGTTAGTAGATTATTTGGCTTCAATAGTTATTGATAGAGTTTAGATTCCCATAGGATTCACCGATTGTTCTTTGATGTGACAACCAAAATGTCATTCACATTTCTCGCAACCCCAGTCGAGAACCAGCGGACCAAGGATATTGAGATACTCATCCACTTCATTGGTCAACACATTCATGATGGAGTTCTTTGCTTGGAGCACATTCCTACTTAGAATCAAGTTGCAGACATCTTTACAAAGCCTTTTACCTCACCTTGCTACCTTGAGTTGTGTGGCATGTTTGGGGTTTCAGACGTTGTTCTTGGGGGGTGTTCATGAGAATATCTTCCTTCTTCTTCTTCTTTCTCTTTCCTCTCTAGAAGGATTATTTCCTTCTTTTGGTTCGAGATTTCTTCATGGATATATTGCACATGAGTACCTCATCAGGCCTAGATATTGTGACTCATATTGTGGATATGCCACTTTTAATTTAGACCCTTAGCTTCACTTGAGGGGGGGTGTTAAAGTAGGTATTTACCTTAGCTCATGTTCACCTAGGTACTTTATTTACCCTTATTGTATTTATCCTCACCCACTTATGTGTGTGGATATTTCTTTTATCTTATTTACATATTAGGAGATATTATCTAGTTGTTAGGTGTAGTTCATTCCTTGATCTATGGTCTTGACTAGATCCTTGATGACTAGTTTCTTTCCTAAATCTATGGACTTGACTAGTTATTTGATGACTAGTTATTTCCTTTATTTATGGTTTGATCTACGACCTTGATTGGTTCTTAGATTCTTATTCATTGCCTATATAAGAAAATTCCAATCTCATTGTATTTATTTAAGTTCCATAATAATATATTATGTTGTTGCTCATTTGTTTGCAAAGGTTTATGTAAAGTTATTCTGGTGAATTGCTTTCATCTTATGGTTCGTAGTGTTTGAGTAACATTTGAGTTCTTGGTTTGGTATGATTTGGTTATCGTTTCTTTTAAGAATGCATAATGATATATCAAAGAAAGTTTTATTTAGAAAATACTAGATGAAAGAAGACATGAAAAGAGCAGCAAGAGATGTTGAGGATAATGGAGTCCTCATTAGGGACTACTACAGAAAAAGTGGGGGTCCATGCAAGTTTATTTTCAAATTGGTTTAATGTTATCCCAACAACCAAATGCAAAGGACCCCTAACCACATTAATAGATAAAGAAGAGTCAAAAATCATGTACTATTATAAAGATGTGGGTTATATGGGTCATGGGCTATAAATAAATTCATTAAAGGCCATGTGGAACATTTATGTGAAACTAGGTATGCCTCATTTGAGAATGGTTTTTTTTGGTAGATCTTAATGAGAAGGGTTTAGAAAGAGACATTGAGATGTGTCTGTAAGGATTATATAAGGCCTAGATAGGGACCAAGTAATCATGCTTAGATGAAATATAGTTTCAACATAATATAACCGATACATAATGTATAAAGCATAACAATATGTACCTCATAGAATATGGAGTTGTACTGAAATTGGTGTAAAAGATGGTGAGATTTGTGGGATGAGGCTCATTGCAAAGATGGGAAATGGGCATGTACCCCACATACTCCCAAAGAGTAAAAACTGGATCAAAATCCTTTTTTTCATTAATACAATAGGGTATAGTATACCATTCTTCTATCTTTTTAAAGCACATGGGAAATTGGAAAATTACCTTTCAAATTGTGAGCCTGGTGCATGTATAGCTAACCAACCACATGTGGATAAGTAACGAATTGTTTCTTAATTAGATGTACCACTTTGCAAGATCAGTTTCAAGTGGTGTTTCAAGTCATTAAATATGTATCTCCTCATATTTAATGGTCGTGACAACTATGTGGCTAATGGAAAAATCCAATAGGTAAGAGCGTTAAGCATATATCTCTTATCATTTTACCTTCCCACACCAATTGCAGACTACAACCATTAGATGTTAGCATATTTTCCTTCGTTTAAAAAATACTTCAAAGACAAGAGATCGAAATGGATGGGCCAAACATCACAAATTATATGTCAACAGAAAATGAAAATGAAACTACTTATATTTTGTAAACTTCATCCATTAAATATGTGAGAGAAAGCTATTTTAGAGTGTATAGAAATGGAATATATCTTTGTACAAATGTTGAAACTATATTATAATAGGTTACATATAGCAATTGAATTGATACACATTTAAAAAACTAGAATAAAACATACATTTTTCAAGAATGATGACAATAAATAAAAATGGGCCATTGCCCAAGCAAGGTCATAAATGACATTACTCGTAGAAAGAAAATTGTTGTGTGAAGTAAGGTCATTTGTACATTTTTAGTGAACAAGGGGAGACAAGCCTCCATTGGAATTGAAAATGATAACAAAACATGCCAGGAAATTTTTAAAATGCATGTGTTTAAATATTTTTCACAAATGTATATCACATAGCAAGTTGATCACTACACTTAATAGTAATAATTTCCATATTTATATCTATTTTCATATGAAGAAGCATTCATATTTCCTACAAATATAATGTGTCAAAAGACTCAATCATAACAGTTGAACCAAACTTGTGCAACTCATTATTTATCTTATGCAAACCCTCCTTATAATTTGAGAAGATGTCAACCTCTTTCCCCCTTCAGCTACACTCTCAAATATACCACTCTCACCTATACCTCTAAAAGTAGGACTCCCATAAAATGTCATTTCTATCTTTCACTAGGTAGATACAAAACCCCATATATGTGATGAGCATATTGTAGGCAATACTAGGATTACAAGACAATATATCTCTAACAAAAAACCCAAGATTTAGAAAACTAGAAAATATTAGCAGGTTTGCATTCTCTAAACAATAGATCAATGGGCATGCATTAAAATTGATTAATTTGGCATTGACTATATTGTATCAATTACGTTTTAGCGAGTTGAACATTAAATATCAATATACATTAAAAGTATTGAATATATAATTGTAATTTTTGGCATTGAGTATTCACTATACTTCCTAGAAGTATATTAGAGTCATAGAAAATAAAATATCAATGGTCATGCATTATTTAAACAATAGATCAATGAGTGTGCATAAAAACCCAATACAATAGATCAAAAAGCCACTAAAATACAAGATCGCCTGATGACCAACTTGGTGATTCAAAACAAAGAGCAATATAACACAAATGACAATGAACCAATAAGAACATTTTGAATTGGGGCTGCAATTGAATGACGTTTTTTTGGCATTTTTGTGAAGAACTGTAGCTAAGGACATGGTTCAAATCTATTTGAAGAGTTCAATCCATCCACGCCCTCCGTCGCAAACACTGTCCACCCACATTACAGATAAGAATGACTCCCATGCATTGAAGAACTATGTCTTTACACATCTTAATGGATCCATTGCATGCAACACCAACATTGAGGTACAAGCATTGCTACATAGCATTGAGGTACTCATTTTTTGGTGGCATTGAATGGAGTAATGGTGTGAATGTGGCTTTCATGAATCATGTAGGTGGAGTTATATAGATGAATTAGATTCAATGCTTTCGTGCATTTTTTACTATTTATTGACCTTTTTTCAATTAGACAATAGAACATTGAAGGCTATATGGTGGGCATGTGTTACCGTGTGTTAATCTTTAAAAATAATATTTTTCAATGCACCTTTACTCTCTAGATTTCCACATGGCCAATGACGTGGTTTAGAATTATGAAAATAATTTGTTTATGATCAAAATACATTATTTGACCTGGCATTAAAATTTGGTTGTTTGACATAGTGAAAAATCACTCCATATAGTCCTAAAATTAAGATGCTCACTCGGCAACTAATACCTCTCCTTAGCTTTAAAAAATTGCTATTGTATATCATTTAAAACACTTCCATTTATCTTCTCTTCATCTTATACAATATTATTGAAAAAGAAAAACTATGCGAATATTTACAATCATAATTTAAGACGTTGATTCTTAAAACAATACACGAACAAAAGTTAAAAACAATCTCTTAAACCAATTTAATTTGAACCAAATGACTGTGACTGTAAATCCTTGAAAATCTACATGAAAAACCTTTGGGCTTCGAGATGACGGAAAAGATGAGGATGCAGAACCTCATGTTATCTACTTAGAACTAGACGACAAGGGGACGATTAGAGCTTCTCTTGCATGCGGCGGCCATGGTTTAAATGCTTTTAAAAACAAATCTGTAAGCCCTAAATTGAACCCTGTATTTGATGGCGGTAACATTAATAGAGGTGAAGCGGGCTCTCCACATTAAATCAGCCAATTGTTCAACAGTTTTCCTTGTGTTTTTACCAATGGCATCGCTAGAGGTAGTGGCCATGGACAGGACAGGGCACTGGGTGGTGGTATTCGGGCTCCCCCCGAGCTTCTTCATCCTGAAATCACCGCAGCTGCTAGGTTTATAGCAAAGCCTGGGAATGCTCACATGCATGGATCAAAGATGGGCGCTCCTTCATTTGAAGATGTTGTATCCGAACAACCAATGATTAATGCAAGGACTTCTGAAAATCTATTGAAACCCTCTCAGGAGATTTCAACGCAGAAAATAGAGGATGATCTGCTTCAAAAGGTGCTCAAGGAGGAAGAAAATATTTCCCAGCCGGGTCTCATATGCAGGTTTCACAAATTTTGGCCAAAACTTTCTCAGCTCCATGACTGGATTGCTCAGAGATGGAGAGAAAAGATACAAGGTAAGATTGAACTTTATCCTTTTGTCAAGGCATATTTCATTGTTGTATTTGAAACCCCCGAAGATAGAGATTTAATTATTACTCAACATTAGGTTTGGGGTGAACACGGGCTCATGGCTAAGCCATAGTATCTGTCTTTTGATCCATTGCAAGACTCTTTTGACACCTACCTAATTTGGGTTCATTTTCCTGGACTCCCGCTTCAACTTTGGAATAGATATTGTTTGCTTCCTATAGGGGATAC
This sequence comes from Taxus chinensis, assembly GCA_019776745.2. Classification (NCBI taxonomy): domain Eukaryota; kingdom Viridiplantae; phylum Streptophyta; class Pinopsida; order Cupressales; family Taxaceae; genus Taxus; species Taxus chinensis. The sequence goes on along the minus strand of CM034152.1, from coordinate 611,154,562 downwards.
TCTAGGCTCATGTGCGACTGTTGATGAAAAGACCTCCATTTAAACCCACACTACTTATGCATGAATACTCGTATATTTGGATACCTCCAAAGATTTACAAGCAGAAATTAATCTGCAGATCAGTGAAAGACTTTGGGTATAGAGGCTAGACTATGAAGGACTTGCTTTCAGATTTCGGATATGTTTCAAAACGGGTCATTTCATAGAAGATTGTGAACATTCCAAACGAAAGACCAAACCTGCATGGAAGAAAATATTCTCTACCAAAGCATCTAACAATCAATTCCTAGACAGATCTGGTTGTAGAATCTAGCGCCCCCATGCAAGTTGATTCACATGTCATGGAAGTTTCTTCGAACAATACAGAGCAGTTACCCCCAAATTCTTCTATTCAGGGCATTAATTCAGTAATAAAATATGGTTTGACCCCACTTCTTGAGGGTCACATCCCTATCAAATCGATTGAAGTGATTCTTTTGATCTCAACGGAAGAACGAAACAAAGAATGGACAGTGGTGGATAGGAAAAAGAAGGGATACGCCAAACTCAAATCCCCCATTGTATCAGACAAAGCATGAATCTTGTCCTTTTGATAGCTCTTGTCATTATATCTGGGCGGTTGGCCTGTTTTGTAGCTGCTGGGCAATTGTTTTGTTGTTTAGTTGTTGTTGGTTAGCTGTTTTTCAGCTCTTAGATTGCTAGTTGTTGGTTTTATTCTTGGCAGGTTGTTTTCTGTCATTAGAGCTTATTTGTCATATCTGGATTTTGATCCCTTTTTGTTATGCTGATATAATTATATCTGTATTTTGAGCCTTTTTTACAAGGGTATAGCCCCTTTCAAAAAACTATTTGCCAATCATTAAAAAAACAATCTCTTAAACAAGTGAACATTTTTTTTGAGAGTCTCTTTCACCATTCTTTCTAAAAGATATTATACGGTATACAATTAAGTTATTAAGAAAAACCTATTTGTGATTATTTTTCATTAAGGTATAACGTCTTTCCTAAATGTACAAAATGGAAAGAAAACTTGAAAATAAAGTAGTTTGAATATAGAGAATAACTAGAGAACTCAAATGCATCGTAAATGTAATGTCCAGTCCACAAACCTGGACAAAGACAACACACCCAGAACAGTGTCATCAATTAACAAACTAAATTAGGAATGAGTGTAAGTTGTCGGTGTGTTACGGCTGACTTTCCATGGTTTAACCATTTTTTAAACGTAAGTCATCTGTGCGTTACGACTTGATTTCTATGCTCTAGCGGCCAAACATAAATAAAAATGTTAAACAACCCACCACTTAAACATTGACTGTAGATTATTAATCAACTGGATAAACTTGGGCAAAGCTAAGATACCCACAAGAGTGTCATCCATTAACAAACTAAATTAGTAATGAGCGTAAATTGTCGGTACATTACAACTGGCTTTCCATAGTTTAACAATTTCTTAAGCATAAGTCATAGATGCGTTACAATTGTTTTTTTATGATTTAACCATCAAACATATGTAAAAAATGTTAAACAACCCACCACTTAAACATTGACTAAGGACTGGATAAACTCTTCTCTAAACCAATCCCTTGAAAATTTGGTGCGCATGGCTTTCTAAATATGGCTTCTTATTCAAGAGCTATACATGAATTCAGACTATCTCAATTGAAAAAGATTCCCTCAATATGGATGTGGTTCCTTCATAAAGTAAAACTGACCAGAAGTTCCACCAGGTAGCAATAGAGCCAATCTCACACAATTTTCTGCTCCTTGAGAGGGTGTCATCCCTGCCATGTTATTGGTCATATCCGTTTTTACTACACCTGGGTGCACATTACTCACACAAATCCTTTTCTCTTCACTGTCCAATAATTTTTTAGCAAGCAAGCGAGTATACAAGTTCAAAGCAAGCTTTGACACACAATACTGAGGATTCAAAACGGGGCCAACCCTTTTCTTCCAATTCACCATTTTTCAGGTCATCTAAAAATCCTTCAATCATTCCATCAATAAATTCTTCTGTTATTTTCGAAAACTCTGAAAGTTGATGTTTAAGTGAATCATTCCTCAGCCACTGTAATCAACAAGGGAAAAAATTCATATTATTTAGAATTCGCTCAACCTAATATCACATATATTTGCAAGGATGACTATATCAACCAACCAATGATAAATCCACCCCAATTCCAAAACAAACATTTCCTTCTTATCTTAAATAAAAAAAATTAATTAGATAAATCAGACCTGTATCAATCCACCCTCTGTGGACACATTGACAATGCGAGCTCCTACAGGAGATGATCGGAACAAGGGAAACAATGCCTCTGTGATTCTTTTTGTTCCATAATAATTGATTTCAATACAACTTTTAGACATTTCATAGTTGGTTATGAATACTTTGGCGAAAACAGGATGGTTCTGTACCAAAAAAGAATGAAAAAAATAATATTAATTCTAAGTTCGGTTTGAAGTATAGAAAAAGTCCGTAGAATTATGAGGTTAAACTTCTTACATATGTTAGACTCTCAGGTTGTAAATCTTTGAGGGCATTAACTGCAACTTCTACGTCAACGGTGGAGCCCATTACAGCAGCATTGTTAACCTGCACAAAGCAATTATCATAAATTCAAAGTGGGTATATCATACCACATTTAAAATAAACGGTTTTAGTTTAACTTGCGTATGGTGGTATGATTTATGAAAGGTGTTGTCCAGTCATTCATAAATTTTACTAGATATCAATAAATAAGGGATGAGGTCGAAATTGTGTCTCAGATAAATTTGACAGTTAAATTCAAAAATTCTGTACATATAACCGTTATAAGCTTCATATTCAATCAAAAAACATATTAGAAAATGGAAAAATAAATTAGAAATGAGAGGGAGATTGAAGGGCCTCACAAAAACATCCAGGGTTATCATATTTAGGGAAAAAAACTAAACTGCTCATAGCCAGTCAACTCTAAGGCTGAGGTCCCATGCAAGGGTCAAGCTAAAAATTTTGAGCAGGTAAGGGAGAGAAAAAATATGATATTTTGGCATTAATATAGTCCCATGTATATTTATTTTTCTTTGAGATAAAATAAGAATCTTTAACATTAGCAAAAATACGGCCCCATAAATCTTGAATAAATTATTGGAAGGGAAAATAGGGAGGGAAGGTTAAACACAAACGCCAAGTATCAATAAATGCAACAGATTTTTTGTGTGCCTTCAATTACTTTATGGAGCTAACAATCCTCACCCTAAAATGTAACTGTTTCGAAATGTTAAAAGCGTTTTTAGATTTTAGCAACAACAATTAAACTTTTTTACATGAAAATGATGGTCAACAAATAAACTTGCAAACATATATGACTTTCAACTGAACATCAAAAATGATTATCATATTTTAAATTTACAAGTTGGAAGTGATAGTGATCTCAAAATTTTGCATGTATTTTGCAGTTAAAAACATGAAAAACATGTGAACTTCGGTCATATTTAAACCCGACTCTTCTTAATAACTCTTTAAGTATCAAACAATATTCAACATGGTTAAATTATTGATAGAATCAATTGATTAGTCAACGTTTCAAGCTTATCATCTATATATAGAAAAGAGCTATTTCCATAATTTAACTAATTCTTTTAATTGTAAGAAAGAGATCAAACATTCATTTGTGTTCTATATGATGTGTGCTGTATCCTATACAAACATTATAAATACAAATAAATACAAACATTCTATTCTATACACATAAATACAAACATTCATTTGTATTCTATATGATCTGTGCCGTGTATCTTACCAGAATGTCCAGACCTCCATAGTTTTCCTTCAACCACCTTACAAAATCTGAAACGCTGTGGGGGTTTTCTATCTCCAATTCATGGAATACCACGTTGTGTAGACCCTCATCATGAAGGGTTTTTGTGGCCGTCAATCCTCTATCGGCACTTCTTGCAGTCAGCACAACAGTGAGACCATTTTCTGCCAATTGACGGACAATTTCAAAACCAATTCCTTTGTTCGCTCCAGTCACCACAGCCACTGTCTCTCTCGTCCACCACCTGTATTCATAAATATAATCCACACGGACTTAAATTTCCATAGATTTGTAAAGGAAGAAGTTTTATGGAAATTTAATTGCTAATGTAAGAGGACAACTGGTTCGCATACTTGCTTATGATATCTCCCTTTTCGGTAGCCATTAATTTCACAGCAATGCACTGAAACTGGTAGCAGAGAAAATCTGAAAAAAATTATTCCTGAAAATGTCGAGTAGCGGGTGGATTTAAATACACAGGTGATGTTATGAAGGTCTCATCGCCGGTCAACTATAGCGGTGCGTTGCCCGGGTCATCCGTGTATTAAATGGTCGACCTTGACCACAATAATCCAATGCGACTTACAAAATACCATTGTAGTTTTTGTCGTAAAATTATCATTGTATTCAACTCTTAGCACATAAATAAATAACAATGTAACTAGTGTTTTCTAAAATGCATAACAATATAAATAGTGTTTTTTAAATGCAAAAATAATTACAATTTAAGAAAAAGAATCATTAAATAGATCAATGGGAATATTTTTGAAAAATAGTGTAAGATGTGTTTTTAATTGAAAGATATATAATGTTGATAGCATAAAAAAGATGGGTGGAAATAATCACACCTTAGAATACAAGGCATATCTAACCAAAAAAGGTTTCAAGAAGGAGGTCAACTCATCTCAAAGTGCCAAAATCATACAAGATTTAAAGGCCCGCCTTAATAGTCATAGAAAAATTTACAACAATCTTTAGATTTTAACAACGTAAAATATATATTTTAAATTAAAAAATTTACACCGATCTAACTTTATAAAGCAACGTTTCGGAATTTTGTGTGGTTAAATGAAAATTCCACTTCATTCTATTTTTAATAAATTAAAAGTTCTGAAATTAAAGATATAATCAATAAAACATGTCATGTACATTGTGTACATTTTGATGGAATTGATGTTTGGGAAGACTTAGTGCGCGTCATGGTGGACATGTCATCTTTTTGAGTTTTTGAGAAGAAGTAAAATATTTTGTAAACTATGAGGAAATGAGGAAGCAAGTACATGAGCTACTTGAAAATGGGTTGATCAGAGATTCTTTAAGCCCATGCGCAATACCCATAGTATTAGAACCAAAAAAAGGAGGAGAATGGAGGATGTGCATTGATTCTAGAACCATCAACAAAATTATTATGATGTATAGATATCCATTTTCTTGCATGAATGATTTGATGGACTGTCTGGGTGGAACAAAGTATTTCACCAAGATTGATACAAAGAGTGGATACAACCGTATTAGGATCAAGGAATGAGATGAGTGGGAGATTGATTTCAAAATGTAGGATGGATTATATGAGTGGTTGACTATGAAATTTGGGATAGCCAACACACTAAGTATATTCATGCAGTTGATGAACAAAGTGCTTAAACCTTTCCAAGGCAAGTTTGTCATTGTTTATTTGGATGTCATTATGATTTTTTTAGAAAAATGTAGGAAGAGCACTTAGTCCATTTGTGGAAAGTGTTAGATCATTTATGAGAGGAGAAGTTGCTATTGAATTTGAAGAAATACATTTCCATTCAAAAAAGAGTTAGTATACTTTGGATTTGTGATATCTCAAGCAGGGTTGAAAATGGATCTTAAGAAGGTGTCATCTATAGTGGATTGATTGTCACCCAGAAGTGCCACAGAGGTAGAAAGTATATATTGACTTGTAAGCTTCTATAGGAAGTTCAGTAGATGATTCAATGAGATTTGCAAACTGATCACAAAGGTGATGCGAAAGGATAAGAAGCATTTTTTGTCAACCGTGAATGCGAAGTATGCATTCTATAGGTTGAAGGAGAAGGTCACATAGAAACCAATATTGGCTTTTCCTAATTTCAAAAAAGTATCATTGTGATACAAGTGGAGTTGCACTTGGAGATGTGATGAGTCAAGAAGGGATGCCCATTGCATACTTTAGCGAAAAATGAAATGATGCAAGGAAGAGATATTCAATTTAAGACAACGATTTTTCTTTCATTGTGTAATCTCTAAAGAAGTGGAGGCATTATTTATTTCCATTAAATAATTTGTATTATTTACGGACCACCAAGCACTACAATTCCACATCAGTAAGGGAAAATTGAATCAGAGACGTGTGTGAAATGGGTTGAATTCTTACATAGATGCTCAATTTTATTGAAAAGCACAATAGTGGTCAATACAACCAAGTTCAAAACACATTGAGTAGGAGATGTGCCTTATTGAATGAGATACAAGTGCAAGTAGAAGAAATGAAGGAGCTCTACACAAAAGATAAATATTTTGTTGAAGCATGGAGCACATATGTAGAACCAATGAGCATAAACCGCATGTCATCAACAAGGAGATATTATTGGTCACAAATGAGTACAAATGTGCACAAATATGTACAAATATGCATGGTAAAATAGTTGGTAAAAGGGAATAGTAGCAGTGAAGGGTTAGATCAATCCTTGCTAGTACCTCAAAAACCAAAGGAACATCTAAGAAATGGATTTTATTTTGAGATTGTCCAGAATGCCGAAGGGGCATGATTGTATCTTTGTTATGCTAGATAGATTCTTGAAGATGGATCATTTTATATTATCTTTTAAGAAGATAAATGATGCCACACATGTTGTTGACTTGTTTTTCAGGGAATTTATGAGACTATATGGGTTTCCATGCATGATTATGTTTGATAGAGATACTGAAATTGTGGGCCACTTTTGACATGGAAGAAATGCAACATGAGGTTGCAGTTTAGTTTTGCATATCACCCACATAAAAATGTGCAAACATAAGCAATCAACATGCAATCCTTAGAAACTTTTTTTGATGTTTGGTGGGAGAGAAGGTAGGAAGGTGGGATTCAATTCTTGTATAGACAAAGTTCATATATAACAACTCTATTAATAGAAGCACTTGGAAGTCACCCTTTTAGATTGTGTATATAAAAATTCTAAGAGTAATTGTGGAATTTTGGGAGTTACTACGTGAGGAGGGAAAAGTGTGGAAGTAGAAGACTTCATACAATACATGAAGGAAGTGCATGAGCAAGCGCACAAGCTATTGGTGAAGATAAACATGCAATACAAAGAATGTGCAGATTTATGGAGGAGACAATTAGAGTTTTAGGTTAAAGATTTTCTTCTTTTGCAGCTACATAAAGAGAGGTTCCTACAAAAAAACATATGATAAATTCAAGTGAAAGAATATTGGACCATGTAGAGTTTTCAGGCCAGAAAATTGTGGAGAATGCATATGAGTTAGAGTTTCTAAAAGGGTAGATCTTTATCCTATCTTCAACATAGTGGACCCTATACCCATATAATGATGGGAATACAAGTGGAGATGAGAGTTGTGTAGAAGTATATTGGAGGAATTTTAAGTACCACAGAAGAGTGACACTAAGAAATCAAATGCATTGTGGAGAACAGTGTCATAAAAATGACACATAGAAAGGAACAAATAACATATTTGGTAAAATGGAGAGCTAGAAGATTTAAATATGCATCTTGGCTTAAAAAATTAGAGATTAAAAGACTTACTCATTCCAAAATTCATACATTTAGAATACCACTTGAGTAGGGGCTCAAGTTTCTTCTTACCTGATATGTATGATGCAAGAACATCTGGGTTTGTAAGAAATTTTATATCAACTAAAAAACTTAGTGCTAGAAATAAAGATTTGCATTATGTTGTGTCACTCCTAAGTAAGCCGCAAAAAATCCATTACCTTTTCCATTTTATAGAAGCTTACCCAAATCTGCACAAAATTGCAAAGCCTCACAAACTTACATGAATTCATGCAACACTAACCCATATATTACTAGAATTAACGAGAGAAACTTATTTTGAGAAACAAACAATTAAATCGCGCCATGCAACAATTGCATGCAATATTGCAAGATTCCTTGGGCAGTGTAATTATGCACATAGGTTGTGTAGTGAAGTCAAGTAAAGATTACATGGACTATTGATGTTTGACAAATTCCTCAAATGCTTGTCTTAATCCATGATTTTTTTTCATGTACCATTATACAGGTCTAAAGAAGCCGCCAAGTACTGCATCTTAATGGTACCACTCTTAGTCATTGAAACTATTGCCCATCTACAACCACCTGGAGCACCTATCAACATTAATGTAGTTGTAGAGGGAAGAAGTGGGCCTTAATTCGTCCTTTATAGCCAATGACCATCAAAACCACTTGGATGGAATCCCGATCCGACGAATAGAAAAACTCTTGAGGAGCTCAATGGTTAACTTTGAACACCAGATGGAATATCCATTTAGGGCATATTTACCCACATTGGTGTCTTTATTCTCCCATTAGGGTGCCTGTGAATTCTATAAATAAAAGGGGGTGTAAACTTGTAAAGCATATTAGACATTTGGGATCTTGAAACGTCTGATTTGGAATCCTCGAGGGTGTGAGACAAGTGTGGTTATGTAGAAGCTTCATAGAGTCTACATGGTTAGTATATAAGTACATGGAATCTTAGAATTCTCAGTAGTTTTCTTAAACAATCTTGTTGTAAACTGTAAATGGATGGAAATGTTTTCGAGAATATAAGTTCTTTTCTTAGATTTATGGATTAGTTTTTCATTATTTCTCATGTAAGAGTTGTTTCTGAGGTTTTGTCGATGAGATCTAATCTAACAATGGATGTGTGGCGTAAGACATCCCTTCATTTAGGCACAAGGGTGTCCCTGATGGTGGGGCATGAGTGCTCACTAGTCACCTATTGATGCATAATCACAGCACCCCTGAATGTATGCAACTCAATGGGTTGAAACTCTCAGTGTGATTGCATAACATGGAGCTTTTCCCAAAGTGTGGGACTTTGCAATCGAGAAAGCTCTCTGGATAAAGGTCGGTTCCTATTCCTCTGTTCTGATGCACACATTCAAATTGTAGAGGATCTACTCTAAAATCTACTCTAACTTTCGAAGGAGATAGGGTTAAGGAGCTTACAATAAAATTAAACCTAAACTAACAGAGGTGATGCACCAAAGGAATGCTGAACACCTGCTTTGTAATTAAACACAAACCATTAAAATGTATAATACAACCACCATGTACAGATAACCAGGATTGCAATGAGAGATCAGGAAGAGGCAATGAACACAAGAAAGGGTTGAAAATCATCCATAGACTTTTATTATTTCTCCAAAGATTTGATACAGTGCATTATAATGGCCAAGAGGTAAGATTGCATTTATAGTTTATATGGGAGGTTTAAACTCCACAAATCAACTTACAGACAAGAGAAGAAGGGAGGGTGCAAAGCAAAATTATCCAACATTAGAAAAATGCCCCTCCTTACAATTTATAGGAAGAATGAGAGAGAAAAGAGAGAAGAATTCGAATTCTTGCTCCAACCACCCTAAAATGTATTGAATTCACCTGCAACAATGATGGGTTCTACTACAAAACACATGCCTCCATGTATTCTTCCTTGTTGGGCAAGAAAGGAAACCCATACCTTCATTATTATGGTAGGTGAGAAACCTAGAACATCCTCTAAAATGGTGGACCATATTTATTCATTTTGAATAACTTAGTCCCGCTCAAATTAAGAAAACTAGTTGTAGTTGTGTAGAGGAGACTATAAGCTTTCCAAAAAGTCCTTTCTTGTGCAAATCCGAGATCCTAGTCAAAATTTATGGCCATTTGAAGGTCGGTGGGTCATTCTGCATTAATGGCGAGTTGATGGTTCTGTTTCTCTGAAATTCTGAAATGCATGCAACTTCCAAAATCCTGAAATTTAGACTTTCAAACATTTTTAATTCAGAGGTTGAGTCACTATTCATTTGCTTAGGTGTGCGAAAAATCTGAAACTCTGAAACCTGAAAGTCTAAAATTTTTAGACTTTCAGAATTTTAGAACTTTTGCCTTTTGGACCCGCAACATTGTTCATCCAATTGAGCGCTTGAGAGTTCTGAAACTCTAAAACCTGAAACTCTGAAACCCCAAAAATGCCGCCACGTTGACCCCGAGCCAAGTTTATCTTTTCAAAATCCGAAACCTTTTGGGTTTTGGCCTGTTGGGATTTCAGACTTTTTTGTCACTTTTCATGCTTTTCCGCCGAAGACTCCGAAATTCCGAATTCCACATCTCCAAAAACTCCGAAAACCAAAAGTCTGAAATTTTAGACTTTAGGAATTTTAGACACATTTTTTTGTTTCAGAATCATTTTACCTCCGCGCTCGCCAAGATCTCCAAAACCCTGAAACCCAAAAGTTTGAAATTTCAGACTTTCGGAGTTTCGGGTTTTAGAACTTTTGTTTCCTTTTTGCCCCTTTTTGTCTCCGAAATGTCGAATGCCCAAAATCTGAAATTTCGGGCTTGGGCCTCCATTCTTTTTTCCAACCTGTAAAGCAAGCTACTTTCCTTCGACGTTCACAAGGGCCATGCATTTTTTCGATCTTGCATTTCTATTGTCGAGCCTACCTGCAACCTAATTTTTAGAATTGAAAAGTGAGTTTGCATGACTGAACCAACCTCTCCATTTCTTCTTGTGCAAGGTCGCGCTTGATCAAATTTTACCCGAGGGGAAAAATTGGATAACACCACCCACCTAGGTTCTAATCCCCCAGGTCCCAGGGGACCCATTACCCTTGCATTTACACAGCCGGTTGGGAGGACTCGCCTTGCGTTAGGACCCATTACCCTTGCATTTACACAGCCGGTTGGGAGGACTCGCCTTGCGTTAGCGCGACACGAACTGTGCCAAGGCATTTGGTCATTAAATCCTGAAATATCTATATTAAATAAGGAATCCCTTCATTTAGTCGCTTGATTGTGGCATCATCAATACCAATGTTCATTTTTCAATGTCCCACATCCATTTTCCTTTTTTTTACTTTTCATGAATGTGTTTCTTTTTCCATTTGTTGCATCATATGCTGAAAAAACATGTTTTGCAACCTATCGCCAATTATTGTAAGATCATACTCTATTGTGCTTATTTTTAGCTTTATTTTCATGTTCGGTTGCAAATGTGATGTTTCTTTACAAGTGTAATGTTGATTAATAGGAATAATATCTCTCCACATGCGTCCTACACCATGTCAAACATGTCAATATTGTTATCTCTATCTCTGCCAGTAAAAATATTTTACATACGCTTTGTTATTTTGTTTTCCTTTTGATTTCTTTCCTAAATAGGCATTGCCTTCTAGGTTATGAATATTTTACGATTTCAGTGCAATAAATCTTAGAATCCCTATTGAGGATAGGATAATTGACAATATTTTCATGGTGGTCGGAACAAGTATATGAGTTGAGTAGTATAAAATTTAGTGCTTTGTTGTTGTTTGTGTTGAGGATTTTGTGGGTACTACTGATACACTTTATCATGACAAAAGTGTACTCCACTACACCATCCTTTGTTACAATCCTCATTTTGCATTATTTCTTGTTTAATGTTATTTTTAATTATCTTGATTATTATTTGTTTTTTGTTTCAAATGCACACCTTTGACCCAAACATGCATTATCAAATAATTATTTAAGCTCATATGGTGATACTTTTGTATTCAATGAAGATTGTTTCTTTGACTTTTAGGATTGAGGATGCCATTTTTGTTTCCATGGCGGATGCTAAATAGTTCTCATGTCTTAGAATAGAAGGTGGATATGGATTCTAGCAATGCTCTAACTACACAACATGTGGGTGTATAGAAACGACATCTATCATGCCCATGCCCTTCCCCTCATGGACACCTCAATGATTTTTGTTGATTTTTTCATTCCTTTTGCAAAATATCCTCAATTTAAGTCACATCATTAATGCTCTTGTAGTAAAAATATAACATTTTTTGCAATTTTGCAACTACTTGGGTTTTGAGTTCAATTTCTATTAGCTTTTTTGATGTTTTAATCGACCTCAATTAAATTCATTTAAGTTATGTATTATTGAATTTGATTTCTAGATGGAAGTTCATGTATAGTATTCAATTAATATATGTAACATGTGTATATCTGTATGCATGGTCACATGCATGCGTGTGCGTGTGTGTTTAATATTTAATTATGTGTATTTTAGTCATCCTAAAAAATATCTATTAGGTGTTTTTTAAATTTTTTTACCGCGTACCATATACTAGCACCATGCAACACATGTACCCTTGGACACTTTGGATGTTGTCATACTTAATGTTCATACCATGAGTTCTTCCCCGCAGATGCATGATTGCCATGCAAAAATTGAACTCATTGCATCTTTGGTGAACATTGAATTCATTGGATAACGCTGAACACCCTCTTTTACACCATGCTAATGCCTCCTTTGTTGCAAAATTTTCCCCTTTGTACTCGTTGCATATATTTTGTTGACTTTAGCTCTTCTCGTTGGAACTTTTTAAGGAGCAACTTGGTGAAAAAATTGATAATGGTTATTTAATACTATTATTTGTTTGGACACTACTAGCACACACCCAATGTCCTATGCAAATTAGTATCAGTTGATTGTTTTCACTTATTTAACAAAACCAAATATAATTTTAACTATTTTCTATATATTAAATTTCTTCACTTCTACCATTATCCTATTCATCATTAAATATTTTAATATAATTGATTTGAACTCTGAAATAAATGTATTTAAGAAATTTGTATTAAATTTTAGGTGACATAAGAACAAAATGCCTCTCAAGTCTACAAAATACCTCTGAAGTCTTTCTTTGCTAAAGTCCACGACAAAGATTTGTTTTTTTCTCTGTTCCTATCTAAGGCAACGCCATTATCCCCTCCAAAATACATAATATTTTATTGTTCTAAACTTGTAACTATTGCTAACGCATGCAGATTAGCTGGTCATTTTTCATTTATTACTTACCTAGCTCTCGTCCAAAAAAAAAGAATCTACAAGCCTAATTTTTTTTTTGAAAGTTTGCTTTTATAATATTATTTAAAATAATGTATGAAGACTAGATTTTTGGGTAACGAGTCAAGACTTCAAAAAAATCAAGCGAAGAATAACGCGCTGAGCTCTCATCCCGATTTGATTTATAACTGCCGTCTTTTATTGTAATAATATTTTTTCTATTAAAAATCACATCAAAGTTGATTGAAAATGAATAAAACCAAATTTACATTCAAAGGGGATTTTAGTTTATTTTGAAATATTAGGCGCCACACTCAATATTCAATTAAATTAAATTGATAGTTATCTTCGGTAGACCAGGAACTCATTTGAGCCCCACAACTTACCCTTCATTTGTTTTTTAATAGGTGACGAGGGTGTAATATTATTTGTTTTTGTAATACTCTTGTACGGAATTGTAGGGGTTTAATTTTTTTCCATCATGTTTAGATTTATAAGATTTTTTTTTAAATGAAAATTTAAGAGATCAATGGCAACTTGCTTTTATAAGATTTTTTTAAAACTAGTAATCGCATGTGTTTCATGAGATGTGAACGCCAAATGGTATATGTTATTTGTTTTAGAGGTATAATTATTACTTTTGTAGTTGATGTTGATTAGAGGTGTGACTGATTTTGTAAGTGTAGAAATATAGATGGGACACTTAATTTGAAGGTTGTTTCTATATTTCAAACTTGTTAAAAATTCGTACATGAATACATTTGATACCGTTTTCGATAGTTAATTTATTTTATAGTTGATGTTGTATGTATTTAATTCGTGTTTATTAGTTGTGCATTGGTTGTTCGGTTGGTGTTTTGTTGGAAAAACATTTATTGTACAGTTGATAATGTGTGTGATTGATAGTTGTAGTGTAGGAATTTAGTTGAAACATTACATTGAAATGTTGTATGTGTACATTTAATTCTGTTATAGATTCGTATATTTAAAGTTGCATATCATATTTCAAAACATCAAATAAATGTAGATCTGTATGCACATAATGAGACATGTATACATTTGCAGCATTTATATCATGAATGGTAGCCTTTAGTGGGCAATTTTTAGTTTCAATAAACATGATTACATTTGATACCCCTTGAACAACAATGCCGCTTTGGATAGAAGAAGTGTTGAGTATAGTAGTAGTGGAGGTGCTATCAAAGCAGAGGGTAGTATTTACGATGGGTTGAGTGATAGTAGTCTTGCTTCCTCCTTTCTTCTTACTCCAAGTGTTGACACATGCGCCATATTTGATTATCTCTTGAATGAAAAAGCAGGTGAAAATACACAGATTTGCAAGCAAGGGAACTCAGAGAAAGTTGTGAATATCAGACCCTGCCTTTCAGTGGTTCCAATGTTGACGGTTGCTCTGTACAAAGTAAGTCCCCGCGACTTGTGGATAGTTAATCCCCCAGACCATTTTAATCGGCAATTGTCTTCGATTCCCTCTCGAAATAGGGGGTATGGAAACATGTAACGGGTTGGAGGGATCCCCAACATGGGCCATCGTATCTATCAAATTTGACAACAACAAATAAAGGTAATGTTGGTGGTTGCATTGATGCGTCGTAGACAATGTCGGTGATTGTTTCTATGGCACCATTCACGAGGCTTGCGTCAACCCATAGATTTGTAATAAGCATGATTTTTGGTTGTTTGCACAATAAAACTTTGTGTTCCAACTGATCATCATCAGGATTTCTTGGTCCAGTCTGCCTGTTACTTTCAGGCAATGGATTGGGTGATCGAAACATTCAATGCCTTCAACATCTGTAGGTTGTGGGAGTCTACCTGATCGTTTTTTGTAAACAAATGTGGCACGTCCTTAAAATTCTTGAGCTCTTGCTGAGTTAGGTGTGTCTCTGTGCGAGACATTAAGATTTCCCAATCCTCAATTAGAGGGGTTGAATCTCGCATGTGGAGCAGTATATTCTGGAATGAAACTTGCGCATTGGTTGTTCCTTGTTGCCGAAATATTGTTTGCAATGTAATGGAAGTTTGAAATCCCTTCCAAAGGGTTGCTCCGTAGGAATTACTTGCATCAAGAGGACTGTCCAAAACCAACGGTAATTGGTCAAGGTTGCCGAAGAGGATGACTGATCTGTTCCCAAATTCAGAGGTTCTTGAGTGTGGGAAAGCTTCACGGAGCCTACTGCCAATTTTTCTTAGTAACTTTGCGCCGATGAAACTCATTTCATCAATAAGAACATATTCTATATGTTTCAGTGACTCTTGAAAAGACAATAATGCACTACCTTCAAGGGGTTTGAGTTCTTTGATTGGAATACGCATGACTACGTGGATTGTGGATGCAGAGATGTTGAATGCTGAAACACCCGTAGAGGTGAGCACAAGTAGAGGTGAGGGCTATGTGGTTGGTGATGTGAATGAATTACAGATTTTTTTTATAGAAATGATTTTCCTATGCCAGTCGTTCCTTGAATTATCAATCTTAGTGGAGGTAGAAGGGTTTTGTTTGTTGAATGGTGTAGTATGGTATCAAGAGCTATTTTTTGTTCTGGAGACAAAGGAAGTGTGGAAGATGGTGGTGTGGCCTGCATGTTGTTGTTAATTGTGTTTTCCTTCTCTCTCAATGAATGATGAACCGGTTATCTGCAAATCATGTGGAACGTCATGTATGTTCCAATTATTATGTATGTCAAAATCTCATTTCCCCAACATGTCAAGACTATCTAGGCCCCGTGTTGTTTCCCGGGTGAAGTTGTGTGAAGACCTGCCATTCTTGTAATGGTTTGTGTTGAATACTGCATTCCGGCTCTGAGTCAGAACTAACATCTATAATAGGTCTTGTGTCTGCGGTAGTGCCTAAAACATGCCATGGTTTGTAGTTGTTGCTCGAACATATCCCGAAGTGTCGTTGAGATGTCATGTGGGGTTGAGCCAAATTCAGACGCAATATTTCTGAAAGGCTTGTATAAAAGGAGTTCTGACCAACAGAAAAGGTCATATGACGTTGAATCCTGAGCTGGGACATCCACAAATCTCGAGTGGACCTAAACAATTGCTTGTGTCGATCGGTTTTTCCATTTATCACCTTTACAGTTCTTATTGTAGCTCCAATCTCGAGAAACTTGAATAAGTGGTAGGTGTTCCATGGTTGTTGGAACGAACTTTATATGCATCCAAGAAAGCAGTTATTTGTTGTGCATCGACGTCACTTTCAACGACACGTCTCAATTTTTTTTTCCAACATTTAATGATACAAATGGATGATTGCACATGACAAGTGGCAATTTTTGCTGCAGCATGTGGCATGTTTCTTGTGCGTTAATGTCATGTTCAACAACGCTTTCTGTGAGTATTTTATGAATTGCGATATGTGCTAGAGAATCTTCCTCTATGTCTCTTGAAAATATGAGATAGCATTTGGTGATATATTTTTGAATGTTGCTCCACTTTCAAAGCATATTTTGCAATATACTTAAGAATGACATGGAAAGAAAGTACCCGGTTGACAATTGAAATTTTTTCTCCATATTTATATCATAGTTCGATTGTGGATGTTCAATCTGTCATCATTTTCTGGAAGGGAGGTACTTAATTTTCAGACCACTTTCAATGTGCAAGGAAGAAGTAGGTAACATGGCCCAGGGGGCATTGTACCTACACTGCAACTGTGATTTCTTTCTATGCAGGCATGTCTACTCTAAACATTTAGTGTGGCGCTGAACTCGATTAAACAATTATTTAAGGTTTGCATGCGGGGAGGAGGATATGAATTTGTGTTGTATCTAACAAGAAAGGGTCATCTAGAAGTGACCTGCGAACAAAATCCAAGCGAGTTACAAGATGGGTGGGGGTTCCAAGAAGACACAAACTTATCAAAGTAATGTTTTGTGACCTCAATAACTATTGTATCCTCCCTAGTCCATTTTGTCAAATTTAGGCACATTCTCGACCCATAATAAACTTTGGACATATGTACGGAGCCTCTATGTTGTCATTCATACTTGTGATACAAGGGGACATAAATATTAGCTATGCAGTTTGGAAAAAAACTTTGAAATAGGTAGATTTGATTACCTGTGCCAAAAGTATACTGCTCCAATTTCCTTCTGCAATATTTCTTTGCGAAATATTATGAATTTTTGATGCAGGTATGTTGATACTCGATGAGGGTTAGAGAAAATGTTAAGTGATTCTTCAATGTTGTCTGGCTCGATTCCTCGGTTGGGCATTCACACCAGACATAATATGGTGGAGATCTGGCCATTTAGTGTCTACAGGCACTTAGAGTGAAGAATAAGGTTGGTGTCCCCAATTGTTCCACCATATTTAAAAGCTCTCTTCTACTTTTTACCCAGAATGAACGTGTTACTCGAAGGCTCGATCCAAAGTGCATCAAGTTCTTTGGGAGGTTTTCTTTGAGGCATTCCAGTAGTTGTCTTCACAACATCTCTAATTTTTTGAGGGATTCCAAATTCGATGTTCTATTTCATAAAAACTATTTCTTTCGACTGGCTTATGTGTCGCATTATGAGGTTTAGAAGGAAGTAATGAAATCTTGGGTGGAAACTGAAGTGCCCATCATGGTAACGCATCAAATGAAGTGCATATTCATGCATTGGAACTTCTTTTACGTGAGGTTGTTGCCACATTGCTTTTCTTGTTGGAAATAAAGTTGGGAAATCCATTTAGAACATGCCCTCTGTATTGTATTCATTTATTGGTGAGAGGCCAAACTCTGCCCATGGCATGGTAAATGGAGTGTTACCATCGTGGTTGAGTAGGAACTGTTCAATTTCTTCTTCTTTTGTTCCTGTATTGTGAGGTGTTGGCATGAAATACGATGAATGTTCATATGTTTCATCAAAGTGAGTGGGAACATCAATACCATGATTTGTAGAGGCACTTTGCATTTGGGCCAGTTCCACTGTGGCTATGTTAAGAGAGGAGGAAATATTTGACGACTCAGATGGTAAAGAGGAAAGGGCGTCATCGTCAATTAAGACATCTTTGTAATAGGGATCGTGTTGGATTTTATATTGCAAGGCTGCCCAAACACGAGATCTACTAACGTAGAAATCATAATTTTTAAAATTAGATCCTCCCTTTTGTATGAAAACTATGTCCAAATCTCCAAGGCGTTGGGGTAGGGTCTTTGCTATTGAAGTAATGCTTTGCGGGAAACTTATGGTGTGTCCTGAGTATTTGTATTTCCTGCCACATCCTTGGGCGACTTGCAGGAATTGATTAAATCGTGCAATAAGAATCTCCTCGATTTGGGTTAAAGACGCAATAAAAGTAGGCTATTTTTCAGGGTCCATATTGTTCCATGAAGAGAAGCGGTGGCCTTTTTTTTTAGTTTTACATCTGTTACAGGAGGGAAAACCTTCAAAGGAAATTGTTTTAATTCCAGGGTAATTTTCCAAATAGATTGAGCAAGTTTGGATGTTCGCCAACAAATCTATTCTTTTTTGAAACCGGCATTGGGCTTCTAAAGTCCACGAAGAGGGTGGGAATATGGGCAATCTTTGTGTATTGGAAGGGGTGGGGTGTTCTATTTCAGTCATTTGTGGATTGCAAGGTTGAAAGCAGTTTGAAGGA